>CM067343.1:60663651-60828651 GCA_034190875.2 Urechis unicinctus | reverse complement strand
TGGATATGAAATTGTGACTGTGGCTTCTATACTAGGGGCTGCCATAAATCTCTGGTTTGCCCTCTTCGCAGCAGTGGCTTGCCTCGGAGAGACGAAACAAGAATACTCCCTTTATTCATGTATACATATTCCCAATCCTGACGTCAAAGTCAACTTAAATGTTGATGTTCCGAATGCACTTCTCAACATATACCAAGTACTGAACCAAGCAGCATTTATGATGATGGCCAGTCGTGTGCGTCGGCGTTTGACGATAAACAATGAACTGGAATATCCGGACGACTTGCGATGGTTGCTGCAATGCATGCTGTATTTGGCTCTCACAAACCTGGTCCTGTGGTCATATGATATGTTTTTGTGGTCTAGTAGTCAAAACATACATGAATTGCAGAACTATTATTAATCCTGTACATTGGGTGACGCTAATGCACTTGACAGTACCCTTTTTCCTTTTCTTCCGTTTCAACTCGGCCTTGATCTTATTCAAAACGTACTTGAATCTCACAAGCAGCACAAAGCAACGACAGTAAGACAGTAAGATAAAGCCAATAACGAGCGAGAGAATGGATATACTAAAGGATCGGCAGTATATGAGTGCGCTGATTTATTCGGAAATGGAACTCTCCAATGACGCGGATGCTATCAATGCTAAAAGGAGAGAACCAAATATGGCAAGAAAGTGCGACGCACTTGCGCCCAAGTGTTATTTCAGCTGCCATACCAATACTCTCCATATAAATATGTTTGTCTTTACGTTGCTGGCAGACAGTTATGTATGGAATATGGAAACCGGATGTTTTGTGTAAGCAATTTTGTTACCGGGGAGGGATTCTTTCTACAAATTTGTTTTGTGCGTACATAGATGATCAGAGTCTCACTTTGCATAGTATATATATACAGTTGCATTCTAGGTGACATTAGGCGCAATCACGTCATTCACGATGTGGTTAGCTCCACCCGCTTGTTTGCTAATGTCTGAATGTGCCAGAGAATACGTTTAATATTTCTAAGTGTCACATTATACAATGCTCAATAGCTACAATGTCAATAGCAACAATAACTTGGTGCGTATTATTAGCGATAACTCAAATGATGATCTGGATATAGACAAAGTCGAAACATATTGGCTCAAGGTTGCGTAATACGCAGATAATCTTGAATGTAAAATTGTCTGTATCTTGCAATAATGACTATAGCGAGATGTTAAGAGAGTCTAAATATTGTACAACAGTATCATGTTGGTTTGGGGAAACATATGACATTGTTATCGTTAATAAGATTTACTTTTTCTCAGTATACATCTCCAAACTCTATATTTGCGAAAGAAATACCGGGTGATTTTGAATATACGTCGGCATGTGGAAATTCTGGGGAATATTACAACGGGTTCACCCATAGCGAACAGAATCACTCTAATTTCCATCTATTTATATTATTAAACATTATTAGCAATGAAATGAATAATTGTCGTCTTATGTTTTTTGTTTTTGTGTGTCTGCTTGTATGTCCATCTTCTTCTGCTTCTTCTTCGTCTTCTTCTTCTCCTTCTTCTTCTCTTTCATCTTCTTCTCTTACTTCTTCTTCTTCATCTTCTTCTCTTTCTTCTTCTACTTCTTTTTCTTCTCCTTCTTCTCTTATATATAGAAAGAGAGAGATATAGAGATATATAGAGATATATATATATATATATATATATATAGAGATATATATATATATATATATATAGATACATATATATATATATATATATATATATATATATCTATATATATATATATATATATATATATATATATATATATATATATATATATATATATATATATATATATATATATATATATATATATATATACATGGCATGGCTAACATCAACACCTCTTATTCCAGTGCCGACAGTTTTTATGCATCTTTGTCGAAAAAAACCCCGATAAACCAGATACTAGACTCATGTTCGAAATCGGATTAACATGATATTGATGACGTGCTATTCCGCTGTTTGATGCCCTGGTGTTGACTGCAGGATAAGTGTTGAATCATGTTTTGGAGTCTCTATATAATTAGTAATGTACTACTGAACGACCTACCCCGGGGACTTACCCCAGGAGTGCAAATGACATTATTAAAAAATCAGCAAGCATAGAATGACTTCACAACGCTGTTTGAAATCGGGAAGAAAGGATCAGTTCCTTTATGATCAGTTTGCACAATTTCGGTATTGCAAATTCATAATGTATTTATCATAGCGTATGTGTGTGTGTTATTTAATTATACTGACCAGAATCGAATTTTGGTGGATAAACCTTATCTGGCGGAACACTCAAATCATGGCGTCTGCAAATGTTTCTTTCGGGTAAATAACATGTTAAATTTTATTTATGGCCTTTATGGTGTTCGAATACAATTGCTTATTTAATTTAACTTTTGGTTTTATACAGTTCCCCGCATTTCCTACCAAATTGTCTTGCAAATTATTTGAGTTGTAAGCAGTCGCAGACGAGTTGTAACTTGTTTCGGTTCCGAATTTTTTGTAATATCGCTCAATATATATATACTTAGGTAATTTGAAAATCCAGTATCCGACGTTAACTTCTAGCACATTCACCCACCAGGCTAGTACCAGTAAGTGACATCTGGTGTTATATAAGGTGCCGATGAATTCTGAACCTTGGTGAACAGGGGCAGTCAAGGGTTGGCAGCAACAATTAATTAATCATCTTCCTCCATTCTTCGGAGCAGAGGATGCTGCTCGTACCCACAGAATCAATCTCTATCCCAGACAACGAAGCTCTATGAATTGACCTGTGCTTTACCTCCCGGTCACGCGCTTTCTGACTGGGCACAGTATCGGTTTCGATGTAAACATGGGCAGCGTTCGCACCTGGAGACAGAATGTCCCAGCAATATACTCAGCGAAAAGAAGTTAAGTGTTGTTGCTGTCTATGCTTGGATCCGTCCCCAAGTAGTCATTATACAATTTCCAAAAGCTTTGTCGACAGCATTGAACTGAACCGCAGCCCTCGTGCGGATGATTGCACTGACACTGATGCAAAATAGTTCTGAAAATAAATATATATAAGTGCTATGTAGGGTGCGATTGTGTTAAAAAGTTATAAGTGGAATTATAATTACTCCTGCTAAATACTGAATTAAAATATAATTAATTAAATGGCAAAAAGTGTATTATATCTTGGGGCGAAAATGATCCCATCGCCTTGAGGCAGAGGTAGTGGTGTATCCTCTGCTCAGAAGAATGCTCTTCCTCACGACATTAAAGGGAACTTTTCTGAGCCCATGTCCAAGTTGACACCAATTATGCAATAAATTTGTAGCTGGATGTCCAATCCCAAGAAGGAAAGCAGTTTTTAGATGCTCTCTCTTATACACTACTTCCGTATACAAGCATTTGAAATTTTAATTGACCACCATACACTGCTAGCAACACCTTGCCCTTACACCACCCCTGCCAAATAGGGTTTATGTGAGTAGTGCAGCCTTTACACCTGTGAATTAGGTCAACCAGAAATATAGTCTAGAAAAACAGTGGCTGTCAATAACTTTTAACTTTTTTTTCCTTTCCTTTCAAAGAATTTATTGTCATCAGAGCTTTATGTGTTGTGAAAATTTTTCATTGATGCTAAGTGTGGATTTGTCATTCATCTGAACTTGTGGTCCTCAACCCTCCTGCTTGTCTCTATAAGTGACTTAAACCCCATCCTTTGGGGCTGATGCGTGTCAAACTGACTGAATATTAATGAAATGCACGTCAGAAGTGATGCGATTGTGCAAGATTTCATTGCAGCTTTTATTCTAGCCCCAACCTCTGTCAAACACCCTTGTATATGGGTTGGTTGCTTATTTAAGCCACTGCTGCTTAGACCAGCTCTTTCCCCAATCTGTTTTATGTTTATGTCTGACAAAACATGCTATAAACTGTAATCGATTTATTTTACTGTGTTATCAAACCAGATCTGAGAGATCATTGCAGCAGAACCAGTCAATGACTGCCAGCCTTAACAGAAGTGTAAGCTCAACCAAGCAACCTGATTTTACAACGAGTGTAACTTCACCCCGTAGAACCAAGTCAAGGCCAAAGAGTCCTTCGCTACCCAGTGTCAAGGAGAGACTAGGTATTCCAAATTACCTGTTTTCTCATGCGTTGTCATCATTATTCAGTATTGTGTTGTGTTTCTTGTCACCTGTGCTTTTTTTTAAATTTGAAAAAGTGTTCCCACACAATTTGTCTGTTAGCAGACCACCCCTGCTTTGCTTATATAACCCTTCTCTTTAATTGTATTAATGTTGTACAAAGACATTAATTCTCCAATGTTGCTACCATCATGTATAGCTCACTTGCGACCTTCACGAGAATTGTTGGAGTATTACCGGAAGAAGATTGCTGAGTTTGACAATGAGCATGACGAAATGGTCCATAGACTCGAGCAGTATAGGCTTACGTTTGAGGAACAGGTATGCTCTCTATCGTAGTTTGTGACTGATCTCATTTATAACCTTGTAAAATATTGTCTGAAAAGAACCCCTAATTATATAGCTGCCATGAATCAACTTTTCCCATTACACGCAGGTTTAATAAAAGCATTCAAAATTACGTATCAAAATAACATATCAAAATAACGTAATGCTATAGGACAGCTCATGGTGTGACTGATATAATTGGTGCAGCACAAGCTCTCATGGGAGCTTCGTCAGAGAGAGGAAGAGATTACTGAGCTACAGAAAGCCCTCAGTGACATGCAGGTTTACCTCTTCCAAGAGCGGGAACACGTGCTTCGATTATACAGTGAAAACGACCGTCTCAAGGTAACCATCTAAGAGTGCTTACAGGTGGTTTCTATTGTCTTGAGTATTTTGTTGCTAAAAAAAATATTTGGTAAAACCTCAAAGCTGGCAGTTATTTTCATTGTCATATGTTTTCTTACCTTCAATAAAGAGTGATTATAATGTTACCTTGGTGAAGCCTACATAAAATTCATCAAATAAATCAACTTTCAGCTCTGCTATTGAGCAGAGCTTATCACATTCTGTACCTTTTCCCTGATATCTGTTCCTCTGTCTGTCCATCTGTCTGTTTGTGCCCCAAATTACCCAGAGACCTCTTTTATGTTGATGGCTACTTGCAAACCAAAACTCGACCCACATGACCTTGAGCCCTGAGTTATTTGAGAAAAACATCGCTTGTCCTTTGTTAACCCAAAGGAGAATGACTTTTGATGGCGCACCTTATAAAGATTGCTGCCCCAAATTTCACATGGACCCCTCTGATGTTGATGGCTGATTGTAAACCGAAAATCCACCCTGCATGAGCTTTAACCTCTCGGTAATAAGATAAAAATATCTTGCCCATGTAGGAATCATATTGGTTGCACATATTGAGCTCAGCAGTTCAGCTAAGCTTCTCATACACCTTCACACTGGCGTCTGTCTGTATGTCCCTGATGTCAGGTGGTCTGCCTGTCGGTAGACTTCTTATGATAATAAGTCTGGGCATACTTCAAATCACCCCTCAATAATCTCATGCACCATTTTTAATCTTGTCAAAATCATGTCGAAGTAACAGAGCTTCAAGGCCTATTGTTTCTGTCATGTACTGTGCTTACCTACTTGAATTCAGTATAATTTGTTTGCTTTTGTATGGTGGTATTGTTTAGATTCGTGAGCTTGAAGACAGGAAGAAGATAGGAACCTTGTTATCAATCAGCGGGCTCACAGAGAGTGAAGTGTCCTACTTCATGAAGGAACCTCCAGCCAAGGCAATTGTAGAACAAAAGCTGCCCAAAAAACTTCAAAATGAATTAGCTGCTGCAAAAAACAACCTATGTAGGTTCTTAAAACCAGTTGTCATAACTATTTAAGAAATTGGTTATTACCTGTTTAATTCCCAAAGCTACCAATGACATGAATCATTCGGATATAAATATTTTCAAATTTCTAACTTTCTTAATCTCAAACATGGTCACTGCATTCAGCATTATCAGATTGTGTAAGAGATTATCAGTTGTAATCACGAGCTATGTGTCAAGCTCCAGTGACGTCACCTCATGGCAACTACCTTGTGTGGAAAATACTTGACTTGTATTCAAAATGCTGGTAGTTTGAAATCAAATGAATTCAAGTTGATGTTAATGATTTCCAGCCGAATCAATGTGACAGAACAGTGCCTTGGTTCACATTTGGTTTATTTTTAAACTCTTAGCAGTTACAACTCACGGTAAACGAAAAGGGAAAGAAGTGAAAGGGCAGTGTGACAAGGAACAAGATACTTACAGGAAGGACAACGATACACTCTCACTTCAGGTAGGATACTGAAGCTTGGTTCATACCTACACCAGCTGTAGATTGACTAAAAAAGGGTCTTAGCCAGAGACCTGTCCATTGGAAGGGTGATCGTTGATTATGACAGGCTGCAATTTTCCCCCAAATACTGTACACCCGCCCGCACGTCCCAGGCCGGATACAAGAAATTAGCCTAGTCAGTATAAACTGCTCATTTAAAGACAAACAGTGACGCAGCACGCTGGTCACTCATAAAAACTGCTCTGTTCGATGACGCTTTTGATGGTGCATTGGGTATAATCAGCGTCATAATACTGTAATGATGGTGAATGGTGTGACGACCAGCTTCGCCTCCTCGCAAAACAAGGTCCCAGTCCATGTCAATTTTATACCTCTAAAATGATGCATGATATGTTTGAGGTTTGTAAGAATAATGACATCTAGAAGTGTGGCATGCGGTGCACGGTCGATTGGAGCATCATTCTGAAATGTCTGCCTCAGATATCGCTTTTGCCATGATCTGATAAACTGTTTGTCTGCTCTGTTGGTTAGGGCTTGAAGCTCACAATTTGCAATTTGGTAGAATACCATATTGTCGCGGAGTCTTTGACTAAGTTTTTATTTTGCAGAACATGCCAAAGTATTGCAGCGATTGCTCGTAGGCTTATGCGAGCGCTAGTAAACGTCACATCAACTGTCACAATCGCAATATTTTGAAAGGATAGCTGTGCGGTGTAAACTGCTGTTGCAGGTGATTGGGGCGTTCGAGTGGGAATGGGTCGGGTCGATGGCGGGTGGGGGGAGGGGTATGGTCAGGGTGGGGCAAGGGTAGACAGGCACGATGGAATTCCTGGCTAAGACCCTGCTAGAGACAATGAACAGCCTGGTGTATTTGTATTGATGGCTTTTGTTGTATTGGGTGTACCACCAGGTGGAGGCCCTGCAGGCTCAGCTGGCGGAACAAACCAAGCTGGCTAAGGAGCAGCTGGATGCTCTCATGGAGGACAGGAGGGTCAAGATGGAGGAGTCAGAAACACGTCGACAAAGAGACCTAGACAAAATACAAACCTTCACAGAAAAGTAAACGCCTCAACATTTCTAGATTATCCTAATACTCGTTGATGATGGCAGATTGGCGATGTACCATGTGAACATGATCGCAAGTGCAAAAAGTGCACAACTGTTTCCCCATAATCAATCTGGTCCCTTATCTACAGTGTCACACAGACACCATCCCTCATCGCTTTCAGATTACTACCTCTCTGATACCCCCATCACAACCCCAACTTTGCCTTTGATGAAGTGTAGATGTAATATGCATCTAATGCAACCAATTAGGTATGCCTGCAATGCTTGACCTTGCTTTTGGCCCAGACTCCACAAGACACAGGACTTGCTCTACGACAGCACCAAGGATTACCTGCAGCTACGCTACGAGCACCGTGCCAATGAGCGTGACTGGATGACCGAGAAGGATAAGCTACTGAGGGAGCTGGACTCCTGTCGTCACGAACTCAACATCAGCAAGGAGCATGATGTTGTTCTCAATGTGGAGGACGATATGATGGAGAGTAAACAGCGTCGCGAGGAGGAGTTTGAGGTGGGCTGTGTATGCTGTCTTGGCAAGGTAGTCATCCACTGACAAATATAACATCCCACACTCACATAACATTAGCTGTGCAGCAACTAAGATAACCCACACATGCATATGACTTCTCTAAATCCACCTACTCATATATGTAATGACTATGTATAAATTGCTCTGCAACATGCACTTAAAATCATGTACATGCATCTATCACTTTGGCAATCACTATAGTGTGCTGGTTGCTAGTGAGTGACAGGCCATGGTAATCGTCTGAGTATATTCATTTCTTCTCTCACTAGCCTGCATAACCATCATCTGTTTCAACTGGTGATTCATATGAAAGGGGATGGGTCTTAAATACACAACTACACATGCATTCACTGACTTAATCTTCTCACCCATGTAGGAACCTATGCTGTATAAGAGCCCTGTTGAATGGACTTGTGTGTGTTGGATGTAGGCACTTGGTTACCAGTTGTCACAGACTCAGAAGTTAGCAGATATGTACAGAGAGCAAGTGATCCAACTGGAGGATAAACTGGCCCGTATCAGGGAAGAAGGCCAAGTCGGAAAAGACTTATTCAAGGTGATTTAGAGCCACATAAGATGCTTGTATCTGTAAACTTTATCACGTCCTTTGCTGAATGTTTATTTTTAGATGAGACATACTGCTATTAGATTGATCACTCTTTTGTGAAAATGATTTCCTCTAAAGGAAAGATCAGACAAAATGTCGCGCAGACTGGAGCTGATGAACCAGAGATATCAGGATTTGGAGAGACGTCGCAATCTTGAAGTTGAGGGATTCAAAAATGACATAAAACAGCTGAGAGCCAGACTGAAGGGAGTGGAGAAACAGCTCTACAAGGTATGATTCACCTTAAGGACTGTGTTCTAGGTTACCATGTTATTCACATATGACAATCTAATGTGTCTATGAAATAGAACGAGTCAGTGTGTGTCATAATCATATGACTTAGCAGCTTGAACAAAATTACTTGTGCATTCCCATCTCATACTTCTGATAATTTCATCATCCACTTGTAATGATTGGATGTTTGTGTGTCGCAGGTTACTATTGGTTTTGCTGAGGAAATCGACGAGAAGCGACCAGATGATATTGACATGCAAATCTTGAGAAATGTGCGAAGAACAGCCGGTCATTCCAAGCAGTTGTTTGATGAACTCAAAACCCTGAAGGGGAAAGTGTATGGAATGGAGAATGAACTGAGACATCTATGATGATAACCTTCTCTCTCCATTTGTTTTTTATATTTATTTATTTGTCTGACTTTATTTTAATATAGAAATCTTTGTTGAAAAATAATGTTTTAGTCACTGTGATATTGTAGCCATATTTGTGTATATGTTGTTTGAAGAATGATAAAGCATGGATTTTACAAATTATAGCAAACATTTATTTATCATATTGATGTAATTTTGATAAATGTAAGCTATTTTATGATAAAAATATGTTTTTTTATTGGGATATGCTATGATTGGGGCTGTTTATCGAATTCGAGATGATAACTGGGGAAATAGAATAACCCAAGTCAAAATTATTCCTCGAAAGTTTACTTTGCTTGGCAATAATTTACCAGGCTATGTCTAATTACCAAGTGGACAAATACCACAAGTATTCCTATAATCCAATGGATACCAGAACGAATATAACAGGGACGCCAATTTTCCGCAGATTTCGTGGCCGCCAGGACCATTTTTTTTAGATCAATGCAAATCCGAGGAGAAAAATTGGGGGGCTTTTCCTTTTTGGGCAAATTTTCCTCTTTTTTTTACAAAAACCTGTTGGCATCCCTGATATAAGGGCCACATCCGGCTGAACTTACAGTAACAGAAAGGGGACTCAAACACTTTCTGTCAAATTGGATGAGCTTGATATCATAAAAAATATCTAGATTGATTTTCTTTCAAATTATTGTTATGAAGATGCCAGCTTATCAGATAAGAGATAATTACACATGGTGGCTGCTGTTATTGGAGCTATATAGCTTCTATTATGGCTGACATCTTTCTATACTTAACCATAGACCGGAGGTGTTGATAGCCTTTCACAACTTCTGATAACACTATGTCCATCACTGACATCAGATATTTTCACGACTGACATTTATGAGAAAATAAACATGATGTACTTGTTGAAATGTTTTAAGTTCTCCTTAAAAACAAATATCACATTATTGAAGCTTTCGTGAATTTTCAGTAACATTTTCAGTCTATTTTTGTTGGTGGCATCAGCAACAGGTGTAATATGTGAAGTGGTGAGGAGGATGAAAGTAAAAATTTAGAATCACACAGGACTCACAAATTTTAAATATTTGATGCCATAATTTTACGGATAAATAACTCGCATGCTAATAAAATTATTCTGGAATGAGAAACTAAAGGTATAAATTAAATTTGTATAAATAAACTTTATTTACATGAAATGACTTGGGATGAACGGAGCTGTACAAAAGGTCTGTGGGAATTATGTACATGTATGATGTACATTGAACATACGTCATAATGGAACACAACATACATCATAATGTTCACAACACCATGGGTAGAAGACAATCATTCTCACACAACGCCATTACAGCCGCTATGCTTTCTTTCATCCATAAATTACATGCACTTCATTTTAGTTACACAAGCCCTGCAGTAATGTATTACATTGGTTTGTTGATCATCAACATGCTTTGATTGCCAGCCCCATGACTTCTCCCTGGGTCCCAGCAACTGAGTCTGGACCATCCAACATAACAGTTCATGTAGGGAGGGTTCATGAACTGAATAAATTGCCCTTATTATTCGTCACTATGTAACAACTCGCTCATCATCGCTAGGCAACCACACAAATTTAGTCTCTTTGAAATGAGAAATGCTTTGCTGCCACAAATTACGATAAGCACATAAACAATATCATGTCAACAACAACAAGAACAACAACATCTCAGCAGCCCATCATAAATAGGCAACCATCTATCACTAACTGTTATATTTGACTTGTAAGTGTTTTGATTTTTTCAAGTGGAAACAACAGCACAGAGGAAACAAACAACAATAGAACAGTAGCAACAGGTGGGGTCAGCCAAGGTCACCATCAAGTGTACTCTTGTCTAGTTTGACAACCAGGATACAAATTAATCTTAGATAATAAACACTGATCTTCAAGACCATTCAGAGGAATTATCTTATGCTAAATCTGAGAAACAGCATTATGAACAGAGTTCAAAGTTCAAGGAATTCAAGATGTACTGAAGAACTGATGTCATGAATGGACTGAACAACAAAACATACTGGACCACTCTCAGTCCATTACAAATACACAATAACAACAGTGAATTTCAGTTATCAACCTACTTGAGAATTTTGACTGATTTTCTGCTACCCACCCCATTAGTCATGGTAATTATCTTAAGCTGTCATAGGCAGAATGGTGAACAGTAGTGTTATTGGCAGTTAGAGATTATACCTCAATAGGGTGTGATCACCATTACTACATACACAAACAAACACATGGACTTCACAATCACAAAAGCGTACACATTTCACAAAATACAAACACAATTACAAGCAGAATTCACCTCAATCATAACTCAACTAAATTGGCACATGTTTAACACAGTGGAGTGATGTTCTCAGAGGCTCTCCAATACTATCTGAATATGATACCATAAAGAGAACGAAACCCAATGGCCACATCACTGGCAGAATTGATGACAACACAATTTCTATTCCTGCTTAAATTAAAGCATGCAAATAATTTCAGTATTTTACTGTGTCTTTTGTCACAATTAATTCAGATCGGAATAGACCACAAAATCAGTGCCAAATATTCACGCCAGTAGATTCTAAACCTGATTTGTTCAATAAGTGGTGCATCAACCTCAGATATTCATCACACAGCCGGCAAATACTATAGCCTCAGTGAATACCATAGCTGCAGTGTAATGTCACAGTGAATAAGATAGCCACAGTGAATAACTACAGAGAATACCATAACCACAGTGAAGTCACAGTGAATACCATAGCCACATCAAAAGTCACCAGAGCAGACTCATCCAATTATAAGTGACACAAATTTGAATCTTTACACTTATAACTCCAGGTATACTCTGAACCTCACTGCGGTGAATTCAACAATAGGTGTTAGATATTTCATCCAAGGTGTGAAGGCACTTTAATAAAAAGTCAGGCCATATCAGCTTAGGTATGTGGGTGTCAAACCAGAAGGAATTCTATTCGTCGACACAACATCCACAAGCTGAAAAGCTCCTTTTCAGCTATCCACGAACATTGAGCAAAGCTTTGTTTTGCGTTTTCAGAAGTATTCAGTTGTGAGCACATTTATATTTCCACGCGTAGAATTTAAATGGTTGAATTTTAAAAAAAGACTCGAGAGGCAGAAAAGTTAACAATGAACACTGTCAGCCTAAAGCCCTGTAAGACTGTGACTCACTGGCGAGTACTGGGAGAGCCTTAAAAACGAACACGAGTATGCGAGTTTTGTGGATTTCAAAATTTGGAAACGCCCAGTCTGGGTATACAAAGACACAGGACATAAATATACTCACAGGCACATTATACTTGACAATTTCACTGATGATAATTCACAGGTGTGTCAAATTATCCTGACAATGAGAACAGAGATAGAAATGTACTTAGAGATACCTCTAAAAAAAAAATGATTGTGAACACAGATTATTGTGGAATATCCTTCAGGATGATTGAGTAGAAAATGCATGACTTGGCTTCTTTCTCCTCGGTGACGGCAAGATGAGAGCTACTGAGCCGTCTGTATCCATTCTTACAGTAACCAGTAGTCAAGCAAGACAGGATTATGATGATGCTATAGAACTTGAAGAGTCTCATCACATTGCACACTTCTACCAATCCGGAGAGGACCAGAAAATGCCTCAAAATGCTCACCATGCAATTCTTACAGTATCACTGTAAAACTGGGAACGTTTCATATGGTACATACTTTGATGGACAGACAAACAGGCAATCAGGCAAGTTATTGAATCAAAGAATATCCATCACAACACAAATAGTTGTAAGCGCCAAAGCAAACGTCAATATGTCAAGGCAGCTGGACATATGTGTGATTCAATATTATATCTTGTTGAGTCATTAAGTCAACTGATAATCTCAATTTGGAATGCTTTGGAATTATTCACCATTTTACCTCACCATGCATTGAAAGTGAGAAATAATTACATGTCTGTGGTGTATAATATGGAGTCTGTCACATACACCACACATAGCTTACCTATTGACACTTGATATTGATGTCAAGGCAGATGTTGACTGAAAAAGCAATTGTTACAAAGTAGCTATTCAAGCCTTCAATCTAATAATAGCATCTCCTTGCACACAGTAGAGATGTTCAAAGACACTTGATGAAGCTACATAAACTTGAATTGGTCCAGTTTGGTGTGGTTGCACTTGGTAGAGAGAGGAAGTGTGGAGTTTGGTAGTGTTAGCCAAGTACCAGTGATCTGAACATCAACTGATGTCCAGCTGGTTGGAATTTAGAGTGATCTATGTGATCTGAAAGGACTATGTCTTACGGGTTGGTAGTGAGAACACAGCCTAGATGAAAGGGAGCAGGAAAGAGGAATACAATTAAGGCTATCACAATATGCCAGGCACCAGCCAATGCTGCAGCTATGCACATACAAAAAAAAAATGAAACAAAATGAAAAACCCCAAATAACAACTGAAATCAGATCACAAAAACATCGCAATATGTTAAACTGGGCAGAGCTTGTGATTAGCTAGCTTCCGTAGCATATATTGTTTAAATGCACTGAAGGGGAGAGGCATGACATGGCAAAGACGCTATGAGAAGACGTTTGATGGCGAGTTGTGCTGTGACAAGTCCCGTTTGTGTCTGTCTTCATTGCGTAGGAGCAGTCTCTGTTGTGACTGGGATGCACCTACTCCCGCTGATGGGCTCACAATAGTCAACATGGGCTGAATCGACGACACCTTGCTACTATTGCCCCCTTTATTGCCACTTCCTCCTGACTTTGGCTGGAACTGGAGTGAAGAGAAAGGCTTAGTGGATGTGTTGAGCATAGTGCCACTATATAACTGGAGGCCTGCACTGGACCTGCGGTCAGGACTACCACCAGAGGGCGTAGTGAGGGGGCTGTTGTGGAGGTTGAGGGCTGCCGCAGCTAGTTGCTGGGCGTTTGAGACAGAGAGAGGTAAATCCGTGGTCGCGCGAGATTTCTTCATGTGCCGACTGGAAGGGGAAACTCCAAGATCTGCAAAATTGCCCAGTTATTATTAGAAATTAATAGTACCCCTCTTTTTCAATGATCATCAATTGTTGACATGTTTCATGTAATATAATACATTTTCTACTATCAGGATATAGTTATACAATAATGACAATAACAACATTAACCCAGACCATATGTTTCCTGTTTAACCAATTAACCTGCTCACGGGATGCTAAGAAGGCAATACAAACATAATATAAACAAGGTTGATTTTGCTAATGATACGATTGGAATCTTGGCACTCACTGTGGCCCAGAGAGAGCCCTATGCCAGACTGCTGCATGAGGGAGAAGTCAACAGAAGTGGGGCTGGGAATGCTGATGGCCGTTATCTCATCTGACGTGCTCGAGTAGGATTTGCTGATGAAGGCATGTGGCGAGGTGAGGAGACCATTGGAGAGAGGAGAAGGTGCCGAGGAGGCTGGACTAGCACTGTCCTGGAAACCAACAAGTCACCATAGCAACAGACAATACACACATAATGCTAAGTTATTTTATGAATAAGTTAGGAATGCACTGAACTGCTGAAAGAAACATTGTGCTGATTAAGCAAAGCGCAGAGCGAATTGACTGAACACATTCTGCTGATTAAGCCAAGCGCAGAGCGTATTGACTGAACACATTCTAACTAGACCAAGTAAAGCTCATGTCGCAATGTTACAACAACTACTCCGTACTAGAAGATAACAAAGCATGAGGTCATAAGTTAAAGTCAAGGGATTAAAGTTAATGACAACTTCTGCTTCAATACATCACTTACAGATCCAAGGTGTAGGAGTGGGGGGGATGGACTGGAGTCCCGTGCCGATATCACAGTCGAGCTCCCGTTAGAGACATTCGTTGAGCCATGCGTTACCATGCCAACAGATGTAGGGGCAATGAGCACTGTCCCAGGGGCCGCCGAGAAAGTACTAACAAATGAACCAGTTGACTGTCTGCTTGTTCCTGACAAACTTGGGTGGACTTTCTTGGCTGACAACTTACTGCCACTATGACAACTCTTGGACCGAGCAGTGGCTGCTAGATTGTTCAGCTGAATATGTGTCTGTTGGCTATGATTGGCCCCTCCCCCGGCAATACTTAAGAGTTGTCCATTGACAAAGGAGGGATCTATACTAGATACCACAATATTGACGTCTTTAAGGCTGTTAGTGGCTGCAGATTGTCCCGTGGAGGACTTGTGAGCCAGCCCCACACTACCCCCAAGAGTGCCCAGAGGCTGTGAACTGAGATTGACATTGATGCTGCATGTGGGTATCGCTATGGAGATGGCTGGGGGTGTAGCCACTGAGGGTTGCAGTGGAGGTCATGTTAGCAGATGACCCTAAGGATGGCCCAGAAGAACGTTTCCGCTTGGATGAATGGCTGCCATGCGTGGTGGAGGACGAAGCAGAAGACGTGGAGGATGAGTGTTGTTTCGAACTGGATGAAGTTTTAGTGGCACCACTTGATGTCTTCTTGTTGCTGCTGCTGCTGTTGTTGGCATGGGAAGATGAGGCTGAGATGGCATGAGATATAGAAGAACTGCTGGAATTCTTGCTGCTGGGTTTTGAGACATTTCCTAGTATGCTAGCACTTTTACTGACAGCTGCACTGTTACTCTTATGATGGTAATGCTTATGATGTTGATGGTGACCATTGTCAGCTGACCCAATGGCAAACTCATACGGATCTGATGATACACCAGATGGCACCACCGAGCCTTTGGGCAGCTTAGACTCAACACACAACCTCCTGCATACACAAAAGAACAAACTGTGATCAGTTTTAGAACTCACATACAGTAACAGCCTATTTTGTTCCATTCAACAGTATGGAAATACAACATATCACATTGTCCCTATTAGAACAGTTCTTGCTTGAGCTCTATCCACAGTGAGCCTTAGGGAAAATACATAGCTCAACTCCCATTAACTTAATGATCTAGGTTACGGGTTTGAGTAAGAGTAAGACAAGAAGACATCTAATGAAGCCAGGCTTAACATTTGCAGATACAAGGAGGGTTAGAATGGATTATCAGATTCTAGATGGTGGTGAAGTTTGAAGGGAGGTTATGAACTGGTTATTTTGGTTTTGTGGAGAATTCCCTAGTCTGAAAGAAAGGGGCACACCAAGAGGAGAGACCGGCTTACAAATCTCAGGTAAGTTTTTAAATTAGAATCAACAGTGATACAATGAGACAAAATTAGAATCTACAGTGATACAATGACAAAATTAGAATCGACAGTGATACAATGAGACAAAATTAGAATCGACAGTGAAACAATGGGACAAAATTAGAATCTACAGTGATACAATGAGACAAAATTAGAATCTACAGTGATACAATGAGACAAAATTAGAATCTACAGTGATACAATCAGTAACAAAACACTGACTTGTGAGGTGGGGGGTGAAGGTGTCGCTCTACAGCTGCCGCACAAGCTGCCCGATACAGGTCCTCGCGTCGATTGAACACATAGCAGCCTCTCCCATGCAACCAGGACCCAAAGTTGTTCACCTGCCCACCAATAACACCAACAATATTATTAATTGTATGCAATGCAAATACTTTGTTTTGTCTACATATTATTTATTTAAATCTTTCACAGCAGATATTAGTGATTTTTGCATACAGCGAGGGGTCTGGGGTGATGGGGGATGAGTGGGATGTTATCATCCTCTTCTTCATCGCCTGATGATGTCTCCCCCAGTTCCATGGGGACAAGGCGGTCAGAACTGGGAAAGGCTGGCAGTAAGCTGGGTCTAACACAGCAATAACACAAACCAACAGTCAGCTTAATGTGAACTGGAAACATTGCAATGATGAACAGTCAACCATCACACCCATGTCTGTCATATCAAGTTATAGGGCATTGGTCTGAAATTCTCAATTTATTACGCAGGAATGGTTTTAGATACCCCCTGATGTTTGAGTCACTCACCTGTGTAGCAATGGGCTGACGATGAGTTTGGAGGTTGCCCTGCGCGACATGAGGGTCCATGGTGAAGGAGTCGCTGAAATTGTGTGTAGGGAGGAGCGAGATGAGGACAGCGGAGGACTCAGGAGTCGACTGGAAGGCGGTGACTGCAGGCCAGCAACGTGAACGCTGGGCTGTTCACTTGATGTCGGTGACAACATCACACTGGCAGTGCAATGGTTGGAGTTTGTGGTGGACCTGATGGGGGGTGAGGCTAGGATGATATCGGGGGGTTTGCTGGACAACGGAGCGAGTAGTGATGGGGTGGATATCATGGGGAGGGGTGACGGTGATGACATAGATATTGAGGAAGACGAGCTGTTGATATCAGTGGACTCACTCCCACTGAATATTCCACCTGATTTGATCTTGAGTTTCATGTCTTTGGCATCTTTGTGGTCTTTGAGTAGTTGGTCAAACGGTTTGGTGCGGCCTTGCACTGCTCTTCGTAATGAAAGAGCATGGGTCTGGAGATAGACATTTTACAATGAATAATCGATTTCAACTCAACGGATCAACACTGTACATATTCCATGTTATAGAGCATAAATCTGTAATTAACACAACACAGAACATGAGGCATGCAAATTCCATATCGCAGAGAACACAAGATAACTGTTAGCCGCACAAGGGTGAAGGAAAACAAGCCATTTGACTTGTCTTACTTTGCATGTGAGTGAGCGAGTACAGTGCTTGTCTAGTTCTGGTCTCCACACCCCACAGTGACGGTCGGCATCGTATTCCCTCACTGACACACACATAACCATCATACTCTTAAAATAGCATAATGATGAGAAAATTACTAGCATTTTCCACCATAACCAAAACAAAAAGAGTAAACAAAACCCAGCATAATGCCTCCATCACTCACATGCACATGGAATGAATTTTTCATCTTTGGGTCCCTTAGGGGATTTTTTCTTGCTGCCACTGGAGAGAAGTTTACTGTGAGATGAGTTTGTAATGGATGACAAACTTTTACTGCTGGACACCGCTGTGGTCACAGGTGTTGCAATACTGGCTGTGGTGCTGACAGCAGTTGTCATAGTCATACTTGTAGATTTCCCTGATATTGACTGGGCAGACCCCTGCGTAACCTTTGGGGCTAATAAGGGAGCCTGTTTGGCTGCGGTGGCAGTCATTTTATCCACAGTAGGCATGGAATAGGTGGATTTGGTTATGGCGGCGACAGCTAGGGATGCCTCTTGTGAGTTGTGATGTGGGGATGAGGTTGTGACATGGGTAAGGATAGGAGCTGTGCTTAATGTGGAGACCACCACATGAACAGGACTGTTGCCTGCCTCCTGAGTCACCGCCACGTCTGAGTTATTGGCTAGAGTCTCCATCCTCATCAGTCCCTGTGACCCACCACCGCCAGGCTCAGGGCTTATAATTATCCTAGGAAAAGGACTGTAGTCCTCATCATTGTCTGGTATTGCTAGAATCACCTCTTTCATTTTTCTATGTTGCGACTTGCTGCCATCATTGTCAGTCTGCGTTATTAGAGGCGGAGGTGGGGGCCCTTTCTCCTGCCTCTCTGGTGAAGGTAATGCAGGTGGGGTCCCCTGTGCCTTCACCTGTGGGCTGGACGAGGTATGTGAGGATTTCTTATGATCACCCCAACTGTCACTAACAGCACTCTCGGCCCTAACTGACCCAGCCTTGGCTGAACTCTTAGCTGCCGATCCTGGCAGATTAGGCTGTGTCATAGATACTGTGGAAGAAATGCGTGTCAAGTTGACTACGGGTAGACTGTGAGGAAGGTTGCGCGCCAGCCTTCTGTCATTAACAGCGTTGAGCTTGCGTGAGGGAGGGAAGTGAGACGACTTGCTGCCACGTGAGGGGTGTGATCTGGAGGACGAGTCCTCCATGCTACAAGACACGCCCCCATGTCGACAGTCTGCAAATCACCAAGTCAACTATACATCTTAGAAAAGCTCCAAAGGTCACATACAAGTCGTACATCCATGTTTTATCAGGTTTTCCAACTTGACACATGTAATCACTTACTCCAAATATCCATTCAAACCTAATGATCACTTTACATATATTGCACAATGAGGAAGTCAACCCTCAGGAAATTCCATTCCAAAGACAACAGAACGAAAACAAAATGAGACAAACAATTGTGCTTATGAAGCAGTCAAAATAAATTACCAAGAATTTATTAATGGTATCCATATAAACTACGATATTCACCTATGTGCTGGCGCAAAGCTTGGGGTTTGACCACTTGTCCACAGGATTCACAGACAGCCAAGAAGAACTCATCTTGGGCTGGGCAAACTCCGTACAACCATTTGTCTGAAACAAAACACGGTATGTTCATGACAAGTATAGGGGTTAATGGTACACCAACACGCGTGTGTTATATGGTGCCTATGTTCATTAAAAGCACACTCAAGAGAATCCAATTAGAAAATTAATTTATGAAACTGAAAACATTTATTCATTCTATCGTTCAGAACAAATAATTAAATAAATCCACACCAGTAACATTTGTTTTAAGAAAATAGTTTGCTATTGCATAACGATGATGCGGTTATTGTCCAAGTCATATTGCAGGAAAAAATGTTGGGCATCTGTAGTGAAAGTGGTTTTTAATGATGGATTGATGCATTGTGACAATGCGCTTATGGCTGGTTAGAATGTGGCTGTTGTCTACAGGATACTATATCATCACAATACAGTACTTTACTGTTGACAATGTCGTCTTAGTCCAAGGGATGTTTCATTATGCGGTGACCATGTGGTAATTGTCCAAGTAATTTTATGCCGTCACAACATGGAACTTCACTGGAGGCAATGTGGTAATCGTCTCAGAGATGACATATTGTGATTATATGGTAATTGGCAGGAGACGGTATTGTCTTTGTCCAAGTTGTAAATTAATAACATGGTACTTGTCAGTTGCATCATGTATATTATATGTATCAGTATATAATAGTACTACTACTGCTGACTATGAGCTAGATTTTGGTGATTGTCCACTAGTTTCCCTACACCATGACTCTAATAAGACATGGTAGTTTAGCTCAATTCAATTTGTACATAAAGATAGTGTTCTCCAACTTCTGCTTGATATCTCCCCCACAAAAATGTGAACCTGCAAACAAGTACGCATTACTTCGTCTTCCCCCAAAAAATAAACCTGTCTCTATATCGAATGAGTAATGGATTACGTGATGTATTAAATGTCAATTCAAGAACAATTAATGCAACTTTGCTAAGCAAACAATAACTGATATATGTTGCCCACCACACAACTATAACATAGCATAGTTCATAATCAATATAAACCAATTAATCAACCTTCTCAAAAAGCTGATGGATTAAACAACAACATTTCAATGCAGTATCTGATACATTTTGTTATAAAAGTCTGATATTTGACATTAAGGTATTTGTATCAACAAACTGAGGTAATAAACATTCCACATTCATATCGTTTTGTGATCAGGAAGCTAATCGTTTTAAAGCATTATCTATGATGCCTTTTTTAAAACTCTATATACAAAAGAGTTGCAAATCACCATAAAAATATGTCTGATGATACAAGAATTTGATTAATTTTTTAACAGCTTCAAAATGAGTACAGGACGCGAGACGATATTTAACTGTCAAATAAGACGTGTATCAATAAAAATACCAGATGAATATACGGTTTGTTTGGGACACTGATTCATCATATATATTCAAAGCAATATAATGTTCAATGATTTTCTAATTAATTTATAAACATTGTTTGACAACCACCAGGCATGATATTTGATTGCGATTAGGTAATCATTATCCACATGTAGGGCCCCATCTGTCATGCATATAGTTTCTTGGTGATGTATTATTTCAGTGCTACCTTCTTTCCTGAGCTTAAGGGTTTCGCATATGTCTTTCTTTTCTTCGTCATCTTCTTTGTCCGCTTCTTCGTCTATAACACATAACGTATCCAAAATCGGTTTGATTTGGCATTCATCAAATCAACACGACTGGACAGCAACGGTAAACTAAGCACTATATCCACGATGCAAATAAGCGCTACTTTGAACTAGAGTGACAGCAAAACTGGATTAATTAGATGGATTGATATCTAAACTAACCATCTGTAATACCTCCACCAATCGTCTCGACCCAAGTGGACCATGGTTGTCCAGTAAATTGTGACGGACTACTGTCCAAGGTCGCCATTTTGTACCTTCTTGTTGCTTTTTATTCCCGGAGATCCACGATTCTGACGTAAAATGCGGATTCAACCGACAACCTCGTTTTGAAAATGAATATGGTTTTTCTCGGAAATTTTACTCTCACGGCCCTTAATCATCAAATGATAACACACATGTCACAAAAAATAAAGTTTTTAAATGCTTTTGCTGATAAGCTAATGTAAACACGACCTGATGATGACAAAAATACAAAAGTAAGCTGCAGGTAGATTTTTGATGTAAGCGGCTAAAAACGGATATTTATTCCACAGCCGCTATAAAATGATTGCGAACAATTATATTTTTGATATTTGATTGACTGATCAGATCACGAAATTATGGATATCAAATAAAAATCCACGATGCAAGCTTCAGAAAAATAAACGATTGCCAACGTGATTTTTCTCACGACATCAAAGTTGAAGGCAATTACTTTTACAATAGATGTATATTCATAACGACACATTAACTCTAAGCATCTATAGACAGGATATTGAAACGTGTGATTCCACACGAAAACTTTCATTTGACGATTAACACAACGCCGTTGAGAACAGAAATCCAAGCATGTTACGTGTCACATTTACCGACCGAGTCGTTACAGATATGTCTTCGAACTACAAATGGCTCCACCTTAAATAGGCAAAGAAACTACGCCCCAGACAGAGCCGCGCTATCTGCTGCCAGCTCTATGCCTGCAGCCTTGACCTGGCCCTTGCTGGGATCCTGTACAAAACCTCCCTCATGTGGGTTACCCTGGCGTGTCTGTAAACGGGAGTGTCCACCCTGCCATCCCACAAACTGGCATCAGATCATCAAAACACCATGGGTGAGTTGCCTTGCATACACCTTAAACTGCTTATACTGATATATTTACATACAGTGTTGATCTTCGGATTGATATACCTAGAATTATGATAACAATGTTTACCAATAGCTAAACATATCAATATGTTTGTGACAAAGTCGTTGTAGGTATTGTACTGAGGACAGGACTAATTCGAACGTTTATCCTTCAATATATTGATAACGTTTATATAAAAAAAGAAATATTTTCTGAATAGCACAAGCGACCACGACATAGGGCTATTGGAATAAAAATATCATATGATATATCACATCCGTCATATTCATGCTATAAAAAGTTACTTGACAGTGTTTTATAACAATATACATAAAAGCATGTCGGTCTCAATGGTGTATCAGTCGTTCGCTTTTGGGTTTCTGTCTTGTAATGTTAATCAGGTAATTATCGGGATTAATGTTAATCTCAGTGCGCTTTGATAGCGTCCATGGAGCATAGATATATAATCACACACACAATCAAGATGTTATTGACCATCTTCTTCATATTACATTTTGACTTGGATAGAGAGCATGGGTAGGCTTCATCGTGTGGCGCTTTTTGCTGTTTAATCATTTGTGTGATGTCATGGCGGCTGATGAGGAGTCTAAGCAACGTGAAATGGATGTTGCATGCGACGCGCTTAAGAAACAATCATATGCTTCACATTGTCACTTAGTTCGACTTAAGCCAAAAGTTGTATACTGTATTACCGTCCACAGAGATCAACCGTAATGCCTTCAACCCACTGGTGGTAAGTTCACCTCTAATAGCGATGAGGCAAGGAGTTGGTATAATAAGCGCTCTCGAAAGAATTTAACAATCCCAATTCTAATCATCTCTCTGCATCCACGAAAATGACTCTATTTTCCGTTTCTTTGAATTTGTGTCTTTTTCAAACTTCAAGAACGGATAAGATGATTAGGCATTGCAAAAATATCTAAGTTTAACGGATTATGCTTTGTCTCGTTGCTAATGTTGAGGTTAGTAAAACCTGTTCTACAGGTTATTGATGGAATATTTTAGTCATTTAATTGATTCTAACCTATGTTGAACATAAACAGGGGCGAATAAAATCATCGGTTGGACAGAAATTCATTCCACATATCAATTTTCTCTTCAACATCAACCATCGTCGCCGCCATGGCTGTTAACGTGACTTCACTGATTGGCGCAGCCGGCGTTATCAGTAGGTGTGTAAGACATAGCGGTTTTGTTTAAGAATAGAACGACGATGCCAACCAAACCTCGATACACACCGTGTAGCTCTGATAATGCCGACTGCATCAATCAGTGACGTCAAGATAATTGTCATGGTGGCTAGGAGTGATCTTTATAAATAAAAATCAACACATATATATTAATGTAAGCTTACCAATTTGACCGAATTTGAAAAAGTGATTCAGTTCCCCTTTAAGATCAGCGAGCAAAATATATCCCCATTCGGGTGCAATCGCCAGATATAACTGCCCTTGTTAGAATAACCACGAATGTGAAAGCGGTTAGACTTCTATATACAAGGAATTAGTCCAAATTGTAAGTAAATGATTATAACATATACACATTCTTTATGTATGTATTATGTTTCAATATAATACCGTTTCTTTGGTTAGTGTTTATTGAGCTACTTTCATTGAACGCCTTGAATCTAACAACCAGGAATAATACACGTATTGATAATAGATATAGTGGCTCGTTTGCTGGAGAACCTGACATCGGACATCTATCGAGCATCCCCAGTGGGCACAACACGTAGAATCCACGTGGAAAATACGTGGAGAAACTGGTGTAATTCACGTAGATAATACGCGTAAAAGGCAAGTTGAATTCACGTGGATATGGACACGTGGAAAACACGTGTGCTCTTCCACCTAAATTCAACGATACAAAATATCTGTATTCAGGTGGTTTTTACTTCCTCTTTAGTAATTTTTTTGTTTTTTAATATATTTCACAAGATCATTGAACCAAGTACATTTATTTCTCAGAAATATCCAACTATAAGTGCTACATGATCACAAATAACAATATTAAACATGTTTTAAACATTACGAGCAAATGTCAACATACAAAGGCAACAAATTAGTGGAAAAATGCAGGATTGTTCATGAAACACATCAAACCGGTCACTACATGCATGAGCATCATGAATATACACAGATATAACATGATTTACATTCACCCTAATAAAATGCAAATTATAAAATGTACTTAAAAGGCCACTGAAATCCAAAACCGAATTTTTGTTATCGCATTTTGATGATAATTTTTAAGTGACTTTCTGGGTGACGTCACCTAATTGACACAAATCAGTCAAATTCGTCTGGGTAAATGGCTTTCATCAGTAAACCACTAAACGAAAGTGAGTGAATGAGTTTGATGACTTCATACAGGAAAGTCTGCGAGTTTGATCGGTAATATCTCGGCAACCAGTTATGACATCTCAGTCATACTGTTGTCAAAATGTCACAAAATCATCTTCATAATTAGATGACAACACAAATTTGAATTTTGCATATAAGTGGCTCTTTAAGTAAACGATCTAGTCAAATCTATGAAAAATATAAATGTGTGAGTAAATCAACAATCATTACCAATAGGCAATATTTAAACTTCTCTTGGGTGCATTCCTTAGTCGGTTGGCTAGAAAGACATTAACAGCAGCCTTGGTGAACCCATGACTCTTCACTACACTTTCTGCACAGTACAAAGAGGACAATATAAGCTATCTAATTTCATACATCGTATAACTGACTTTCATTATTTATTGTGCATCATTAAAATCAAAAACTATCCTGGACTTCCAAGTAATTAGCCAATGGTGAACCTACCGACAATTAATTTGCAGAGTGCCATTTTCTCAAAGCTGGCTTTGTCACCTGACCCGTTCATGTTAAGCTTGCACTGCAGGGAATTAGTGATTAATCTGCAAGCAATATGTCTGAATGAATACAATTGGTGCATGAAATTTTCTTAAACATTGCCAATTCAGACAAAATGCATAAGTGCAAGTTGTTTGGATCATGGATTTACATCATATACATATACATAGAGAATCTCACCTGCTTGTCAAATCGTTCATCGTATCCCGGACACTGCACAATGATTTTCATACACTTCTGAAACTGACACAAAAATGTGACATTTGGAAAATATTTCATTGCTGTTTATTAGATCTAATGCCCACTACTCCTTAAAAAAACTGCTATTTTACATACCCACAAATTCTTTCTCTGGTTGTCCATAAACTGCTCATTTAAATGTTGAAGTTCCTCAGTGCTGTTCATCTGCACAGCTTCAGGAAGCATTTTGCCACTATCGGCCAGCTCTCTCCTCTCCTGCCTGTTCAGTATATCCCTGATTTGCAGAGGCAGGAGAGGCAGCGCTCCTGAAAACCTGTGCACAAACAAATTATGCAGTGTTCAATTACTATGCTGCTGACTACAAACTCATAAATAATACCTTTCTCAATAGCAGCATTAAAACAGAGAAAATATTTAAAGAAAATATTAACAAATGTGCACTTATGTTAAAGGAAAACCATCATTGCTCAACCGACGACTGCTAGAATGAGTGACAGATGAGCCATGACTGTGGGACTGAGTGACAAATGAGCGATGACGACCGTGTGGAACGGATTGACAGACGAACGATGACTGTGAGATGGACTGACTGATGAATGATGACTGTGAGATGGATTGACAGTAGCCCTACAAGACGTCTGGTATAAATTCATGTTACCGTTACACCAGAGCTAGACTGACAGATGAACGATGACTGTGAGATGGACTGACAGATGAACGATGACTGTGAGATGGAGGAACAGTCAACAGATGAACCATGGCGTGTGTATAAGATGGTTGTGGTGTATTAAGGAGCAAGCCTCCAAAAAACCACGAGGCGTGCTTACAGCCTTTCCGTTGCAACTAACTAGCTGCAACGGCTGGCACTTTGCTGAGAGCGATAATACAGGTTTCATGCACCAATGAGCATAAAATCATAAACCATGAAGACATTATATACGGCAAGCAGTTTTTGTACAGCTACTTGAGTAAACTTATTTTCATTGAAAGAATAACATTTGAATATGACTCACTTGCAAACTTAGAAACTGTCAAAAATATAGCAAATGAATTCTCAACTTTCCAAAACTGCAGCAAATCGCGCCAATCAGCGGTTAGCGGTTAACCCCCGGTGGGGTCTCCACCACGGACCAGCAGGTCACGGGTTCGAACTTCGCCTACGTTTGGAGAGTATCTCACATGAATTTCGACTCATTATTCCAGGAGACCCCTGTCACGATAGTAACTAAGCAGATGAAAGCCAAAAACCGTCATCATCCCCAGAGCTCATAGATCGATAGCACCAAAAGTTGTGAAACCCACTATATCTTGGCATATCTAGCACAAGCCTAGCTGGGGCTGTCAGGTTAACACATGGCCATATTTCTGGTATAAACTGAAAAAAAAGAATATTTAAATAATAATTTACAAATGGGTCCTAAAATACACGTCTTTTCCACGTGTTTTTGACACGTCAATTCCACGTGATTAATACTCGTGGAATCCACGTGGATATCACGTGAAAACACGTGGATCCACCAATTCACCAAAAATCCACATGATTTCCACGTGGATTCCACGTGTTGTGCCCACTGGGTCTATGATCAAAACGATAAGTTGATTACAGAACGATTGAGACTGGAGGCATCAACGTGAAAGTCATTTACAGATATGTCTTCGAACTACACGTGTGTCCACCTAGAACGTGTGATTGCTTACACTGAAATTTGCGTACCGTGTTGATCTTCTGATTGGTATACCATAAAATTATGATAACAATTACCTATTGATATGCATGTCCATATGCTTGTGACACAGTCGGTGTAGATTTTGTATTGCGGACAGGACAAATTCGAACGCTTAGCCATCAATATTGATAACAATTATATCAAAATAGAAATATTGTTGGAATATAGCACAGGAAACCTCGATATATGACTATTCGAACAGAAATATCATATGTTATATTACGTCCCTTATCAAAAGGGAATCCACCATTCCAACGCCGTGCAAAGTTACTTGACACTTCATATAATAATATACCTTAAGGCATGTCGGTTTCAATGGTGTTTTTGTGGTCTAAATAATGGGTTGCAGTATTGTAATGATAATCATGTAAGAATAGGGTTTAATGTTAATCATAGTGCACTTTGATAGGTTCACGGAGCACAGATAATTAGTCACGCACACAGTCAAATATTATTAACCACCTTCTTCATATTACATTCTTACATGGATAGAGATTACTGTTTAACCATCCACAGAGATCAACCGTAATGCCTTCATCCCACCGGTGTAAGTTCTATTCTGATTGAGATGAGACAAGGAGTTGGTAAAATAAGCGCTCTCGAAAGAATTTAACAAGCCCAATTCTAATCTTCCCTCTGCATGCGCTAAAATGACTCAATTAAAATACTTTTATTTATTTTCAACCACTTTGTTTCGTTGTTAATGCGGATGTTGGTAAAACCTGATTGACAGGTTTTTGATGGAATATTTTAGTCATTTAATTGATGCTAACGCTATGTTGAACATAAACAGGGGCGAATAAAATCATCGGTTGGACAGAAATACGTTTGACATATCAATTTTCTCTTCAACATCATCTACAGTCGTGACGTCGTGACTTAACGATGTTACACACCAAAGAATAGAGACGATGCCAACCAAACCTCAATACACACCATGTAGCTCTGATAATGCCGACTGTATCAATCAGTGACGTCAAGAAAATTGTCATGGCGGCTAGGTGTAAAAACCATTATTTCTAAACATCCGTTGATTTAAAACGATGTTCAAAAAAGGATTTAGCAAACGATTTGTGTTCAAAGGAATTAGCACACAGGCGATTTTGTGTCCTTCAAAAATTCATTCTTGTTCAAAATCAGTCTCATGTTTATACAGTCAAACCTGTCTAATTTTTCGGTCTATGACTTTGCTTAGTGACCTTTATTAAGCCAGTCCAGAAAAAGCACTTTTTACATCATTACAAAATCAGTCTTACATTTTCAGTTCGATATAGTCTATAACCAAAGCTGTCGTCATCCATTCATGTAGTACTGGAGTAATTGAGCAGGTTAGTTTCTTACTGATCAAGTCTATTGAATCTTCACACTTTCTGATTATTTAAATCGATGTTGATGCTAAACTTGATTGATTTGTGAAATACACAAGCATAGATATGTGTTATTGCGGAATAGCAAGGGAAGCCAGTTGTGATATATTGACTGATGTTGTTTTCTCTCCAGATTTACACACACACACTCAGTGACAGTTTACCAGGAAGAAACAGCTGACACATCCTGATCGACCTTTGGACAATAGCCATGTCTTGGCTATGGCGAGCATTTTGCATCGGTGAAGGCACCCGTAACAGCAAAATTAAACACCAGGACGGCTGTATCGGCGCTATTCTGATGCTCTGTGTGTTCGTAACTTTGGGGATGACATTATCACTTGCTCACTGGGTCACTATAAAACAGTCAGTGGCTGTAGAGAAGAGCCATGTTGTCATTGTTCTTAGTATTTACCTGGTTTTAGCGTGTGTAGCATTTTCGTGGTTTTTCTGTCGCCCTCATAACTGGTCCCGCAATCGAGCACCAATGTATTGGGGTAGCAGAGATACTCGCACAAGAAGCATCAAGCTAATTTGCATGACACATATCAGTGTGGTTGGCATATTTGTGTTTTGTTTAGTGTCTTTGGTAATGGATTTTGCCACGATTGTGGCCGAGGGTCAATGCTTATCAATGTTTCAACAATGTGGTCAGCTTGCTGTCACTGCGGGTAATATATTTTTCACCATTCTCTGCATCTTGTTCAAAGTTTTGTTCTTACTCTTTGTATTTCGTTTTCAAGGTAAAGTGTTTAGACAAACGCGATGGGTGAGGTATGGACTGGCAATAATTCTACTGGCGTTGCTATGCATCTGGTTTGAATATACTTTATATCATGTTATAGTTGCGCTGTATGAAATTCCAAATATTTTCCCCTGCTCTGGCAATAATTACACGGATTTTGACTATATGTGTTTTGAAAGGAATACGTCTGCCTACCATTTTCACTATATGGTTATTCACAAATGGTATCCAGTTAACATAGGGTTTTGCGTTCTTTCAGCTAAGTTAGTATTAACCATGTTTTTTGAAACCATAAATCCAGAAGAAGAAGAAAGAAGGACGAAGCCTTCTTTTAGAAAGCCTTCCTCGGAACTCTTTCAATTTGATCGAAAGAAGCCCAGAAATTCCGAGAATCAACAGCATCTGTCATTGATTTTGCCATGTTTAGCAATAATTGGCGGTTTGATTTTTCTAACCTGTGCCCTTTTGGACACGTTTAATGTGATACAAGATGCTTATACAGTTTTATGCCTCAATATATCCATGTGGATACTAATGCTTTGTGCATCACACAAAGGATTCCATGTCATTGATATTAGTTTTCGATCTGAGCCTAAATCATTCTCCGTATTCGAAATGCTAGTTGTTATTTCATTGCTTGGTGGTTTAATGGACAGTTGGCTGACGTTATATGCTGTTGTTGGGTGTCTTAAAGGCACTTCACATATTGATGATGATTTTTCGTGCATTCAGAGAAATAATACGGAACCGGGGCACATGAAGGAAATTGAAGCTAATTCGATACTTGGAATTCCATATGCGCTCGTGGATATCTTTCAGCTTATGCATCAATCGGGGTTCATGCTGCTGGCCCAACGAGTGAAAATAGATCTTAGGTCCCACAATGCAAAGCTGAACCTTCGCTGGCTACTTTGGTGTCTGCTTTGTTTAGCTTTGTCGAATCTGACCTTTTGGTTATATGACATGTTCATATGGTCAAGTAATCAAGACATTCATATTTTCCAGTCGTACTATTACAATGACCCACTGCCGTGGACGCTGCTTATGCATCTAACAGTGCCCTGTTTTCTCTTCTTTCGTTTCAATTCAGCTTTGATATGTTTAAGGACATATCTCAAACACAAAAACTGGAATGATGATAACCCCAACCCCTACAACGAAAATTCGGGTTTGTAATTATAAACCCTACTTTATGAAAATGCTATTTAAGTACATTTATAAGCATCACCAATAACTTCCAATAATTTTTGTTACAATGAATATGACAATTCACTGACTTGGTGGATACTAACCTCATATATATGTTGTAGTTAGAATGTATCGAATATTGATAGAACGTGTGACAACGTATGGAATTTATTTGTGCTGTTGTAAGTGATTTGAAAATGCTGTATGAAATAGGATGGTAAATTACAAGACTCGGCAGATTAGAATATTAAGTAATAAGAACAATCGGACCTGAATTATTGAACCGTAATGTAACTTAAAAATGTATCCATATTTCTCTGAATGTTGTACATAAAGAACAAATTAAATGAGATGTTTTCTGTTTCGGTTAATTCAATTAAAAGTTGAAGCTGAAAAAGTATGCATATAAACACAGTCACATAATAAATATATATTTTAAAGTATTAAAAATTAACTCAATCAATTTATGCTAAAATCCACTCACCGTCGGATAAGCAGTACATTGAATAATTGTACCCTCAAGTGACCCTTTACTCAAGGAGCATTATCAAAGAGTTTATACCTTAGCTAAGAGGATGCACTCCAAGTAGCGCTGTGATGATCGTTTTCCTAATAATAATACATATTCATCGTTAGATTGGCGCTACCTTGTAATAAACAAAATTGCATGTATATACTGGGTTGACGTCATTGCGATAAATGAGAGCAGGAAAAATTGCGTTTCGCAGTCGTTCATTTTTGGGTTTCTGTCTTGTAATGTTAATCAGGTAATTATAGGGATTAATGTTAATCTCAGTGCGCTTTGATAGCGTCCATGGAGCATAGATATATAATCACACACACAATCAAGATGTTATTGACCATCTTCTTCACATTACATTCTGACTTGGATAGAGAGCATGGGTAGTGGTCGTCGTGTGGCGCTTTTTGCTGTTTAATCATTTGTGTGATGTTATGGCGGCTGATTAGGAGTCTAAGCAACGTGAAATGGATGTTGCATGCGACGCTCTCAAGAAACAATCATATGCTTCACATTGTCACTTAGTTCGACTTAAGCCAAAAGTTGTATACTGTATTACCATCCACAGAGATCAACCGTAGTGCCTTCAACCCACCGGTGGTAATTCTCCTCTGATTGAGATGAGGCAAGGAGTTGGTGTTATAAGCGCTCTCGAAAGAATTTAACAAGCCCAATTCTAATCTTCTCTCTGCATGCACGAAAATGACTCTTTTTTCCGTTTCTTTGAATTTCGTGTCTTTTTCTAACTTCAATTTTCTCTTCAACATCGACTACAGTCGCCGCCATGGCTGTTAACGTGACTTCACTGATTGGCGCAGCCGGCGTTAACAGTAGGTGTGTAAGACACACCGGTTTTATTTAAGAATAGAACGACGATGCCAACCAAACCTCAAAACACACCATGTAGCTCATAATGCCGACTGTATCAATCAGTGACGTCAAGAAAATTATCATGGCGGTTAGGAGTGATCTTTATAAATAAAAATCAACACACATATATATTAATATAAGCTTACCAATTTGACCGAATTTGAATAAGTGATTCAGTTCCCCTTTAAGACCAGCGAGCAAAATATATCGCCATCCGGGTGTGCAACCGCCGGATAGAACTGCCGTTGTTAAAATAACCACGAATGTGAAAGCGGTTAGACTTCTATATACAAGGAACTAGTCCAAATTGTAAGTAAATGATTATAACATATACACATTCTTTATGTATGTATTATGTTTCAATATAATACCGTTTCTTTGGTTAGTGTTTATTGAGCCACTTTCATTGGACGCCTTGAATCTAACAACCAGGAATAATACACGTATTGATAATAGATATAGTCGCTCGTTTGCTGGAGAACCTGACATCGGACATCTATCGAGCATCTATGATCAAAACGATAAGTTGATTACAGAACGATTGAGACTGGAGGCATCAACGTGAAAGTCATTTACAGATATGTCTTCGAACTACACATGTGTCCACCTAGAACGTGTGATTGCTTACATTGTAATTTGCGTACCGTGTTGATCTTCTGATTGGTATACCATAAATTTATGATAACAATTACCTATTGATATGCATGTCCATATGCTTGTGACACAGTCGGTGTAGATTTTGTATTGCGGACAGGACAAATTCGAACAGGGGCAAATAAAATCATCGGTTGGACAGAAAACATAGGTTGTGGCGGGATCGTCACAGCCGCATTTTGTGCGGGAGTCAAAGATATCTTATAACGCGATAGCCCGGTCTTTCCCGCGGTCCGTAGGTGGCGACACCATACGGGTCACGTGACACAAACCCGTTAGTCACGAGACCTCTCTTCTCTGTTCAGTTCTCAAACTAATCTCCAGCTGCAAGAACCTATTTTCTAAAAGCCAACTGTTATCCACGTATCTAAACCAGCAGTTTGCTCCATCTACTCGTCTACAAAAGATTTGAACTACTTCTCTACCTCTGCTTCACCAGTCAATCTTGCCGTCAACCAGGTTTTACTTTACCATTTCATTTGATTTTGTCAAACATTGTCGGTTATCTTGTTGGCCACAAACAACTTGTAAGGGGGGGCTCCAGCTGCAAGAACCTATTTTCTAAAAGCCCCACCCTCCCATCCCCAAGACCTGTAAGCCCTTTGGCCTTATTGGCCTTTTCAATCACATCCCATCGTTTCTATTCGTGCTATTGTACTTATTGTATATATTATCAATGTTGCACCTTGTACTGCCAATTATTTGTCTTAACAGTTTATCATTTCGAGGTCATAATTTTTACTCATGCATTTGGTACATTGTTTAAATTTTCTTAGCTGTCATAACATTTATCCAATCGAAATTACCTACCCTATATCTTTCTCATTTGGACACTGTATTTGGTATTAACTAATCTCAATATTATGTACTCATTATATGTACTTAGTATAATATTTATTATCACACATAATATTGTCAAAGCATAAATTATATATATTTTTCACCTATCACTGTTCTCTTCTACCTCATGTAATTACTACCAATTATGTATTTGTATTAGCAATATCAACCTGTATACCTTCTTCACATACTTGGTTAATAAACCGTTTGTATTTTATATATACCCAACCTCCGTGACTTGTTTTCTTTGACTCCCTCACAAAATACATTCCACATATCAATTTTCTCTTCAACATCAACCACCGTCGCCGCCGTGGCTGTTAACGTGACTTCACTGATTGGCGAAGCCGGCGTTAACAGTAGGCGTGTAAGACACAGCGGTTTTGTTTAAGAATAGAACGACGATGCCAACCAAACCTTAATACACGCCATGTAGCTCTGATAATGCCGACTGCACCAATCAGTGACGTCAAGAAAGTTGTCATGGCGGCTAGGTGTAAAAACCATTATTTCTAAACATCCCTTGATTTAAAACCATGTTCAAAAAAGGAATAAGTACACACATATATAAATTAAGGATATAAATTCAAGCTTAATCAATTAGACCGAATTTTAAAAAGTGATTCAGTTCCACTTTAAGACCCGCAAGATAAAAGTTCGCCCATCTGGTTTTACTTAATATGGCTAATCAGATGCAATCGCTTAGGTGTTTTTGAGGGCTTCACAAATACATTCTTGCTCGTGTCTCATGTTTTTTTTTATGTTCGCTTAGTTAAGCCAGTCCGGAAATAGCACTTTTTGCATCATAACAAAATCAGTCTTACATTTTCAGTTCGATTAAGTCTAGAGCCAAAGCTGTCGTCATCCATTCATGTAGTACTGGATTAATTGAGCAGGTTAGTTTCTTACTGATCAAGTCTATTGAATCGGCACACTTTTAGATTATTTAAATCGATGTTGTTGCTCAACTTGATTGATTTGTGAAATACACCAGCATAGATATGTGTTATTGCGGAATAGCAAGGGAAGCCAGTTGTGATATATTGACTGATGTTGTTTTCTCTCCAGTTTTTACACACACACACTCAGTGACAGTTTACCAGGAAGAAACAGCTGACACATCCTGATCGACCTTTGGACAATAGCCATGTCTTGGCTATGGCGAGCATTTTGCATCGGTGAAGGCACCCGTAACAGCAAAATTAAACACCAGGACGGCTGTATCGGCGCTATTCTGATGCTCTGTGTGTTCGTAACTTTGGGGATGACATTATCACTTGCTCACTGGGTCACTATAAAACAGTCAGTGGCTGTAGAGAAGAGCCATGTTGTCATTGTTCTTAGTATTTACCTGGTTTTAGCGTGTGTAGCATTTTTTGGGTTCTTCTGTCGCCCTCATAACTGGTCCCGCAATCGAGCACCAATGTATTGGGGTAGCAGAGATACTCGCACAAGAAGCATCAAGCTAATTTGCATGACACATATCAGTGTGGTTGGCATATTTGTGTTTTGTTTTGTGTCTTTGGTAATGGATTTTGCCACGATTGTGGCCGAGGGTCAATGCTTATAAATGTTTCAACAATGTGGTCAGCTTGCTGTCACTGCGGGTAATATATATTTCACCATTCTCTGCATCTTGTTCAAAGTTTTGTTCTTACTCTTTGTATTTCGTTTTCAAGGTAAAGTGTTTAGACAAACGCGATGGGTGAGGTATGGACTGGCAATAATTCTACTGGCGTTGCTATGCATCTGGTTTGAATATACTTTATATCATGTTATAGTTGCGCTGTATGAAATTCCAAATATTTTCCCCTGCTCTGGCAATAATTACACGGATTTTGACTATATGTGTTTTGAAAGGAATACATCTGCCTACCATTTTCACTATATGGTTATTCACAGATGGTATCCAGTTAACATAGGGTTTTGCGTTCTTTCAGCTAAGTTAGTATTAACCATGTTTTTTGAAACCATAAATCCAGCAGAAGAAGAAGAAGGACGAAGCCTTCTTTTAGAAAGCCTTCCTCGGAACTCTTTCAATTTGATCGAAAGAAGCCCAGAAATTCCGAATATCAACAGCATTCTTTCATTGATTTTGCCATGTTTAGCAATAATTGGCGGTTCGATTTTTCTAACCTGTGCCCTTTTGGACACGTTAAATGTGATACAAGATGCTTATACAGTTTTATGCCTCAATATATCCATGTGGATACTAATGCTTTGTGCATCACACAAAGGATTCCATGTCATTGATATTAGTTTTCGATCTGAGCCTAAATCATTCTCCGTATTCGAAATGCTAGTTGTTATTTCATTGCTTGGTGGTTTAATGAACCGTTGGCTGACGTTATATGCTGTTTTTGGGTGTCTTAAAGGCACTTCACATAATGATGATGATTTTTCGTGCATTCAGAGCAATAACACGGAACCGGGGCACATGAAGGAAATTGAAGCTAATTCGATACTTGGAATTCCATATGCGCTCGTGGATGTCTTTCAGCTTATACATCAATCGGGGTTCATGCTGCTGGCCCAACGAGTGAAAATAGATCTTAGGTCCCACAATGCAAAGCTGAACCTTCGCTGGCTACTTTGGTGTCTGCTTTGTTTAGCTTTGTCGAATCTGACCTTTTGGTTATATGACATGTTCATATGGTCAAGTAATCAAGACATTCATATTTTCCAGTCGTACTATTACAATGACCCACTGCCGTGGACGCTGCTTATGCATCTAACAGTGCCCTGTTTTCTCTTCTTTCGTTTCAATTCAGCTTTGATATGTTTAAGGACATATCTCAAACACAAAAACTGGAATGATGATAACCCCAACCCCTACAACGAAAATTCGGGTTTGTAATTATAAACCCTACTTTATGAAAATGCTATTTAAGTACATTTATAAGCATCACCAATAACTTCCAATAATTTTTGTTACAATGAATATGACAATTCACTGACTTGGTGGATACTAACCTCATATATATGTTGTAGTTAGAATGTATCGAATATTGATAGAACGTGTGACAACGTATGGAATTTATTTGTGCTGTTGTAAGTGATTTGAAAATGCTGTATGAAATAGGATGGTAAATTACAAGACTCGGCAGATTAGAATATTAAGTAATAAGAACAATCGGACCTGAATTATTGAACCGTAATGTAACTTAAAATGTATCCATATTTCTCTGAATGTTGTACATAAAGAACAAATTAAATGAGATGTTTTCTGTTTCGGTTAATTCAATTAAAAGTTGAAGCTGAAAAAGTATGCATATAAACACAGTCACATAAAAATATATATTTTAAAGTATTAAAAATTAACTCAATCAATTTATGCTAAAATCCACTCACCGTCGGATAAGCAGTACATTGAATAATTGTACCCTCAAGTGACCCTTTACTCAAGGAGCATTATCAAAGAGTTTATACCTTAGCTAAGAGGATGCACTCCAAGTAGCGCTGTGATGATCGTTTTCCTAATAATAATACATATTCATCGTTAGATTGGCGCTACCTTGTAATAAACAAAATTGCATGTATATACTGGGTTGACGTCATTGCGATAAATGAGAGCAGGAAAAATTGCGTTTCGCAGTCGTTCATTTTTGGGTTTCTGTCTTGTAATGTTAATCAGGTAATTATAGGGATTAATGTTAATCTCAGTGCGCTTTGATAGCGTCCATGGAGCATAGATATATAATCACACACACAATCAAGATGTTATTGACCATCTTCTTCACATTACATTCTGACTTGGATAGAGAGCATGGGTAGTGGTCGTCGTGTGGCGCTTTTTGCTGTTTAATCATTTGTGTGATGTTATGGCGGCTGATTAGGAGTCTAAGCAACGTGAAATGGATGTTGCATGCGACGCTCTCAAGAAACAATCATATGCTTCACATTGTCACTTAGTTCGACTTAAGCCAAAAGTTGTATACTGTATTACCATCCACAGAGATCAACCGTAGTGCCTTCAACCCACCGGTGGTAATTCTCCTCTGATTGAGATGAGGCAAGGAGTTGGTGTTATAAGCGCTCTCGAAAGAATTTAACAAGCCCAATTCTAATCTTCTCTCTGCATGCACGAAAATGACTCTTTTTTCCGTTTCTTTGAATTTCGTGTCTTTTTCTAACTTCAATTTTCTCTTCAACATCGACTACAGTCGCCGCCATGGCTGTTAACGTGACTTCACTGATTGGCGCAGCCGGCGTTAACAGTAGGTGTGTAAGACACACCGGTTTTATTTAAGAATAGAACGACGATGCCAACCAAACCTCAAAACACACCATGTAGCTCTGATAATGCCGACTGTATCAATCAGTGACGTCAAGAAAATTATCATGGCGGTTAGGAGTGATCTTTATAAATAAAAATCAACACACATATATATTAATATAAGCTTACCAATTTGACCGAATTTGAATAAGTGATTCAGTTCCCCTTTAAGACCAGCGAGCAAAATATATCGCCATCCGGGTGTGCAACCGCCGGATAGAACTGCCGTTGTTAAAATAACCACGAATGTGAAAGCGGTTAGACTTCTATATACAAGGAACTAGTCCAAATTGTAAGTAAATGATTATAACATATACACATTCTTTATGTATGTATTATGTTTCAATATAATACCGTTTCTTTGGTTAGTGTTTATTGAGCCACTTTCATTGGACGCCTTGAATCTAACAACCAGGAATAATACACGTATTGATAATAGATATAGTCGCTCGTTTGCTGGAGAACCTGACATCGGACATCTATCGAGCATCTATGATCAAAACGATAAGTTGATTACAGAACGATTGAGACTGGAGGCATCAACGTGAAAGTCATTTACAGATATGTCTTCGAACTACACATGTGTCCACCTAGAACGTGTGATTGCTTACATTGTAATTTGCGTACCGTGTTGATCTTCTGATTGGTATACCATAAATTTATGATAACAATTACCTATTGATATGCATGTCCATATGCTTGTGACACAGTCGGTGTAGATTTTGTATTGCGGACAGGACAAATTCGAACAGGGGCAAATAAAATCATCGGTTGGACAGAAAACATAGGTTGTGGCGGGATCGTCACAGCCGCATTTTGTGCGGGAGTCAAAGATATCTTATAACGCGATAGCCCGGTCTTTCCCGCGGTCCGTAGGTGGCGACACCATACGGGTCACGTGACACAAACCCGTTAGTCACGAGACCTCTCTTCTCTGTTCAGTTCTCAAACTAATCTCCAGCTGCAAGAACCTATTTTCTAAAAGCCAACTGTTATCCACGTATCTAAACCAGCAGTTTGCTCCATCTACTCGTCTACAAAAGATTTTGAACTACTTCTCTACCTCTGCTTCACCAGTCAATCTTGCCGTCAACCAGGTTTTACTTTACCATTTCATTTGATTTTGTCAAACATTGTCGGTTATCTTGTTGGCCACAAACAACTTGTAAGGGGGGGCTCCAGCTGCAAGAACCTATTTTAAAAAGCCCCACCCTCCCATCCCCAAGACCTGTAAGCCCTTTGGCCTTATTGGCCTTTTCAATCACATCCCATCGTTTCTATTCGTGCTATTGTACTTATTGTGTATATATTATCAATGTTGCACCTTGTACTGCCAATTATTTGTCTTAACAGTTTATCATTTCGAGGTCATAATTTTTACTCATGCATTTGGTACATTGTTTAAATTTTCTTAGCTGTCATAACATTTATCCAATCGAAATTACCTACCCTATATCTTTCTCATTTGGACACTGTATTTGGTATTAACTAATCTCAATATTATGTACTCATTATATGTACTTAGTATAATATTTATTATCACACATAATATTGTCAAAGCATAAATTATATATATTTTTCACCTATCACTGTTCTCTTCTACCTCATGTAATTACTACCAATTATGTATTTGTATTAGCAATATCAACCTGTATACCTTCTTCACATACTTGGTTAATAAACCGTTTGTATTTTATATATACCCAACCTCCGTGACTTGTTTTCTTTGACTCCCTCACAAAATACATTCCACATATCAATTTTCTCTTCAACATCAACCACCGTCGCCGCCGTGGCTGTTAACGTGACTTCACTGATTGGCGAAGCCGGCGTTAACAGTAGGCGTGTAAGACACAGCGGTTTTGTTTAAGAATAGAACGACGATGCCAACCAAACCTTAATACACGCCATGTAGCTCTGATAATGCCGACTGCACCAATCAGTGACGTCAAGAAAGTTGTCATGGCGGCTAGGTGTAAAAACCATTATTTCTAAACATCCCTTGATTTAAAACCATGTTCAAAAAAGGAATAAGTACACACATATATAAATTAAGGATATAAATTCAAGCTTAATCAATTAGACCGAATTTTAAAAAGTGATTCAGTTCCACTTTAAGACCCGCAAGATAAAAGTTCGCCCATCTGGTTTTACTTAATATGGCTAATCAGATGCAATCGCTTAGGTGTTTTTGAGGGCTTCACAAATACATTCTTGCTCGTGTCTCATCTCATTTTTTTTTATGTTCGCTTAGTTAAGCCAGTCCGGAAATAGCACTTTTTGCATCATAACAAAATCAGTCTTACATTTTCAGTTCGATTAAGTCTAGAGCCAAAGCTGTCGTCATCCATTCATGTAGTACTGGATTAATTGAGCAGGTTAGTTTCTTACTGATCAAGTCTATTGAATCGGCACACTTTTAGATTATTTAAATCGATGTTGTTGCTCAACTTGATTGATTTGTGAAATACACCAGCATAGATATGTGTTATTGCGGAATAGCAAGGGAAGCCAGTTGTGATATATTGACTGATGTTGTTTTCTCTCCAGATTTACACACACACACTCAGTGACAGTTTACCAGGAAGAAACAGCTGACACATCCTGATCGACCTTTGGACAATAGCCATGTCTTGGCTATGGCGAGCATTTTGCATCGGTGAAGGCACCCGTAACAGCAAAATTAAACACCAGGACGGCTGTATCGGCGCTATTCTGATGCTCTGTGTGTTCGTAACTTTGGGGATGACATTATCACTTGCTCACTGGGTCACTATAAAACAGTCAGTGGCTGTAGAGAAGAGCCATGTTGTCATTGTTCTTAGTATTTACCTGGTTTTAGCGTGTGTAGCATTTTTTGGGTTCTTCTGTCGCCCTCATAACTGGTCCCGCAATCGAGCACCAATGTATTGGGGTAGCAGAGATACTCGCACAAGAAGCATCAAGCTAATTTGCATGACACATATCAGTGTGGTTGGCATATTTGTGTTTTGTTTTGTGTCTTTGGTAATGGATTTTGCCACGATTGTGGCCGAGGGTCAATGCTTATAAATGTTTCAACAATGTGGTCAGCTTGCTGTCACTGCGGGTAATATATATTTCACCATTCTCTGCATCTTGTTCAAAGTTTTGTTCTTACTCTTTGTATTTCGTTTTCAAGGTAAAGTGTTTAGACAAACGCGATGGGTGAGGTATGGACTGGCAATAATTCTACTGGCGTTGCTATGCATCTGGTTTGAATATACTTTATATCATGTTATAGTTGCGCTGTATGAAATTCCAAATATTTTCCCCTGCTCTGGCAAAATTACACGGATTTTGACTATATGTGTTTTGAAAGGAATACATCTGCCTACCATTTTCACTATATGGTTATTCACAGATGGTATCCAGTTAACATAGGGTTTTGCGTTCTTTCAGCTAAGTTAGTATTAACATGTGTTTTTTGAAACCATAAATCCAGCAGAAGAAGAAGAAGGACGAAGCCTTCTTTTAGAAAGCCTTCCTCGGAACTCTTTCAATTTGATCGAAAGAAGCCCAGAAATTCCGAATATCAACAGCATTCTTTCATTGATTTTGCCATGTTTAGCAATAATTGGCGGTTCGATTTGTCTAACCTGTGCCCTTTTGGACACGTTAAATGTGATACAAGATGCTTATACAGTTTTATGCCTCAATATATCCATGTGGATACTAATGCTTTGTGCATCACACAAAGGATTCCATGTCATTGATATTAGTTTTCGATCTGAGCCTAAATCATTCTCCGTATTCGAAATGCTAGTTGTTATTTCATTGCTTGGTGGTTTAATGAACCGTTGGCTGACGTTATATGCTGTTTTTGGGTGTCTTAAAGGCACTTCACATAATGATGATGATTTTTCGTGCATTCAGAGCAATAACACGGAACCGGGGCACATGAAGGAAATTGAAGCTAATTCGATACTTGGAATTCCATATGCGCTCGTGGATGTCTTTCAGCTTATGCATCAATCGGGGTTCATGCTGCTGGCCCAACGAGTGAAAATAGATCTTAGGTCCCACAATGCAAAGCTGAACCTTCGCTGGCTACTTTGGTGTCTGCTTTGTTTAGCTTTGTCGAATCTGACCTTTTGGTTATATGACATGTTCATATGGTCAAGTAATCAAGACATTCATATTTTCCAGTCGTACTATTACAATGACCCACTGCCGTGGACGCTGCTTATGCATCTAACAGTGCCCTGTTTTCTCTTCTTTCGTTTCAATTCAGCTTTGATATGTTTAAGGACATATCTCAAACACAAAAACTGGAATGATGATAACCCCAACCCCTACAACGAAAATTCGGGTTTGTAATTATAAACCCTACTTTATGAAAATGCTATTTAAGTACATTTATAAGCATCACCAATAACTTCCAGTCATTTTTGTTACAATGAATATGACAATTCACTGACTTGGTGGATACTAACCTCATATATATGTTGTAGTTAGAATGTATCGAATATTGATAGAACGTGTGACAACGTATGGAATTTATTTGTGCTGTTGTAAGTGATTTGAAAATGCTGTATGAAATAGGATGGTAAATTACAAGACTCGGCAGATTAGAATATTAAGTAATAAGAACAATCGGACCTGAATTATTGAACCGTAATGTAACTTAAAATGTATCCATATTTCTCTGAATGTTGTACATAAAGAACAAATTAAATGAGATGTTTTCTGTTTCGGTTAATTCAATTAAAAGTTGAAGCTGAAAAAGTATGCATATAAACACAGTCACATAAATATATATTTTAAAGTATTAAAAATTAACTCAATCAATTTATGCTAAAATCCACTCACCGTCGGATAAGCAGTACATTGAATAATTGTACTCTCAAGTGGCCCTTTACTCAAGGAGCATTATCAAAGAGTTTATACCTTAGCTAAGAGGATGCACTCCAAGTAGCTCTGTGATGATCGTTTTCCTAATAATAATACATATTCATCGTTAGATTGGCGCTACCTTGTAATAAACAAAATTGCATGTATATACTGGGTTGACGTCATTGCGATAAATGAGAGCAGGAAAAATTGCGTTTCGCAGTCGTTCATTTTTGGGTTTCTGTCTTGTAATGTTAATCAGGTAATTATAGGGATTAATGTTAATCTCAGTGCGCTTTGATAGCGTCCATGGAGCATAGATATATAATCACACACACAATCAAGATGTTATTGACCATCTTCTTCACATTACATTCTGACATGGATAGAGAGCATGGGTAGTCGTCGTCGTGTGGCGCTTTTTGCTGTTTAATCATTTGTGTGATGTCATGGCGGCTGATGAGGAGTCTAAGCAACGTGAAATGGATGTTGCATGCGACGCTCTCAAGAAACAATCATATGCTTCACATTGTCACTTAGTTCGACTTAAGCCAAAAGTTGTATACTGTATTACCATCCACAGAGATCAACCGTAGTGCCTTCAACCACCGGTGGTAATTCTCCTCTGATTGAGATGAGGCAAGGAGTTGGTGTTATAAGCGCTCTCGAAAGAATTTAACAAGCCCAATTCTAATCTTCTCTCTGCATGCACGAAAATGACTCTTTTTTCCGTTTCTTTGAATTTCGTGTCTTTTTGTAACTTCAATTTTCTCTTCAACATCGACTACAGTCGCCGCCATGGCTGTTAACGTGACTTCACTGATTGGCGCAGCCGGCGTTAACAGTAGGTGTGTAAGACACACCGGTTTTATTTAAGAATAGAACGACGATGCCAACCAAACCTCAATACACACCATGTAGCTCTGATAATGCCGACTGTATCAATCAGTGACATCAAGAAAATTATCATGGCGGCTAGGAGTGATCTTTATAAATAAAAATCAACACACATATATATTAATGTAAGCTTACCAATTTGACCGAATTTGAAAAAGTGATTCAGTTCCCCTTTAAGACCAGCGAGCAAAATATATCGCCATCCGGGTGTGCAACCGCCGGATAGAACTGCCGTTGTTAAAATAACCACGAATGTGCAAGCGGTTAGACTTCTATATACAAGGAATTAGTCCAAATTGTAAGTAAATGATTATAACATATACACATTCTTTATGTATGTATTATGTTTCAATATAATACCGTTTCTTTGGTTAGTGTTTATTGAGCCACTTTCATTGAACGCCTTGAATCTAACAACCAGGAATAACACACGTATTGATAATAGATCTAGTCGCTCGTTTGCTGGAGAACCTGACATCGGACATCTATCGAGCATCTATGATCAAAACGATAAGTTGATTACAGAACGATTGAGACTGGAGGCATCAACGTGAAAGTCATTTACAGATATGTCTTCGAACTACACGTGTGTCCACCTAGAACGTGTGATTGCTTACATTGTAATTTGCGTACCGTGTTGATCTTCTGATTGGTATACCATAAATTTATGATAACAATTACCTATTGATATGCATGTCCATATGCTTGTGACACAGTCGGTGTAGATTTTGTATTGCGGACAGGACAAATTCGAACAGGGGCAAATAAAATCATCGGTTGGACAGAAATACATTCCACAGATCAATTTTCTCTTCAACATCAACCACCGTCGCCGCCGTGGCTGTTAACTGATTGGCGAAGCCGGCGTTAACAGTAGGCGTGTAAGACACAGCGGTTTTGTTTAAGAATAGAACGACGATGCCAACCAAACCTTAATACACGCCATGTAGCTCTGATAATTCCGACTGCATCAATCAGTGACGTCAAGAAAGTTGTCATGGCGGCTAGGTGTAAAAACCATTATTTCTAAACATCCCTTGATTTAAAACCATGTTCAAAAAAGGAATAAGTACACACATATATAAATTAAGGATATAAATTCAAGCTTAATCAATTAGACCGAATTTTAAAAAGTGATTCAGTTCCACTTTAAGACCCGCAAGATAAAAGTTCGCCCATCTGGTTTTACTTAATATGGCTAATCAGATGCAATCGCTTAGGTGTTTTTGAGGGCTTCACAAATACATTCTTGCTCGTGTCTCATGTTTTTTTTATGTTCGCTTAGTTAAGCCAGTCCAGAAATAGCACTTTTTGCATCATATCAAAATCAGTCTTACATTTTCAGTTCGATAAAGTATATAGCCAAAGCTGTCGTCATCCATTCATGTAGTACTGGATTAATTGAGCAGGTTAGTTTCTTACTGATCAAGTCTATTGAATCGGCACACTTTTAGATTATTTAAATCGATGTTGTTGCTCAACTTGATTGATTTGTGAAATACACCAGCATAGATATATGTTATTGTGGCATAGCAAGGGAGGCCAGTTGTAATATATTGACTGATGCTGTTTTCTCTCCAGATTTACACACACCCTCAGCAGCAGTTTACCAGGAAGAATCAACTGACACTTCCTGATCGACTCTTGGACAATAGCCATGTCTTGGCTATGGCGAGCATTTTGCATCGGTGAAGGCACCCGTAACAGCAAAATTAAACACCAGGACGGTTGTATCGGCGCTATTCTGATGCTCTGTGTGTTCGTAACTTTGGGGATGACTTTATCACTTGCTCACTGGGTCACTATAAAACAGTCAGTGGCTGTAGAGAAGAGCCATGTTGTCATTGTTCTTAGTATTTACCTGGTTTTAGCGTGTGTAGCATTTTCGTGGTTTTTCTGTCGCCCTCATGATTGGTCCCGCAATCGAGCACCAATGTATTGGGGTAGCAGAGATACTCGCACAAGAAGCATCAAGCTAATTTGCATGACACATATCAGTGTGGTTGGCATATTTGTGTTTTGTTTAGTGTCTTTGGTGATGGATTTTGCCACGATTGTGGCCGAGGGTCAATGCTTATCAATGTTTCAACAATGTGGTCAGCTTGTTGTCACTGTAGGCAATATTTTTTTCATCATTCTCTGCATCTTGTTCAAAGTTTTGTTTTTATTCTTTGTATTTCGTTTTCAAGGTAAAGTGTTTAGACAAACGCGATGGGTGAGGTATGGACTAGCAATAATTCTACTGGCGTTGCTATGCATCTGGTTTGAATATACTTTATATCATGTTATAGTTGCGCTGTATGAAATTCCAAATATCTTCCCCTGCTCTGGAACTAATGACAGGGAGGATTTTGACTATATGTGTTTTGCAAGGAATACGTCTGCCTACCATTTTCACTATATGGTTGTTCACAAATGGTATCCAGTTAACATAGGGTTTTGTGTTCTTTCAGCTAAGTTAGTATTAACCATGTTTTTTGAAACCATAAATCCAGAAGAAGAAGAAGAAGAAGAAGGACGAAGCCTTCTTTTAGAAAGCCTTCCTCGGAACTCTTTCAATATAATGGAAAGAAGCCCAGAAATTCCAAGAATCAACAGCATTTTGTCATGGATTTTGCCATGTTTAGCAATAATTGGTGGTTCGATTTTTCTAACCTGTGCCATTTTGGACACTTTTAATGTGATACAAGATGCTTATACAGTTTTATGCCTCAATATTTCCATGTGGATACTAATGCTTTGTGCATCACACAAAGGATTTCATGTCATTGATATTAGTTTTCGATCTGACCCTAAATCATTCTCAGTATTCGAAATGCTCGTTGTTATTTCAATGCTTGGTGGTTTAATGAACCGTTGGCTGACGTTCTATGCTATTGTTGGGTGTCTTAAAGGCACTTCACAGAGTGATGATCATTTTTCGTGCATTAAGAGCAATAATACGGAACCGGGGCACATGAAGGAAATTGAAGCTAATTCGATACTTGGAATTCCATATGCGCTCGTAGATATCTTTCAGCTTATGCATCAATCGGGATTCATGCTGCTGGCCCAACGAGTGAAAATAGATGTTAGGTCCCACAACGCAAAGCTGAACCTTACCTGGCTACTTCAGTGTCTGCTTTGTTTAGCTTTGTCGAACCTGACCTTGTGGTTATATGACATGTTCATATGGTCAAGTAATCAAGACGTTCATAATTTCCAGTCGTACTATTACAGTGACCCGCTGCCGTGGACGCTACTTATGCATCTAACAGTGCCCTGTTTTCTCTTCTTTCGTTTCAATTCAGCTTTGATATGTTTAAGGACATATCTCAAACACAAAAAACAGCATGATGAAACCTCTGGGTGATGCGCATGAATACCACATTCTATTTTTTTTTAAATTCGGAAATATGTTGAAAACTGGCCTGTATCGCAAGACAAAATAAAGTTTACCAAAAAAAAAAGTTTCTTCACTACATATTCTAAGCTTTCCTTATGCTTATACACTTGTTATAATGGTTGCATGAAACGTTTTCGACCATGGCTAATAGCCCTTCAGATTGACGCCAGCAATTTTTTTTTAAATAAATAAAAATCATGAAATTTTAATGGCACTTCTTAAGTCAGGTGCTCTTCTAACTCAATCAATGTATGCTACAATCCACTCAACGCCGGGTAGGCAGTGCATTGACTATTTGTACTCTCAAGTGACCCTTTATTCAAGGAGTATTATCTAAGAGTTTAAAGCTACGCTTATAGGATTCACTCCAAGTGGCTCTGCAATTATCGCTTTCCTAATAATAATACACAGCCATCATTGGATTGGCGCTACCTTGTAATAAACAAAATTGCATGTATATACTGTGTTGACGTCATTGCTATTAATGTGAACAGGAAAAATTTCGTTTCGCAGATCCTTTCTGCTGCTAATACAAATCACACAATATGCATACAAATAGCGATAATAACATGTACAATATCACTTGTACAGCCTCTGCGCTTCGTACATCTGCTATACTCGGCACAGTTATTTTATTGTGTACACTTGTTACTCTTCGTTCAGGTATTACATTGGATTTTGTTGTTGTGTAGTTATTGCCTTTGGTACACTAGTTATATTCAATACAGTTGGTGCATTGTGTGCAGTAACTACGCTATGCAGTTGCTACCCTCCATACAGCTTTTACACTTGGTACAGTTGTGACTCTGGTGAAGAAAGATTTCTTTTAAAGCTGGGTCGATTTACATCACTGGATATAGTTATTACCCTGATTAAAGTTGTTACCCTTGGTGCAGTTGTTACCATGGATACGATTGTAACCCTGGGTTCAGTTGTTGCCTTGATTACAATTGTTATCCTGGGTACAGTTCATACCCTGAGTACATTTCTTACACAGGTTACAGTTATTACACTGGGTACATTTGTTGTTATGCTGGATGCAATTGTTACCATATGCACAGTTGTTACACTGGGTACAATTATGATGTTGAGTACTGTTGTTACCCTTAGTACAGTTTTTGAACTGAGTACAATTGTTACCCTTGGTGCAGCTTTTGTGCAGTTGTATCTCTGGGTGCAGTTGTTAAATGGGGTGCAGTTCTTTCCATTGGTGCAGTCGTTACCCTTAGTATAGTTGTTACATAGTGTATAGTTGCTAAAGTGGGTGCAGTTGTTACAACTGGTACTGCATTTATCCTAGATACAGTTTTACTCATGATATTATTGTTAAACTGGGTACAGTTGTTTAACTCGGTACAGGTGTTGAGCTGGGTACAATTGTTAAAATTAGGTGGAGGTGTTGTTACCCTGGCCATAGTTGTTTCCCTGTGTAAAGTTGTAACCCTGTGTACAGATGTTGCATAAGGTACAGTTTTTACCCTGGGTTCAGGTTTTACCCTGGCTGATGCGTTTTGTTATTGTGCCTGACACTGATGTGTTTACGCTGTATATAGCATAATTGCTATAGCGCTAACCTGATTTTCATTTTTGCCTGCCAATACCCCATACCAATACTCTCACTTCCTGCCTTGTGAAGGATAAGTGGTTACTCAATATTTGAATATATTGCGCGAATTAGTTGATATTTATTATCTGAGAATTCCATGATATTTTGTGTTTGACTAATTCTGGTTGTAGAGGATATGTTATCGGGGCTACTGTGAATATAGATGACAGGTGGTGATGTGTGTGATGAAGTTAGCATTGATTACACGCTATATTACAGCACTGTATATTGCATTTTACATAAATAATTGATGTTGTTTACATTATAGAATGAACCATCGCTGAATAATAGACACTTGGGGGTGGAATGAATGACTGTTTTTGTCTGCCACTTGCATATATTATATTGCCAGAGCGAGTATGGTAGGCCGCACAAACAATATATTGTTTTTCGCTGAAATGTATCTCAGAACCTTCAACTGCTCTAACGTTCCGACATACACATAACTTACTCAAAACGCATACTAAAAATGTAGATTCTTACATTAATATGCAATGGAAAAGTGATCCCCATTATATTCATTCAGTTTATGTCCACATAGAATCGTTTGTTCTCAGAGGAGATATTCCGAAATGTGTGATGTTGACAAAACTGACACACATCGTATAACACAGGCTGATGGCAAGCGTCGCGCATAAGGTACGCAATATAGTGGTCAAGTGCATTCTTACTTTGAATGCTTTTCTTCAACGGTATTTGTGATTAACGATCCTGAAAAAATACTGATACACAAATACATAAACGGAATTCTTCAGTTTAGGGTGGTAACTAAAGACACTAAATACACTTGAATGTGGTGCGAGGTGAGATATTACATCGTGGGGCAGATATATACTATAAGACATTTGCTTAAAATGGACGAGGAAAAAAATAGGATACACCTCACATTCCATGTATGACATTGAAAACGTTAATTAGGTGCACTCTTTAAGTTATCAGTCCTGGCTGGATGATGTGTTAACACAGTAGCATGAACAAAATTATCGAATTTATTATCTCATCAGCTTTGTCGACTCTCTGGCATACACTCTAAAAGCATTCATTTATTCACAGATGAGTCCATTGAATAATAATCGTGAGCTTGTTGCGCCATTAAGCCAACGCATTCCCTGGATTCGCTTATTAGCAGACTAATCTATGGGGATACACAAATGCATGAAATACTATCCGCACCCCACTAAGACCCAATGCCCAGCTCTGGTGCATTTGTGTTGCAAGATAAACGATGCCCAGATGAAGAGCAAGTGCTCGACATCGATACTTGCCAAGCCCCTTCCCCATGACAATTACATCCATACTATACAATTATAGGATTCGAATTGCGCTGGCCATGATCCCTTGAACTGGACTTGCTTCCCAGATTTTGGATGCTTCAGTCAGAAGCCAGAGTCACATTTTCCGAAGATTCGGCGCCATATTTGTACGCTCCGTTTTAGACCTCTTTTCACAATAACTGAAGTATTTGCTGTTGCATAACCATGGAAATGACTCCAACGGAAGCCCTCGGTTACGCGCAACAGTCGCATGGTGTGGTATTGAAAGACTTTCAAAGGGATTGTGCGCTCTGCTGCTTGATGGGTCGTGGTTGTTTTGTGAATGTGCCTGCTGGGGCGGGGAAACATTTTCCTATACGTTGATGCAATCGATGCAATGCTTGGAAAGGGCCAGGGCCCGACACCGATGGTTGTCCGCTGGCCCGGGGCATATGATTTGTCCTGACACACAAGTGGTCTCTTTAACGGACTGTTTTATGTAAACACAGTGTAGGCATACGTGCCTGTGGAGGCTGTCTTTCTGGATGTATAGGGAGTCCGTGGGTACTCGTACCACCTCGATTGGTCGGAAGCTCACCAGCATAGATATCAGATGAGTGTACTGTGGTTGTACACCATCGTAGTGTATTAGAATCCATCATGGCGGGCACATCTCCAGCCCAACAATGGTTCCACTAGCAGTTGTGTCTCTTACCAAGAAATCCTCATCTGTTATGAATCGGCGGGTAAGGCTCATGCTGTCGGCACTCTGTCCCTGTGTAAGCTTTCTGATAAGGGAACGTCCTAGGTTTCTATTATGTGGGATCCATATGTCAGTCTGCTTCTCATACGATATGTTGGCTTCACGTAGGTGGAGCGCCGGCCCGGCCTGGAGGATGTGTTGTTCTACCAGGAAGGTGAGCAGTTCCAGTGGTACCTTTTGTGCCAGGGGAGTGCCCAGCCAGTGGACTAATACAGTGTGTATATCAGGGTCAATCTCCCATGCCACCACCTGCAAACCATGTAGGGCAATTTCTAGAGGGTAGCCAGCCGTTGATAGCCACTCGTCGGAACCTGTGTCGCGGATGTCCGAACCGGGTGAACCAAGGGGAGCAGTAACCTAAGCCATGGATGGATGCAGGATAGCAGGGGCATCTACCTATACTTCCAGCTCTGCCTTTGATCGTGCATATAGGGGATCCTTACCTGTTATCGCACTAATCTCAGCACCTACCCACTAGGCCTTCTGGGCGTGTGTCTCAGTGGTACGGAGTCGGACTCTTCAACTATGCCTCCTGTTCATCCAGTGCAGCTTTCGAAAAGGCATTTGTGGTGGTGGTGGTGGTGGTGGGGGGGGGGGGGGGTCTTCCCAGTCTGAGCTTCTATGGCGGAACGTACGCTCTTAGCTCTGTGTGTGTGAGTCATATAGAAGCTAGAGTGACATTACTCTTAATGGTTGTTACCGTCACCGGTGTCCGGGTGCAGGGTATGTGTATCACTCGTAACGATATATGATAGCGGCGCCTCATGGCTATTGGGAGGGGAGTCTCGCAGATTGTTTGAGCCTCGGCACTTGGTGCAATATGTGTTTTTGCGCACACACAAGGGAGTGACTAAAACGTACACAAAACAGAGAACAAAAGCCCACTCTTGATCTCGTCCAGGGCCGCCTCCTGTTCATGATTCCAGTGCCATGGCAATTCCTTCTTGAGCAGGACGCGGAGTAGTGCTGTGATGGAGGATTCATTTTGTATGAATTGTGCGAGGTACCTCACCATGCTAAGGAGTCGCATCAACGCTTGACGGTCTTCTGGTCTTGGCATGTTTGTAATGGCCTTGATTTTCGTCAGCGTCGGCATCTTCCTCCAGTTTAATAAAGGCCTTGTGGAGGGCGTCCATCTTTGCGTAGGTGACCTTCCTACAGCCCTGTATCACAGGGGTTACACTGGGGTTTAGCACAATACTGTAGGGTTCTTCATATTTCCCTAGCCCGGAGAATATGTCACTGTATGTAGACACTAGGGTAATGGTAATGGTAATATTGAGATTGAACGTCCCTTTCAACCGCGAGGTGATATCGCGACGGTCTGTCCGATATGTGCGGTCAGTCCGAAAGCTGGACACTGTTGACAATAGCACAATTGTTCACAAGCTGTGATGGCCCTGACAGCTTCTTTTTTTGTTGTTGTCGTCATACGATGATTTCCGCCGAGTCTCAGCATACATCGCAAGCACCTCCACTTCCGGTGTCGTCGTCATAGCGCGCATGTGATGGCGGCTTTTTTCCGCTGCACCGCAGATTTCAAGGGCCTTCGCGAGTGTGAGACTCCCGAAGGAGTCTTTCTTTAACGCCCAAGTCAATTTTGTCCCATGTGAGCGACTGTTCATGCTCGCTGGACTCGCATACCGCCTGGATTGCGCAAGTCGGTAGCCCAGACATCGATCGGCTAGTCATCGCGTTGGTCACGGGCCCAGAACTCATAACGTTGAACTTTTCAAGGACTGTTTTGACGTTGTCTTTATCTTCCTCCTCCCTCCACGTGAAGACCTCCCTCCACGTGAAGAAAAATTCAAATTGGCGCTGCCACTTGCGCCATCGTTCGGCAACATTGCAGGAATGAAAGTCAATAGAGCTCGGTGATTTGAATGTATCCATTCCTAACACCATGTATGCTTTTGACCATTTTGACCTTGTACGACGGGTACGGGTTTTCGAGGTCCCGCGGCACACCCCTATCCAGAATAAGGCCAAGTGACCCCCCCCCCCCCCCCAACCCGGGCTGTCAACCAACCCTTGGAAAAGGGTAGGGGTGTGCCGCCAAGGAAAACAAAAACCGGACCATATCTATACCAAGCCAAAGTGAGAAAAGGGAACCATTTACATACCAAACCTCAGAAAAAAGGCCCATTCATATACAAATTTTTTAAAAGGGTCACCAATACATATACCAAAATTTAATGATCCCAAATCATATCTAGACCACCTCGAGGAGCTACAAGGGACCCATCCATATACCGAACTAACGATTCAGAATGAAAAAGTAAGTTTATTAAGCTTCGCAACTGAAAAAAAACCCCCCCAAAACTTTGCTGATTCCGTGGTCAGTCCAAACGATGCTCTGGTTCGTAACGGCAAGGCTGTTAATTAAATAGCGGTCACTAAATAAACAGATTTGTGACTCGGGCCCTCAGGCTATCAACGAGCGCCCCAGGACGTCCGGCCAATGCAAATCCCTGTGCTATACCTGTCTTCAAGAAATAACGACCCATTTGTATACCAAAATGCCATAAAACCGACCCAAACTGGCACATCCCCACTAACCTCCACATAGTGAGACCCCCCCCCCCCCCCCCAGGGGCGTGACGCGCACATGTGGACGTCTGGGACACAGTGCTTCCCCAAGCGGATGGAAATGAAGAAAAATGATTCTAGTCATTAGGGGAAACATTTCGCTGCCAAACATAACAACTTCCGTTATGGCCGCTGACACTCAGGCACGGCACCGAGCCGGGCCTTTAAAGCAGCAAAACAAGTCTCACAAGACAGGGCGTCATCGTAGTAAAGGAGCCCTTGAAAAAGAATCCAGAGGTTCAATCATTAATCTCATTCTGCCGTTGCATTGGTCTATGTTCTTGTAACATTTAGGTTTTCAACTTGTGCACGTGGGTTGCCCTGACGGGCCTGACTCCATCATGAGTCCATGAGGCTGAGGCCGAGGGGGGAGTGAGGGCCTGCCTGGGGTTGAGGCCCTAAGCCCTAACACCAGAAACAGGTAGCCCAACAGACCAACATCAGGTGTTATTACCTTGTTGGTCCAACAGTAACAGAACAACCACCTATTTTGATGTCGATTCATACTTATTCAGATACATGCTGTCACAATACACCACTTTTTTTCAAGAACTTAGCCGCGCACGACGGTAATATAAATATATACCGTCGTGCCTGAAAGTATGTGGGTCGTGTGGCAATTCTTGTTATTTCGCGTCTCCGGGGCTTACCACCAAGTTGTGTACTTACGTAAATATATATGTCGACAAATGAGATGAATATCCGCTTATGCGGCCTATTTTGGTTATCCACTGTCTCGTTATTATTTAGCAATTGTCAAATGAACTTTTAGAATGACAACTTTCATTCGCGGCAGTCCCAGTTTTGGAGATATGACGTCACATTACGAAGTTCCAGTTTCACTCGCCATGTGACTGCAGGTCCCGGGGGAGGGGGCACTTAAGTATATAGAGGTAGTTTACATATGTCGGGGTATGTTTTTTCGGCCTCCGGACGGGTTTTGATGACCTCATATTTGTAGGATGGGGTATGCTCTTGCCATTTTTACCTTATACGACGGGTACAGTTTTTTGAGATCCCGGGGCACACCCTTAAGCAGGACTTGGCCAAGTGCCCCCTCCAGACTGCGGGAATCAATAAGAGTTATCTTTTTTCAATGTCAATGTGATATCGTTGAATACATATCGCCCTTCTAAAGTAGAAATTTCCAAAAGATAATCATTGACAAAATGACACATATACTTAAATAATAAAATTCAGGAAGAAAAGGTTCGCTTGCGAACAACCTTGTCTGCGCGTGCGCGCAGAAACCGATCTTGTCGTTCAATATAAACATGAAGTTTCAAAATGTGTCTGGCCGGATTAAATCGCCTTTGACGAAATCTCACACGTAAACTAACTCAACTTGTTAATAAACATTCAATTATGTGAAAAATTCTTCTTCATATGTACATGTGTGTAATTATCGTGTATAATTGAAACTAATGTATTGTCGCGCCGCATTTGGTTACGATCATCGCACGACGTCAATAAGACGTCGTGCACGGCTATCAAGAACTATGATCTGTCGAGTTTCTGGCGATCAGTGACTAAACTACTTAAGTCATAATTTAGTTTTGCTTAAGATAATGTTTCATATTCCCCGGCCCGGTCGGAAAGTAATATAAATAAATATTGTCATGTGTCTTCATTTTCCACGTCCATTAAAGAATGCTTATGACTACATCGCTGGGTTTGTCATCCAGAAAACGGCATGCCATCTATATATCGATTTCCGAAAAATCATGATGAGATGACCACTATTTTGGTAAATATAAGGTGGCAAAAGGTAGGCAAAAACATTTGTTGATGGGCGAGGAATGTGACGATGCAGGACTTCAAAGACGTCTAACCAGGGGCTACCATATCAGGTTTTGATTATAAGATTTAAAGGTGCTGCTCTATTTAGCATCTAGCAAACAACTTATTTCAACAGCCTTTAAAAAAAATATGGTGAACTGCGCAAAAAAGCTTACCCGGGATCGATGGGAAATTCTGTAGGAAAATCCATCTATATGGACCTACAGTAGGCCTCTATGTCTGCAGTAGAGGCCTACCTCATGCCAAGCCAAATGTGGTGGACTGGTCAATCATCAAAATATTTCTTCAACCATTTCAAATAGCCATACGATGATACGGATGTCATTTTGTTCGATTCAATTGTTGATTACCTTGTTCGCTGAAGTTGTAGGAAAGCTGTAATACATAGCACTTGTGAATATCCGTGGGAATCAAATTCGAAGCAGAATATCGTCCACAAATGCATCTGCTCAAGTTTATGTGAAAACGACGCAAATTCGTCATAACATACTTTGTTATCCGAGACTAAAATGGCGATAAAAGGAGCAGCGTTAATGTTTGCAATATGTTTTGGATTTATTTGTGCATATATTGAAGATTGATGACAATCTGGATTTTTTAGTGAGCACCGTAAGATGTTTAAGAATGACCAGATATGGTTCATCTTTGTATTTGTTTAACTATGAAAGGCAATGAGATCAATCTTTGGTTGTCAACCACATTTTGAATTGACCAAACGTCAGACCTAACAGGTAGTAGTTAGGTCTGTAAACCAGGCTAATCTATGTATTGATTTCTGAAAAATCACACAACTTATGATTGATCTGATCCTCTGAATCAGTGGACCTCTATGGCTTGCCTGTGGATGCATACAGAAATCTGTTCAATGTAGTTCTATCGATCTGATCTGCATTCACATCTTGGTTCTGAATGTGGCAGGTAAAAATTGGTAGAATTCATTGTCAGAGCCAGAAAAGACCTGTTGATCGCTTTCTTTGCAAAAATGTTTACGTATATCAGTTAAGCTTATTGCAATCGTCTTGGAGGAGATGTATGAAGTTTGGAGATGTTTTAAAACGGCCTGTAAATGCAGGAAGTCTGAGTCAAGGGACTTGTTTTCAAATAAAACTGCCATATTTCTTTGGTTGCAGTATTGTAATTGTTGCTTGGCGCTGAGCGGGGCGCACTGACTTGAGTATTTGCCGATGTAGATACTGGCAATTTCGTTCAAAAATGTAATCCCGATTTTGCCCTATAAATTGACAAGGCGATTGCGCTGTTTTCTGTCCACCATACATTTCGAAATTGACTGAAATATACCTTCTTGTAAAATAGTTGACCAGTGGGAAATATATGCTGAAGGTCATTGGAGGAAAAACTTCCGTTTCAACTAGTAAAATAAGTTTTCAATCCGCCATCAACAAAGCGGCATATTTTGACTTCAGCTACTGGGGACAATATCATAAAATGTTGAATTTGTGTCTTAAAGACTACTAGAGACTATTTTGATGGCATTTTATGTTTATCCTCCATGAAAGTTGGTAATTTTTCTACGATTAGATAATTTAAAAAAACAAACTGCCATGTTATACTTGTCACATTTGCAAGTGTCAATACATATTGATTCCATTCAATAGACATCTTGTTGGAGTAGAAGCAAGCCTTTTTTACTTATAAAGACTATATCTGCACCTGTTTTAGATGTACATTTACTGCTATGGCAGCTTCACTGTCATGTTTTGTCAACTTAGTACACCATTACTCTGTGCAAGTGACCCTGCGTGCTCACCAAGTAAGAAGGTCCTCATACCAATGTTATATTGTCAACATACAGCCACTAACAGTCAGCATTGGAGGAGAGTGATAGATAGTGATAAGTGCTTATTTATGGGATGTATTCAATGGTTAGTGAAATGGTCACACAAGATATGAATTTCATGAGTATTGTCACTGCCAATTGGCTCCTATTTTAAGCTTATAATAGTTGGTTTAGTTCCGGCTATTTGCTACATTCATGAAAAGATTTGTTTATGATTTTAGACCTGGTCTCTTTCCCATTTTCTCATTTGATATTGAACCTTATTCATCTAAAATATTGCATTTGAGAAGATGTGATAGCCAATACTCATCATCAGCAATGTAGTGACTATATTCACCAACGTTAATTTATTACGTGATCTACAATCTCATTTTCTAGCACTGCAAGTGATTATAGGAAACCAGTGCATTTTCTATGTGGATGGAAATGGTTGTGGTTTATCAGTTCATGAGGTGTGAATTATGGTGTAATTTGTGATAAATCAAGTGTGGCATGATGCAAATCGTTCCTAGAAGTAAGCAGTGTCAATTTGTGGACGCATCATATTTTATTTAATTACGGCATTGATTGTCTGGTCTTTAGTTTCCAAAATGGAACAATGTTCTACCCCACTTACACAGTGGGATGTCAGGGAACAGTCAAATTTGAGTGGTATAAACCATCAGGTAAGATCCAGGTAATTGTTGACCGTGAAGCATTGAGCATTAATGTGGTCAACTAGGTCCGGGGACATATTGTGGGACATTTAGAAATCATGGAATTATGATACTTGGCTGATTAGAGTCAACTTACTGGAAACAATGCACATGACCCTCTCTCGTTTCCTGTTGTTTTTTTTATACTAACAGACAGAAAATAATTGGATTCTATTATTTTGTTTGTGTTTAGGACGTGTGGGAGTGAAAGCTCTTAGTAAACGGGTAAAGGCCATCACAAGTAAACAACAGAGAAGAAATCAGGTCAATTACCAATGAGTTACTTTTAATTTTTTCTTTTATGAAATACACTGTGCATCATCTTATCTAAGTTCAAGGTCATATACAATATTTGTTATGGTTGCCTGAAACAAAGAAATTTAGCTGGAAAGATGTTAAATTCTTTAACTGTAAAATGTTGACCCAGTGGAGATATTGTCCATCATCTGATCCATTCGCTTGTCAAATAATTGAGTGTCTATAATGTCAATTGTGATGTTGATAATTGAACTCATTCATACAGTGCTGTTACACTTACAGGCTCTTCAAGTGCGCAAGAATAAGCGTGAAGATATACTGCAGCAGAAGAGGAGTCGGGGAGGCTGTAGCAGTCCTCCATTTCTTGTTGTATGTCCACATTGATCGTCAATTGCACGTTGATATGTGTTGTGCTATATAACCTATGGTATGCGTTCAATAGATATTGAACTGTGTGTTCTCACATGTTCTTACTAAGATTCTGCTGCTGCCATATATGAGAACTTCACACTGTATGCATAGCTAGGCTCATGGATGTGGTTTGTACTGAAAGCATGCTGTGTTTACTATCAGGCTCTTGTACCTCTTGGAGATGAAATAGATACAGCAGCTATTAAGGATCTCATTAAATCTTGTGATGATGAAGCTACATTTGCACTCAGTGACCTTGGCACATTACACATCAGGTGAGATCCTCTCCATATTGTGTATTTCTATGTGACAACTGAATCTACAGATGGAATCAATATTTATTAACTTTATAGTTGCATGTGGCTTAAATCATTATCTTTTTCACTTAATGATCTTACATGTACTTTTGAAGGCAGTGTAAGTTATTTAATTATCTGTTTGATCTGTTATCTTTATTGTATACCATATGTCATATAGTAATAATTATTCTTTGTGCTGCAGTTCAGCCCGATTCAAGCAGCGTTTCTCCTTCGTCACCACTCCTTTTGGGGATCTTTATGCCGTATTGGATGCTGCCAAAGTGGCAGATTGCATCGTGTTTGTGGTACCAGCTGTTGGTGGGCTTGATCAACAGGGGGAATACTTCACCTCTTGTCTCCTAGCACAGGGTCTACCCTCACCTGTCTTCATGGTTCAGGTGGGTGGATTGGAGTAGATGTGGATTAACTCGTTGTTGCATCTGACACCCCCTCTTTAGAATTTTTTTTGTAGTTATATCTGATCTCACGATGAATTGTGTTCACAAATATGAAGTGTATGAATCCAGATAATGCCCTTACTCTCATTAGCAGCAATTAAGCATGTCATGTTAGCTAATCAATAGTTTTATTATACCTTATGTTAGACACTACTTAGTACGGGGTATGTACGGGTACAGCTTCAGCTGAGAGAATGACATTGTATAATTGTTCCCTTCTTGTTGTGCAACACAACAACCTTGCTCAAGGTTCCCCCATCCCTCTTTTCCCATCCACCCCACCTGACCTCATCCGCTGCCATGGCCACTGACACGGTGCACTGCTCAGATACGCTTCATCTGTTTTAGGCTGAACTGAATTCAATTTGGTCTGCACCAGATGTCATATAATAGGCTAGCTTTTAACTGTATTAAATTTAATCAGGTACTTTTGCTGGTGATCTTGATGATCGTCAGTTTCTATGTAATATTGCTTTGTAAAAAATTTGGCACCAAATTCCAGGGCTTAAAAGAGGGGTGCGACCTATACACATATGCGAATGATGCAAATACACTCATCTGAAAATATTGTTGAATTAGCTAGTATACAGTTTGAGAAGTTAGTCTGACAAAACCAGTTTATAGTAACTGTCCTGTAACTTGTGATTTGTTCTTCTGGGTGGCTGAGATCTTATTTGGAATCTTTTCTTTGCTTGAGTAGCATTGTTTCAAATCACTTTCACTTTTGTTTTAATCTCTACCATGGTATTTGAGACTGCAAGAACTATGCCATCTCATTAAGAATGCAAAGTGTTTTCGAAATTAGAGTTGTAGGCTGGAATGAATGTATTAGGCTTGAAATAAGCAAGTGGATTGCAAACTTTTCTGAAATATAACAAAATATAAAATCAAAATCAAATATTTCTCAGTTTTATCAGTTTAAATATAACGTATTTAGATTAATGCTTTTCATACCTCTTTCAGGGTCTGAAAGACTTACCTTCAAAGAAACAGAATGAAGCCAGACGAAATATCCAGAAAGAGGTTGAAAAAAGGTAATTCAACAATAATGAATGGCCCAGTACAATGAGTCAATAAGGAATTGTGAATTATTGTTCACTGCTCATAGAGGGTCATGTAATGATCGCAGATCATGGTTATTGATAAGTCGTTTCATCTGCTGAATACATAATTACCTTTAGTTATTTGAGATTTGTTGGGTCATATATAGTGAATTTGTTAAGTAACTAATGCTCTAGTGATTTGTGAAAGAGAATATGTCTGCCTCAGGTTTCCTCAGGTAGACAAAGTCCACTCCCTGGACAGTTCCCAGGATGCGCTGTTTTTGCTGAGAACTGTGGGTAATCAAAAACTGAGTAAGATCCTATTGCGGGAACGTAGGCCCCATCTGATCGCAGAAAGTGTCCGCTACGAACTCGACTCTGAACAGGTAATTACAGCACTTAAAATCACCCCCCCCCCTACAAAAAAAATTCATATCAATGTGTATATGAAGCATTTTTAAATGATTTGAAATGATCTCTTCACAGTTACATTTGGGTATCTGTGTGATATTTTTAATCCAGCAACTGGTGATTAAACCAAAAGACTCATAGCTCTAATATGCTAATTTGGTGAGCATTTCCAGCACACCCACTGTCATAGTGCACTAACATAAAATCAACAAAAGCACATGGTGGCATCTTTATGATTGAGGTGGCTGCGCCTCCTAATTTCCGTGTGGTTTTAATACAACTGTAAAGACAAACAGTGCGCTACGCACGGTTGGTGTGTTCACATATATTGTCGGGAGCGAGCCCTCTGACCAAAGTTACAAGCTCATTGGCCTCAACTTACAGACTGACATATGAGGACAAATGCTTATGATGTGAATGAATTATATCGAGCCCCCATTGCATTGCAGTGGTAGTATACTTGAAATCTGAACTGATGGGAATTGAATGTGGTTGCTGGATTTGCTGGTTGAGTGCTGGTGTAATACACCATTAATGCTGGTTCCACAGCCAGTGATCATGACAAGTCATGATGTCTCGAGTAACTGGACTGTTAAGTATATCCATCTGGGTGACACAAGCATGTGTGTGGATGGGGGATGGTTGTGAGTTGTTTGCCTGTGTGAATATTCCTGGAACCACCCCAACTGCGACAGTAGCTTTGTGTTTCCTATGACCCCATACCACCAGCAATGAATTGCATTTTTTTATGATTAAACTTTCTGCGTTTGAGGGTATGAAATTGACCAATGATTGATAATGGCCGAACTCTGCTTTACAGAGTGACATTGGCATCCTTCAATTATCAGGTTATGTCCGCGGTCGGACCCTGGATGCCAACTCACTTGTTCATTTAGCTGGCTTTGGTGATTATCAGCTGGAATGTATAGAATCACCAACAGACCCATTTCCGCTGATATCAAAGTCTGACCGGAGTCAAAAGAAACCCAGTGTGGTGCGTTGTGAATTCTACCAAATACTCTTTTTTTTATATTTGTCTTGTTCCATGTTATTATTTGTAACTCTAACTGCCAGCCATGCCATCATGCATTTCCTACTTAACATTTTGTGGTTGTAGAAATACATGATTGTTGTAAACATATTCATCATTGCATACACCATTCATAATGTTTACTACTGTGTAATGTTTGGTTCAGCCATTACCATACATCAGAGTGTGTGGTTAAAGATGATGTGTACAATTTTGCTTAAATTACCAGTGTACATTCAACAAATGATAGTTAAGTTGGCTGATCTCTGCTCCCAACAGGATGTCATGATGCCAGAGCAAGGAGCCAAGCTACTGCAGCGGTCTGATCCTGGCAAGCAGCAGACATTACAAGCTGAGAACATCCCAGATCCCATGGATGCTGAGCAAACATGGCCCACAGAGGAGGAACTAGCTGAAGGTCTGTACACAACTAGCCTCTCCATTTGAAATAACGCAACAACCGAAATGCGTTCGTGCTTAAAGCTGGAAAAAAGTCATATTGCTGTATTTTCGATGAAATCACAGACGGCAGTGTTGAGGTAGCTACTGCTGGTTTCAAGAGTAAGCTACTGCTGGTTTCGAGAGTAAGCTACTGCTGGTTTCGAGAGTAAGCTACTGCTGGTTTCGAGAGTAAGCTACTGCTGGTTTTGGAGTAAGCTACTGATAGTTTTGGGAGTAAGCTACTAGTAGTTTTGGGAGTAAGCTACTGGTAGTTTTGGGATTAAGCTACTGCTGGTTTCGAGAGTAGCTACTGGTAGTAAGCTAAGCTACTGGTAGTTTTGGGATTAAGCTACTGCTGGTTTCGAGAGTAAGCTACTGGTAGTTTTGGGAGTAAGCTACTGGTAGTTTTGGGAGTAAGCTACTGGTAGTTTTGGGAGTAAGCTACTGGTAGTTTTGGGAGTAAGCTACTGGTAGTTTTGGGAGTAAGCTACTGCTAGTTTTGGGAGTAAGCTACTGCTAGTTTTGGGAGTAAGCTACTGCTAGTTTTGGGAGTAAGCTACTGCTGGTTTTGGGAGTAAGCTACTGCTAGTTTTGGGAGTAAGCTACTTCTGGTTGTCAGAGTAAGCTACTGCTGGTTGTCTGAGTTAGCTAATGCTGGTTTTGACAGTAAGCTACTGTTGTTTTAAAGAATTAACTACTCCTGGTTTTGAAAATTAGCTGCTGTTTATTATGAGGGTTAGTTACTGCTGGTTGTGACAGTTGGCCTCTGCCTGTTGTCTGAAGTGTTGTTTGATAATGTCTGTAATGTTTATCTTATGTAACTTATTTTGTCATTTGTGTCAATTTTACCAGTAAATGTTGATGTACAATGATAACCATAATGATTGTATGTATTTTGATCAATCCAGTTGTGGTCACATTTTGTAGCTGCACTTCTGTCTGCCTGTTCTGCCTGTTAATTATATCTCTGATAATATTTAGCACATAATATTGCTTGTTTCGGACTGTGTTTGACAGCTGAGCTGGATGCCAAGAAGCGTGTTGTCAAAAAGGTTCCTAAGGGCACATCAGAGTACCAGGCTGCATGGATTGTGGACAGTGAAGAGGAGGAAGAGGGAGAGAGCAGCGATGGCAGTGATGAGGTGAGTGGAGGGATGAGTGGTGGACACAGGGGTGAGTAGAGGGGGAGTGGTTGAGGCCAGGCGAGTGGAGGGTGAGTGATGGATGAATGGAAGAGTGAGTGATGAGGTGAGTGGGAAGTCAGTGAGTGGTGCAGGGTCATTGAGTGATGCGGGGTTGGTGAGTGATGCGATGTCGTTGAGTGATGCGGGGTTGGTGGGTGGTGCGGGGTCAGTGAGTTGTGTGGCATCAGTGAGTGGTGCTGTGTCAGAAGGTGATGTAGCGTCTGTGAATGGTGTTGTGTCAGTGAGTGGTGTGGCGTCGGTGAATAGTGCAGGGCTAGTGAGTGAAGAGTGGTACCTTTAAATCTCTAGTATAAGACTCACTCGTCAACTTGGCTCGCCAAGTTATGGCGATCGGCCCGGTATGTATGTTTGGATGTTTGTTTGGATGTTTGTAAACATTTTTTTGTTTCGCGATACAGGTCGCAATTTTTAAAATTTTCCATTTTTTTCTTCTTCAATCGTTAGGCGTGATTGATGCGCAGAACCGAGAGGTTTTGTTTTGACCTTGACCTAAAACTAAGGTCAAGGTCATCGAATAAGTGAAAAACTAGTATCTCAAATAACTCCGTTAATGGTCGGATTGTTACATAATTTACATCATCGTGTAGCTCATTCAAATTGAAAACTTTTTTAATGACATATGTGGCAATCGCACCGACGGTTTCCCCAAGCGCCTAAGGTCGAAAAATCGTGGTATCGGTCCAAATGGCAACTTAAGTTTCATGAATATTTTGAGCGCCTATAAAACCGTCAATGCATGTCCGATGATAATAAAAATTTGGTCACATGTGCTCCATGACAGTTGTAGTCGGATTCCCAGATATCATGGATGTCGAAGACGTCACTTCCGGTCACGAAAGCATCAAAATTTTTAAAAAATGACACAAGTTCAATGCTCAATACGTCCATGCTTTAGAAAATTTTTCAATACAGTTAACATATTCTGAATGTGTAATATAATTACAAACTTTTTCTAAATATACTTAGTTGTAAATAATGCATCGTGAAAAAAATCGTAGCAGGTCGAAAATTTCTGGTAGCAAAAATCTCTAAACTTTTTAATTTCGCAATTGATTAATTAATTATGGGCCGATCGTAAATTTTTTTACATTTTCTGAAAGCTGATGGATTTACCAAACTTTTATAATTGACATATGCTATCAATATATTCGTCATTTTCAAAGCGCGTTGAGTTGAAAAAGGAAATTTCACTCAGTCAATTGTCATCAAATTTTTCGATTGCTAATAAAATCGTAAATATCAGTTCGAAAGTCATAAAAATTAGCTCAAATGTTGACATGCACCGCGCGAATCTAATCCGCAAATTTTACTGATATAGGTTGCGTCACTTCCGGTTTCGAACGAATCAAAGTTAAAAAGGGACTGAAGTCGGAAGTTATAGCGTTGTTCGTCCGTCGTGAATGGTCGTATCTTGAATTTGTCTACACTCGAAGGAAGCCCATTCAATTCTGAACATAGGACTCAAATTTTGTGATCTGAATACCCAACAGTTTTCTCACAAAGTAAGCTTGAAGTACAGCGGGTGTCACTTCTGCTGGTTCTTTACACAGCCTCCGTGTCGAAGTTAAAAAGGGACTGAAGTCAGAAGTTATAGCGTCGTTTGTCCGTCGTGAATGGTCATATCTGGAATTTGTATGTGCTCAAAGGAAGCCCATTCAATTCTTAGCATAGGTGTAAAATATTATGCTCTTAATATATGATAGATTTCTCATAAAGTGTCATCGGGGAAGGTGGATTGTTAGCCCGCCTCACGGGTGCACAAAGGTGCCTTTGTGTTGCGCTTGGCCCGCAGGGCGTGGCATGTATGGCAGGCCGCAGTACTATTTAATAAAATATGCTGGCCCCGTAAAATGAATGTATTGCAGGCCGCGGTACTATTTAATATTATATGCTGGACCAGTAAAATGAACATTGTGTTTATGATGATAATGATGATCACTTTTGAGTGTATATTGAAATTTAAAAAGTTTCTGACACTGTTCGCCTAGTTCACCCATGTCCTCATGGGCATCTCGTTTATAAGGCAACCTTTTGAGTTGAAATTTGGGTAAAAATTTGAATTATGGAAAGTTACTTGGCAGATGACATTTGCCTTCAAGTATGCAAACTGTAATTTGGGTTGGTGATTTTTGTTTGATATTCTGTAATTCTTGTTACGGAACCACTAGATGCCCAACTCCAGATTAATTAAATTTCATTCTTTGACTTGGTGAGGTTGTACATATTTTGTATGTGAGAAGCATACCATATTTATTACTGTTTTGGTTATATGGGGAATGAAGGTGATAGCGCACAAGTCCTGCTGTTGAGAAAGTGTAAGACAAGTTTCCATTCCAAGATTCCAGTTAACGGAGTGATGAATTGTGACGATGTGTATGTAAATACCATTATGACGACGCTGTGTTTGTTAAAATCATTATGACGATTTCACTTTGGTCTTGTGCTGTATGATTCGTACGTAATCAGAGACAGAAAACCTGTCTTCGAGGACATGATGACATATGGACTTGTATGCGTAGCTGATAATTTCAAAATGCCCCTTGATCTCCATACCTCTACCATTATCCACTTCCCCTGTATAGCAGACACTTGTCAAATAATGACATATCACGGGCAGTGTTAAGGTCAACATAATAAACAGCCTGCCTTCAATGAGCAGAGCGATTATAGATTTCATCCCAGTCCAAGCCAATGTTCATTACTCATTGTCAAAACGGGTTGTTTCATCCCCTATTAATGACAGAGTGAATTGATTGGTGTGGAGAGCTGGTGACGCTTTGAGACCAGCCTGGTAATTCACAATCAAAACATACCCGCTTCTAATCAGTTCATAACAGTCCATGCATCAACCGAGTGTGCTTAAAACCACAATCAAGGCCATAAATATTTGGACTCATCAGCCCTGCCCGTGATAAAACTCATCATATCTGTCAGTCAGTCGTTCGCCCATAAATATGTTGACAAAAAATAAAACCCATAAAAATGGCTTATTCTTACCGATATTGGCGCCAGCCAGTCTACAAACTATTTTTCATTTAAAGTAAAAGTTACTTTCCAAGCATGCTCTTTACTGGTTTGAAAATAAGCTCTTTTCCGCTCTGTGAATAAAAAGGGCAATATGTTTATACTTTGGTATCATGCTTTTTTTTTTTGGAGATTGTGATGGAATCATTTCTGCCTTAGGCGACTGATATAATGCAGGTTCTCCCTGCAGTGGGTAACTATGTGACTATAGTAACCCGGGGGTGAGGAAGTAGACCATGAAAAACTGTTCAAATACAAAACCGGCTTGGAAAACCCGAGATGCGGGAGTTAAAGTAGCGCTTCTTCATCTCTGTAAGAAATATAAACCACAAAAGATTAAAATCAGCATGTCGGGGTCTGATAACACAGAAGAAACACTAGGTCTGTAAGATGGACCACGAAATGTAACGTGATAACTAAGGTGCTGATGTCTCGGACAAAAGAGCTGAAAGTTGTGTCAACAATAAAGCTGGCGTATAAATGAGCGCGGATGGCGAACAATCTTTGCCTAGATCTCGACGTAAGCCGCCGCGAAAAGGCGTTAATGGACTGCAATTAGGTGCCATTTCAGTGGTGCTGGAACACACTTGGCTATGTGTTGTGGCGTTCATTGTATATTTCTGACAACAGATCGATTGGTTACCTCCATGCGAAATGGAAGCCATCCCCTGTTCTTTTTCTTTCCCGTTCACTGTTGTCATACTGATTAGTTTTTCGCTGGTGGCTCTGAGCTACGGCATGGCGACATGGCAGGTAGTTAACGACACTTACATCGCTAAGGACAACGCGTGTTCATTAGTCTCCCTCGTCTATAACCTTCGTCACAGAACAACGCGTGTTTATTAGTTTACCTCATCTTTAACCATCGTCACAGAACAACGCATGTTCATTAGTTTACCTCATCTTTAACCATCGTCATAGAACAATGTGTGTTCATTAGTTTCCCTCCTCTTTAACCATCGCCAGAACAACGCGTGTTCATTAGTTTACCTCATCTTTAACCATCGTCACAGAACAACGCGTGTTCATTAGTTTACCTCATCTTTAACCATCGTCACAGAACAACGCGTGTTCATTAGTTTCCCTCATCTTTAACCATCGTCACAGAACAACGCGTGTTCATTAGTTTACCCCATCTTTAACCATCGTCACAAGAACAACGCGTGTTCATTAGTTTACCTCATCTTTAACCATCGCCAAGAACAACGCATGTTCATTAGTTTCCCTCATCTTTAACCATCGCCAAGAACAACGCGTGTTCATGAGTTTACCTCATCTTTAACCATCGCCAAGAACAACGCGTGTTCATTAGTTTCCCTCATCTTTAACCATCGCCACAGAACAACGCGTGTTCATTAGTTTACCTCATCTTTAACCATCGTCACAGAACAACGCGTGTTCATTAGTTTCCCTCATCTTTAACCATCGCCAAGAACAACGCGTGTTCATTAGTTTCCCTCCTCTTTAACCATCGTCACACAAAAACGCGTGTTTATTAGTTTACCTCATCTTTAACCATCGTCAAGAACAACGCATGTTCATTAGTTTCCCTCCTCTTTAACCATCGTCACAGAACAACGCGTGTTTATTAGTTTACCTCATCTTTAACCATCGTCACAGAACAACGCGTGTTCATTAGTTTCCCTCCCCTTTAACCATCGTCACAGAACAACGCGTGTTTATTAGTTTACCTCATCTTTAACCATCGCCACAGAACAACGCGTGTTCATTAGTTTCCCTCCTCTTTAACCATCGTCAAGAACAACGCGTGTTCATTAGTTTACCTCATCTTTAACCATCGTCACAGAACAACGCGTGTTTATTAGTTTACCTCATCTTCAACCATCGTCATAGAACAACGCATGTTCATTAGTTTACCTCATCTTCAACCATCGTCACAGAACAACGCGTGTTCATTAGTTTACCTCATCTTCAACCATCGTCACAGAACAACGCGTGTTCATTAGTTTACCTCATCTTTAACCATCGTCACAGAACAACGCGTGTTCATTAGTTTACCTCATCTTTAACCATCGTCATAGAACAACGCATGTTCATTAGTTTCCCTCATCTTTAACCATCGCCAAGAACAACGCGTGTTCATTAGTTTCCCTCATCTTTAACCATCGCCAAGAACAACGCGTGTTCATTAGTTTAACCATCGCCAAGAACAACCATCATTAGTTTCCCTTTAACAACCACGCGTGTTCATAGTTTACCTCATCTTTAACCATCGTCACAGAACAACGCGTGTTCATTAGTTTACCTCATCTTTAACCATCGTCACAGAACAACGCGTGTTCATTAGTTTCCCTCATCTTTAACCATCGTCACAGAACAACGCGTGTTCATTAGTTTACCTCATCTTTAACCATCGTCAAGAACAACGCGTGTTCATTAGTTTCCCTCATCTTTAACCATCGTCACAGAACAACGCGTGTTTATTAGTTTACCTCATCTTAACCATCGTCACAGAACAACGCGTGTTCATTAGTTTCCCTCATCTTTAACCATCGTCACAGAACAACGCGTGTTTATTAGTTTACCTCATCTTTAACCATCGTCACAGAACAACGCGTGTTCATTAGTTTACCTCATCTTTAACCATCGTCACAGAACAACGCGTGTTCATTAGTTTACCTCATCTTTAACCATCGTCACAGAACAACGCGTGTTCATTAGTTTACCTCATCTTTAACCATCGTCACAGAACAACGCGTGTTCATTAGTTTACCTCATCTTCAACCATCGTCACAGAACAACGCGTGTTCATTAGTTTACCTCATCTTTAACCATCGTCACAGAACAACGCGTGTTCATTAGTTTACCTCATCTTTAACCATCGTCACAGAACAACGCGTGTTTATTAGTTTACCTCATCTTCAACCATCGTCATAGAACAACGCATGTTCATTAGTTTACCTCATCTTTAACCATCGTCACAGAACAACGCGTGTTCATTAGTTTACCTCATCTTCAACCATCGTCACAGAACAACGCGTGTTCATTAGTTTACCTCATCTTCAACCATCGTCACAGAACAACGCGTGTTCATTAGTTTACCTCATCTTTAACCATCGTCACAGAACAACGCGTGTTCATTAGTTTACCTCATCTTTAACCATCGTCACAGAACAACGCGTGTTCATTAGTTTACCTCATCTTTAACCATCGTCACAGAACAACGCGTGTTCATTAGTTTACCTCATCTTTAACCATCGTCACAGAACAACGCGTGTTCATTAGTTTACCTCATCTTTAACCATCGTCACAGAACAACGCGTGTTCATTAGTTTACCTCATCTTTAACCATCGTCACAGAACAACGCGTGTTCATTAGTTTACCTCATCTTTAACCATCGTCACAGAACAACGCGTGTTCATTAGTTTACCTCATCTTTAACCATCGTCACAGAACAATGCGTGTTCATTAGTATACCTCATCTTTAACCTTCGTCACAGAACAATGCGTGTTCATTAGTTTACCTCATCTTTAACCATCGTCAAGAACAACGCGTGTTTATTAGTTTACCTCATCTTTAACCATCGTCACAGAACAACGCGTGTTTATTAGTTTACCTCATCTTTAACCATCGTCACAGAACAACGCGTGTTTATTAGTTTACCTCATCTTTAACCATCGCCCAGAACAACGCGTGTTCATTAGTTTACCTCATTTTAACCATCGTGACGAACAACGGTTGTTCATTAGTTTACCTATCTTTAACCATCGTAAGAACAACGCGTGTTCATTAATCATCTTTAACCATATTCTTATCGCGTGTTCATTAGACCTCCACCATCGCAGAACCGCGTGCCATTAGTTTCCCTCGTTGGTGACATCGTGAACAACGATGTTAAGTTTCCCCTCATCTTTGAACATTTCATGGAACAACGCGCGTGGCAGTGCATGAACTACACGTCCGCGCTAAACGCGTGCTCACCGCATTGGCATGACTATCGCCATATTTTAACTCCCGTACAGCTGTCAAGCTGGCCACACGTTAATACAACGCATGCCTCATATGTTTACCCTCGCCATGACTATCGTCTCCCCATATTTTTACACGCTCATGGAATCGGCTGGCCAACACATGATGCCCTTATTCGCCGTTGCATGTCCCGCTGATGAATACGATCTACCAATCCATGAATTTGCCAACATGCGTGAGTTCCACGCCTTCTCTTCTGTAAAGTCAACCTCACTTCGTGATGAAGATTCGACAAATCCAGGATATTCTTATCTGGGAAAGACTCCACCTGCATATCCATGCCAACATGTTGGTGACATGTGACACGATGTCTAAGTAGGTTGCAAATTTATCGGAAGTGGCATGCGTCGCGCGAGAAGCCATATTGGCTTTGGCATCTTAATTGACAACGCCGATTCGTATTCTCCTTCGTCTTCCTTATTTTTCGACACGGGTTATACCCGCCGTTCATGAATACCATCTAAATACCGACTTTGACATAATCCAGCTGAATACTGTCTTTGACAAGATCCATCTGAATACCCTCTTTGACAAGATCCCTCTGAATACCCTCTTTGACATGATCCATCTGAATACCCTCTTCGACATGATCCATCTGAATACCCTCTTTGACATGATCCATCTGAATACCCTCTTTGACATGATCCATCTGAATACCCTCTATGACAAGATCCATCCGAATACCCTCTTTGACATGATTCATCTGAATACCGTCTTTGACAAGATCCATCTGAATACCCTCATTGACATGATCCATCTGAATACCCTCTTTGACGAGATCCATCTTAATACCGTCTTTGACATGATCCTTCTGAATATCTTCTTTGACAAGATCCATCTGAATACTGTCTTTGACATATTCCATCTTAATACCGTCTTTGACATAATCCAGCTGAATACTGTCTTTGACAAGATCCATCTGAATACCCTCTTTGACATGATCCATCTGAATACCCTCTTTGACAGTATCCATCTGAATACCGTCTTTGACATGATCCATCTGAATATCCGCCTTTGAAAAGATCCATCTGAATACCCTCTTTGACATGATCCATGTGAATACCCTCCTTCCCGTCACCCACCTGGATGACCTCTTGACGTCATCCACGTGGGCGCAGCAGCAGCCACCTGCTCGTGCCTATTGGAAACCCAGTGGGATAAGCACCAGTCCGTCTTCCTTCACTCGTCAAGCCACCGTGCTAAAACAATTACAGCCTCCATTTCAACGCCTTGTTGTAATTCAAGGCAGGATTTCCTCAACAACCTCAGTGTATATCTAATGTGAGGGCTCGCCCACTATCGATTCGCTTTCTTGCTGAATGCGATTTGTCAAGTGTATTATTATATAGGCAGTTTGAGAGACGAGATGAATGAGGACCGTCTGTCTGGGTATTTGCCTGTGGCAGTCCATACATCTTTTATATGTATTTTATGCAGTTTGATAAGACTATCATTGTTGATGTATGCATTATATCGCCACAGGCATGTGTTGTGCTCCGTCAAAATATCACAACTCTGATGGATGACCAGTGTCCAGCACCGGTCACTATATTGCTAATCTCATATAAACCCAACCATTACCGCCGGGGTATTGGCTTATAAGCCTGTCATCTTGGCAGTCGTTTCTCTTCGTGTGCCGGTCTCGCTGGAAGACGGTTTGCAGCCCTCTTCTACTCACTCCTCTGCCCCATCGCGTGTGGTCGAGCACAATGTCACCTGCCCCTTCACATTTTTTTCGTGAATTTTTCTCGACCATGGGCTTTTTTCCCCCATTTCTCTCACTCACTCTCGCTACACTTCATAGTCGTCACCGGAGCGCCATTTTGAGTGGGGTGTGCAGTTGGGGGGGGGGGGGGGGGGGGGGGGGGTACAAGCGCACCGTCCATTTGTATGGTTTGTAAAAGGATCACATGCGAATGGCATATATTTCATGGCAAATTGTTTTGCCATGATTGAATTCAGTGTACGGTTTTGCCTTGATCGAATGAATTCGACTGAACGTTCGCCGGGCTTCGCAGCGTTTTGCAAACTCGATAACTGTTTTAACATGGTCTCAAATTATGAGTTAAGAGTGTAAGAAGTGACGCGTTGGACGCACGATTGCACGGCGGGGCTATAACATTACATGCACGTCCTAAGCGATCATATCAGCTCTTAATTCTCTCACCCTCCGATAAACATGATCGACCAATTGTGTATTTGCTAGCATACGAATTTGGCAACCGTATTTAAGTCCTAATGTATATGCCAACCGTATTAAAAACCTGTTGTATATACCAACCGATTTGGATATCAACCGATGTACGTGTCGGCGTATGTTCGCGACAACCGATGTACGTGCCGGCGTATGTTCGTGACAACCGATGTACGTGCCGGGGTATGTTTGTGACAACCGATGTACGTGTCGGCGTATGTTCGTGACAACCGATGTACGTGTCGGCGTATGTTCGTGACAACCGATGTACGTGCCGGCGTATTATTGTGACAACCGATGTACGTGCCGGCGTATGTTCGTGGCAACCGATGTACGTGCCGGCGTATGTTCGTGACAACCGATGTACGTGCCGGCTTATGTTCGTGACAACCGATATACGTGTCGGCTTATGTTCGTGACAACCGATGTACGTGCCGGCGTATGTTCGTGCCAACTGATGTATGTGCTAGCTGATGTTTCTGTAAGCTAATGTATGAGCCAGCGGACTATATAACAGCTGATATGTGTTTCAGCTGATGTATTCACGCGTCCATGTGAGCTCGTTCGGTTCATGTTTGCCTTGAGTCTCTCGAGGCGTTGGTTAGCGCCGTGGTGACTGTACGCCGGCGCGTGACACATACCTAGCGGGTTTTCAAATGACATATTCATGGCGTTGTGAACTCCTTGTCGGTGCTGTGGGAGACCTAATGAAGACAGACGCGTGGCGACGACTGGGCGATATTGAATAAAATTAACCTCTTCGCATTTGCTTTGTTCTCGGTAGTAAAATACCTTAATTGGACGCAGCATTTGAGGTGGCTGTTGTTTGGGGATTGCGCGGCGTGCGTTGTGGCGTGGTCAACTTAAGGACTCGTGTGATGCAACATCGGACTGTTATATAATTAATGCCATGAACTGTTTTGTCTTATCTCTGTTATGGAATCTGTTCCTCAGAATAAAAACTATTAATGGTGCACGAATCACTCTTAATACCGTTGCTCTCTTAAAGACATTTAGAAACACACTGCATTACTGAATCAATTCAAGACCTACCTCAGTAGTCGTTGGGGTGGGGTGGAATGTGTGGCTAATATTTCGTCGTACTTTCGCAGAGTAAAGAAAGCGTACCACCCGTACACTGAAGCACATTTCTTGGCGTGAAAAGCTGTCGCCACTGCGTTGACCTGGTGGGCGCTGAGTGAGCTTATCAGCGTGCTCTGTTTATTCAAACAAGTCAGGAGACGCAACTTATTTTATTCTGTAGTTTCAACTTGCACTCGCCAGTTGGGCGACGACTTTCGAGTTTTCATTTCACCTGCAGGTGGGCCAATTGACAAACTCGCGAATTTGTAGCTTTGCATAACGGATGCACGGCATCACTGATCTCGCGTGTCCACGGAACCCACAGACCGTATTGACGCGGGTCCACTGCAAGAATCGCGGGTCAACGACCCGGAAGCTAGGGTTCAGATTAATGGGAGGTAGGAGGAAATCGATATCATCCTACACCGTACGATTTCAGATTACCTCCCCTCAAAACATTCATGTATGTTTTTTTTCATTCTTGTAATTATTATACTTTTTCCTTGTAAATTTCTCTTGTTGTGTTAAATTGTTATATATATATTGTGTTTGTATATAGTATGTCATGCACTTTGTTAAAGTGTATGAGTGGTTTAAATTCATTTTTGTTGCATTTTTTTATTTTTCCTGACTTCCCAGACTTCAGGGGTTCCACTGCATGTTTCTCGTGTTAGAGTCAATAAACGATCATGGGACTGTGGGCATAAACCAGGGATACGTCTGAATATTCATTAGACCTGTTAACCAATCAAAGCGATGGTTGTGACCCGGAGGTTGACCTTGGACAGTTTGAAGTCTTTACACGGGTGAAGTGTGAGATCTGCCGGCGATAGGAGATACATGCCGGACTTGACTGATGAGAAACACGGTTTCCGTGAGCTCGTTACTTAAGACATTGTTTGCATCCTATACGAAACTCTGGTCGTCTATTGATTCATATTCCGCACCTCCTCTACTTGCGATTGTTATGTAGTCGGGCTTTAATGCAATGAACGTATTAAGGTCTGCCCTTGTTTGCGTCCCAGACTTCAGGGGTTCCACTACGCTTCTCGCTATAGAGTCTACGACAAGACAGTTCAAAACCGATACGTCTGAATATTCATTAGACCTGTTGACCAATCAAAGCGATGGTTGTGACCTGGATTGACCTTGGTTGCGCGGGTCCGGATCATGAATCTAACTTGTGATACGCACCCTAGGTTTTCTGTGACGTCATCTACATTGTATGGCCCTGAATTTTGATAATGTGACATAACTGTCTTCTGGAATTTGGGGCGTCTCACGGGTTTGAGCAACAAGGCTTCTGATATGGAGCGTCCGAGACAGTCTGGAACCATGAGCAGCAATATCACGCCATGCGACTGTTGCGCGTAATCGACGGTTTCCGTTGGAGTCATTTTCATGGTTAAGCAAGAGTATAAACTTAAGTTTTTGTGAAAAGAGGGCTAGGGGGGAGGGGGTGGGTATGGCCCCGAATTTTCGGATAATGTGACACTGACTAATTGACTTGAAGGTATATGAGCAACAAGGCATCTGATACCGTCCAAAATCTGGGATGTGACCAGTTGATGGCATTCGTATCTGCCTAAGAGCGCAGTATTGAATACATTGCCCATGTAAACATTTGCCGCTAGGGGTCTGACTAGGTTGGCTGTATCAATACCGTATTGTACCGCTACCGCGTCTCCACTGGCTGTATCATTACCGTATTGTATCACCGTATTGTACACTACCGCGTCTCAACTGGTTGTATCATTACCGTATTGTACACCTACCGCGTCTCAACTGGCTGTATCATTACCGTATTGTACCGCTACCGCGTCTCAACTGGTTGTATCATTACAATATTGTACACCTACCGCGTCTCAGCTGGTTGTATCATTACCGTATTGTACACCTACTGCGTCTCAACTGGTTGTATCATTACCGTATCGTACCACTACATGGTATCGTCGCCTGATGACGAGCGTGTATTTCATATAATTTCATTATCATCTCACAGCTTGACGGAGAGTAAACCCTCTTGGTGTAGCTTTTAACTCTGTTGTGTGATTGAGTGACTGAGTGATTACGAGTGGGCTAAACCATTAGAATTATTCCATGTCCTGGAATAGCATTAAGTGGCAACGGGCAACATTCAGAACGTATGTACTGGCGATTTTCTACTGAACCCACCCCGAATCTTGCTCTTGGGACTGGAACATTGCTGCACCAACATCTCACCATGCATGGCACTCAATTGAAACTTTTTAGTTTCGAACGCCGCTGAATTCCCCTGATTGAGCTCCTCACTGTCTTGATTATGTCATTACTAGGGAATTGATTCACGCGGATGCATTGATCCTCGTGGAAGCAAAGAACGCTCTGCAATTGAGCAGCCCGATGGACAAAGTATGGTTCCGCCTGGTCTGAACAAAATATTGGCTGTTTGCATCGCTGAGCCAATCCTAGTCCGCTGAGCCAATCCTAGTCGATAATAGTCTTGGATCGTCAGGTACCGCCAAGCATCGCAGATTGGGTGATGATAGTCAGGAAACACGATAAAACATTCGTTGTTACCTGGATATGTGTGTGTGGTTTTTGTGTGTGTGTGTGTGTATGTGTGTTTGTGTGTGTGTTTTGTGCGTGTGTGTGTGTATGTGAGAGAGAGAGTGTGTGTGTGTGTGAGTGAGAGAGTGTGTGTGTGTGTGTGAGAGAGAGAGAGAGAGAGTGTTTGTGTGTGTGTGTGTGTGTGTGTGTGTGTGTTGTGTGTGTATATGTGTGTGTGTGTATATGTGTGTATGTATGTGTGTGTTTGTGTGGGTATGTTTGTGTGTGTGTGTGTGTGTGTGTGGGTGTGTGTGGGGGGGTGTGCATGTGTGTGGTTGGTGTGAGTGTGTGTGAGTGTGTGTGTGTGTGGGTGTGTGTGTGGGTGTGTGTGATGGCGGTGCTACTCGTTTAAGATTATGGAATTAATGATTTGTTCAAGGGGAAGAAGTTCAATTGGCAATTTCTTCATTTATAGGAATTGTGCGTGTAAATGTAGGGCGTAGATCAAGCGGTAGAAGCACACGATGTCACTGTGTACACCTCTTGATGGCCGCTAGGGGAATAACCAGCGGTCTTATAGCGGCCGCAATTCTTGTGGGCAGCAGCAGATTTAATAGTTTCTAAAGTATTTGTATGGAATTATGGGTGACATAAATGAGGCTGGATTGAGTGTGTATTGTGGCAATATGTCGCGCTTTGTTTGGTCGTTAGGGCTTAATGCCTCGGGCGGTTTTCAGATGTGGGTTTAGGTTGGGGGATGGGGTGGGGGGGGGGTGGAGCTGTTGGATGCGATGACCTTCCAGCGTAAAATATACTAATGCGAATTCGAGACAGGTATCACACAGGCGTTTACAAGGTTGTGTTGGGCAATCCATTCAAAACAGTCTTTCTTCTGATACCATTCAACGAACAAGTCACGAGGTAGAATTATCATTTTATACGTACTCATATTTGTCACACATAATACCGTGAATACTGCAATAGGAGTGAAACGGATACATACTACCTGACCTGTGCATTCACTCAAGTATCTAGGCGGAGTCAATGTTAAATTATCTTTTAGCTTAACTAATCGTGTTGCACAACTCAACTCGCCCAGCGAATTGCCTAACGAAATAAAAACTGAAGCCACACAAGCTTCGCCCTGCACGAACAAGCTCATACAGACATATATGTTCTATTCAGTGAGGGGTGTTATATATAATCGCATGAGATATTGACTTGTATACTGTATCGCAAACGTATCGTCCAACCGCTAGGTAATTGTGACATAGAACGTAACCAACACCCATACGATATCTGCTCACTTCAAACAGAACAACATTCTGGCGTTATAAACGTGAACGTGAACAGGTCTTATAAAATATATCTCAGTAGTTTGTGGTCTATTGGTCACCTTGGCCACCTGTGCTACGGCACGGAGATCGAGTACGCTTAAGCCGTACCTTGCCGCTGTCGTCAGGTGCTCACAAGGCCTGTTGAACGAGTAGAGACATGGTATCGGGAGAATTGATTAACACTTACTATTGTTCGACAGGCGGAGGTTTGATCTCCGTCGGTGGTGAAGCTGACAGCGAGGCAGCATTATGTGCGTTCCTAATGTTTTCAAGAGCTATCCCCTATGCTGATATGCCAGTAATGCAGATGATACGGACGTTTTGTTGACGTTATATCAATGTGCTGCGGATAGTCGTCATTGTCCTGATGACTGAATCAAAACAAACAGCAGATATCCCCTAATGTGCTGATGTATAGAGTTTAATGATGAACGAGGTTGTCTTTAATGTGCTGAATTTCTTTGTCCATTCCAGTGATGCCAACATAGACGTACTTCTTAATCATGATACTCGCTGTCAATATTGATTCAATATGACCCGTTTTTGATAAATTTTAATGTTACACAATAGTTGATTACTCCAGGTGTGCTTACCCCCGGAAATATGGACATTAACTCCCGATGTCTGCAGCGGCTTGCTCGTTACGATGGCGTAGAAACCATTGCCAGTTTAGTTTCATTCAATCTTTCTTGTTCCGGTGTATAAGGTTTTCGGTTCATCATCTGCCGCTGGTAGTATCTCCCGCGCTGCGACCAATCGCGTGGTCTCATTTTAATGGACTCCGCGTATTGCGGGCTCACGTGACTGACCATCGTCCAGCGCGGGGCCCCATGTCAGAAATCAGACATGTGCGTTTGGTTAATCAGTTGATGAATTACACGGTAGCGTACGCTGCAGCATCGACAGTGACATAGCTCAAGGAGCTTGGTACGGAACTTCTTCCCCAACAGACAGTAAATGACGAAGTTGGAGGCAGAGTTTAGAACGACGAGGAAATTGCCGACCAGCAATAGATTGAGGAAGGTTTCTTGTTGAAATATCTTGTGGCTGATTGAGTCGAGCACATTAACGGCGAGAGCTGGCGTGCTACACACGAAAAACACCAGCACGATGGTCAGCGGAATGACCGTCAAGTTCTGCTCCTTCTTCTGTCGGAACTGTAGCGACTGCCATTGTCGTTTGCCTCGGCGAAGCGCCAGTACCAGCTTGGCATTAAGGAATCCGAGCATGAGGAGGGGCGCAAAGCAGAGGAATATCGAGTACATTATACAGTTGTATATATAGCGATAATAGACGTTTTTACCTACACTGGTCCTGTCTAACATGCCATCTCGCACGTGCATCTCGAAGTAGCGCGGGATGTTGTAAAGGATGCAGACAATGTAGATGACGATGACAGCACGGCGGACTTTAGGTAGGGTGCAAACGGAGGCTGCTCTTAGAGGGTAACAGATGGCCACATAGCGCTCTAAGCTGACTAGAACCGTGATCCAGACAGTACTCATCTGTGTCGTCATCATAAGGGGCCACATGTACATCTGGATGTAGGCTCTGTATATGAAAGGTCCTGACCTAGGGTAGAGATTCACGACAGTCTGGAGACAGAAGACACAGAAAAGGAAGACGGCATCGGACACAGCCACGGCGCGCAGCACATAGAACATAGGAGAGCGACCAAAAGCTTTAAGGAGCACGAGGAAGGAGAGGATGTTGCCTGCGAATCCCAGCAGGCAGAATATCCCGGTGATCCACACTCCCAAGACGTCACTGAACAGGTTGGCTTCCGGTGCCTCCAGGAACTCGTGATTGGACGCGTTGGTGACCGGAAGCTGTGACAAATTCCCCGGGAGGCCAGGGTATGTCTGCATCAATTCAAGTAGAGTACTTAAAGTACTGTGAGGCTCAGACCAAGATTGTCGGTCTTTCATATCCACAGTGGATCCTTGGACAAGAGAGGGCACATTCGTCCTCATTGGACCCTTGTCAAGTGAAGATGCCCACGGAGTTACAGACAAGGTCGACATAATGAAAACCGACAATTTGTTTAAAGGCTAAATTGTTATGTCTCTTCAACGTGGCAGAGGATTCGTTATCAAACTGAGTTGTTACGAAGGGTTAAAACATAACCTTGATATGTAGATATAGGCACATTGGTCCGGCGACTTGAGTTATGAACTCAACAGAAGGGAATGTTCCCTGAGGCGCTTTTCGGTAACACGGCGCTGGTGGTGACCCGCTCGTCCGTCGCCTCTCACTCTCCCCGACCAATCATCCAGTAACGTTTATAAATCCAGACAGGCTTGTCCATTCAGCAGCCAAATGTTTATTGAAACAGGGTGAAATTGGGTTTGTATGATTCCTTCAGCACCTGATATGAAGGTAAACTTGCCTTAAGCCGCGCGGAGCTGATAACTCATGTCTGCAGGTGGAGTCGACTCGTGTTACTGATAAGCTGATTCCAGCGAGAACTGTGCCGTACACCTAATGGTGGCTCTATCGCCCCCGGCTTTCCTTATTCCCCGTGTTTCAATAACTCCTGGTCGTCTTTCTGGTGTCGTATAAATGACAAGCTGGACTGCCTGGTCAACAGCCAACCCCGTAGCGGGATTCTACGTAACCAAACCAATTTGCAGTCAAGTAACGAAGAAAAAGTTATCTAGGTGGCTTACTGTGTCAGTCTTCAGTAGCAGGTTATGTGGATGTGTAATGGTGCTCGACTGCACTTAGTTCTCACTTTTCACGCCTTTTGAACGGCAAGTGTGCCTGCAGCAGGCTTGTTTCGTAGTAATAAAACACCGCAGCATTTACCTACGGATCTATGCCAATACGTCTGCTTGGCTTTTCTGTTAACGAGTGAGTGATAAGAGTGGCCCGCATTTGACTGGATGCTGCTTCTGCTGCTGCTGCTGCTGCGGCGGCGGCGGGGGTGGCCTCTTAGTTGCGGGCTCCCATCCCCACTTACACTGGCGACGCTCAACCAGATCTCCCGTCCGCCCTGACAGCCGCTTACGACAAATGAACGCACGCGCTGCGTCGACGTGCGCGTGGACCTGCGGGGTTACCGCTTGGTGGCTACGTGTTCTTTCTCAGCTCTAGAGGCATCGACTGGAGGGATCCGTTAAAAAACATCTACCGTGAGTGACTAATACATTTTTGTCAGTCGATCGGCCGGATGTTGTTCGGATCACCACTCAAGCGTCGCCGCTATTTGTAAACAGGGCGATTGTTTTGCTATGATTTAGCGATGATTGCGGACGTCCATCGACATTGCCCGCTAATTAACTTCTGCTGAAATTCCACCAAATGCTACTTAAGTCATGCTGTTGTAACCCAAAAAGTGAGCAGCGTAAATTGAATCATTGTGCGCAGAATTTGTGGATACTGTGAACCAATGATTATGGGTTATGTATTGTAGGTTTTGTCGCTTTTTGAAAGCGCGGGCTGTCTAGTTCTATACCCGGCTGTATTGATCATTACTTTGACCATCCCTCTAACGCCATATGCGGTGATGATATGAAGATTTTCATGGCTTAGAACGGGCAATATTTGAAATCAAGCTTGTGTCAGAACAGATGGGAAGCGGTCGGGCAACAGATTGATATAGCATTAGTTGTCAATATTGAAGTAGTTACTCGTCCCTGTAGTAAAAGCCTTAATGGCAGTAAGCTTGTATATCTTATAAAAGGTTACCCAACCTCCCTTTGAGCATAGGTACTGGTGTAAGAAATGACTTGGTTACGTTGAGAGCGTGAGCGTCCCCGGAATGTTATGGTAATTAACATATGATTGCATGTTATTACCGGACTGACAATTTGTCTGATCTGCCTCTTTGAAGAGTTAATCATCGGGGATCCAGACTTCCTCAAGTCCAGGCAAATGTGTACACAAGGGCTGATGTGTAAACAGGGTAAGGGCCTCTCGGTTGTGGCAAATACGGACGGCGTACATTTTAGGGGGTTTCTTTTTTTATGTTGCATGAGCCTTATGCAATTCTACCTGGATATGAATTCAGGAGAGCTAGCTTGACTGGATCAGAAACATGATGTTGAGAAAAAAACTACAGTTGTTATGCAGACAATTATGATAATAGAATTGTTATATCATTCATGAAGTATTTGTCACCGTTGTCGTCTGATATTGATATTGGCTATCGACCCTTCGGTGTCAATACCATTTAGACCCAAACGTAACTGCTGCATCGCGGTTCCATCAGACAACGATAAACTACATATGCACAGCGTTCTTTTGTGTGTGTCACTATCGGACCAATACGTGACTGCCAATAGTAAACTATTATTGGATTGATTATATGGACACAATATGAAATAACACCATGATTAACTTACGAATGTGGCATATTGGAGCGAAGCAGTCTATCTATAAACCCTTAAAAACAGTTGAACTGGCGCCTTTTGAAGTATATGATTGCTGCATCTATTATTGTCATTGTTAGCATCACCACCATATCAAGCGTCTTCAGCTAGCTCCACATCTAGCTACAATAATGGGATGATACTAGGTTTGCAAAAGCACTATACTGCAACGCTTTATGAAATGTCAGCGTAAAGAACAAATTGTCCCTTCTTTTTTTATCGGGATATCATCTTGTTCTGTGTAAGCACACTTCCCGGTCAGCTGTGTCATCATATCCACGGAAACCTTTTTCCCCGAGCGGAAGCACAAACACATGTCCATATAGTCTAGTCGTCTATGTTATGCAGGTATATCATTATCTATGGACATGTCCTCGGATGTTGAAATGGTATCTTGATTTTATTGCCGTTGTGTGATCAATAATCGTGTCGTTGGTCAATAGCATTGCCGTCGTTAAGGCAGCTTTATGTCAATGAACGACTTGACTGAGTGATTGGGGTGCCAGTGGTAGTGGCTGCCTCGCCAGTTGACCCGTTCACCCTACAGGAAAAGCGCATCAAAGCTCTAGGGGCAGATTTAATAAGGACACGGCATCTACACCAACCCACTTACCAAGCACCTCTTCCCTTACTCATAGAAAGCTACCTGAACAAGGCGGCTTTGAGACTTAGGTCTGTTTGTTTTTACTGCCAGCCTGCAGTTTTACGGGACTGTGGCCCTGAACATGTTTGCAATATCTTGCCTTTTATTATTCAACAGGCAGTGCATTCTTTGTCCCGTAACATTTGGTGCATCCTGTTGTAAACTGGGAAAAATCTACTACTAGTACACTGTTGCGTGTGAAGGCAATGCGTTTTGTTTGGGTTGTGACCAGGTTCATAACAGCTAATGTGAAGTTCATATCTTGTTATTGCTAACTCAGTCGTGGCATTCAATTGTTCGTAAGTTCACAAAATACATAATGTTCACGTGTTTACTGTATTATGTGAATAAAAGAAGTATTTATCCTTTTGCTGTGGAATTGACCTTTGCAAGAACTTGCCATTTTTGCATTTCATTGATCAAATATTTACCTTATCAACATAAGGTACAATACACGACTAACCCTTTCACTATTATGCTACGTACGCTTACAGCTTCTCATCGTTCATCCATCAGAATATATCGAAACAACTTCATCGTCCTGTCAACATTTACCTTGCGGGCTCACTAATGTCGTCGTACAAGAAGCAGAGTTTACTTCTTGACCGACTGATTGTATCTTCGTTGGATAGGATGCGAGTCGGTGCTCGCCATTAAGGGTCTAGTTATAGCTCGCACAGGCTCATCTTACTGGACTTTCAGTACCCGGAAGTGACACTCTATATTAGAGATGTAATATGATATCAGGTGGTAGTCAGCTCGCAAGTCTACTACCCAACAATAAACAAGCTGCTTTACTGGCTATAGCTAAGGCGCAGGTAATAAAAGGTGCCGTTACCTACGCTGTTCAGTCTGGTGCTTCACCAGTATCTTAGGCTCTCAGCTGGGGTTTTATTGAGTTTCTAACCTGAAATACCATCCCGGCCTCATAGATGAGCCTCTGGCTAACTGGAACCTGTTGAAATTGGACCAAGGAAATAAACAAAAAAATAGTATATACCCCGAACACCTCGCCTTGTACTGCATTGCTGTTAAGTCCAGTAGTATTTTGTTACAGGACAATGACGAAGAGGAGAGTATGGATGATGATGATGATGATGATGACGATGGCAGTGATGATCAGGATATCGACGGAGATGACGACGAGGAAGAATTCGACACGGTAACTATTACGGCATTTGTCCCATGGTAATCGCCCGGCGACGTTACCTCTTATGTCTGGTGTGTGGCTAGTTATTTCGGATATTGGATGCTTTATTTGATAACCTGTTTCTTCAGGTTACAATTAACAATGATGACGACCAGTATGACGCTGGCATTGACATGGAAGAAGAAAATAAAATGTGAGTAGAGCGCTGTTAATTCCCTGTTTGTTGCAACACCCGTCACTCACACCTGCTCACAGTTAGGTGTGATCTGGTGTCACTTTTAAATCAAGTATGTCTCTTTTAAAGGTTGCAACAGTACAAAGAGGCTCGTCTGGACCAGCAGTTTCCCGATGAAGTGGACACACCCCAGGATGCACCTGCTAGGAATCGATTCCAAAAGTAAGCCAGTTAAATAAGCTGCAGTTTTCTTATACCCAACAGTCTTTGCAAGATCTTTGATCCTTCACAGACTTCAATGAACTCGGAACTGTCGGTCCGCAGGTACCGTGGGTTGAAAAGTTTTCGTACATCGCCATGGGATCCTAAGGAAAACTTGCCACTTGATTACGCACGCATCTTCCAGTTTGGAAATTTCAGGAGGACAAAAAGGCGCGTGCTTGAGGAAGAATGCACCGAAGGCGCAATGGTGGGCTACTCATGTAAACTCTTCCAGAGATAGATTTCACAAACTGTGTGTAAATCATTTGATCTTGCAACTGGCGGACACCCCTTAGTATTGACATTGTTATCCGAAATATGGAAAATAATATATTAAAATTTACAATAGGTAATGTATTCTAGTACGTAAATAATATGGCTTGTTATTTGGTATTACGGCATTGAATGCTATATGAATGAAAATCAGCATTGTGTTCCATTTTCCTGCCCTCAAATCCACTGTTTAAGTTTCTTCATCGTTTGGCATGTTCTGATGATCCCAAGAGTGAATGTTCGTTGTACCCAATGTAATGTGTGAGTGGTTATTTTGTTATAGCCTGGCTGGTATGTTACACTACACATCAAAGGCGTTCCCAAGTCCTTCATGGGTAAGTTTTAATGTCTTTTCCTGCACCATTAACGATCCTTACAGAGATTTCGATTATCTGTAAGTGTGTTATAGATGATATAAATTAGCATATATTGCCTGTTGCAAATATTCTGCTCTGAGCCGTACATCAATGTGTGTGAAACAAGAGTTTTATCGGTACAGAAACCTACACAGAAGGACATCTAATAACAGTCTTTGGACTTCTTCTCCACGAACAGAAGATGTCTGTTCTTAACCTTTTGATCAAGCGCCACCATGACAGCAGTATTCCCATTAAATCCAAAGAGCCGTTAGTGTTTCACGTCGGTTACAGGAGGTTCACAGCGTGTCCTGTGTATTCACAACACACTAATGGCACCAAGCATAAGGTACTTGCCGCGTGTTTTGCTGTACATCGACTCTGAACTCACCCCAACTGACATTCAATTATTTCCAATGCTTTTGTGAAATGCTCTTTTGTTGGTTTTCAGTTCGAGCGTTATCTCAGAACAGAAGGGGCTACTGTTGCCACAGTATACGCTCCAATTGTGTTTCCTCCAGCTTCTGTTCTAATGTTTAAGCCAAATGAAACAGGTTGGTAATTTATTATGTATTATATCCTAACTTGCTTTGTCAAGAAGTCATTTGTTTGAAGCTTACCTTTGCTGACCAAACTATGATGTTGCTTTTGCAGGGCGCCATGATTTGATTGCTACTGGCTCAGTGTTGTCCGTTAACCCAGACCGCATTGTGCTCAAGAGAGCTGTGCTTAGTGGACATCCGTTTAAGATTAACCGGAAATCAGCTGTCATTCGATACATGTTTTTCAATCGAGGTATGGCTGGCATATAACTATTCTTTGCACTAGTGAATCTTTGGTTGATATATCAGTTCATTTCGAGTATGGCTGACATTGATTCTGTTCTGTTTATAGAGGACACTTTATGGTTTAAACCTGTTGAATTGCGAACCAAATGGGGTCGCAGAGGTCATATCCGTGAAGCATTAGGTGGGCCATTGAAGCTTTACATACCTTCTCGTTTCCTTGGTTAACGTGCTGTAGTGGTTCTGACATTCGTCTGTGTCACACTAAATTTCTACAAATTGAATTGAGTGAACGAGTTGACACTCCACACATTGAAGTTAAAGTGCTCATATCAATTAGCTAAGTCATTTCGCCCTTAATCCGTGTATATTACTGAAGCTAGTATCATTGATTCTTGATACAAATACACATTGTTGACAGGTACCCATGGACACATGAAATGTGTATTCGACGGGCAACTCAAATCCCAAGACACTGTTATGATGAACCTCTACAAGAGAGTATTCCCCAAGTGGACGTATGTCCCACACGTAGAGAAACCCTCTAATTCATCTCATGTTAACGAGAATGAAGCTGATATGGACGAAGAAGCAGAGTTGTTTGAGTGAATTGCGCATATTCATTATGAAGCTCTTGCGCTGGGATAAATTTGAACCTAATATGTTCCCTCTTTATGTTCTTGTCAAGGACTGAAATCTGTATACTGTGATTTCAATAAATAAAGACGCAAAGGTAACTAGTTGATTTAAGTATTTGGTTTATTCATGAATGTCAATATTAGCTGCTTAAAACCATTTGGTTACGCCTTAAATATATTGATCTTTTACCAATTGTTGTTTTTCGACTCAAACACGTACTTGCTATAAATTACGTTCTCCACGCTCTGTGAATATGAAGAGAAAGCTTGTGCGTGGTTGTTACTAATACATAATCACAATTGTGCAGCCTCCGCTTTTACAGATGTGCAGAACATGCGTAATTGAAGGTTTGTAATGCCTTTTTAAAAAATAGTTCCCATATTGGGCCAATGAGGTATGAGTACTCAATAACATTGACTAAATAGAAACAACACCGATTTCTTTAGTGCTACGAACATTATATGATACGAATGAATGCAAGGCAAAGCGGCAACCAGAACGAGCTTACCACGTATATCAATCAGTGTTTACAACAATATGTATCTACTGTTAGTCAAAACCAGAAATTCGTCCGGTGCGGATCATAAAAATTAGGAGTGGTCATATTAGACCTGCGTCAGGTTTTATCACCTTGTCGGTCTAACAGTAAAACCAAAAATGTTGTGGTCGATTCGGTACATGCATACAGAACTCGCCACTTTTTTTATACGAAATATTCATGTTCTGACGAGTTTCAGGCGATCAGTTTCGAAATTTATTATTTAGTTCGGTTCAAGATAACGTTTCATATTCCTATCGTCTGCGGAAATATTTATTTTCGATGACTTTCCAAGTTTACCGGTGACATTTTCTTCCGTAATACAAGCGTGGAGGACGGTATCCCAGAAAGCCCCAGAAACTTCCGATGTAAATAAGGCGGTGAGAACATAGGCAAAAACTATAGCTGATCATTCCTGTCGCCATTTACCCTAGTTTTCGTTGTTTTCTTCCTGATTCGGTGTGATATTTGTGCGACAGTGATTGTTAGTGGCCTTTTCTACGTGTTAGACAAGGCCATTTTAACTTTTAGCTTCGTGCAACAAATAGTCCCTGCGAACCCGCGTCTTGGGAGCTGCCTCGCCTATATTCTAATTGGTGAAAGCTTCCGCTGGTCAGTTTCCGCCGCCTCGCCGCCATGTTGCCAAGTCGGGTCCAGATATTAATAATAATAATAGTTAATTTCAGGCACCGGGCCCATAGTAAATAAGACATGCATGTAAGTAAGCGTTCAATGTGGTGCGTATAAAATACTGTACCAATGGGTCCATATGGCACCAGACCGTACCATGTAACTATCATTCAAAGATTGTTATTGGAGAGTTCTATCCTCCTTATAAATGCGTACGTCGATATTCTAATAAATGCTTGAAAACCTGGGATACTGTTTGAGGCGAGCATATGACTGGCACTGTCTTTTTTTTTACACACCCAAAATATGTTATTGTAAGCAACTATAACTTTATTTAGCAATTTTTGTGTATAATTAACCCATAGATATGGACAATAAAGTGTGCTGCAGTAGGTTTGACATATTTTAAGTTTTACATGCAATGAGCATAGGGAGAAATTTTGTTTAAGACTGTTTGACCGACAATATAAGCTCGCATTTGCCTCAGCATGTCATCGTTATCATTGAAATTTTTATTTACCATAAGTCCTAAATATTTCCATTGCATATCATTCAACGATACTAATGGACAGAACAGTTTACGGGTCTTTGGTTGAGTCACAATGTAAACAGATTTCGATGGATTTAACACTATATCATGTTGAGCTCCGAATCGAGAACAAAGGTCCAGCGGCAGCTTTATTCATAATTGTTTTGCAAAACGCCTTGTCATCAAATACAGATAAGTCATAATAGCACGCCTCTTTATCATACCTAATTAGCCAATGCAAGCTGTATCGTGGGACATGTCAACCGACAACTAGCAGAATGTGTTGGGATTTTACTAATTCGCGCTGGGCACTTGCTGCTATGTATCACTAGCCTCCTGGTAACGGCGTCAGTAAATTAGACTGATAATATTTATTTACCCCTGAGACCAGAAATGTGATAATTTGATGTTTTCCAGCATTGCTTAATATAGCATTATCGGGAAGGGAGATCCTCATAGACAATTGAAGGGGCAAATTGTTTACTGTAATCCTTTCCAGTACAAATAAGTTAACTGGATAGGACCTGGCTTATAACCTGATATAGTAATTGCTACTGTCTATTGTTCTATTAAAATATTACACGATCGAAAGGATTTAAACAATTGTTTGACAATTCATGAGCACATCTAACCGTGAGCATATCAGGTAGCATGTATTCATTCATAACCACAAGGTCAAACCAATGACACCCCTGATCCTAATTATAACTCAGCAAGGATCGTTAGGGTCATGTTAACACTATCATAGCGTATTGGCTCGATTGTGGCGGGTCGAAGTACCATACTATCAATAGCCTTAATAGCTGTTGTTCGATGTTTATTGTGCACTGACGCGGAACGACAGTGGGTTTGCATTACGAATAAGTCAGTAGCTGCATTCTTTTGAAGACGAACCGTTTCGTTGACCCCAATAGAGATGTCCGTAAAAAATTTCGTTGACCCTAACACAGATATTCGTACAAGACCTCGTTGACCCCATTTGTCTGTACAAGCCGTCGAAGCCAACGACCGTGTATGAATACATCGGAATTGAGGTGTATGCGCTCGCTATCTTCGTTTGTTGATACCAAGATAAAGAAATATGTTACATGGGTTGATGCGAGGGATGCTCGTGGTAGCTAGGTGCCGATGGCGCTCTCTCAGGCTGAAATTGAGCCCGACACTTTCAGTATTTGGCATCCTCTTCTTTATGAGGTGCTTTCTCTCATTTGTTCACCAGATATGAAATCTCGTGTCGTTGTTCGTTGAGCCAACTCCAAAAGTATTTTTAATCCAAAATAGTTACAATCCATCCGTTGATATTGGTAGAAAAGTCGTGCGCGCTGTGATGAGCTTCTGAAGTGTTTTATGTATCAGCTAGTGGAATATTGTATTCGCACAGCACAAGTATTCCTACGGTCGATGTGCATACTTGAAATGATGTTATATATATATATATATATATATATATATATATATATATATAGATATATATATATAGATATATATATATATATATATATATATATATATATATATATATATATATATATATATATATATATATATATATATATATATATATATATATATATATATATATATATATATATATATAACATATATATGTGTGTGTGTATGTGTGTGTGTATGTGTGTGTGTGTGCGTGTGTGTGTGTTTGTGTCTATGTTAAGCAGAAGTTAAGTGAACTGTAATCTGACCGTTTAATCTTGATTTTCCTTTTAAAGTCTGGGTAACGACAACGAAGAATACATTAAGTTTGACATAACAAAACGGGGGCCATTTACTGAATTACGTTACAGCCGCATCACAGACTACTCAGTCAATTATCTACAACGCGCTGTAGTCCCCCCACACATCATAAACAAACAATGCAATTCTGTTCCATGGAGTTGCTTCAGAAATATTAAGGCCCGGTTAACTAAGTTGACCTGTATCAGCTTTCTTGTCCAAGTCTGTGGGAAATTAATGAATTGTCAAGGTCTAATCAGCGAGTGGATACAACAATTCCTGAAGCCATCTATTTGTGATAATGGGCCGCATCCCTCACTCGTTTATCCAAAATACCGTTCATATGTTCCATTAAAGGGTGGTTAGGCTAACGACATGGGCCATAAAGACCACGAGGAATACTAGTTTGACATGCCATTATCATTAACTGATCGGTTTCTTCTCATTTGTGAGGAAAAGCACAGAGTACAATTACCATGGTCAATACAATGTGCTGTATTTTTAAAGGCCTTAGAGGAACTATTTGGTACAATCGCTTTGCCTGTCAATTTGTGCAAAGATAAGACGGTTTCATTAACGGAAAAGAGAGTTTAAAATTGTGCTTCTATTACGTCCGCAGTATTTGTTAATAATCAAAGATATGTGGGAAGCTAATGGCATTTCAGTATCACATACAAAAAGACCAATCTTTTACAATAACACATATAAAATTATGAACTAAACATTTCCCCCCTTTTATTGCAGTAATTGTGAGGGTTTCTCTACAAATCAATCGATCCTTCATTGCTGTGTCTAGATATTTATTCATATACACAAGCTGCACAATAATGCTGTAAATGTATATGTAAATGGAGATATATATTTATATATATATATATATATATATATATATATATATATATATATATATATATATATAAATATATATATATATATATATATATATATATATATATATATATATATATATATATATATATATATATATATATATATATATATATATATATATATATATATATATATATATATATATATATATATATATATATATATATATATATATATAACCATTTACACGAACAAAACTAGCCCCGGCAATAATACTTCCTACGACAGATTGTCAATAGGCTTGTCACTATATATGACATGACCTCGCCTGTAGAGTTGGTTGCTTGTTGCTGGGTGCTTCATCGACGCGCCATATGTCAAAAGCATTTCTGTCGATTAGTCACTTTCTCCTTCCTCTGTTGAGTGACTATGGTGCCAATGTCGACTGCCTAACAGCGCGAACCATTGTAGTTACACGAAAAGTACATCAACGCTTATGGGGCACTCGGCACCTGCGCAACCCTCTCCTAAAAGGCCTCTTATAAATATATATTGGATAAAGTAGGGTAGCTTTAGCACAAAAGCCTGTTGATATGTACCTGCGAGCCAGCTATTTCATGAACGCGACTCAGTAATTTTCCAATTGCATGTCTGCGATGGCATAGTTCCATGATTATCACGAACAGTGCGCCGGGTTATTAGATGATCCTGATTGACTAGCGATGACAAACATGTTATGTTATGAAAAATGGTGATACTTCTCATCTTACCAGTATTGTCATTATGTCAGGAAAGGGTGCCAACTTTACGGTTGTTTATGGTAGCAGGGCACAGTAAACTAGATTTGTTTTCAGTTGGAGCGTTGAATGTAATAAATCTATATCATACGCTCCAACTATACTACAAGCAGAAAGTCACCTTGTGTAAAAGCTCGGCGAAGCATACATGCTATTTTCCCCCCAGGTTTGCCAATATAACGATCGATTAACACGAAAATTACAAGTAGAATACCGTTATGTTTGCTTAATGCTGTTGCTACAGCATTATTTCTTCAATCTAACTCAGGTTTTTATTCATGCATGAATCATTATTCAATAGCTATTTTCAGCAGGCAGGCTGGAGTCTCGGATATAGGCTGCCTAGCCCGCTCAACAAGTGTTCAAGTCTTGTCAGTATGTTTACATATGCATACCCAATCGTCCAACCCGTGTGACATCGAAGGCATGGATTTACATTTCTTGTATTCCTCAGCTTTTCAGTTGCAAAACAGCTTTTATTCAAGTTACCGATGAAGTGACAAAGTGGACAAAGAAGCTTTGCTATTCCACCCTATTTACTAATTTTGATCTATGTCCACGTTGATGATATGGTGTCTGTTTAACGTTGATTCATGAGAAAGGCAAAAGAACCTGGAATCAAACCTGGATTACCTGCGTGGCTGCATTATATGTGTCATGACATCCTATCTATGCTGCGTATTTGTTTGGGATTTGGTCTTGCGAGTTTACGACATGGTCCACTGCCAAATACAGTATTACTTCATCTTGTTCAGACCTGATCAACTTCTTAAGACCTCTGGGATCATACAACATATTGATAAAGATACCGAGGACAACAAGCTTTGATCTATACACCGATGCATCATAGTTCACAGGTCCTGAACGCTCGCCCTCACAGTAATGACATCTAAACTTTAACGTTCGTTTCAAGTGTTGGCATTTAAATATATATAATTAAGAGTTAAAGGCTATGATATTAAACAGAATGATTGAATGATTTTTTCCGAATGTTTTCTTAGGTAGCGCTGTGAATAAAAACCCATATTGTTTGTATCAGTCTGATCGGTACAAAGCGAGTAGATACAAGTGCTTTTCGATATAAATAATAACATATATCACATATACCATTGTAAGCAAAAGTGGTACTTCATAAAAGCAAATATGCACTTTGGTGAGTACAGTATATCACTAATGTAGCATTTTCCTTGACCGTTATAGTCAGGATATGGATATCCCTTGAAAATATTGCATAATGAATATACGTGTGCGGCAGGTGGCCCATTAACCTAGGTGACGAGCTCCGAGAGCGGTCGAAACATTCGAAGTTGATTTAACAATAACAATTCATCAGTATTTCACAAATTAAGGCAAGGTCAGCAAAAACGAGCCTTCATTACGCCAGTGTTTTAGTTTAAGTGGTGAAATATAATGTTGACTCGCTTTTACTCCATATGTGTCATAGTTTTACGACTACTGTGTCTAAACATGTGATGTGAATGTCAAATATTTTCGACATTGTGTTCAGTTTATTATTGCCCCGCCAATATCAATGCAAACATATATTTTGAGATCTAACCCATTTACAGACAATATTCTGTTTGTTATTATCTTCATCGCTTTTTATGCGGTTATATCATATCAACTTTGGCTGTAGTCATATTCTCGGTGAGACGATGCCATTACCGTCAACACCCTACGCGCGGTTGTCTAAGATTATGACTGCAGTATAATGCAGAACAGGATGAAGGTATTCCAGAGAGAGACGCGCCTCTCTCTCTATATATGTTAATATATGTATAAATATATTTATGTATATTCATATATCAAACTAAATATGTGCGCACTTATATATGTACCTATATTTATACATTTATATATCTTTAAATATATATATTTTCATATTTGAATTTACACATATATATATAGATATAAATAGATGTTTATATTAATATATATATATATATATATTTGTATATATATATGCATATATATATACGTGTGCACATATATACATTTATATTTATATACATACATATATATGAATATATATATGCATATGTATATCTTTATATATTTATATATATATACATTAAATATGTGCATACATGCATATGTACTTATAGATATATTGATATATCTATATATATGTACATATGTATTTACTTATGCATATGTATATATATATAAATCTATATATATATATATATATATATTTCAACCAATATAACTTACAATATTGACCTGGGTGATATGTTCTTTTGTAGCCTATTCGGTCATGGGCGTGTTGTCGCATTGCCGTCGCCTAGACATTATCGTGTCTGTTAAAACGACGGTTGTTTACAGCTGTCAGGCATCCTGGCAGCTAAATATATGGTAATATCTGGATATACCCGTTGCAATGCATGGCACCAAAAGTCGAATTGTTGTTGATAAGTAACATGAATTGATGGACGATGATAAGTGTTTAAAGCATGGGCCGGTGGAATATTTTCTTGATCATTAGACTTTGATTCAACACGACTGTTGGCAATCCATAAAGTATCGTTCCACGCTGGCTGCTATTAACGTTCAACGTATATACACTATCCATGGTGCGATCCATGAACATTGTTTTCACTGTTTTTTTTGTCCGATCCACGATACCTGATACCAATCACACAGTCGGCCTACTTATATCACGTGAAGCCCTGCCATTAGTTGCGCTATGGCTTGAGAGTGACGCAGTGTATGGAATCGAGGCCGGATAATCTGGATAAAGTTTGATCGTTAAAAATAGGAAGACCTTCATAGGCAAGCTAGATGCCATAGCATTGGAGTGTAAGGGCTCTCCGTATTCAAGGGAATGTTACAATCCATTCTTATTGGTGTATATATTTTACCATTCAACGGTGAGTCCGCATTTGTTTATTTGATTCGCTGATTAATATAATAGAGCACTTGTAACTGATAGACGGTATACTTTGATGATACATCCGCAGCAGCGCTGTGGACTGATCTTGTCACACGTCCTTAAGGCAAAATAGGCTGATACAGGTCTACAGTGCTGTATGTCCTTACTCTCGTAAACACCATCTAGCCAATAAATGTCGAATAAGGTCAAAACTACCACAAAACTACCACTTCATAATAGTCTTTTTTGTGACATACACTTTCTGTTGACTGTCGTGTTGTAGTCAGTAACGGTTATGGGTTAATGCTGCGTTGTTACTACGGAACGATAGATTTAGCGGACTGAAGTTATTTGTTTATTTGAGTATCTATATTAACCTATATAAGCCGCTGTGTAAGTCACATGATAGAGATCATAATGTGATAAGAGATGAATGGAAAGGTCATAAGAGTACCCGGATATAACGTGCAGCATATTCATCACTCTTCCACCTGCTGTGCTTAGCTGAATGTCACAGCGGATGCTGATTTATGTAGACAATGCGACTGGGATTCTGCTCGTTGAGACGGCCTAAGAGATATCACCGCACACGTTCCCGTTCATTGAATGATATGAGCCGTTGGTGGGTGAATTTGGAATAGCTATTGGAAAAGCAAATAAGTTGGTGACTATTTAACTATTTAAAATCAATATGTCTCATCAGCTCGGTATAAATTTCACAGAACAGTATAGAATACTGTTTAACCGAATCCCCAGAGAGCTTGTTGTTGATAAGGCCCAGCCATTCGATCTTAATCCTGCTTATTTGTAAGATAGGACTTCATCCCAAAATGGTTTTACGTGGTAGTGTAGGTATGTGCAAACTGAGGTTTCAAAAAGTAATAAAATAAAAACACCACAATTACTATATACTCATTTTGGTTATCCAATAACGTTGTTCCGCGTGGGCACATCAAATGAGGAGCCATAAGAGACTAGGTAACCTATGAATGATAAAACACCTTGTGCCGATCTCTTAATAATGGATGCACAAAGATATAACAAATATAGTTCATACCGATAATTCAACCCATCACATTTTAACATTAGGAATGATACAAAACCGTGTACCAGCATATACGCAAAATGATACGAGTTCATGAACATTATGCTCATCTTATACATGACAACACTTTGGCATATTACTGCAAGTTTTGAACAAAGAAATCCATTCATAAAGAAAGAACGCACCGATCTATTGTTTCTAATCCATTTGGGTAATAGCTGTCTCCACTTGATCACCTTACCCACCTTCGACTATCAGGATGCGAGGCACATATGTAGTCTGTTTTCGAGATTGAATATGTCTTTATTTGATTTGTTCAACATTTGTATGGCTGTTGAGCAGATTGTTATTGATTCGAGATGCCTTCTATCTCTTGATATGTGTGGTTTTATAATCTGTCAATGACGCGGCACAAAGATAAAAAGATCTTGAGATTTTTGTGGCTACTGCGCAGATTGTCTATTCAGCACACCGGCGTATGAAGTTGGAGATGCTCTGGCCTGGATTGTGGCGTGGGTTTCTCAGTGCAAGTTAACCTGTTCTTGGGATTAAAATTGCATGTACGACTTCTCTTATATTACATTTGTGTGGGTGGTAAAGTTACTTAGGCGATATAGCATTTCCCACTTTAATAGCACATATTCTAATAGATTTTCGTCGCAACAACGATCGCCTTCGCTCGTTCGTTATCTACCCATCTCTCTCGTGATTGTAATTAGCCTTCTCTACCACAAGTTTGTGTCAGGTCTCTACCAACTCAGAATGTACGTGTCAACTGCTGACTTTGTTTGCAAAACAAAGATTGAGAGGAAGCGAAGTCGTCATAGTTGGCAATGACAAAATATATGACAAAATATAAGACTTCCAATATATACGTGAAGAGGACGCAGATGTAACAGTTTGGTAGTGTACCACATACTGCTGAATGTTTCTTATGGCAAGCACTTTTTTTGGTGGAATATGACTTGCTGTGTGGCCCTGATATTATCATATAACTTTCATATGAAACAAAATTAATTTTGCATCAACAAAATAACCTTACATAATAGGTTAAGTCAAATTGTAGCACACAGACTTGCATATTTGGCTGCTTTTGAAAAGTTTTCCATGGAAGAACTTAGGGAGAAGAAGGGCTGAAAGTGGAAAACAAATGGTTAGGGCTCTTCAGGAAATCTGGTTTTAGTCAATTCTCTCCACGAGCGGACTCCAACTGCTCGATCTGCGGACGTCACAGATTCTCATAACGTTCCATGTGACTATCTAGAATCTATGAACGAGGTCATAAAAATTAAAACGAAGCTTCTGTACCAGTCAACTTGATTGCGCTTATACAAATAAAACCAAGGTATAATAACGACTAAATGGGATATAATTCTCTAGAATCCGAATATTTAAAGTATGACTTCCAAGGGAGCGAATTACAAGATGGTATGTCCTCACAACAATAAAGAAAGCAATGATGCGAGAGTGGAATATCCCCAAGTTGCTGATCAATATTTGCTCTAACATTGCAATTTTCATGTCAAAGATACTGCATTGACGTCAGTTGGGCTTAGCCTATTGTATTTGTCTAATTGCCTACGTAAGGATGCGGACAATATAAATGAGAAACTGAAACAGAACGCCCACATTCTCGGCGGCATAAACGGGAGGATAGATGTGACCATGATAAAGCCGTAGTTTACTGTCAGTCAATGCCATTTACTGTTACTGTTGGAAGCATCAGGTTTTGCTTTGTTTATTGTCGTGAGAATGTCGAGTACAATGCCATCTTTTGTTCACTTTCCTCCAGGAAATAAGAAAAGGTACACTCTAGACTCATGACATATTCCTGTAGTTATTATGCGCACCAGTGCGATACACAGAACGGTTTACATGTTGTATACGTAATTGAACAATTCCATACACCTACCTACCGGTAGTTGAATATAAACCTTATGAATAATACAGTATTGGTATAGTTGGTTTGTGTTTGGGCACAGGTGGAGACAAATTAGTTGCTAATACAAGATTTGAACGATTCCCTTCTAAGTTGTGATGAATTATCCTTTGAAATATTTCTCGGGGAGCCTACTTGGTACTTGCCATCTGTATATTTCAAAACTAGATCCTAAGCTTGACTACAGACAGAGCTCCATCCTCTACTGTTCAGGGTTGAGACCGTTTACTTTCTGGCATGTCGCTAAGCGTTTATTTGGAACGTCGATATTGCGTATAGTGTTTTCATCGTTTTATGTTGCTTTCTTTCATGCTACTAAGCGTGTATTGGGTTTACTCTCTCGCATGGCTATACTTTCTCGCACACTCTTTAAGCGATTGGGCATTGCTGTACATTACTGCGTCATATTGCGAGAGTTTTATCATAGTCATTCCCATGGGAAAGCTATAACGGATATGACACTTGCACTAGCTCATTGAAAAAGCACTTCATTACCGACGTTCAGAGGTCACTTTGAAACGACTCTCGTACATTCTCTTGGTTGTTTCCGCCGTTTATCAATCGCAGATGCGATTTGCCAGACAAATAAGAACAATCTAAATGAGTTTTCAATGGCCGAAGCAATGTAGTTTTGTGCGCATCCAAGCCACGGAACCAATGTTTTAAATATTGTCAGTCAGCGATGTATTTGCATTTTCTCATTTCCTGTCATGTAATTCAACAGGAATACAATAATACTAAAGCTTCAAAACACTATTTGTTGGAATGACGCTTATGTGTGTCCATAATACATCGAGAATAATACAAATGAGTTGTCATTCACTCTCCGAAGACACTAGTTTCTCTCCGTCTCACTTCACCTCACATGTGACCGAAATAATGCAGCACATAATAGAAGGGACACAGAACACCATATTCCTTCTATTTATCGATAACGGGATTCATAACACATTAATGACCATTTATAGGCCAATGTTGCCTCGGGCGTGAATGATTTGTGGTAATTACAATGGTTTGCAATGCATAATTGCTAGTTGCCTCCCAACCAGCTACCAATTTGTTCAAAAGCCATCATCGACATGCAGTTTCGGATGTAATATATCTTACAATCACTCCCCCTCATAGTTTAGGTGCAAAGTGTTATATGGATATTTTTGGCATTGATTTTCGGACGCGATAGCGCAAATAAAAACTCATTTACGACCGATATAATTGTGAGATTTGATGCTATATAGCACCTCATATGTTGTATATATCAAGCGTCTCGTGATTCAAATGCGTACCCCGAAACATGCGTTGTCTAATTAGTCTAATTCGTATTCCTTCATTAAAACAAGCAATGAGGAATGTACGCGATATTTAATATAGTGTTATTTCAATACGAGACTACAGATAAAATTAACATCTTGGTGACGCTGTGACAGATCAACATAAGCCTGGCAAAACAATGAGCATACATTACAACTTGGATTTGGAAAATATGCTACCATATGACTATGCCCGGTTTTGAATGAATGTGATTCCGGTTGAATGTAAATACCTAGTCAAGATATATTCATGAGTCATGTGGCCCTTTGGATTTAGCAAATGTGACATCAAACACATTCTAATTGGTACTAAGTGGGGAGCTTCAAAGGACCAAACCAACGATTCGGACTGTCCTCCCATACACTTTTTCAGTTTCAATGTCGAATTGTTTTAAGATGATTTTATTCGTAAAACACGCAAGTGAAAGTTCCACTTTTAATTTTGATGATGCAATTGCTTGTGAGAAATAAGCGTTTTTTATATTGTTGTGGCCGCCATTGAATATATCAACATTCCTCACAATATAATGAAGCTACAATACAGAAAGCCGACGGCGTGGTTCATTAGCATGGTGTGTAGGAGTTCAACAGCGTTATCAGTTAGAATTAAATTTATGGATGATGTGGTTGACAAATACAGCAAAACCAAATACCAATAATAATGCTTTTGATTAAAATGGATATATTTCGCTAGTGCGATCAAACAACATCATTCAATGTTACCGTAAACATAAGATATTTAATGTTATTTAATGTAATTCAGAAGGAATGCTGTCTTTTGAAAACAGGATATTTGAATTAGTTATCATTTTACTTTATGAGAGTAATATATCATTACCTAGTCCTGCAGTTGATTGGGGATAATTTAGTTTTTTTGATACCTTGCCTTTCGAACATTATGTGGACAGGGTTAAGAAGAGATGCAGTCAAGCCGAAGAATACAATAGCATCAGTACCTGAGCCTTTGTCCCGCGCGTCCTCTGTCCAGCTAAATTAACGACGTGCCAATCATCAGCCGGGCGGCGGGAGCTTCACTTCAAATGCATCACATTAAATGTATGCCGCTTGGTTCAAATAGTTAGTCCTGTACTGAAAGACAGATATGACCAGCTGACCACTGAGAGGAAGATAGTAGTATATCTTTACATTGGCTACAGGAAATCCAGTTTGATACTGAAGCCAGGTGTGCAAGACATGCAGATATGAGGTTAATAAATTGCGTAGGGAAACGTAATTGTTCAAGAATTAACCATAACGCTGAAAATTAAGCAGAAAACAAATGAAAAGGTTATTGCTAAGCTGATTGACAGCATTAGATTCATTCTTATATATTAATTTTAGGTTTGTGTTATAATGTGAACCACCCCCACATCTTAGACTCCAGGTCTTAATCAAACAGCTTAATAAATGTTATTCAACCTTAAATGAGATTAATCTGATTAATAACAGAGGGGCCGTGTTACTGCTGCACAGGTCGTTATGTGAAGAACCACTAAGACGCAGAAGGTGCATATGCACACACACACACACACACACACACACACACACACACACACACACACACACACACACACACACACACACACACACACACACATACACACACATACACACATACACATGCTCACACACGCAAACACACACACATATACACATCTACATATATATATATATATATATATATATATATATATATATGTGTATATATATATATATATATATATATATATATATATATATATATATATATATATATATATATATTATAATATATATACATTATATATATATATATATATAAACTAAACTCGCACACCTACAAACAAATCCACACACATGCCAACCTATCCCCCCAACACATAGTGTACCTATTTTGGACCCGACAAATTCTTAATGAAAAGCATCCTGTGTCTTTGAACCCCATGTAGATGCTCATATCAAGTGTGAGTACCTCGTCTGTTAGTATGTCTATGATTTTGTTCCAACATATCCATGAATGGTGTTAATCGAGCTCTGTGGAAAAGAACCATTATTTAAAAATGTGATGGCTGATGTGGTAACGAATAGAGCCAATAGAAGCTTACTATGTAAACGTGTATATCATGCTCATACCTCTGGTGTGACAAAGACCTCTGGCACGAAAATGCGTGGTGCTGCACAGGCATTCCACCCTTTCCTAACATAGGAAAGCAATGTTAATCTAACTTTACATTATTTATTTCCAAATAATCATTACTTAATAATCGTTCAAATACACAGATCGTTTGGCAAACTGCTAATAACGCCATATAGAATTCAGGAATGGCAGTAAACGTTTGCTGAAAAACACGTCCTGCTACTAGTTATCCAAATACGGTTACGCTGGCTCTGCAACCCTGGAAATGTTCGATTTCAAAAGCATAGTGATCTGTTTCATATATATGTGAAAGTTTCTCAATCTTTCAGTGACTGTTCATTGAAGCAAATGGGTCCTATTGAATAACAGCAAAGCACTTGCATCAACCCCTTCACAATAACAGTTCAGTATAATAGATTTAGTCAGTGTTGCCAATACATAGCGGGTCGGGTCGTTTATTTTCTTGGATCTTACGCGTAGCGAAATATCATTGTGTTATTGCAGAAAAGCTGAAGCTGATTCCACAATGAATGAACCGCTTTTAAAAAATTAAGGCATATTGCTAACTGGGTAAAGTGAAATTGTTTGGTCGAATGTATTTTAAGACGGTATTACTTTTCCAACAACCTGTGGGTTTAATAATGTTATCCGGGTGCCCGTCGGCTGCCATTTGAGTTACACGTCCGGAAAGAAGGGAATATGTGCTGTATAAAGGTAATGGAAGGTTGCAGAATGACAGACAGGCCTAAGGAAAGAAATAAAGTGCCCACGGTTAAGCAGGTTGTTAGATTGATCCACGAAAATCGGACCATGAACCGGTACTGAATTGCATAAATCTATTGCAGGGCAGTAGAGACTAGTGGATGGTGCGGTGATCAGGATTTGAGGGGAATGTTTAGGTCCACTTTGTTTAAAAGACAGGAATGTAATGAGGAACTGTTTGAGTGTACGACCTCCCCAACTCGTGGACAGGCATAGTAAGTGAACAGGAACAGGAGTTTTGTACAACATGCACTGTAAGGGCATGTGGCACTGTAAGGGGTAGCATCGATTCACTGGTGTAGAAGGATTTTTGCGATGGGTAATAATTGAGCCCCTTGTAGCACCCTGGCAACTTGGAATTATGTCGTTGGGTCAGATGCCCCGGAAAGTTTATGAATGAAAGAAGTTGCAGACATGCATGATCTAATGGTGGATAATTAGAGGCATAACCGATGAAGGTGAGCAATAAACAGGGTGATTTTCTCAGAGAAAACGGGCATGGTGATGGTCATGTTAGGGTGAGTCGGTGCAAAAGATAGTAGAGAATTCCAATGCTGAAGGTATGCTTTGCTGGTGGATTGTTTCAGAGAAGGTTTGCGAGGGATTAGGGCTGTGAGGCAGAAGATGTATCTGAGTGGGCTTGGTTTGCATCCCCAATCGACGTAGCAAATACCGTGTTACCAGCGCGCTGCAATGGACAGTCGCCCATAGAGCTGTTGGTCGAAGGCACAGAAGTGAATCCCGGAAGGCAGGTCGGTTGCATGTCGTCAGCTGTTTGATGTGCCTCATTAAACAGCACCGAGGTTGAGCAGGGCTGTTGAAGCGCATGCACAACATTATGAAGTCTGTACACCGAAGTTATTTTGTCATGCACTGGTTGTGGGGTAAACGTTTCTACAGCAGAGGTACCGACTGGCATGGCTGTCATCGCGGTAACTATTGTGCATCATTGTTACTGGAGCTAGTGCCATCTCCAGTGGCTGGGGTGGGCTGCGATGGATTGGCAGATCTCCGACAAACAGGGGCCTGCCGTGTGTCTGTTGGTTGGGATTGGCCGGACTGTTCTGGAAGCAAAGTACCGTGACAATGTAAGTAAGTGGACACAGTGAGGTACTGGAAATGCACAGTGCTGACAATAAATAATCATATAGTAAAATAGAGCCTTGTGGAATAGAGATTGCTCGGAGTAACTGGAACCTAATTCCATCAGGTAAATTAGGATCGAAGAATTGCGCTACAGTAATTACATATCGCCATGTTGTTTAAATGGACCAAATGATGCAAACTATAAGCAAAGTGGAGATACCTACATCCAAAACAACACAAACAAGAGCAACTAATTATAATAAGGTCAATTGTGCTTAAAGTGCAAGTAACGTATATTTTCGAATCCCTAATTAATGTGTTATTAGGTGTATTTCAGCCTGTGAAAGACGTTTCCGACAATATTTTCGTCCATAGACGTCATTTTGTGGTTTTTTTTTCAATATTTCCCTCGTTTTTCGGACCGTTTTGGCATATGCGCAAAAAACGACAGCCATTGGCTCCTGAGTTTGTGACGTCATATGTCACCGTCCAGCCGGATAGCGCAGTCATTTTCTCGTTTGTTTACATGGGAACTGTGGTAGGTGTGAGCATAATCGTATTTTATACAGTCATCTTGTACATCATATACTGCAACGAATCACATCATTTCATGTAGCTTTGAGTACTTGTTCGCCTAGAATACATTAAAAAGTGATAAACTTCTATTATGTAGTGTGAAAACGTCAATCAACGGGGACCGAGCGATAATACAGACAGTGCTGAAACACGTGTGCACCTCGATTTCAGGCCCGTTTAATAGTTATCAAGGAGCTAGATGTCCTCGTCTTCCTCATATACAGACAACTCCGGAAGCGATGAGCTGGATTACAGCAGTGAGTGTTCTTCTCACCAAGAAGAGGAACTAGGAGCCTGTGGGGGAATACAGCCATACAGATTTGAGCCTCCAGCCAAGACAAGGCCTGCAAATTCTCCTCAAATAGAAGAGGACTTGAGCCGACTGGGCAACAGCACTTGGTAATGGCACATTTCAGTCCAAACAATCTCCAACCGTTTGCAGATATTTTTCTCTTTATTTTACAGTTGTCCTTAAGTCTTGGTTCAAATCATCTTTTCATTCATGTTTTATGTCATTTGTTTTGTGTGTGTGCTGAAATACTAGTTATTCATTGTAATTATGCCCTGTACTAGGTGCTCGTGTGGCTCATGTGGGCCAATGCTTACAGTAGCAGAGAGTAAATGCTGCCAGGAAATTCCGCAAGTTCGCGAGAAAGTGAAATCTATGGGTGTGTCCTGTATAACAGCACACCCAGGATTTGTCTCAGGGTGCCTGTGTCCCTGGACGCTAGAAATAGCTTATAGTGCTTACATCCAGAGGTACAAGAAGAAACATGCTGCTCGGCATGAGTGAGTATACTTAAAAATGGTCTGGTTCAGATGATAACTGATGAATAATATTCATGTACTGAATGAAAAGTTGTAAATATCCCTTTATATTGCAGGTTATTCCGATTCACTGCATATAGGCAGTTGGTACAGTGGTGCTGGGGATATTTAGGCAGACATCATAGAGTACCACTGCCAGCTTGTGCTGTAAAAAAAATTAGAGATGTTTTTCCTAAGGGTGAATCAGTATATGTTGGTTTTAAACTGCCAGCATTGGAATAATAAAAAGGGACAAAAAAGCATTATGTGTCTTATTCTGTTATTTACTTTGCTCAAAAATATAAGAACCTATAGATGATACTACACACAGAAGACAACCAGCTTCAAAATTCAGTCGAGGGCGGTCCACCTTATTTATTATAACATATGCATAACATGATAGGAAGCATCAATTCCAAAATCATGACATACCTGCAGGGCATCTTGTTCCTGTATCCTGTATCTCATACAAAAGATGTTGTGTCACTCAAATAACAGTATGTTAACAGTATATCAATATTTTTTGCAGGATATTTTATCTATCCTGTATCAATCATCATGATTAAATTTTTGCGGGTACATTATACAAGCAATGCTTATACAATTCTGCTCACAAATACCAACAATGTCTGGTTTTTATTCACTTGTCTGTGATAATAGAAATGGCAAAATATATACACCAGTCCAACATATATATTTACAAGATTAGTTCTCAGCAAGCCACAAAGCGGAAGCATATAGCAGTTTTTGAGTTTCACCAGAGCTTAGCTTACCTAAGACCCATTTAACATTCAAATCAAGACTTTAAGCCATACACAAGCTGGATGATTAGAAAATAAAAATGGTTAATATTGTTGTTTAACATCACTTTCAACATCAGAGGTCATATTGTGGTAGTTACCTCACACTAAATGATGTTTAAGACCTTTGATATTGAGAAAACATCAATCGACCAACCACCTAAATAATACTTCTACCACCTCCCCTCCCCTACCTCTTCTAAAGAACAAACCTCTCCATATGCTGCCTCTCAGCCTTGTCCTTGTCAGGGTAGTCATACATTTCAGCAAGTGTTCCTGGTTCATTGGCCCGGAGTTCTGCAATGGAATTCTTGAGCAGGGTAGGACTAGCTGAGTATTGTTCAAGAAGGCTCTGCATCATTCCCTCTACATACCCTGCATAAACATACACATAATTGCTTTTATCTTGATTAATACACAGGAATTTACAGTGGAAGAAGACCTATTTTTCATAAAATGATGGAGTTTTAAATAAGCAAACCATATGTAGATGGAGTTTTGTCTTTGCGTATTGTGTACTCCCCCTTCTTGAATTTGGGAAATCTGAGAGAAAACCGCGGTCTTCCATTTCTGGTCACAGCCTGTAGTCTACCACTGTTGTGGTTGAAGTGAAGAGCAGCAGCAAGACAATACCTTGAAAACATAGCCGGTAGAGCAATTCACAATTTGATGGATAAATTTTGAGGTTGAAATGTTTCATGTGTCCATATTTAAATACATCAATGCTCAAATACCACAAACAAAGAACCAAGTGAAAAGGTGAAATGTAAAATATATTAAGGCAGGCCAGGGTACACAAACAATTTTGTAAACATAATTACATATCAAACCAACACACCTTGCATACTGACAGAGCCACATGAAACCAGTATGTTTTGGTGCAAATTTGATTATCAAGCTATGGAAAGCCTCCAGAGTAGATGTTTGATATAATGGTGACATCTTGACGAGGTCTTTGATTAAGGCCTTGGAAAGGATGACATCTTCTAGTAAATCACTGGCTTTGCTGTCTGTACCAAACAAGTTCTATTATATACCGACTCACAAAATACCATTCATGAATACCATTTTCAGACTTCATTCTTAAATTTGCTTGACCTATTTTTTTGTTTTTCTAAAATGCCAACATTTACCTAGTTCCAACCATTGTTTTTGCCTCTCGGCTCCAACAAGTGGTGGATGTTCACACTGAGGGTATATTGGACTGACATGAACATGGAGGTTACGAATGTGGTTTAGCAGTGATGTCCACATGGCCTCAACCATATCAGCCCTAGCTACTCCATCAGGTACTGAATGACCAGCCACATAGTACACATGATTTATGATGGATTTCTTCCATAATACAATGTCTTCACAATCCTTTTTCTTCCCCAGTGCATCAATCTTTTTTCCAAGACCTGCAGAAATTATATAGAATCAAATAATTTATTAGCAGTGTTTTATATCTCACTCAGTATTTGTATTTCCTTTATTAACATTTAGTTTGAGTTAAATTAACTTAAAAAACTCTTCCTAATTTTGATGGGCATTGTCACCTTTGGCTACATGCCAAATGTCAAAGTAGTGTTGGACACCAGCGGCATTTGGGTGGTTGTTGGTGAGGTCATCACGGATGTACTTATTGATACTCTTGTGCCTGTCGGTGATGATGCAGTCCAACTGGAGTCCTTGGTCATCCAAAAGAAATGACATGCTTCGTTTGAGGCCCTCCAGCTCACAAGCATTGCTGTTTGCCACTTCACTGCTCTACATACAGGGTTAATATTCAAATTTGTAAGATATATAACATAATGATTTATGCCAGATATGGAACTTGTTTGAGCAACAACTCACCTGAATCAACTTGATGTCAGCTATTTTGTTGATGCGCTGCTCGATGACATTATAGCCGCCATATTTCGCTGAATGCCCCGGGCTATCACAGCGACCGTCACCAGCAAGATGTAGACCACCTGGCATTGATTTTAGGGTAGCAATGACATCAGCTTGTTCTCTTCTCCAACTGTTGATGGCTATGGGGATGAGGTAATCTCTCTGGTGGCGGAAATATGAGTTTCGGCTCATAACAGGGACCTTGAGAAAATTGAAGAGCCTTAGCATTTGCGTAGGGAGTGACCCGGAGAACAAGATGGCAGCTGACAGCAGCAAATTTCCAGCAGGCATTTTACCTATGAAAGGTTGACTGGCCCATGTACGCATAAAGTGGCAATTCTGGCATACCTGTTGCACTTGTACCAGAGTACCAATTAAATTAATCACATTTGCCACACATGGTCCAGTACAGATGGGACATGATGTGAATAATTCCAGCAGTTGGCTTTCAAAGACTAAAAACTTCCTTTCATACTGCATGTCAGCTGGTCCTGTCTCTTTCAATGATCTGAAACATATGAGAATGTGACTGCTTCTATGGTAAAATTAGCACTCTTGTCAGCATGGATGCATGTCAACCAATATGGATTCAAAATGAATATAGAAGGCTTACCAGCTGAAAGAACCTCTTACCTGTCAGTGACTTCAATATCTATCTCCTGCAGGGACTGGTCTGATGGTTTGTAATCAGAGTCTCTGTCCTCTTTGATTGGGCTTTCCTCTAAGAATGGCAGAGGGGGTGCACCCTTTGATGGAGAGGAGATAGGTGGTCCGTATTGAGTTGATGCATCCACCATCACAACATGCTTGGTGCCAACACCTGATGCAAAATTAAGTGCAATTTTGCTAATATGTTCAAATGTGTGAGAATATGTCATATATTGCTGATTACCATTATTTTCTTACTTTTACTCCTGAAGTGTGGCAGCTGTGTTTGAACGCAGGCCGACTTGTAGAATAATTCACCTGTAATGGGTGGCTTAATGTCAGTGGATACCTGAACATAACAAATTTCATAAATGCATACCTTTCACACGGCTGGCCATTTATTATATACAATAAATAATAATATTTTCCAATCTTGCAACACTGCCTCTTGCCAAATATTAACCAATTAATGCTGATTCATTAAATCATATAAAAATAATCTTTTATCGCAGTGGAACTGTTAGGAATCTGTAAGACATGACTGACTAAATACATACCTCTTGCTCACTTGATTCTTTATTATTGCTGCTAGCTGCCAATACCTATGGAATGACACACAGTGATAAAAATAAGGGGTTCATGCAGAAGGGGTTATCCACTCACAATAATGGTTCTATATAACGCAGCCCATTCCCCAAGAGAGAAAAACATTTTTGTATAGAATTTTTTTCCATGTAATTGAAATTTTGCTTGATCTTCTTACCCTAGAAATTTCCCGTTTTGCCAATGCTCTACTCTTGCGGCCTTTGTTGTCATCTTGGTTATCCGACAAGGGCCGCTTCAGTGGGTTAGCAGGGGCTGTTGCGTGGATGGTTGGGACAGCTGTCGGCTCGAGAATTCGCCTTGATCGTGACATGCCCATTTCAAACTTTAGCTGGTCCTGGTATGACTCTGGAGTGAAATGTGCACTGCACAGAAACCTCCTAGAGGTTGCACTTGGCACATCAAAGTTTGCCCTCTTGGTACGAACAAAGCGCACCCACAGTTGTTTTCGAGCATTTTCCTTAGGAAAAACATGCTCACTATGTCCTGTTAGATGCGAATTATTGCAGAACTGGGCCTCACATATTCGCACCATGATGATACAGACTGGAAGACATAAGGGTAAAGTTATATGAAGCAAATTTGACAGTAGGCAAGGACTGACTCACTGAGCACTGGCCCTGGGTATCGCCCGAGGATTGTCTAAGACAAGTGCAAGCAATCATACATCTACATATGGCAGCCTGACGAGACAAATCTATATGTTATCTGTGGAACAGCCTTATAAAACTTAAGCCGCCCAACGCTGATCACTACCGGCCATGCCAATTTTGTCATCGGGCAAGTGCAAATTCTGTTTTCAAAATCAGTACAGAAACATAATTAATGAATTCTAATTCGACTATCATATGGGAAATGTAAGGATGAGTATACTTACAGATTCTCAAGAAACGATGGACACAAAAAACGCTGATGAGTGTCTATAAAAAGCGATAAATCAGTACGACAGCTAGTTCGCGAATAGAAACGGCGTCCGTGGCAACATCTTCTGGTGACATATGACGTCACAGCGCCTTCGTTCATCTTCGGCGTGTGGTCGGGAAGTTCCGGAATGTGTTGTTTGTTTTTGCTTATTTCTTGTTTACTACGCGTCGGATCGAAAAAAGAACTGCAAATTATTGATCAGAAAATCGCGTTCTATAAGATCACGAAAATTCATATTTTACCCATTACTTGCACTTTAAATGATAACACCCAGTTTCTGTTTTCCTACAATATGAACATATCCGCTCATAAACGGTTGATTTAAGTTCTGTGTTTAAAGTAAAATACTGAGTCCCAAAATGATTGCTCTACGCCTTGTAACTTCTATACACCAAACTGCTTACCAGGCAGAGCTGTATGGTATTGAGTCTGCGTAAAAGCAAATAATGATATTCAGACAGTAAGCATAAGAATGCACAGTCATTAGGGGCTTTGTTGGTGCTAGGTTTACGCATTATTTTGCAAAGGTACACACAGCTACGTCCTCGCTAACATTGGCCAGCTACCTTTGTCTTCTAATATTCCTTTGTACAATTGCTCCAACGATCTGTTCAATTTTTCACCATTCAAATATGTGTGTTCTATTGTACGATGCAAATGCATATGTATATGCCTAAGGACGTTATCTTATCAAGGTTTACCTATAATTGACGGCCATAACAAAACTTCCTACCGACATAAAAACTTTTGCCTTAATGGGATAACGGCAAATGCCACATATCCCATATATTTTTATATGATATATTGACTCCATTTTAATCAAAACTTTTAGTTTAACTTCATCAATTCTGCAATACCGCGAGACGACATAGTATGATAAATCATGTGATTTGTTATCACCAGAATAAATTATATTCCGTAGCACCTTTGTCAAAACATCCAGACACTGTGGACCACGCTTTAGTGTCTAATTCCATATTGTCCAACAGTCTTAGCCTACTTGAATATGACAACAGAGGAAGTCTTGTTAAAGCCGACAACGAAAGCATATGACAATGTGCTGGTCCCTTACATTTTATGAATATCAATGGTATTCATCGTGGCCAATCATGGTTGTAAATCGATGCTTCGGTAATAATCAATGTTGAAGCCACAGCTAACAGCAACACATTACTTAACCCCCGATTCATCGATTTCATAATAAACCGAATAATTCCGTTCGTAAAATATGCGGGAATCGCATGTTTTATGGTTGACGCAATGTGATGGATATGTCTCATATCACCTAAAACCAAATGGCCTTCATATTTTATGGCATTGGCTTTCAAAGAATATTGATTTCTCGAGCGACCTATACGAATTCAAGAAAAATGAAGCAGCTGCACAATGTGTCGGAGCATCAACATGGAACTGTTTTTTTAGAAACGCCTCTTATCTTGATATAATTTCAAAAGAAGCATATAGTTGTTATCGACATTTTGCGGGACAAGGATTATTTACTGGGCGGGTGTAAAAGCCGAACATTGTATCTTTGTCATGTCGATATAGAGCGTTCTTAGTGTAAAACAATAGGTTTGAGTTGCACATTCAGCATTACTCCTATCCGTTCATTGCTAGCGTTTGATTTAAGATAGTACTTATTTAGGGTTATGTATGCATGTATTAGTTTATGGAAGTTAAACTTCGCCATGATTCCGGATTTGCCATAGATCATACAATGCAAGCACGTCAGTTTGATTTAGGGCAGCACTTAATTTGGGTTATATATGCATGGATCATTGTATTTGTATCTTAAACCTCGCCATGATTCCGGATTCGCCATACATCATTGGTGCTTCCGAATGCTGCAACTATATGCATTATCAAATAAATAGGGATCTTGATTGTTCCCAATGACAGAGATAAAGGGGATATTTTAGGAGGCTATGTTAGGTCTATTTCATCAATTGACTGATGGTGCCAATTTGATGCCCTTGTAGCATCAGCTTCATAGGCTTGCACTTTACCTGGACTAGTTATAAGTAGTGAGCCACCATTGGATACATACCCAGCGATACATTGAAGCAACTTACTCTACACTGTCAAGAGTTTTTTGTCGCCAGTGTGTTTATAGGCTAATACTGTTTGCAATATTCCGCGGAAAACTTCCCCTTCAAGACATAATTTTGTCATGAACCTGATTTAGGCATAAGGATTTACTTTGCATGTTAGCATTTGGAGGCACAGATTGACACTATGTAAAGTCTACTATAATGTGGTGACGAATTCACTATTTCGGCTCCTGAGCTTAGGCCTTGTAGGAAACGTGTCATAACTCGAAATAATGCAATCAAAGCACCTCATGAAGAGATACATAATATAAAAGAAAGGAGTGCCTCTCGTGAATATAAATGTAATATCTGCCGAACCGTTTCTTTGGTTAAAACTACAAAACGTTGGCATCAAACTATGGAGACCAGTCATATAACTAAACAGCTATTTACGAGAAAACGAGAAAAAAAATATCTATTATTGACAAGGTAAATTTTATGCGATACATTTCTTTCTTCGAATATCATGCATTGGCATTCAGGGATTGCTTAACTTCTGTGTCACCACATTACATTACTGAAACACGTGTCTATTACGGTTGCTGACTGTGATAAATACAGTATCACCTAATGTACTTAATATTTGTGGAAATTTCATACAGTGTTTGTATTTTGCGTTTCATTCTAAAATATATCTACAAATACGTTTATTCCATCATGTGTCAAACGGTTTGAGGCAAAATTTATCGCTTACAAGCATCACACAGCCTTTACAGCATCATGACCTATTAGTCCAAGTTTATCATTGATTCTGCCAATTCTACAATGTGATTTCCTATGTTTAATAAATTCAAACATCGTGACAATATATATGAGCGTGTGCTCTCAATTTGACAGTAGATACTTAACTATACATTCAGTTCTTCATAGCAATTGAATCGTGAGTAAGGTAAAATGATACGGCTTTTTAATGTCAGACCTTTCCCGCATTAGTACAAAAAGAATAACAGGATTTACGAATGGTCCGCTTACAATAACTAAATTTTTAAATAAAGCTAATCAAGAGAACTGCCTCCTCGAGTTTCAGTACGATAAAAACATTGCCCATTACAATTGCTTCGACACAAGAACATTGTGCCCTTAGCACATTAAGACCACGTACATTGATATTCATAAATATGTTCATGGATCGCACGACTGCTTTGGCGATACGTATATATATATATGAATATCTATATAAATCACATCAAATTTGTATATATATATATATATATATATATATATATATATATATATATATATATATATATATATATATAATATATAACATATATATATATATATATGTAAATTCATACAGATAAATATATATATATATACATACATATATATATGTATATATATATATATTCACACATGTATATATATGGATCTTTTTATATGTATTCATATACATATATATGATATTATATATATATATATATATATGCATTTGACATACAATATGTGTTATATATATATATAATATATACACATAGATATATATATATATATATATATAGATATATATATATATATATATATATATATATATATATATATATATATATATATATATATATATATATATACATATATATATATATATATATATATATATATATATATATATATATATATATATATATATATATATATATATATATATATATATATATATATATATATATATATATATATATATATATATATATATATATATCATATATCCCTATATATATATATATATATATATATATATATATATCACATCACTGCGTAAAGATATGCATACACACATTTATCTCTATAAACATGTGTATGTATATATATGCGCCGTTGTAATTATATTGTCGTGTCGTGGGTAGCGCGTGATTGTATTGCTTCTGGGAAGTGCCATTTAAAATTGCCCTTCTCTGCCCCACCCTCATTGCTGAGTCTCTGTATCATGTTCGCGCGAGGCGGCGTCATGTGGTTTTGCTAATCTGCGTATGCTTGGTTTCCCGTTTTATCTGGTGATTAACTTGCTGGGAGCGGGTTCACGTTAATTCTTTATGTAAAATACTACCTGACGAAAAGTTTTTAAGTATATCAAGCACAGAACCAGACCAATCAATGTCACCCGGCAATGAGTCTTAGGGTTATGATACTCGCCAAACCGACATAACACAGATCACCTCGGAATGGGTGATCAATTAAAGACATCCTTGACTTAAACATCGTTGGGTTGTTATGCATTCCTACACTAACTTGCGCATAATTATAATCGATCCAAAACGAAACAGACCTTATAGCATTACATCCTCATATTTGTTTTCTGATATCCCCCACGGCAGCATCATTTCCATGTAGCCGTGAATGTTTCTTTTTTCATACATATCCTTCACTCACAAGGAAATCAAATATTAATTGACACAAATCATGATAGGAAAAAATATACTTGACAGCTACCGCACATTAAAACTCTGTTGAATAATTAATTGAATACCCCATTTTATTCTAACCTTACTTTGCTTTATTGCTGACGAAATTGATAAATAATATTTTTAAATGTAGCATGGGCTACGCGAATGATGGAATTGTGCTTTTATGTCTAACGAGTAATCAATTGTAAACCATTAGCAACACGATATCAGCTGATAAAGCGCAAAGGCCCCACGCTTTAGACTAAGACCGATAAGGTGATGAACCTTTATTTGACGTTCTGGTATTGCGGAGACTCAAGTTTCGATAGTAAGCCGCTTAGGTTTCGGACATGATTTACGTTGAAGTTCTGCTATATAGCAATCACATAACTGATACACGCACTTTTACACTTATTTATTCTCGAACTTACAGAAACGGAACCGACTATAGCGCCACCCTGCGAATGCTATCACAACTAGTGAAAAGTAGTCATTCATTATGTCAATAATGCGAGGATATCACAGTTCTGTTAAATAATGTCTGGTATCAGGAATACCAAATCATCGACAATTACTTCACAACAGAACCCAACAATAGCTTATTCTTGCGAACCTCAATCCTGTTACTGTATTGTCGCTCAAACCCCACCAATGTTGCAGCTGATAATGTCCAATAGTGTGCCAAATGTGGCATAGTAGGTTGTACGAGGCGGTTAGTCAACAAAAATCGGGAATTAAAAAAGACAAATCCAGGTATACAGAATAGACTCGCCCAAGCGGATATTCATAAACACAGAAAAATATATTTACAAATCTGAATAAAACGTTAAGCTGTATTTTTTCGATCACTGTTGATTGAATCACCGGCATATATGCTCTTCAACATTTCCTAATGGTGATCAATATGCACCATAATGCTATATATCTATTCACCTACATAGTAGTTTTGCCGGATAACCAAACCTCTCCGCGAGGGAAATGTTGACTATCTTTGATTTTGCTGATCGAAAAAGTCATTGAAACGCCCGGAATGTTAGTTAAATGGTATTTCCATTGGCAGCGAGGCAGTTCCTACTTCTCTAAACAGGTGTTTGGCGATCTTGAAAATCCCTCGTAGAATTGAGATCTATCAACAAATTCGAAAACCAAATCTTTTTGTATTTATCCTTCTTTTGACAATAAAATGTCATGAGCAATACTTACATCCCAAACAAAGCTTCATAGAGCATTATTCCGATATGTTTGTGATTCGTCTGACGAATCCTAAACGGACGTCAGAGAAGTTGATGAGATGAGTACGCCTAAGGTCGTAAGTGTATGAATTGTCGTTTTCTGTGTTCTTGCATACCGTGGCAAGCTTAACACCGAAGCATTTTCTGCATTTACAAGAAGATATATGGCATCACAATGATGATTTAGTTCGCACATTTTCAATAGATATGTCACTACACATAACAAGACCTCGCCTTTACATTCGGTGGGTACTTAATGGCTGCATAATTGGTCAAAAGCATTATTGTCAATTTGCCGCTCCCTCTATTGACAGCGGTGGCTGTGTCGAAAGCACTACGACACGGAAAGTGCATCAAATCTCTAGGCGCAGATTTAATGATAACCAAAATGCATTATCATGAATCATATATATATATACGTTGGAACCAAGCAGCTCCACGTGAAGGCCTGTTGACGTTTACACTTCTACCTAAATATTTTGTAAACAGTACTGGGTTTGCAGTTTTATGCCAGCGATGGCATAGCACGATGAATACGATGAGCATTTCCTGGTGAAATTGAATGACTGATTGATTAGCGATGACAAACGTATTGCGCGAGAACAATAGAATATGCTTCTCATTTTACCAATATTGTTACAATGTACTATAGCGGTAAGTTAAATGTACTACAACTACATCATACGCCCCAATTGTACTACTATGTGGATCTTTCCTTGTGCTTAATCCACAGGAAGTAGCGTAGGATATCTAGATGATAGAAGGTGTTCTCGTTCAATCAATCAAGCAAAAGTATCGGTAGTTGCGTGATATTTTAGACAAATGTTTTAGCTGTCATAAGAATGAGTTAGGTCACACATTTCTTAAAATTTGGTCAAAATATACCTCATACGCCGAATGCAGTATTATGTTATGTATCAATTACCCACTCCTACTGTGGCTACTAAATTCGCAGTACAGCAACATTAAACTTCTATGATTGAATTGTAAGTGACTTTGTATGAATTATCTTCTATACGACTGAAGTTGAATGCAATTACTTCTAAAGTTTGATGTTCGCTTCGTGTATTGGGATATGTTCACCAGTTATAATCAATGCTTGGGGATGGTTAATGTGTAAAGAACTCAATATTAAAATCATCTCATGGAAAATCAATCGCATGATGCCGGATTATTAGCTGATTACTTTGTAATTAATTGATATAATCAAGCAGCATGACTAAATTTATTGTTTTTACATTACTGTGCTGGTGTCGGTGATAAAACCCCGAATTGTTTATACCAATATGACAGGTACCAACGAGTAGAGAAAATTGCTTTTCTCAATACATTTATACACATGTCACCGCCACCATTGACATCAGAGGTAGTACTTGACTACACATATGGAATATGCATTTTGGATATTGCAATATATCACCAATCAAGCGTTCACCTGGACCGTAATAGCCCAGTCTTAAAACTATCTGGAATAGAAAGCTGAATGGATATACGTGTGAGGCATGTGGCCCATTTGCTCAGATGACAAGCTCTTAGAGTAGAGACATTCGTTGTTGATGTCACCTTATCAACTCATCAGTTTTCCACAAATTACAGCAAGAAGGTAAGGTAAAACCAGGCCCTCATTACACACCTGTATACACAATGAACACGATTGCACCAGTGTTTGTTGTATCTGTGGCTCTTATCATATTTTCTCTCTATATGTGTCATAGTCTTCATTGGTGTTGTGTCTAAATAAGTGATGTAGACATACAAGTTATGATATGACGACGTGCAAAGTCAAATAAGATATTGCTTACATTCCGCTATGTTACGCTCGTTAACACACTAACCACTTTTCTCTACCACAGATGGCCGGTGGACTGCTACGAGCGGTTGGCTGGGACCATAAATCAATGCAGAGTCGGGTTAAACGTATTCCAGCTGGTGGCACAGAGATGAGATTACCATAATCTTGAAAGAACCGGTCTGATTTTTAACATGATAGAACTTAACTGCCTCTCTTAAAACTCGGGAGATATGTGAACTATTTGTGACACTAAGGACACAAGCATGAGCTTTTGGTATACTGTTAGAATGGAAAATTTTCGCTATTGGACCATCGCATATTTTGCTATAGCAGTTATAGCTTAGTCCAAAATTGCCGCCACTGGTTGTTATTTTGTTAGTACAGCTGCGTCAACTTGCACACACACCTGGAAACAGCATCTAATTTGAATGTACAGGTGTATGCTAGCAGCTGACCTTGACTGGCCTGCGCCCCCACCCCCCATGTAGCTGTGTTGGCAGCTGACATACTTTACGGGTGATTTCAGTTTGTGCAGTGCAGTAATGGTGCTAGAACTATTACGTATTGTTTTAGCATATGGCATTACGGGGGCAAATCGCAAACTATTCGAGGTGGTGGACCCCAATGATTCTTGAACATCAGGTACACAGTGCTTGACGGAACAAATGGTTCTGTATCTGGAAGCTACTGATGAAATGCTAAAATGCCCATCTGATTCAGCACATGGTACAGATGTGGCATGATGCAAGATCATTGTTGGGAATCTTGTACTATTCAATAACATCAGTTGCCTAACCAGAACACTAATACTGGCTCAACTGGATGAAGGTCAGGGCATCATTCCGGCTTCACGAAGCCAAATATAAAGACTCCTTCAGACTTCACTACAACAAAAACGTCAGAGAACTTGTAAGAGGTAAAAGCACCAAGAAAGTGATTGATAATCACACAACTTCATCTGTCAGTGAAGCGAACAAGAACATAATTCAACAGTAATATGCTTCTTCTGTGGCCAATATGCATCAAGAGATGCTGAACGTAAAGCATCAACAGTTGGGCCAGTGTGCCCGCTCTTTACAATGAACATGTTACTGTAAAGAGCTGGGGCATTTTCCGATTTCGTGCACTAAGTGTTCCCACCATACATCCTGTCTCAGCTGCAGCACGTCTGCAGTGTAGGTTGAATATCACTCTGAATGTCTGAAGGCCGAAACACACAGTTGTTGATATTTAAGACAAGATGATATACACACATTGTCGTTGCTCAAATAGTAGGATAATGTAAAGGTGGACATAGAGGCAAAGTGCTCGATACGTGAAGCCATGTTTCCTAGAAAATATACACGGATTCAATTCATGGTTTTGCATTGTCCAAATCATATTAGTAACGTTACCTAAGGTGATTTAGTAATTGACTTAAAGGCTGGCGTGTTCACAATCTTCACGGCCTTTTTTATATTTAAATAACAACTTTGACTTAACTTAATAGACCAAATAAGAATTTTATATGTTTTATTCCAGACAAAATAGCAAAATCTAGATAGATTGGAAAGTTCCATCAAGACTTCGGAGTAACCAAAACAGCCCAATAGTTTAGGTGAGCACGATGTGCGTTTGTACATGATTTTGTTTCGCCACAATGAAGTACTTGACAGTTAATCCATTTAAGACAAATAGAAGACCACCACGGTTTTGTTGATGTTAGTGATGATGATGCTACTGATAATGACCATAATGTTTGGATATGGCAAGCACTTACCTATGTCATAAGTCGCAGATAAATTAAGTCTTTAACAAACACCGAGTTTCCAAGCATATTGACATAGAAGTGTAGTGGTTAATGATGACAAGACTGCGGTGAAGGAGTTATATGATGTGACCAGAGCATTTCTAACGATCTTTTAAACCAACGCAAAACATAAGAAGCATTACATAATGACAACTATTTCTGTCAATTTAGAAAGACAAAAAATATTTATTTTCATTCATAATAACTCTTATTCGATGCTGATCCAATCTTAAGGTACCGGACGAAACAGGACTGCTGTATATCGTCCATCTAACAAGAACTTATGTTCATATCCATCTATGATCTGTATTTGATAGTTTTAAAATATATGGCAACTAACAAATTATCTGGCCGTACCACATGGCAAAGGTTATCATTTTTAACTACCTATAATAAGTTATCATATGGTTTATGTTACATGTCTATATCTTATTGGTGTAGGGTTGCTCTGCAAAGCTCTGCTGAGTTTTGCCACTGAGAGAGTTAAACAAGAGATGAACTTGTTTAACCAGTTTCACCACGTTTAATTATCAGAGAATACTGTATGGTATACCATGACTCAATTAACAGAATCCCACTCAGAGTTGGAATACACCAATATCTTGCATGTAGCCAATTATATAGCACTATACATCAAACACAAGCACACTGTAAGATGTATACAAGATCTCTTCATAATAATGCCGTTAATTGTCCAATATAACACACTTGGTGCAATGGAGGTTAACTGATCGCACCTTGAAAAGGGTCTTCATCATGGGGTTTCTTAAGCAGAGGTTTCTCATCTACCTGCATAATCTGATGGCAGAATAAACATAAATATTTCAATAAACTTTAAATATTTAAGTATTTGTGAATAGTTTGTGATAAATTAGGTACCGACAAGCATAAGTTATGGATATTATCAAGAAATATTTAGAATTAGTTTTTAAGATGCATCTTGTGAAATGGTAGTTTCTGTAGCATGTAGCATCTTCAGTGTTTTGAGGGACCACCAGCATCACAGTATCACTTCCATCAGTACAAATGTAATTACAGATTTGATAACTTATTTTTATAAATAATGACATTGTATAGTCTGTTCTCTTTTATAAGCAGCTAATACTGTTTTTGTGAACGAATTTTTAGTGAAATGTGCATATGTAGTCTAGAGATTGGGTTTTCACTGAATATCTTACCCCGTTTCCTTGTCACATACTGCACCGGACGACTAACAGAAACACTTGGTCCATTTTATTCCGAATTGCCGCAAAGGACGCTTGGCCATGACGAAATGGCGCCGCACTTCTCCACTGCAGAAGTTTGCGCTCCAGAACGCAAACGGGATGTTTAAATCCGGGTGACGCAGTGACGAATAAGTTAAGAGGGTTCAGTGTATTACAGAAACAAGTCTGTTCGTTCAATGTTATTCGGTCGAAAAAAGGCAGGTGTTTATGACTCTCATACCCTTTATCCTACCATACGTCTATCTCTAGGATGTATTCCATTCTACATGTGATGCAGCTGACTCATGGCCAATCGATGGTTGGTTGGCTGGCATATCCTTCTATTTTCACTATCCCCCTCAGAAAACCCCTTCTTTATGAACAGGTGCTTCCCGTAGTATGTCTGAGCTGGCGTGTAACGCGCACTGATATAGACAGCCGGAAGTCTCGAACACATCTGCCATAGCAGTACATACGTTCATAGGTATAATTCAAGATAAGCTGCCTGGTTGCGGCAGCCAAACGCGAGCAAAAGAACCTGGCTAATAACCCGCAACGAAAGATACAAGGACGTTTTTCCTGAAATGTTGCCTGTATGGTCTGTTTGTGAAGGGTTCATATGTGTTGATTATGCTGAACGCTTCTGGTCTGTTCGCTTTTGAAAGTTTATCGAGTGATGCGATAGAAACTGGATGTTGTCAATGTAGTGCAGTTGACGTAGGGTATAGTAAAAGTTACCTGTTCTTGTTGTTGGTCAACGTCATACCCTTGTAGATTGTTGCGGACATCTGGTTTGGTTGTTGGAAGGGATAAACTGCAGTTTGAAGTTGCATGCATTGTGTGCTGGAGCGCTGTTTTCCCATATAAACGGCAATAGTCACAAACGTCAATGATTTATTACATATACGACAAAGATTTGCTAGCCTATGGTTAATTACTTTCCTCACTGTTATTGCCGTTCAAACAATGTGAGGAATGGTGATACATACAAACAGAGATATTGGTTCAGCCGTGAACTGTTGGCTTGATGTCGTGTACCAGCACCGGCTAACAAAACACCAAGATGGATGTCACTGTTTCGTTTTGTCAGTTATAGCTAGACAAAGGTAAAGCTGTTCGCACAAAATGAAATAGATATTCCCTTCTTTTGTACACTCTATGCAAATATCCATCCTTTAAGCAACAATGGAAAGCATATTATTCAATCTCAAACGTATATAGATATCTCTGTTCATTCAAAGCATGACTGGTGAAAGCTTTCAAGGGAGGCCAGTATTAATGTGGGTCTGGCATGATACATACTATTACAATCTGTTTATCGTCCATTGCAATAACCGTTTTATTATTCCCATCGCTGCAGTAGATTTATATCACGAAAATGGTTCTAACAAAGTGTGAGATCAAAGAGTGAAACGTGCCTGGAGATAGCCCTATTATAGTATCATATACAAAGTAAGTAACTAGGCAATTCAATGTAATGGGCAATTAAAAAAACGCTACACATCGGACGTGTGTGTGGTGCAACAGAGAGTTTATGTATAGTTTCCATATTACCGTGCGCTTGTTATCTTTTTCCATGTACCTCACTTAGCAGAAATTGATACCTTAAAACTAGCAGCGCAGTGCCCAGAGGAAAATCCATTAGCAGTGCTTGAGGATCGATGCATACAGTACATGCCATGTCAAGATAGCCCCTCAGTACATCACACATTACTACCGCCGTCCCCATTAACACCGTGTGGAATATGTGCATTACCGGCAAACTTACATACCGACAATAGATTGTGGGAAAATTGCGTTCTATACCATTGTGACGAAGAATGAATTGCTATCTAATGAAATAGTTATCATTGCTATGGCCCTGTGGTTGAAAGAAAAGGACTGTGAAGGTCACTGCAAGTAGGTGATATATAGACCTGTTTTTTCCGTTTCTTAATAAATTAGTTGCAATTGAGATGTCTTGGTCAATTCAAATGCAAATTCAAACTATCTTTTATGGAAGCGAGTAGTTTTCATAACTTATATCAATAAAAAGTGTGCAAATCAAGTATTCTTTTCGACATACAGAGAGCCGTATATGAAGTCGCATTACTGCTATAATGCGCATTGAGTAACTCCTGTAATTTATGCTTCGTTTATTTATACTTTTTAAGCCAATAAATGATAAAAGGAGAGGGTCAGTGTTATTCCCAAAACTGTTCATTTTGTTGCCAACCCTGGTTAATTCAATAGCGAATATATGAGCTTAAATTGAAATTGCAATGTTTTAGCTCAAGTGGTGACATGTTATCATATAGAGAGAAGGCAGATTTTCCATTTTTTTTGAACAACGTGATTAAGCAATGTTGATACTAACCGGAGCAAATCCTCGTGAACATAAAATAATTTAATACGGTCATATTGGTGCTGATATTTTCAGTGACCTTGCCACACAAAAGAACACCCTAAACTCTGACCTATTGAATACCCAAAATCCAATAATGTTTTACTTTTAACTTCACAATTGAGATAGTCACTGAGCTGTTCACAACGTTCCCTGCACATTACTTCATCCAATGGATAAGCAATATTCGATAATTCATTTACTCAATGCCGCTATCTATATATCTATTCTAGTGCCGATCACATTATACATGTTCATTCGGAGGGTATGTGTGATTATAAAACATAACATATTGAATTACAGACAGTTAAGATATCCTAGTACAGTGAAATAATAGGATATTGGGATCAATCGCACGTCACGACTGGGCTACGGATAAAACTTACAAAGCGACATGTTTTGAACAATATTCCTTAAAGAATAAATTTCTGCTCCATGTACAGCGACTCAGGAAGCAACCTTACAAGTTATACATTGATGACGTATTGAGGATCTGGACGGAAATATAAAATTTTTTTTAACGAGTGTCATCAATCAATTAAATTCAATGAAAACATCTCAAGCACACATGTACTTTTCCTTGATGTCATGATGAGCCTAACAACTATCTGTTGTGCAACTCAACACATTTAACTGGCATACCATACTGACTATTCCGTAGAACATGTTCTAACGTACAGGACTATGACCCACAAAGCCTAGCGATGAGCAAATATTTCATCCACAGGCTATCCTCTAGCATTACTGGATATAGCTAGAATAACAGTACCACCGATGGCCACCGAGGTTAGACATGTCTTGCATATAAAATTCAATACGATTTCAATGACATCTGTCCTTGCCCAAACTTTCAAATAGAATAATTCACGAGATTAGCTATTTTAATCAAAAATAAACTTAGCGTGCGATGTTATACCCCGTGGAAACGTAGTCTGCCATTTATTTGTGTGCTTCGGAACATAAGGTATTCTTATGGGCTGTTTCCTCCACTCATGGCTAGTGAACGATACATCTTATTACAACGGCAATTGTTGATCAATATTATGTGATGAATAACATTCAAGAGGCAATCAGAAATCCATGACTCTTATGATTCATGCCATCATAATGTGTTTATTGCCTTTTATTATCACAGTTATTACCCTAGGTGTATACCCTGACCATTAAAAATACGTTATTTAAAAAATTAATAGCTCTATTACATAGCACTGCACAAGAGAAAAATTCTACCACTATGTATATTTAATTGAAATAGCGCTTTATTAGCAACTTTTAAAACAGGATGGCTGTACAGTGATTCTTGTACCAAGATTACTTGCCATTAATTATATCCATATTTACAAAAATGAGGTGGATGTATATTTCCACCTCATAAATGTTTAAAAGGCATCACAAATGCTCTTTAATGGTACGTTTCAGTTCCTTTCGTGCGAAGGTTGGTGTTTAGTATCAAAGAGTATCACAAAAATTAACTACAATATTATCAAATTGCACACAGATATGCTTCATTTTTCACCTGATTGTGGTAACTGACGTCCGTAACAATAATGATTTTGGCACCTGAAGCAACAAGGACATATTTGCTAAAGTTTGATGTCACTCGTGTTTTATCCATGTGTATGAACCCCGCTCCGTAGCGTAGTGGTAAGCCTTTCCACACACAGTTTTGATCCCAACCTGAATGGTTCAAGGTTACTCGAATGATCACTTTATGTGGCTGAACTGTCTCTGACTTTCATCCCAGCGGATTGAACTTAGCAACTTGGTCTGGGCAACGGGTGTGTGCCAAATGGCCGCTTTAACGTGAAGGGAACTGTTCAAGCATCATCACCATGGTTACATACAATATATATTTCAGGATGAACGCATGTTCATCGCCTGAAGTAAAACCATGCTAAAATCACAGACCTCGATAAAGTTATCCAAGTTTCGGTGCAAGAAATTCGGCAATTAAATATTATCGTTTTTACCATATTGTTGCAATTTTCTTTAACGTTCCGCACGAATCATGAATCGATACGTGGGAACTACCAGGCTACACCCACGAGGGTCGTTCATACTACATGGCGGTTTTATATAATGTCATGTTAGCGTTGGTTGCAGAGCGCGATGCGAACAGCAACTTATATGTATCCGAATCAACTCTTACTATTGATCGCCCAGATACATCGTGTGAACGCAGTCAGATGCATACACTATGCACGTCATGCGCTTCCAAAGTCATGAATCTTGTAAGTATAGACGTTTACTCCATTTCTACTATTGTGCGAAACAATTCAAACATCAATATATCTATAACTCTGTCGACGTCTGCTAATGATAGTGAATGTCATAAAGTTTCCAAATATGTCTCTTTGCTGCAATGTACTACACCATTTACGTTCAATATATGTGTCAATGGATTGAAACATTGTACTAAAGAGCAAATGAAAAAGCTAAATGACTTGCTCTCGTGGAGCGGTTTTGAAAAATATATATCCTATTCCTCCTACGTTGCGATCACGTGTTCCAGCGCAAACCATCTTACAATAACTACTTCAGTCATTGGTTTGCCATTAAGGTCAAAGGAATTCGCCTTTATAACAACTGAAATTGAATAAACGCCTGCTGTAGCAGGTAGTGGCATTGTCCAATACAAACAGACACAATGAATTGAAATGGATGAGAAAAATGCATTGCACATACTGATTCTGCCCTTTAGCTTCAAAAACCTGTTACCCTTTGCTGCTGAGCGTTTTTCTATGCGCAACGGATGCAGGGTGCAATATAGGGCTGACTATGTTGCAACAACTTGTTACGTGATTGGCATGTGACGTGATATTTGATACTCGTGTACACGGACGTTCAGTTGTTGCTCTAAGGGAGTTTTCATCAAACTTTTTGCAATTCAGGCGTGGGCACACTTTCTTCAACGTGACATAGATATGTTAGAAAGAATACTAATACGTGCTACTAGACACGTAGCCAGTATGTCGAGTCTAGTTTCCTACAAAGATTGCGCTTGTTAGGACTGACATCTCTTAAAACACGACGTCTCCGTTGGACCTTACACAAGTATACAAAATGTTCAATGGATTCGATGATATTAGTGTTTATATGTTTTGTTCAGCTTCGCAGTGCTGAGAACTTAAGACTCTGGGGCATTAGTTTACTTGAACAAAACCTACGGCTAAGGACAAACGTACGAAAATACAGCGTTTCCAATTGCGTCCTGACCCCATAGTTTAACCACTAGTAAATTGAAGAAGACCATTGGAAGGGCACCAATGAACCTTACGCTTGCTTATGCCTGTATTCAAAAGTTATCAGCTTTCGCAATATTCTACTTAACAGTGCTTTTAATTAAATAATGCATAACATCACACAAGCGTATTAGTGATAATCACATATCTATCTAATGCAATCTTATTAGCATTTATTTTTGTGAAAGTAATGCTGAACATTCTGATTGCATCTTATAAGCTAGTTTAGCTTAATCATGGAAGCGTTGCTTTCCCCATGGGCAATTAATTAACCGTATCAGCTGTTGTCACTGGGAATATTAACTTCTCCCCTCTGAGTAGTTAGCTGATTAAACTTTTATATAATCATATTATGCTGTTTTCAAGTACCCAATCTGACATTTTAACGAGCATGATATAGGCCTATCTTGCAAAGATCTTGAATATTATGTCTTTTAGATATCTGTATATTGTTGGATATCATTGCAAACATTATATTCATATTCATCTCTCGCTTGAACAAACCGGATTAGCTAAAATGAGATGCACTTTAGGCTCAAGTCGGTCAGCTTCTGTCAATCAACAATTGAGTTTTGAAGATGCTCATTTTGCCCTGGTGATGCTGGCTGGTTCCAACTGCTAGACAGCAGGCGAACGGACCACAGGGAGCGGGGTAATGGTATTACCTTTTCACTCCCAAATCTTTTCCCAATGTGATTCGAAATGGTGATATATCATTTTTCTTTTTTAAGTAGTTATTTTCTGCCTACCACATTATTGGGGACCGATACATTATCTCTAACTGGGTGTCTATGCCTTTTTACGATGTGGATGTAATTTCCTTGGCTCTTGCATTTAATGCAGCCAAACATGAGAGAATTAACGGTCAAAATATGGATCTCATTCATATAAACCATTTTGAGCCAGTGTAACTTGGCGGTTTCTGCTCAATATTTCCAATGCGCTGATATGCTCGCCTCAGTAAAGAATGGTTATACTAAAAAAATAACTGGTAAATTTTATCAGCAACGTTTGATGTTTTCGCAATATTATTGCAGCAAAAACGTTACATCATGGTAGCCTCATTAAGTCAGCAGTCTCCTTTGGTTCAAACGTTTATGCAATCAATTTGGCTAGTCGCATTACTGATGATAACAATGACGTACAGATTACCATGCCTTTGGGTAAACGGAGACACTTTAATAACCATTAGGATGGGAGTACTAAGGCGCCGTGGGTTTGTGCAACATAACGTTTTTTCTTCGATCCCCACCGTTCCTATTCCCGACCCGACAACTCAGGAAAGATGCTATATTGTAAATCGATGATGCTATAGTTATAGGGAGTGATCAACACATGAGCGAAACAGAATAAGTCGGTGAATTTGAGATATTGCCTTACTGTGTTATGATTCAGAACGTTATTCACACTGAGAAGCCTACGACCAAATCAGAAACGATGTGCGCTAAGGCTGCCGGCATCTCATGTTACAGACATGTCACATGTAGTTATGGAGGTACACATATCACGTTACGTGTGTAAATGCGGGTTGAGTAGTTTTAAGCGTCGATGAATGGGTGCTGAAAATGCATGGGTCAAGGCAATTTACAATGGTTAGCGTTTTCCTCGTTAGGTTATTACACATAACGAATAAACGGATTTGTGGCCTTAATCTTGTACCCTTCTGCATCTGATGATACCCACATTCAGTCTGGAGTAAATGCATTAACTAAACGGCCCAGCTTATCATCTTGCTTTGCTTCACAAACGTAAAATGACAACTGCTTGTGCTTGTATTCAAATGTCCAGACGTTAGTAAAAGATCGCTCGAGGCATTCCGTCTACATAACATGATCAATAAGTACTAGATAATATCAGTCTCAGGGCGGGTAAGGTAAAGGTAAAATATTGACACCCGCGAGTGAATGACCACACATTTTATCATTCTCGATTAATCATGGATAGACAAACGCGTCGTCCCAACAAAACGTGCTTTGAAGCTTAATCATGTAATGTAGAAAATATGATAAGCCGAACCATTTAGATTGATTGTGGATATGGTCAGATGAACAAGGGTACAAGATTAAAGCCACAAATCGGTTTTTCATTGTGCATAATAACCTAACGAGGAAAGTGCAATATTGCATACCTGGTAACGTAAATAAAGAACAAATACGTAAAGTAAGGCAGGGACATCACTGTTTTCACTGTCGTTTAAAAATTCAAGACAAATATTCAAACTGTCAGAAGCTTCTCGACACAGAATACAACAGTATCACATAGTTTGTATCACATTTGGAGAAGACCTTCTCCCTATTATATGATATAAGTTCGCTTACTGTGCTTTAGTTACCACTGGCCTTCATATGATTATTGTTAGTCTCTAGGATATTTACCACTTCTTTCAACATTTTGCTATATTGATAGAGTACTATTTGTTTAAATTCAACGTTGTCAAGTAGCATTCTGACGGCCGAAACATTGTTGTTTTCTTGGGATATGAATGACGAAATAAACAGAGTTTTGACTATTGGTTTTGACTTGTGCCCTTTACAGCATGGATAAATACGAAATTAATGCATAAACGCGCTCAGTGACAAGATAGACATTACAACCATCAATATTGAGTACAATATACACGTTATGGTATTCAAAACAGCATAGCTAATGATAATGATCCCAATACACGATTTAGTGCCATGCCATAGAAAACCACCAATAACGATGGTCTAAATACACACTCAGCGACATTCCAGACAGTACTGCCAACAACGATGATCTTAACAGTGACATGCCATACAGTACAAACAAAAACGATGACCTCTATACACGATCAGTGACGTGCCAGAATGTACAACCAACAACGATGATCTCAGTACAAGATTGACATGCCAGACAGTACAATAACGATGATCTCAGTACACGTTTAGGTACATGCCACGCATGCGCCGTACCAGCCTACCGATTTGATGATGTAACTCTATTACTCAAAAGTGCTCTGATCAAACTGTTGCATTTACGGCCTTGTTGTGCGATATACGGCCAGCAGCAATAACCAAGCAGCTTTCCTGTATGCTTTGAGAAGTGTTGATGATTATTCTTTTTCATCACTAAAAGAGAATCAATGCAATCACGTCCTACTGTTTTACTTATCTCTACCTCTGCCATAATGTAGACAATTGCCACAAGCACCGTAGTATTAATTATGCTTTTAGCCAAATTAGTGTAATATAACGCTTTGTAAAGCGCAAATTGATATCGATGGCCAACTAATTGATATATAGAGTGTGGAGATCATATCGCTCAATCATTTTCTAAGAGAAATGGCACACGCAATTAATCACACACAGCTGGTTTCACAACACATTTCTGACTAAATATTCTGTAATGTTAAACAGTGCCTTAGCTTTCTATTGAGCTAGTAAAAACATTATACGAGCTGGGACGACTGGTGTGGAATCGTATGGAATACTGAGTTACCGATACCAAATACCGGATATACATCGCTATGTGTATTGCACTGGTGTGCATCACAACTACAGGGATATGCGCCTTGGTATTACTAACATAAACAGAACAACGTACATGTACATTCTCATAACCATACATTTAGGTATCACATAAGAAGTCACCAAGAAATCAAAGAAGACCAGATGTCATTTCTTAATTTAACATCTAGCTTCCTGATTACGCAGCCGAGAATGTCGGAGTTTCGATTTCGTTTCTCAATCCGTTTTTGCCGATTGTTTGCATAGCCAATGCGGTCAACGCCATAGGATAAACCGCAATGACGTCAATGCAGTATCTTAAAGTGCCTATGACACCTAAAATATGATTTTTGAGTATAAACTGAACAAATCAATGCGGATCGAATGGTGTTTTTGACCTCCGATGAATAATAAAAGAAATATAACATGTTCTTTTGAGTGAAGTGGCATTTCGTGTGTGAGCCGAGGTCAACCGGAAATGACGCATATAGGAGAACCCAGTTTCTGCAGCCCAAGTCAGCTTCCATAGAAACCATGTGTCAACCGTGAATTTGTATCTTGTTTAGTCCGGATCAGTCATACCAAAACGCTGCGTGGCCGCGAATTGTTCGAAAATTTCTTCGGGAAGCGTTCGAGTATTCAGTTTTCCTCGGGAGGAGAAGTTGCGTAAGCAATGGATATCACAAGTGCGGCGTACAAGGGCAGATTGGCCGGGTCTGACAACCCACAGGTTTTTGTGTAGCGAGCATTTTGGACCTGAATGTTTTGACCAGGCACTTGCAGTGAGAGAAGCTCTCGGATTTGGGTACAAATGTTCCCGGAATATTCTTCCAGCTGCTATTCCTACCATATTCATGGGGGGTTGCACGGATTCGCCACCAGTAAGAAAGTCTAAGGCAGTGGAGAAAAGGGAGCACCAAAAGGTGAGCTGACATGCTGCAATTTATAAAAAAATGTATGGTATACCCAGCTAGATAATGACGCCGCCCCCCACCTCCAACCAACGCAAGCAGTGAAAATAAGTGGTGTATAAATATATATTTAGAAATCCATTCCTTTTGAAAGCATCAGCAGAATTAGTTTAACTAAGCTAATCTTCTAATAAAATAATGCAACATAGTATCCAAAATCTCTTAGATGTTTACTTTTTCCATAATTTTGTTCTATAAACAAGGACTTTGTTCTGATTATCAGGCTGTGGAGACATTGTTGTTTGACTCACCTCTCCAGGAAAAAGAAAATTTCCTTGAAACACAAAAAAAACCTACAGTTAAATTGCTCTTTATGTCCTTAGATACAATGTGTGCCATGGAATTGGAAAAAATTATCACCAACAAGAGATTGTGCAAGGACATCAAGAGACTATCAAGCAATGGCCAGACCTCCTACATAGAGGCTTTCCACAGCCTTCTGATCCAGTTCGCTTCACAAACCTATGCTTTCAGTTACCCTGGTCTGCTTTAACGGTAAATCTTTCAACTATCTCAGTCTGCTTAGCAGTTAGATGTTACCCTTCATTCAAATGTAAGATTTTTTTTTAGTTCTATGGGACAAGTTTTACCTGATATGAATGAAGTTAATTTACTGCTGAATCCAACTTATCACAAAACATCCGATGAATCAAACATGAAAAGCACAAACTTATCCTATTTCAAACTGGTAGAAAGGTTCATAAATGAATTCAGATCAATCGTTGCATTTATGCATTTCAATGAAAATGCTGGACGACATCAAAGAATAACAGCCCAGGGTGAGGACTTGTACAGCCTCCACTACCCCAAACACAAGGGAGGAGGTCATACAGTGAGGAAAGTGCTGAATGATCAAAATTATGGTAGGGATTGTTTCTAAATTTCACATTTATGTGAAAATTATAATCTGTACTCTCAAATGAACAACTAACACATATATACAACACAGGCTATGTAGAAGATCTTTTGGCAACGACAGTCAGCATATGCAAGGCCAATGATATGAATGATGAGGAGATGGAAGCACTGGAGATCCCACCCAATCTGAACTCCAACTTCGAGATCCCAGAAAAGCACCAAGCAGTCAATCAGTTCCGCTCACGCTTCTCGGAATGCTAGTTTCATCTGAATATCCATCATCATTGTTTGTCTACTCTGGAAGTGTGTTTCGGATAATTGATGTCACACAGGATAGTATAGGGATACGATTGTTCTTTCCAAGATAATGGTAGCACCATCGGATGAACTGCCTATATCCAGTGTAACGCTTCTAGCAACACACAACCATACACAAACCCTTAAACATCTTTACAGTGCTGAATAAATATTATGTTTTAACCCATACATAGATTTGATGATTGAGTCACAAAAATAATGTTATCCTGGTATAAACTGAATTGATAATTCAGTCTGAATTGAAAACGTCATTCATTTGAGTAAAAATGACCTAGTAGTTTGGGGAAGTTTTTTTAACATAGATTTATAATTTGGTGTTTGTTGTCTGTCAATACTTACTTGTTTCCCTTGTATGGACGATGATGCTGCTTGTAGGCGTAGTACGCTGTCTCCAACACATCTTCATTGAGACATACAACATTAAAATTTGGATGCTGTGTCACACATTTAATTTCTGGTCAGTTTTCTAATTCAACCATCACTTGCTCCTGCTCCACACAGCAGATATTTTCCCTGACAGTTGGCATGGTTGAGCAGCCTCCACATTGGAACCTAAAACCAGGGTTGCAAAAACCTATCAAATACATGCCAGACTCTGTCTAAGACTAAGATTAGGGTGGTCAATGAAAAGGGTTGTATTACATGTGTAAATGTTCTACCAAGCAGGTTTGATAGTTTTATCGGGATATCATAAATTTAAAAAAAAAAGTATTTTAAGCATGACAACAGAAAAAATATTTTTCGCCATGTTCGTTGGCGATTAAAACCACATTGAATACCACCAAGAAAAACGAAAACGGTATCAAACGAAAAAGGTATTCATCATTTATAATATAAAATCAAAGGAAAAGATAGTTTCGTGCAGTGATTACAATTCCAATGTGACTCACCAGACAATGTTTTGAAGACGGTTTATGTCCGGATTATCGCTCCTCGGAACACGAGAATCAGTCCAGTCACTGTCAGATTCGCTGGCGCTGTTTTCGGACAGATATGGTTCGAATCTGTACGGCACAATACCAGCTACATCCTCAGATACATCCTCTCAAACATTTGAGGCTCTTCAACAAAATTCCATCGCCAAATCGTCCAACTCAAATACATCGCTCTCCGAAACTCTCTCCAGTGACGAGTTCTCCAAGTGACGTCACGGGGTGCTGGGCCGAAAATTTGGAAAATGGCGGCGGGTGCCGAAAAATCGACTTTATAATTCAATTTACGTTAGGTTCGGGTGACTTGTTCTGAAATTGAACCACAAAAACAGAGTAATTGCAACATTGTCTTTCATTCGGTTTCATAAAAATTATCATGGCAATTTGGTGTCATAGGCACTTTAAACATGCAAATTACGACGTTAGAGGATATGTTGATTAGCACCTTGGGCAGAATTATTAAACATTACACCTCTCCTGTACCATATATACTATTCAATCTTTCTTTGACGCACTGAATGATAATTAGGTGCATCGCTAATATTCTTCAGCTATTGTTGCTTCCCGCAAAATGGCAAGGCAGTGGTAATGTTCGAGTTAATTAATCTAGCTGTCTTGTAGCCATTTATATTTAGCTGATTCTCGTCCTTATAAAGATTGACATTGTTCGGTTCAGTAATTGGTTAAAGCTTTTAGTCTTAAGCAGTTTCTTAAGCCAATGCCTTTCATGGAATAAAGGTAAGTAGAAGAGTTTTTACCTTCCCAGCTTAAGCGAACTGTTTTACCCTCACAATGCTCCATACAGAAAAGTCAACACTTTCCATGGCTGTGTGTTACTAATTGACTTACCCATATGTTTTAAGTACTCTGGTTGTTGCCTAACTGTTTTTTTTATATGTAAGTTATATAAAGCACCACACAGCAAGACATATTATACAATTTAATGAGCAGACAAACCGGGATATCTGAATCCTATTCTTGTACATATTATCGGTCAGGCTTGGAAGCGCTTGGCATGAATAGAGGAAATATATATATATACATATATATATATATATAATAAATATATATATATATATAGACATATAGAGATATATATAGATATATAGATATATATATATACATATATACATATATATATATATAAACATATATATATATATATATATATATATATATATATATATATATATGCATATAAATATATATATTTGTATATATATACATATATATATATATACATATATGTATATTTATATATATATATACATATATGTATATATATATATATATATATATATATATATATATATATATATATATATATATATATATATATATATAGAGATATATGTATATTTATACATATGTATGTATATATAGATATGTATATACATATGTATATATATACCTATATAAAATATATATATATATATATATATATATATATATATATATATATATACACATATAATGTTTATATATATAAATATATATATATATATATATATATATAAACATACATGTATATACATATATATATATTTATATTTATAGAGAGAGAGACAGATAGAGAGAGAGAAAGATAGATAGAGAGAAATAGAGAGAGAGAGAGAGAGAGAGAGAGAGACGGACAAGATGAAGATGACATATATATATATATATATGTAAATATATGTAAACATATGTATATATATACATATATATGTATATTTATATATATATAAATATTTATATATATATGGTTACATATAAATATACATACATGTATATGTTTATATATACATATGAATATATACATATGTATATATATATATATATATGTACATATATATACATATATATATATATGTGTAAATATATATATATATATATATATATATAGAGAGAGAGAGAGAGAGAGAGAGAGAGAGAGAGAGAGAGAGAGAGAGAGAGGTTAAGAGAGAGAGAGAAAGGGGTTGAATGAGATATAGAGAGAGAGGTAGATAGCGAGAGAGACGGACAGATGGGCATACCGACAGACGGAGACAGACAGAAACAGACAGACAGACAGACAGACAGACAGACAGACAGAGGGAGAGAGACAGATACAAAAAGAAAGAGAGAAATGGGGACTGGGTTCGGCGAGGTAGGGTAAGAGGGTTATACGACATACAAATATTCCTGTCATATAAAGCTTCAACAATCTTTCAGTCATGGCGATATTGCATTCGTGATTTGTGTACGTTTTCGTTTTCAAGTTCGCTTATTATATTGAATTCTCTCTAATTCCTGCCAATCACTCATACACGCCACTGCACCAGAAATATGGCAAACGTGTAAAACAACACACCACAGCATTCGTATCACGCCACATAAAGTCACCAAAAGAGATGAGCATTTGTTTTTTCCCATTAGTCGTCTCTGAATGCAGGTAAAACTATCGTCCCTTAAACTAACTACAAATGACACGGCATACAGAGACAAAGATTGTTGTTCAAAATTGATTCAGCAGCTACAATGTCCATTCAATGTCCATAAAAGACTGTACCAAAAAATGCACCTGCGTACAAAGAAGGGAAGTGCATTGGTCACATCTTGACTAAACATGGCGTATAAACAATGATGACAATGTGAACGCGGTTGCGAAGATGACAAAACCGAGGTCAATTGAAAATGTCTGTATTCCGCTTGAAATTGCGACGGATAGGTCACTGAGCTTCCACAGCAACTAATACAAGGAAGCCATTCAATCCAGTATGATGTCCATTTCTTGATACACAAGGAAGCATTCCTGAATTTGAACCTGCTTATGGACTCTGTCGGGAGTTCCAGGTTGTTGCTACAAAGAATGACAAGAAACTTCCTTCAAAAGTTCAAAGATGTTACGCTCTATAGATGACCACTTTATCGGACTTCCATATCTAAAGCACAGATAGAAAATATTTCATAAATTTCTTTGGATCGGTTGATAGCAAACGAATGAGATTATGGAACTGAAGCATATCAGCTTCGACACAATGGACAAAACTTTGGTTACATCTTAGTGACTCGAATGAACTAATGGATCATTACTCGATGCTTCTGTTAGACTGTGTGCAATTACAATGCGGAGCACTATATATGCAAAGTAGCCATACAATGTTTTGCGATCAACACAGGCGTTATATCATAGAATCTGTGCATGTTGTTTTAATTCAGTGAGTAGGATTACTTGTCAGGGCACCTCCAGCTCTACAGGGATATACAACCTGCTCTGTAGATACTACAGTAGGGCATAGGAAAGGCATTATTATCGCCTCTTCCACAGATCCTAAGACTGTTTTTTTAGTATGCGTAAGTTAATTATTCCTTACATTAACATATATATGCGTGAATTCTGGCGGCTTATAAGCATATGTCATAAATGGGATAATATGAACATGAATACGCATGAAACATCAGCGGAATTATGTGAGCAATGTCTAATGACAGAATCGAATCTGACAGAGCGGTGGGCACTTGAGATGATACACACTCACTGCTGTGAGCTATTTTGTGAAAGAAGCATGAAATATATCCGCTTAATCTTTGTGGGGTAGAAACGGCTGAGTAGCGGCATGGAGTTCTCAAAATATGATGAAACATATGGATATCTAGCAGTTTTATGTTTTCCGGCCATATCGTTTCCAAAACCCACACCCACATTTATGTTTCAGTTATGGCCATCAACGACGGCATTTGATAAACTGAAAAAATTGCTTTCAATCATTGCCCATGACTTAAAGAGGAGACAAAACTCAGAAACTGCTAGTAGATGTGCTAATAACGCACCATTGGAGCCTGAATTCAGTGATAGACTATTTTATGTTACTCAGTTATTCTTCCATTCACAATATTTCAAAACTCGATGAAAGGTAGCAGTGTTGCATAGCCAACAATATAGTATTACCTTGGTGAATATAGAAAAAAAGGCTTATTATATTAGCTAAATGCATGAGCTTAGATGTGAAAAGGCACAGAGATATATTTATGGAGATTTGTTTATTCACATCTTGTGTGTTTAACGCATTTGGGTCTGTCCGGCAAATCCATAACTGGCTGTTTGTACTATTCAATCGAACTGATTTTCTCAGTTAGTGATGGAGCACCTGTATCCTTATCTATATGAAAAAATTGAAATTGGTGGCGTTGTTTACGTCACAATCCGTTCCATAAAGAGAATATATCGATTAATCTATGATTGAACCGTAGCCTGTAAATGGTTACCTGATACAGTTGATATAGTTTCTCTTAAAACCACGTGGAATTGTCTGTTTAATTTGGAGCTGTAGTCGCCTCGACCAATCAGATGACTCTATATCTTTAACAGCCTCCGAGCCCTAAGACGTTGGATCAACAGTTCTATGTGCTTTTGTTGATTTTATGGTATCGTCGCCTGATGTCGGGGGTGTCTTTCGTGTAATTTCATACTCGTCACGCGCCAAGCGTAGCTATAAACTCTTCGCTCGAGACCTTCACATCCCTCTGACATGCCCAAAAAAATGTTTATGTCCACCCCAGGCCAGATCCCTCACTTCACACAGTTATTGACAATCTAAAACTAGACTACCATCCACAGTGCGGACATCAAAGATCGAGGACTGCGTGGTCGCTGTTAGCGGCGACCGGGTAATTAATCAAGTGGACATTTATTAAATAATGTACTTCTTATTTTCGCTATACATAAGCCTATTTTGTGACGCTTTGGCAGCGGCAAGGCTGCGTGAAACGAAATTTTTCCGGCACTCATGAATCGCAGTGACGTCAGCCCAGTATTCCCATGTGCATTTGTTTGTGTCACGGTAGTGCCACCTTGCGTATGTAATGTATTATGATTATGGAAACGATCACCACAGAACCACTCGAAGTAGCTATAAACCAATTGAATGATGCATTCTGTTTTAGAAAAGATGCGTTATGATTATGCATCCGTGGTTGATGACGTCATTCTAAGGTCTTCATTTTGTAAAATCGCCTGAGAATTGGAAAACTACAGAGGCAGCCACAAGAATTGGACATTATAGAAAACAGAATCATAGTTGAACTTGAGCTAAGAATGTATTTTTTATGGAAATCGTAAACAAGCGACGCAATGCACCATGACTACTTACCAACAACTGTGTTGATGCATGCAAACGCTAATTAATTGCTCTCATTTTTTCGGAGACAGACTGCAGATTGATAATATTAGGTGAATCATTAATGGTTAACATTGAAGCCCTTTGGCATTAGGCATTATATCGATGGCCCAGTATAATGTTCCCGAAGGATAGGATGTAAAAGACTTTACATGCATGATGCAACGAGTGAAATGGATCAATCTAATACTCCATCCACGTCCGACAGTCAGTTCCTGTCGATTGAAAAGGAGATCATCCAAAAACCTTGTCTTGACCTTTCACGCAGTGTTCCTGGCAAATGCCAATGTATGACCTGTCCTTTCATGTTAATGCATGGATCAGGGTATTCCACGTAACTAACTGTATGTCTGATATATGTAGTAAAGTTGATATTTGAAATGATTAAGAGGTTGAATGGTGCCGAAAAATGACTGGACCTTTTGATAGATGAGGGAGTGCTATTCAATCGAAATGATTTTATCATTTAGCGATGGTTTAAGTGGTTGGATGAATCATTCCATATGTGCATAAAGTTGCGTAGGTACATATACCTTGATCTGTTGATCTGATCATTCAATTGTGCGGCATGTGTTTCTCTAGAATAATAACTTTGGATTTGGACGTATTTGCCAAGTTAACAATTAATATGATGTAATCCGTTTTAGAAAAGATAGTGCGTTATGATTATCATTACTCGGGGTATGCTGATCATGTCAAACAAAGTTCGTCATTTTGTTAAATCGCCTGATAATGGAAAAACCACACAGATAGCCACAACATTTGGACATTGCGGTGTAATAGTTGAAAATGAGCTGAAAATATATGTTCTATGGAAATCGTAAATAAGCGAGGCATCGCGCCATTACTACTTACTAACAGCTGTGTTGTTGCATGATGTTGTTAGTTTCTTGTTCTCATTTATCGGAGACACAATATATATGCTTAACGAATACTGCGTTGACAACACACTTAGACAACCCACAAATAATCAATGCTTTATATGATGCACTTATATGAGCCATAACACCAAAGCGCATTAAACACGTTGAATTGTCATTAATATCGCTATTACAAATACCGAGTGCCAGAGAAAAGCTGACTAACGGTATACCTGTCAAATCAATATAGAGCTCTTGCTTGAGATTACTTGAATCAGCAACCGCGTTTTTCAACACATTACTGTGGTGGCACTGCTGTCAACGCAAGTTAATTTACATGCGGCGATGATGATGCGCCGATGATTTAAAACCTGGAATAAGCAAGGACCTCCCACTCATCATCAAAGGTACAAAGACCTTAATGATGCAATTAAAATAGCTTCACCATAACGCAGGACGTTTACACCGTTATTAGGATCGCAATTTCTAGCTTTACAATCACGACATGACCAGCATTCACACCGTCGAGCTTCACCTCTTCCCCTCCACCCATAGAACGCACCCGCTACTTCACACAGAGCATACGCTGCCTCGTTCGTCTCCATAGTGACGCTCACATACCACCACAAGGTAACATTATCATCTTGAGTGGCGAGTAAGCATTATACTAATAATCTATAATCATATATTTTGCAATTAAACAAAGGAACAAGATGGCTGCTGTTTTGTAATCCAATCTGTTCAACTTGGCTCAAATATTACTCAGTTACTGTGCGCTGATAGAAATATTGTTTACGTTAATATTTCTCTTGTGTCAGTATTTTACTTTGTTAGATTATTGCCTATCACTATGCTTCTACCAACATTAAATTAGTATATTACTTGCATTGTCTACTTACAATTGAGATTTTATATGTTTGACATATACTTTATTATAGAATAGACTAATGCGTCCGCATAAATGTTTTGTATCAACGTGTTAGAGATGAGATTTAATATTATCAACGATTAAATATACCTTCCACGCCTAAAACAACACCAATTTAGAAACAGACTGTGTCGTAGTTTATAAATCACTTAAGTAAATATATGAAGCACAATAAACCGGCAATATAGTAAGAACAGACCTTTCAGATCATTCGTCGCCCCATTGTACCACCTGTTTTTATAGGGGCAATTAATGCCACCAAGAATCAACATGCAATATGAATCTTAACATCTAAATCAGGTTCATGACACAATTATTCCTTCGAGGGGAAGTTAGCCTATAAACACACTTGACAATGTAGAGAACAAGGCTAACATATGTTCCGCAGGTAATACATGATGAGAGCTCACTGCATTTAATTCACCGCTACTTGCAAGCATATGTAACAAGATGTGCACAGGCATCAAATTGGCATTATTATTCTTCCTGTGAAATATATCATTACAATGAATTGTAGAGATTAAAGGGAATTAAATGTTATGTTCTGTTTGATGAGGTATCAACATGGGTTATTATCGAATAATCGATTTAAAAACATAATGGATCAGGCAACAAGATGAAATTCTTGACAGATTAAAGTACAAGGGACCGAGTACATATGCATATGCAACATGCAATACATGTGCAATAAATAGCGAGTTGTTGTGGCCGGTCTGTGTGAGAGACCAGTCAGTATCAGTTGTTCATATGTTACAACAGTGCACCTGCTTTATGCATACCATTTCATTGTTGTTTATGTGTACTTGCTCCTACTATGGGTATCGCTTCACTTCTTCTACCTGCTTATTATCTACCCTTGTGCTATTCACTTAGTCTTTGGCATCATATTACCACGCAAATACGCTGACGAGGTTATTTTACATTGCTGGAATTCTTCGAGGCTATGCAACACTTGGGTGGAAAACAGACACGAGCAATAAAGGCTCCGCTTTATATGCAAGACGACGCCCTCTTTTATATAAGCAAACAAAGCATAATGCATGAAGTGCATCACTTGTGTAATGCTTGGTATGCACGTTAGTGTTAAGCAAGTATACCATCGTAAATACAATAATAAGATATTGCTGTCTCCTTATATCATCACCATAGGTAGTGGAATGAATCAAAATGATACCTTCAGTGTCTAGCCACATTTCTTCATATGAACATGTCGTCATTCAGATTTGCCTAACTGCAGGCCACATTTAATTTTAAAAGCATGAATATACTAATAAAAATTATTTTCATAAAAATTGCCCCTAAGCAACGAGTTGAAAATCACCACAAAGATTTCACTTATGAGATGTTTTTTATTTCTTCAATTATTTTTTTGCAATCTTTGAGAAGATGGCCCCTAGTCATGTAAAAGTGCATATACAACCAAGCAGGTCTTCCTCTGATGGAACTTTGGCTTGCATATTCAAGTAGGCTAACGTTTTGCACCACCAAACAAAGTGCAACTGAAAAGTAAATTGTGATCGGGGATATTTGAATGCGCATTATTCTCAATGATAGCATAAAGCTGCAATGCAATATAATCAATATGGAATGTTATAACAAAGACAGGTTTTACTTCAAAGTGTAATTAGATTGGATAACATCGTCATGAGAATATATGGCATAATGTAATAACTTTACAAGCTTTGATTATTCATAGATATTGTTCTTCTTTAGGTAGGGAAATGTGTTATTGTTTTCTATCATCGCTATGATAATATTTGTGGGTAAAATATCACTCTGGTCGAAACAGTAACGGAATGACATTAGAGATTGACGATAGCCAATATTAAGTTATGCTTAAATATAATTGAGTTTATCTCAAATGGATGCAAGGCGTAGAGCAATCCATAAATAAACAACTCACTGGTTTTGCCTTTGAGTGGTACAATAAACGGAAAAGGTTGCGTTCCAAGGTATTTTTATTTGCATCTATCGTATTTGTTGGGGCTTTTTCATGGCAGTGATTGTGCTTCGATCAAATGCCAAGCTATTCATTTTCTTACATCGACGGTTCAATGCCTATGTTCAAGCTTGTAATATATTTCAAATATGTTAGGAACATTGCGACTGACGTTTCTACAGTTTAATAACGTAAATATGGATCTTAACTAGCGCTTATATGTACCGCTGAATTAGCATTGAAGTGCAAGTGATGCGAAGTCTCTTAACAGATATTAGATTTACTCATGATACAGGCTTTTCTATTTAAGACCTGTAAAGTTTTCTTAGCTTATTGGAGAAATCGTATTGGATGCTATATTTTATGACTAATTTGAGGTCCATAGATACTTGTTTTACTGAAATATTCTCCATATAAATTCTAGAGCCACACAAGAAGGGAGTTGTAAGTGCTCAATGAAACGTATAGTATAGTTCAATTTTCAAGTTCCATTGCCCTCGGAATTACCCATCAGAACCCTTTTCACATGTACGCACTGCCCCAGACAGGTTTTGCGGGAAATCTTGAACACATCTGCCAACAAGGGTACACGCGTTATCATGTGCAGGTCAAGATAATCTACCAGGCCGCGGCTGTCGGACGCGAGTCATACTCTTTGTGCTTGGTCATAAACCGCAACGAAAATCTATGTGTCCGCTAGAGTTTCTCTTGAGATATTACCTGTATGAGATAAACCTGCTGTTTATGGCTCATAAAGGCTCATAATTGCTTTGTCTGTGAAGAATACACTCCATATGTGTTGGGCATGCTGATCGTGTCTGGCCTCTTTGTTTAAAACGTTTGTCAAGCGATGACAACAGATTATGGGTGCTGTCAATGAAGCGCAGTTTAACAAGGTATTGTTAGTTGAACTTGGCTACGTTATTTTATATGCAATCAACTCCAGTACGCTTGTGGTTGGTATCGATAGGGCAGAGTTATACCATTGTAAATTGTTGCAGACAAAGGGAATGGTTGTGAAAGGTAAAACTGCGGCTTGACTTGGATGGATTGTGGGCTGGTCCCATGTACGCTCTAGTCACATCGCATTGGTTGTGTCATCCTTATCAACTAGAAGTGCCCTAGAACCCCTACTACGTGTACTTCTGACGTAACTGCGAAACTCTGAAGAAAGATATTGATGGCATCCAATACACAAAATATGATACAAATCGGTAAGCCGGTTATTCTCTGTCCTGAGGCCTCCGAAGATCGGGCTCTAACGAAAAACATTTAACTGCGCGTGCGTGAATGACTGCCTTTTGTAACGTTTGCTTCGCCCATTTTGAATGCAGCTAATGTACATTATTCAACTTATAACGGTCACGGCAGACTAGCAAACGTATTTATTATACAGCTACTTTGCAAATACCGTGAATATTTGTTACTTTGAAATGGCAGACGCTTTCTTGTCATTTCATACAAACATAACAAGTTTCTGACTGGAGTGAAACCATGCGAGGAATGGTTACACACGCGCGACTGTTAATTCCACAATGAGTACTCTCCAAATCATTGTTGATGCCTTACAATTCAAGGTGCGACAAATGATCTTAACGGCTTAAACAAATTCTTTTACGTCTATGGTCAAATGTGGTATGAACACAATCCATATTCAAAGATATCACCCACCATTGATCTACCCAGGGCCATGATAGGAGGTATCGTATTACTGCCGCAAACGTATAGTATAACAATATCGCTGTTGATACAAAGCATAGCTGGTGGATGGTTTCAAGGGAAGCTAGTAGGAATGAGGGACTGGCAGGTTACAAGCTATCGCAGTATGTTTACCGTCCATTGCACATAGCTTTTATTATACCCATCACTGCATTATCTTTTACCAAGATAAATTCTCATATGATAGTGTTAGGTCAGGGGGGTAACACGTGCCTGGAGATATTTATAGCAAGTAATTAATATGGGTCATCGAAAACATGCGGGTTGCAGTTAAGAACCTTAGAAATCAAGTTACTCAGTGAGATACATTACAATTTTGATGTAGTGTTATAGTACCCAACGTTTGGTCTCTTTTTCCGCGTATCTCACTAAACAGAAATGGATACCTTAGAACTAGTAGCGCAGTGCCGAGAGGCAAATTATTAGATGGTTGTTGCTGAATAAAGTCATTACGAGTCATTACTTTGTTTGGGCTTCTCAATTCAAAACCATGGAATTTGTGCAAAACATACCATTAGAGATGATTCTGGAAGAAGGCAATATGCACTCTAGAAAGTAATTTTAAAAACATTCACCACTGTTACCATCCTGTATAGTTAAATGTACCGTCAAACTGTACATTTAGCCCTGTTATGACATGAACATCTGTCTAAGATGCTAACATTGATTATGAACATGTATATGCTACACATATAACGCGCTTAACAGAGGAACATAAACTACTGCCCGTACGTTTGTTATATTGCCAATGGCATGATAGAAGTATGAAAATCGAAAGCAGCAATGACGATCGATGGATCAAACTTGTAGGCGCGTCGGTAAACGGCTGTAAAAAGGATGACAAGGCACATCCTCTGCAGGGGTACGCAACTATATTTTTTGACATAAGTGCACTCCGGCACTGTGTTTTGATAACATCTTATGTGGCGAGGCTTTACAGTATAACAGACTAGATATTGATAAAAAATGTACTTATAGTCCACAAGTTGCCATTTTGTTGTTATATGGTTTAAGAGTGGTCGGGTTATAAAACCCAACTGCAATGTGTTTTTCCTCGTAAAAAGTACATTCGCTACTTCCGCAAGGATTACGCATTAGTTAACATAAGGGTGAACCTTAACAGTGTTTGTCATGTCTCCATTAGTTCATAAACCTCTTTATAATTGCATCGTGTTGTCAACCGAGAGACAAAGGCATGTGGAATATGTAGTGTCTTTATGGGGCAATGTTCAAATCCTAAACAGTTAAATATGGGCTTGGCAAAGCCAATTTCGTGTTCATTTCTATGACTAGTCAGAAATGGTTATGGTAATTTGTGTATGGTCATTACAACTATAATGGTCATATTCTCTAGCATGACTCTTGAAATGCTGTCCGCTGTTTATTATTGTGCAATATGAAAATGCCGGGTACATTCTCTAAGGCTCCTCTTAGTGCGCAAATAAGATCAACGCTTATGACTGAAAACGAAGAAGATTTATAACAAACGAGAAAATTTCTTAGTTATACTGATATTCTATGCAAACTACCCCATCCAATGGATTAGAGATATTCGATTATTCATTCACATTTTAGTTTTATCTTTATATTTATTTGGACGCCGAAGTCATTATACGTGTTCATTCTAGGGGTATGTGTACTTATGAATCATTTAATACAGCGGCAGTGCTGTCATATTAGTACTTAGTGCGAATAGGTGCATATTGCACGTCACCACTAGGCCCCAGAGAAAACCATTATATAAGTGTGAATACTGCTCTATTTGCCCATCAGTGTTTTTCGTAAGATATAAAAGAAAGTCTTAGCCACAGAGAAAGCATTAAATTGTTTGCATTTGCATTTCATCAGCAAGCATGCATGTGGTACCTCTTCGTCAGGATATGAAAAATGCTGCGCGAAATCTTTCCTGTCCCTAGAATGTAAGTACTATTATCATTGACTTCATCTATATGAAGTAATATCTGCAATATGCAAATGCACGAATAAGACGTACGTAAAACACAAGCTATATATATATATCTATATGACAACTTACAACCAATCATATTGGCACATAGTATATACGTTCATAGTATATCATTCATGAATTTAACGAGGTTCGTTGATAGATCAGACATTCCCTTGAAATGCAACCTTTCTACACCTGTATTGAAACCCTGCTTAATAATCCGAACCATTCACAATGTCTTGCATAATCTTTATAATTGGCACAGTGATATACATCGACGTCTCTTGCGATATAAAATAACTTTGTTCTTCCTGAATCAACGCGATTGTGACAGTCTTGGGCCATGATTTAGTGTTTGCGTGCATGCGTCGCTAAAGTATGAGTGATTTTTTTTTTACATAATTATATTTAATATCTTGGAACTACAGTCATAAAAACAAAAAAAACCCAACTTCGTTACACAATGATATATCATGGTTAAAATGAGAGCTCCTTACCATGTAAAATAATCATCTTGTTATGTACACAATGTGTTCTTTACCTGGCCGAATCTTTTACAATGGTCCACATAATCCATGTGGCTGGCAAACCGTTTTGTGTGTGGCAAGGTACAGTTTGCTAACAGACAAACCTATTGTTGTATCTTGCGTTTTAGCAAATTTAACATTAAAATCGCTGTGTCTTAGCCTTGTAGAGAGACACTTCATATCAAAGTAACCATTTCATTAATGAAGTACTGTATTAAAAAAAACTGGGTAATGAAACAAACTCAACTAAGTGTGCATATGCAGCACTAAAACGCTTTGCAACAAAAATATACTTCAATGCCTATATTCTTAGAGCTTCTCTAATTCATGCATTTGGAAATAAGGTGCTATTAGACAGCGAGTCAATTTACTGCATTTGAACTAAATTGAACTCCATTACTTTAATTAAGAAAGCAATAAACCCAATTATATATTCTATGCAATCATTAATTAATTGGAAGGAGTACCAATACAGCAGATACAACATTAAGCCAAATTAGGGGAAAACTGGGATGGAGATTAATAATAAATTGCCAAATTTACACCGACCTCCTCTGTGAGAGAAAAAAGAAATGCTCGTGCAACACCACACATTTTAGGTGCCAAGGGTTTTATCAGGGGTATATCAGGGGTAAAAGAGACAATACTTGATATTGCTCGCTTGTATCCGATCAGTGTTTGTACTCTTTTCGCTTCCACCAAGGCATCTGTGAGTTTATATAATTTTTATATCTCTGACAGAACTGGTGACAGTGCTATCACATTGACTTAAGCTGTTCATATACGGGTTATTTTGAAGCAAAAACACGTGTCTGCATTCGGGCCAGCTTTTTATTGCAAGAATATAATCTTATAACATTGTGTCCTTGCATGTAAGTATCTAGGACGTAGTTGGTAAATGAAACCTTAGGCCAGTCATATATAATTTTGATTTAGTAAAACTATAATTCATATGGACCTCATGGGCTGATGAGGAGTAAGATATAGTCACATTGCGTTTTGCAAGTCTCGAAGTGATTAAGGGGATAACTTCGAATCGTTTTATCGCCCTTTTGGCAAATGTAGCAAACCATGTGGCATGTAGGCAGTCATTAGAAGATAATATGCGTGAATATTTCGCATACAACTTATATACTTTGGTAGAAATAACAGGTGCAAATAAGCGTTGATTCGATTCGTCATGTGCTCCCCTCACATAATTGTAATTCTTCGCGACACGACCTTTGCAGCACTTTAAGCTTCTTTGTAATTTGTATCTTGCTCATTTCTTAATTAAAAAACCGAGTCCGCAGTGGCAAGTTATGCATAAGCCTGATATGAGTAAATAATCATAGATATAATGCAATCAATGAATTTAGCATTAACTTTTTCCAACTTAAGTATGAGTGACGCTGAATATACCGGGGAATATTTAAACTGCATTATGTTAAGAGCGTGTATTCCATGTTAGATTATTCCTTGAATAATTAAATCTTACTAGGCAATTGCTTAGCGGATCTAGAACACATTGAATCAGTATCAAAATAGTTCATCTATTATCTTATGATGATCTTATACCTTCCTCCCTTAGGTTTATTGGTTAACGATGTTGATAGGTCAGGGAGTTTGATTTTACTCAATCTTGCAAGGTGAGGTAGCACAGAGGTACATATAAACTTCATTTGGATCTGTTCCCTGTTTCATATAGGCTGTCTGTGCATAATAAATGTATATTTCGGGAATTCGGTGGTCGTCAAAATGGACCACCCCGGAACACCTTACTGGCGTGGTATCTCCGTTTAATGTCATGTAAATTCGTCAATTTGGGTTACAACTCATAAAATGTTCGTCTATCAAGTTGATGTACATTTGTAACCCCGGGGATAACCCACTGCAGTTATCCAATACCTGGCTTGAAGGTCACAAATATCTCAGTTGAGTGCATTTGCCATGTTACTTTGTGCTGGTTCGCAGATTCACGTCATTAGACGATACATACTACTCTTACAAAAAAATTAATGTCGTCTCCACGGAATATCGTAAGCGTATATTTGCAGTTTTATGTATAAAACGTTATCTTATTAAACCCCTGTGTCCATTCAAACGTTGAGAAACGACCGATTTATTGCAAATCGCAAATCGTGCAAAGTGTGGAATTGAAATCGCACTTTTGAAACAAAAGAATATCCACCGCGTCATCTGGTCAACTGAATTGCTCAACATGACGACGGATGTGCTCCTTGTTATGTTCGCATAACTGATCCGACATTTGATCCATTTTGATCTATTGTTCGTGGCGGCTTCATTCTGAGCTCTGAAGTGTTTCATCAATTACACTGATCAGTACCCAAAGACCTTCACAATATACGCGACAAACGATATTTTCGTTCCCTGACGGAATGCAATTAATGCCTCAATACTACTTTGATAGATGCAAAAATATGTACTCTTCTTGTTCTGAATAGTTCTTAATTGCGGCATTGCTACGTCTTCTGGGTATGACAAACACAAGTATACGCAATATTTAAAATGATGTCAAATAAGGATGTACCCTTCTACGTTTCAATCTCTTCAGAGCAGACATCGAATGACTGCAAGGCGCCTTTTACACTTCGCCATATATTATGTTGTCTCTGCACATTTCACTGTTATCTCCCTCTGTAGTTTTCAAGCATTGCGCCAATATAGACGACCTTTGCGCGAAGCTACCAAGGCATGCGGGTACAAGAGGGCTGCGTGCCAAAATCCACGAATTATTGTTAATAACACAGAATCTTTGGATGTGTGTGTGTGCAATAGAGGTCGTTGATGAATGGTTTCATGTGAGATGAGGCATTCGACAATATTTATGCACGTTCAAAATATCGGGCTTTTATATTAAATGTACTGCTACACAAATCATTGGCATATATCAACGGATCATTTTGTAGTCAACAATAGGGACAAAACACTATATCGCTCTCAGCACACGCGTTATATTAGAAGAAAAGTAATCGGGAAAACATATTAACTTGCCCATGATGTAATCTAGAAGAGAGCATCTCCAACTTAATAGGCCATTGTTTGATAGATAATCTGTGCCGAAGCCTCTTAAATCGCTGGATATATTCATCGTTGTACTTCATTATTGACACGTAATTGAACTACACATTTCAGATGAATAAAGCCATCCTGATAATAGAATAATCTACTCAACAGCCATACAAGTGTTACCCCAATACATTAACATATGTTCTGTCTCGAAAACAGTCTAGATAGGCGCCTCGCATCTTGATAGTCGCAGGTGGGTAAAGTAATCAAGTGGAGACAGCAATTCCCAAAATGGTCGATCGCACAGGTTGCATTTCGTTTAGAAATTTAATTATATGTAATAAAGTATTTCAAGTGGACAACTCTGTGTTACGGTGGGAATAACCCGCTGCAGTACTGCAATATGTGTTGTTGGATTTAAGATGAGTATAATCAATAGCATGAAACGCATATATGTGCGCGTATCAAATTTGGTATGTGTGCGTACATGGATATGTGAGGCCTTGATATGTATAGGTATCTTGTACATAAAATTGTATTTTCTTAATATTGAAATGTCTCGTCTTAAATTTGCGTCGTTTATCAGCATATTTCAGAATAGAAAACGAAGGAAACATCCCTGGAAACATAAGAGTTAAGTTTTATGGCTCATACCGCCTTGTATCAAAATCGAATCTAACGAGAAGAGGACAAACCACAATCACATGATGCTGCTGGGTACATTGCGATATATGTTTTCTATATCTTTGTGGGGTAGAAAAAGATGAGAGAGAATTCAACTGCTGTTCAGAGTTCGTTGCAAGGTGCTCTATCATTTATTGGTAACCTTATCTTTTATAGCTCCCAATTTGATGTACCAATGGAGTCAAGTAATACTACACTCGGAACAACGTTACTTGATAATACATGCAACCTTCTTGCGCGAGCATCAAGCCAACCTGCAAAACGAATGCTGATTCCATCCTTGCATCGATTTGTTGAATATTGAGACACATTCATGGCCAAAATCTGCGTTAATGACGGGTACAAATGCTGAATATTACGTAATATGAATAAGCTATCACTGTAATTTACAACTTAGGGCGTTTACTGCTTTGTACCCAGACAACAATTAATAGGTATCGGTAAGAATCTGAAATGCGATACACACTTGTTCGTCTTACCCCATCTTAAACAATCAACAGTGGTTTAGATAGGGGTCGGCGGACGGACGAATAACGAACTTCAATTATTTCCGTCAATGCATTGCCCAATTATATGAATCACATTAGATTTGACTGTTCAGTGTCAAAAACAATATTGGCAGCTTGTATCAATGTTTAATCTAATTCCAGGTTATTCTTTTGGGAACCAATAATAGTTATATTTGGTTCGTAGCATTGATGAAATGGCTGAAAGCGCGAAATGATTGACGCAAAGCATGGCATAGGTGCAAGGTACGGCAAAGCAGTTGGCATTTGAATGTAATGTCACTGACAACCTTAGACAACATCAATATTCTTAAAATTTGGACTGATTCCACGATTTTTTCCATTGATTTAGGACTTATCCTACGGCAGTTTGCAATTGAATTAAGCTACAAAGTTGTGTAAATTTTAAAAGATCGAACAATAATTCCTGAAGATATTGGGGATTTTTATTCACATTTTCGATGATTTGGACCTTAATATGAGGTCAAGGTAAAAATAACAGTATAACAGGCGCGTTAATCTATCATGCACGTACGATGCAAAATAGAATTATGCGTATGATGCTATTGTAGTCGGTCAGCATCATGTGGGTTCATCATTGGACTTAAACAAGTGTTCTGTAAATAATTTGCGCTGGACAGACTTGCAAATTATTTAGCACCATTCTCCCGTGCTTCCAACGATGAGTTATTTATCGATAGGCTACGGCGAAGTTAGTAAATGCACCTTATCCTATCTCATTTCGTGTCGGCATTTGCGAAAACTGTTTTAAAGAATTTAGTGACTCTATCGTCATCGCAAAAAAAAAATATGTTATGGATTTTACAGCAGCAACATAATAATTGTATCATAAATATATAACCAACATCTTGTATTAACACCAACAACTATTATAAAAACAGGCTTTACTTTTGATTTATGGAATCCCACTGCATCTACCATGTTATATTATTACACACTACTAAGGTACTGTGTAGAGGTGATTGTTTGCTTGTGTAATTATACATTTATGCAATATTAATACTCAGAATACATGATAGTGCGCCTTAGACATTACAAATGGTACCGGTGTTGTCAACAGCATGCAACTGTTGTCACGTCAGTGTCACTTCGAATCGCCATTGTAAGAAAAGTAGTATTATATTTACTTTAAAAACCCCACATATAGGTGCTTGTTAACGAACATTGCATGTGACAAAGAAGGAAGAATTTGCTTCAAACGTCGTCTCCCCTAAAATAATGTTAGATATGTACATCTAGTATTGTCATAGTGGTTCAAAAATATAAAACAATTAAAAAACACCTTTTATAAGGAAATGCTTGTCTTTAATGCCACTATTTGGCATCGGTTTGAATCTATTATACGCTATTCTGTACAATCTTTATAGGGTTGATGAGATTAAATAGTTATATCTTCACCGCATCCATCTGATAGAGAGTAGATTGTGAATACATAGTGATTGATTTCTAAACATGCAATGAACGGAAATGTGAAAGGTTACCACAAGAAGCAGAATATGAGTAGCACATCATACCTCGCGACTGCTTTACCTTTAATGATTTAGTCATAAGTAATGTCCGCTTGTGTTGCTAAAGCATTGTCTCTGGGAGAGGAGCAAAGCAAAGTTAATAGTGCGGTTTTCATTTATACTGGCTCTATACACGTAAATAACTATTGTCGCTTGAAAATTGAGCTTTCTGATGGTTTACATTACATTCTATTGTCGCAGAGGTGAGAAAATCTACAATAATGATAATGTATGCATAGTTAACCAGCAGCCTGGGATCAAAAAAAGCCAGAGTTAACTGATTAGTAACTGATTCAAACCATGGTTACGGCTCATGACCAATTAATGCTTTTATAACCAGCAAGACGGGCGGAAAATTAGGCTAAAAATGGTGCCTATACTTCATATGTGGATGCATGCATATACAATATGGACGCATGCATATACCTTGTGGGCGCAGTAGGTGCTTTTTTGTTAGCAGCTGTAACACGTTGCAGTACATACCATCAATGCCTTACATTAATGATTCTAAATATTGATCAACAACTTCTGATATCAACAACTATATAACCAACATTATATTGTTTCACATCCCAGTTATTTACAATTGTCTCAAGATATCTCATGGACTAGTATATGAATGGGAGGCTGTATATTCTGTGAATTATCCATCATAGCGTATAGTTAGCTATGTTTAACTTATACAGTACATAATGCCTGATATCAAAGAAAACTTATATTCCTTCCCTTCCTGATATGAATAAAGTATTTTATATCCTCTGTGAACGCGACAAGACAAATGCTACAAAATCTGTTTTGTTCGTGGCTGCAGGAAAAGGACAAGGATAAACATTTATGAGTTATTCTTCTTGGCGACTAAGGTGGGGGAAGCGATCAGCCTGAGGATCAGTTATGCTCAATTCCGTTCAGGGGTGGTATATTTAGAAGCTCGCTTCCGCAAACCAAGCGGAATGACAATTCCCGGAAAGAACTCGGTGTCGGTTATCAATACTGTTTGGATATCTACCAGGTATAAATTGATGCATGCAATTTACCTAAATCTAGGCTATAAAACTCAATTTAACATAAGTGTTTACCACACATACTGGCTATGAGAAACGCGTCTTTTCGGTCGGTATTTTGTTAATCACGGTTTTGTCAGATAGCCAGAATTATTTGATTGTAAAACAATAAAGCAATGGCACACGGCATAATCGATAAGGAACATAAGCGAAGTACCAGTTATAGCTATGAGTAATTACGCTGTCACCAGTGAAACACTCTCCGATATATTTGCTGCTCGACAGCATGTGTGGTTGATATCTGCGGAATATACATAATATAGATTTACAAGCGATTCTACTAGTGTAACGTCTGGATCTAGCAGTTTATATTTCATATCCCCACCTCCCTGCTTGTCAGGTTATATTGTCTGTATGGCACATGCCATTGTTAACAAAAGAACAATATTATTACAAATACCTTAGACCATTATACAGAAGAGCCTGATTTTGCTTATTCTAAATGCAAAGTTTTACAACTTATGTTTCACTGAGCTGCACATGGCAGGTTGATAGGGATGCTAAAGTCGGAACTGAACGTTGCCGTCATTTAAATCCGATAACCAGTTAAATCAAATTTGTTTGTCCCACATAAAATACTCTCAGTTCCAGATCATTGTCGTTTAACTCATTAGAGGCGTTTGCCAAACCAAATACAATGCTCTCAAACATTGCCTTTGAGTGGCAAACTCCAACACAGTGAGAAGGTGTGCTTATATCTCAATAATAGAGCCTTTCCCTGAATTCACTGATGGATTATTTGATATCGCTCAGTAATTTCACAAAGACCATTCTCGATATTGCTTAACTGAGTCCGTACTGTAACTTGATTATACGAAACAGTGCAATATTGAAAACATTATGGTATGATTGCCAACATTGCCTATGTGGGGCTTAGACTTAAATATGGAACGTGGTATATCGATTGGACGCTTTCGGGTCTATCTGGTGAATCAGTTCACTTCAAATCAATAATCCTTCGGGCTGTATATACGTACTGGAGACACTTAATATTCGAAGGGGGTATTTCCCCTAGGTGCACTAATGCAACAAAACACTTGCGTCTCATAAGAACTCTTTTTCCGTTATTGAACGACCTAACTAGGAACGTACTTGAGGTAGGTATGTATCATTAAGAGCCTTCAAACAGTGATAAACATTAAATTTATACGTGGTCACACCAATAGATGTAGGATAGATAGCAACACTGACTACTTGATGTCTTGAATAAAATTTGATATTTTTGTTCCACTTACCATCTGGTATCTCCACACGTTACGATACACGGTCATATAGTTTGTTGCTGAACTAATTTTGGTTGTCGTTGTTGTTATTGATGATGATGTTACGACGACGCTGATGATGAAATTTTATAATTATTAATTGATGTGTATATGAGATGGTGTATGATGATGATGATTAGCGATGATGATGACGATGGCGAGGCAGCGAAGGGAGAAAATGATAGTGAACTTCACAGTCCACGGTACGAGCTCTGTGACTTATGTTGTCATTTGACTAAGATGCACTTTTGTGGCTCACAAAAATACGACATACCGTGATTACATGTCTTATGACCAACATATTATCATTTAGATGTTTCAGAAACGAATAATGGCACTTAATGAAATATGTTAACATACTATTAATCATAAAGCTTGCACACAAACAGCTATGAATAAACAGATTGTAAAATAAGATTTTTGTAACAATGTTTTATCTGGTCCCCCTCAACTTTTTACGGCTATAGTTTTGCCACAACGGATGTACAGTGCTTGAGGACGTATGTGTACGTTACAATTACCAAGAAAAGCTTATATTGTTAATTCATGTCAATATCAAGGTATATCATGGTGATTTAATGAGATTCAGCATAAGATCGGTTGTCATGTGTGAATATTGTTTATCGCATCATGAGCAAATTGTAGATCTTACTAGGCGTAAACCACGACATGATGCGGTATTTATGATCGAGTACCAGGAATGAGGGGAGGATATGCAACATGCTATTTCCCGATTGCCTTTCAGTACCTACCCTCTTTCATGTATTTCTATCGTCATCTCCATTATATCGTGCGTAATATGCACATCACTTACATATATAAATTCCGAGAATGAATGGCACGGCAGTAGGTGCTATGCTAATCAGTCACAGATGAGGACGAATTCCTTTTGTGTGGAAGATTCCTCGCTGCCTGTCCTTGAAAAAATATACAGTGACGACCAATGCAAGTGAGTGATATATTGACCTTTTAACCCTGTTGTTCTATTGCCAACACTCTAAACTTCTGCCAGTTGTTTAGAGAGTTCGATGATATATTACATTTTGGGTTCCCAATGCCGCTATCTTTATATTACGTGCAATAGCCTTTGTACGTGTATATTCAAAGAGTATGGATTGTATTCAACATCAAATATAGTATCACAAATATAATTGATGTCCTATTCGAGCACAGCGCAGAATAACAAAAAACTGGGACATTTATGTAACAAAGCGTTATCTGCACATCAGGACTGGGTTCTGAAGTAATGCAGAATATTTGGACCAGTCTTCCGCTTGAACGGAATTTCTCATAAGTAAACTAGATTTTTTATTTATGTAGCGAACATATACTCCAGAAGAAACAACTTAGATGTCATTTGGGTGTTTTTGTGTTTCTATTAGTATGTTATCGCCTCAGAAATAACATATGCAACTCATACGGTATGTGCAATACATCAGCAAACATGCATTCGCCCCAAAGGTATTTAAGACGGCGTACACCCTCACTCGTGACTCATTCCGTCAAAGACGTCCCGTAGAACAAAGCCAGTGGAGAATGTGTTATTTGGAGGGGTGTGTTAGAGTTTTTGAACTTCGAAAATGTAGCGGAAATAAACTAATATTCCGAGGGGGTCAAAGGTAATTATTTATTGCAATAATCATAACCCGACGACAAGTAAAATAGACAATGACTTGATTTGAGTCCACGATCCGAGCCTCGCGGTAGTAGAATTTTAGTATTAGAAGAATTTCAAGACTGTGTAAGCCAAGTTTGGTTATTAAGACGGCGTACAACCCTCAGCTCGTGACTCATTCCGGCAAGACGTCCCGTAGAACCAAAGCCAGTGGAGAATGTGTTATACTACTATTTCCATCATCTCGTTTATTGCATCATACCGACGACAAGCCAAAATAGACAATCGTCCATCCGAGCTCGCGGTAAGTAGAATTTTATTAAAATACTAAGAAGCCGACTATAAACTACGGAAGTGTATTTTATAGGTTGTTGCGTGCTCTAATGACTTGATTTGAGTGCTGCGCGCCGATCAGGTTATTTGGCCCTCGTCATTCACCGCCTCTTTCTATTTTACTTTATGATCTGAAGAAGAGATTTCAAGACTGTGTAAGCCAAGGTTTGTGTTATGAATGACTCTGTTGATTAACAAGATGAGTTATTGTGCTGGACCCCCTCCATTTATTATACACCGCTTCATTTTGGGTACAGGTGAAGTATGGTAATATAAAATATTGTCCTCATCGGGCGAAGTTCAAATCATTATACTGTTCATTCATTCACGATGTATTATGGACAAAGCGAGGCGTCGTTCCATTTAACATCGCCTTACTAACGCAGGACCATCACAATCCTATATTTTTCAAAACATTTGATCCATCGCTGAATGTTCATAAATATGTGAATTCGCAAATTAAAAAATTAAATAGTCAGATATGCCATTCGGCTGTTACCACCATTTCAGTCACTTCGCCTTTTTCAAGCGACGTGCAGCAGGGACAACGCGCAGCAATATTTCTTAATTCGAAAAAATAGGTATGCATTGAGTAGCAATTTGAGTGTCTGTTGCAATTGTTAGTTGTATGTAAACTACATGGCGTCACTATGTGGTATAATACGAGTGCCACTTATCGACATATTTGACACTACCCTACTGTAAACGCATAATATTTTGTACATATGAGCCATATGAATCATTGGTCAAGTAGACACAACACAATGAACGTTTCAACTGGAATTGTTTTCCACTACTATAGAGGTAAACTCTATTAATGATATTTCAAACTTCTCTGCTTGTCATTACTATAACGTTTACCCTTTTGTTATTTGGCAATATATAAATGGAATATGGCTGTTGTTAAAAACATAACATTGTCTGGCGTAAATTACGCGATAGTTTACTAGCTCAAGACAGAAATAATTTGGAATTTTCATGGGGTTGTAGCTTATAGTATATCTGCTTCGCTGCTTCATCACAAGTTGTGCTTTGAGAATGCTCAGTAATGCATGAAATGAAAGTTATTCCTGACGTCGGGTTTCTAGAGGGGAGATGAGTGATTGACTCTTCTGTTAGTTTTGGATTCAAGACAAACACAGTTCAGACTATCATAACATTCATCTACAATATTGCGAAAAGCTTCCACCTCTTGTACGATATGCTTCAACATTGAATACGGTCGATTAGTTATCACAGGTCCTGAAATTGACAAGTCCTGGGGAATTAAACCCATTTAAGATAATTTTGCTGAAGATATGAATGACCGAAGAGCCTGAGTTTTTGACAATATGTTTGGATTTCAACTTTTAAAGCGTTGATTTGTAAAAAAATGTTTGTCTACAGCACTATAGACAGAGCTATTGTTTCTAATCTAATGTTGTGTCGCTTTTACTGGATACGTGCAATGACAGAACGGCAATGTTAAGTGATTGAAACACATGCCAAACAGTACAACCAATGACAATGGTTACAACACATGTTTGGTGACGTGCCAAACAGCCAGACTACACAACAAGTATATATTTTAAACAGCTAAATAACCCTTACCGAATGGCATATTCTGTTCATTCAAACTGTAGGAATATGTTAAATGACCCGGTGATTAAGTTGTAACATCCTGGCATGAATAAGGGTGAAAATTTACATGGACAAGTGTGGTTCTACTACTTAAGTACGGGGCTTGAAGGTCAAGTGTTAATGGGTCCCACCATTTAGCAAACATAAGAAACGGTCTGTTATTTCAAAAACTGAGTAATTTAGCATTAAATCGGCGCAAAAATATATATATCATATATATATATATAATATATGGATTCATACATATATATATATATAGATATATATATATATATATTTATATATATAAAAATATATATATATATACATGCACAAACAGATATATGTAGAGAGGTATCAATATATATATACACATTTATATATAATATATATATATATATATGAATATATACATATTTATCTATAAATACATGTATCTATATAATATATATAAATATCTATATCTATATATAAATATATACACATTTATTTACATACATACACATAAATGTATAAAAATGTATGCAACATAGTTTTTCACACACACACACACACACACACACACACACACACACAGATATATATATATATATATGTAAATATATACATTTATATATATGCATATATATATATATATATATATATATATAAATATATATATATACATATTTATATATATACATATATATATATATGCATATATATAAATATTTATATATATATAATTATATGTATATATATAAATATATAATTACATTCACATATGTGTATATAAATATATCTAATTATATATCCACATATATTTAAATCTATATGTAGACATATATATATGTAGATGTATATATATACGCATATATATATGTATATATAAATATATCGATATATATGCATATATATATTTATATATGAAATATATATATATAAGTGTACCTACAAATATATATTTAAATATGTATATATAATAATTCAAGAGTTCATTTTGCATCATTCCTAAACGGACTAAGTTCGTATATTTAGACCAGTGATTCAGGCAGGCAATCTATATCTAGACATACGAAATGCACGCTGTACTCGCATCCAGCCGAGATTCGTGATAACGGCCGAGCTTCATGTAAATCTGGGCATACTGAATACCGGGAAATGGCGTTTAGACTGGACGCGAGTATTCGGCATTGTTCTGACTAGAATACCATTAAGAGAAAAATGTCGTCTGCCAACGCAAGCTCGTTTGGAATTGTTGACAACCCTAAGGGAGCGGCCGTCGCTTGGAAGTACTATGGCTTCGTCAAATTGGAAGGAGAGGTTGACAAAGAAAATATTGCATGCAAATTATGCCGCATGATTCTTAAATTTTCTGGTTACTCAACAAACCAACAGATCACATTCGTCGGAAGCATTAAAAACTGCAGTTTCTTCCCCTGAACCATCGATTCCATAACGGACTATGGTTGCACCTTCAGGCACAAGGACGCCACAGATAGCTAGTTTCTTTGGAAATAAACTGCCCAGTTCGTCACAAAGTCCAATGACATTACAAATGCTATGCTATCGTTCATTGTTGACAACTTGAGACCCTTTAGCGTGGTGTAAAATTCAGGTTTCAAAAACCTGATAAAGGTATTGGAACCTCGTTACACCATTCCCTCACGACAGCACTTTTCTGACCGTGCCATGCCTGAATTATATGAAGCCAATAAGACAAATGTAAAGAATGAACTTGCAAAAGCCTCCTCAGTAGCTTTAACAACTGACGGTTGGACAAGTCCTACGTTACAATCACTTCATCACACATTGACAGTGAATGGAAACTCAAGAGCTATGTCTTACAGGTAGATTAACAAATAGGCTATAGTAGAGTATATTGTTTTAATTTCTTTAAGTGTTAACCTACAATAAAATCTAAATATGAGATTAATGTTACGAGCATATCTAGTGGTTCATATGAAAATAAATCAATGAAAATGCAAATGAATGAATCCAGATCTCACAAGAAGAGAGAATATATATGAATATAACCAAATAAATAACAAATAATAAATATTGATTCCCCTACATCAACAATGATAAAATGACTCAATATGTAATCTTTTCAGACATTTCATTGGTCTTGGGAGCTGAAATTGTAGATTGCATTGTACTGTAAGAATGAAATACAAATTGTTTAAGTAATGAGATAATACACATGTACTGTGTTACATTTTAAAACTGAGCCACTCTGTACTTTATTGTGATTCTTCTTCTTTCTCTTCAGACAAGAGCTATGACAGAATCCCACACAGGGGTGAATATTGCCAACGTACTACAGGAAGCCATAACTGTGTGGTTATTGACAATGCACCCACATATATGTTCAAGAATAATTCATTAAAGTTCGAAAAAGCAACATTTTCATAATTTATTACAGGTATTAACATAAAATGTTTAATCAACTGATTGAAAATATACAGTATGTAAACTATCAAAACTATCATGATAGTATCGCAATAATGAAGTCAACTATTGATAATCTATCGTGATAGTACTCTTGACTATCGATAGCTATCATGATAGTAAATTTGGCTGCAATAGTCAGCCCTAATAGAGATATATAGAGAGAGATATAGAGAGATATATATATAGAGATATATAGAGATAGGAGAGATATAGAGAGAGAGAGAGATAGAGAGAGAGAGATAGAGATAGAGATCTAGAGAGAGGATAGAGAGAGAGAGAGAGAGAGAAAGAGGAGAGAGAGAGAGAGAAAGAAGAGAGAGAGACAGGGAGAGAGAGGGAGAGAGAGAGAGGGAGAGAAATAGAGAGAGAGAGGGATCTATTAGAGATATATAGGATATAAACATATATAGAGATACAGAGATATATATATAAAATTATGCATATGTATATATATATATATATATACATATATATCTATATATATATATATATATATATATATATATATATATATATATATATATTACATTTTCATATGTGTATATATATATACCTAATTATATATTCACATATTTAAATTTATATGTAGATATATATACATGCAGATAAATATATATATATATGTATATATATATATCGATATATATTTGCATATATATTAACATAAAATATATATATATATATGTATTTACAAATATATATATATATGTACATATATATATGTAATATATTATATTTATATGAATATACATATATGCATATATATATGTATTCACAACACACACATCTCGCACACACACGCGCGCTCACACACACACATATATATATATATTGTATATATATATATATATATATATATATATATTAATATATATATATATATATATATATATATATATTATATCGATATATTTGCATATATATTTACATGTAAAATATATTATATATAAGTGTATATAATATATATATATATGTATTTATATATACTCGCACACACACGCGCGCTCACACACACACACATAGATATGTATATACATATATATATATATATATATATATATATATATTATATATATATACATATAGATATGTATTATATATATACATATATATATATATATATATATTACATATATATATATGTATATATATATATATATATATATATATATATATGCACACATATATATATATATTTATATATATATATGCATATATATCGATAGAACATGCATATATATATATGTATATATATATAGATAGATATATATATATAGATAAACATTTATATATATATATATATATATATATATATATATATATATATTCTATATATATATATATATATATATATATATATATATATATATATATATATATATATATATATATATATATATATATATATATATATATATATATTCACATCAAACGCTACGAGAGCAAGCAGGTGAGCAAGCACGTTTATGAGAGCTCTTCTGTTTTGTGAATGAACCGAATCAATCCGCATTCCTAAGCATTTTCAGGAAGTTACTCGGAGCCTTATTGTATCAACAACTGTACGAGTGCACAAACCGAAAGGAATTAATTGGGAGTTTCTGTGACCAACCGCTATTATGAATAAAGCCTCTCGACCCTGGGACTTTAAGATGCCACCGACGAGAAATATATCAAACACCGGCAGGGAAGGCCAGGGAATTCCACAGGATTACAAACAATCGATGGAGCAGAGCATGGAGCCTTGTGACAACCTTTTTTCTTCTCTTAATTGAGTCATTCATGATAACGACCGATAAAAGATTTGACGACTATTCAATAATATTAATAATACAGGATTTGCCGATATGTGCAATTGCAATCATTTAATCATGATTTTATTTGTTTCACCGAAACATGGCTTCGTCCACAATGTGTAGGACACTTACATCCACATAATGTTAAAATCAAGAACGGGTAAAGAGGGGGAATATCGTTACTTATTAATGGTAGAATCATTTATAAGCTACGTGATGACCTTTCGATTAGAGATTGTTGCGAGGCTCTATTTGTAGAAATAATCAAACTCTGCCAGGGCATAAGCATTCTAATATTATCGTTAGGTAATGGGTTGGCCGCCGAATTTACAGGTGTCATTGCTGCGTCATTAACTTCATTGAAGAACAAACATAACTTATGATACCGCATGGGAAATACTAATATTAATCTACTCAATACTTATTGCCATCTTCTATCACCGGATTTCCTCGAAACTATGCATTCTTTTTCATTTAAGCCTTTAATCATCGGCGCTTATTGTTATTATCTTCGAAATAAAAATGCCCTCACAGAATAGGTTTACCTGCTATGTTTTTGTGCAGTAAAGTGATCACTATCCCATATTTTACATTGACAGAGAAAGTTTTCGACAATACTCAAACAATTGTTTTTTGCAATTCTGCGCATAACTCAGCCAATAACACTAAACCGAAGTTATAGAAAATAACAATGCAGGGCATTTCAGAATACACTCAAAGAACGCTGTAATAAATGTTTTCAATTAAGGTATCTAAATCAAGGATATAAACGGAATCAGCTGGCCAAACTAAAAAACGTCGGGCCTTAAATATTCCTCGTAAGTTGCTCAGACTAAGAAAAAGGAGCACTGAATTCCGTTACAGAGTATCACGACGATATATATAAGAATGGGGATTTAAAGATAAATATCGACCAATATCATACTAACATTCTATTTAAGATTTTGGATCTCCCATGCAGAATAGATTAATACTTATTGCATATAAACATCAAACATGGCATGATCATCAATAGGATTTCGAAGACTGGACTGACCTTGCCTAGCTTGTTTGATTGATAACATTGCTAAAGTCAATGGATGAATGAAACAGTGCAGAGTAACGGTATAAATTTGAAACAGGAGAATATATTATTTGGATTTAGGTCCTCTACCTTTTAAATTTCATGTCAACAATATTGCAAATATTATTGAATTACTGTTGTACATTATATTTTCAAGTGATGCTAATCTAGTTATAGCGAATAATGATATGGTTTATGTGATTAAAATAGTGAACGCCTAACTGAAGACGTTGGTAGTTTGAATAAATGCCAACCGACTTTCGCTGAATGGTAATAAGACGCAATATATTATATTTAGACATGGTGAATTGAATATTATGCCTCAAGCTAAGTTATATATGCTGAACCAAAGTTTTTAAAAAAAGAGAGAAATCAACTAAGTTTTGTGGGGTTTTAATAAAATTGAAATTGTCGTGGTGCAAACATGTTCAGCTTGTAAAAATAAAGATGGCTAAAGTCACTGGTCTGTTATTTATAGGGAAGAAACGTTTTCGCAAATCGAATCATTTGACTTTGCATTATTCTTTTACTATTCATGCCATCCACATGTCATAACCACGTTGTACAATCAACACATACCCATCTGCCGCCTCACTGGTTATTTGCTACGTGTGAACATGATGTAAGCGAGATTTATTTCAACGCAAGAATGTCTTCAAATAACATCGTTTCTTGCACAAAACGAGCCCGCATGGAATGATATAGTCTTATCTTGCATTGTCGATGAGGTACCACTACCACACGCCCCGTATTGTACAGAACATTTTCGCAATATAAATGCTTCATTTATTGGTGGTAAAATGATTGAATATGCTCATCAATCACCACCTTGACAAGCACTATGGTTAACAATTATGCCTTTTTTGTCCATCATTGGTACCAAGTTTAAAATAACAACACTGTTTATTGGCTTGGTGGTGGGTGGTCCCTTGATGTATCGATTATGGGTATTGATGTATCTGTGTCTAAGATCTTGTCTGTAAATAGAGGTTAATGTTACGCTGAGTTAGTAGTTTGCATTCAAATATTGGGAGATGGCCGGGTGCTTATGGATTAATGTGATAGGTACAAAACGTGTGAATGCAAATGCTTTGCAACACTTAAATAAAAATGAAATGAGTTGCGTGTTCGTAGAATGGACATGAATGGGTTGATACATATTTGTTGCCTATTAATGTCTCATATGCTGGCCAGACTTTCATAAGCAGGAACAGATGGCATTGTTCGCTGACGACCATATTGCTAGATGAAATTGGATGACTCTGGCCGACTGGTAAAGACAAACACGTGTGATGTTCTGTGTGAGGCTATATACGTTTCTCATCAAAGCATTCTTCTCAAGAAAGGGTTAGTTTACATCATACAAGACTTTTCACAGTTTGAGCGGTGGGTCTGTGTCGTTAAATGCACTAAATCGATGTTACACATTGTAGTAATATCACTAGCTGCACCTCTCCTTGTGCTAAAGCCCTGTAATCTGTCATGTCCGCGCTGGGGATTTAGCGTCAGGGGAGAATCGGCTCTCGACCTTGAATGCTGGTATTACAGTGTTTGCCGCTGCTAGTGTCCGTCGATATTTTAAATCAATCAGAGTAATGTAGTGCTTATAAAGGAAGCACTCAAACGGATAATGCAGTTTTCCGCGCCCCTTGCAAAAGCAGCAAGTTGGTTTACACACGCGGTTAAACCTAAAGTGAGGTCACAACACAGGAGAAAAGCCAAAGAAAATATTGGATTGGCTGATACATGTCAAGTGAAGCCCACCACCATAAAACATCTGGACATAACATTCAATTAGATTGCACCTGTTGTTGTATCAGCGGTGACAAAATGTATTGGCTCGTATAACGGTTTTACTCTGAAAGGGCAATGTTTAATCTATACTCGGTGTAAATATATGCCATAGATATACAGACTATGCTGTATCGACGTTGCCTATTAGAGCAAAAGTATGTTTTACTGTAATCTAAAACCACTCTCATTTACACCCTCGACACGTTTCCCGTCCGCAGATTGCTTGTGAACTGTTACGAGCAGTTGGTATTGAGAAACCGATAGCAAAGTAAAGCAGAATTAGGTTAATGTTCGTTGTCTTGAGGTGCTGGGCTGACATTAAACACCATAGAACCCCGATTCCCCGCCTGATGCGATAATCTTATATATATATATATATATAATCAGTTTTTTTCCTCGGTGTTAAGTTCAGTGTCGAATGTGCCCGTAGGCATGAAGTGCGTTGCATGTTCCCAAAGTGAGTCCCAGTCATCTCCCGATATTTAAATGCACCCCGCCTCCAAGTAGAGACATTTATGCTATCACTATTTCAGGCATGCAGGATAAGTTCTTTAGAAATTTGTGTTTCAAAACACCTTGTGCATAATCCATAAAGGCCTAGCCAATAAACAACGTGATACCAACGAGGACAGAATAAGCTCAAGGTAAAGCAGAGTGCTTGATATGAGCACTGCCAGATGAGCATATTCAATATTTTTTGTCAGAATAAAGGGTCGCATTTAGAGCTTATAATTGTTGTTTGATTTGTTTGTGTACCATCTGGGCGCGGGAATCTATACCTCGTTGACAACGGTGGATATGAGTACATCATTTTAACTGACTTTTGGTCAAACGCGGTCGTACTGGAAAAGCTTGCGGAATTGAAACATTTTGGAGGTTTGAAAAACAATTGGCAAACTACCACCATGCACCATATTTGATATTCAACATTGGATATAACTTCTTGTCACTTTAAAATGAAGCAAATGAGCTCCTGTCAAATATAAACGAAGAAAAAAAGGCTATTAATAAGCAGGTACAAACCTTCTTACAGTCGAATCATGTCTCAGAACAGAGTTAAATGTTAACCTTTAGTGGTACCACCGAGTTTGACCTATTTCAGAGTACTGTGTGATGAACAAAAAGAGGTATTTTATATAAGTTCGAAAAGAAGAGTGTGAATTAAACATTGTTGAATATACGAAAGAAGCGTCAAAGTAAAAAGAATTTCGTCATAATACATAATATAGCAAAATACTTATTTGCCTTTGTGCACACTACTTGCAGTTTTACACACTGACATCCAAATTGTGAATATCATGTTGATAAAAGAATATACACATGCAAGAGAAGTCATGCATACAATGTCATCATGCGGATTTCACATGGAAATCATGAATTAGTTAAGCACCTTACACATACGTTAAGGAAGTATTTTATAAATATCGATATATTTGGCCACGAATTGCGCATAATGCCGATGGGATGCATTAGAAATGCCTATTTACATGTATATAAACGCGTGTGAAAAACCGAGTAACAAAATAACATACAGGAAGCTCATAAACATTGACTAGATTTCATTCATACACGATCTTCAGCAGCCGTCAATTTTAACAGCCAACGTGCGATGCAAGCCTGGATTATCTTGCCAACAAGTGTGACGGTATGCTCAGATCTGTTTTGGATAAGCACGCTCCACTACAGCACAGTGTACTCACTATCTGCCCGAACACAGATGGTTTAATTGTGACATTAGAGAGGAGATGCAAGCCCGCAGGAGATCTGAACGACGTTGGCTAAGACCTAAGTTTGAAGTTGACAAAGAGAGTTTTATTATACACTGTCGGCGGGTCGATGGACTCAGTGTTGCAGCAAAAGCTAAGTGTCTTAGGGCAGAGATATTGGAGAGCGCCAATGATCCACATAAACTTTTAAGATTGTGGAAAGACGGATAGATGCAAGGGAAGAGACCAAGCTACCGACCAACCTGTCTCCCAAATCTTGGCAGATAAATTGTCACTGTGTTTTACCAAAACTATACGTATCATCCATTTGGAATTAGCGAAGATGCAACGCAACTCACCAGAAAGATGGATAACTGCAATTTCAAATTTGAGCTTCATATCCAAATTATCAGAGAAAGATATAGCAAATCGATTTCAGGACTATACATTAGCCAATCGGGTTAACGATAAGTATTGATCGGCCTACAAACCTGCCTGTAGTACTGAGACATTGCTTGCGCTGTTGACCATGTTGGTGCTCTCATGCATCTGGACCTGAGCGCAGTGTTTGATGCTGTCGATCATGATATCCTGCTACGGCGCCTGTCCGACCTTTACCGCATAAAAGAAAAATGCCTCGCATGGCTCAAGTCACGCCTATCAAACCGCTAGTCCGTTATGAAGGCAGGTATTCTGAGACTCATCAACTAACATGTGGTGTGCCACAAGGATCAGTCCTAGGGCCATTATTATTAACTGTGTAAATGTCACCACTTGGCAATCTTTTAAATTACATTTACTCCTACGCAAGAATATGCTTATGATGCACAGGCCAAGGAATGCATCCGACAGATAAGATCATGGATAGCAAGCAATTTTCTAACACTGATTGAAAATAAAACTGATATTCTATGTATGTAGCTCATTTGTACCTTATCGCAAAACCGCAAAACACTGCCTTGCTGCAAAACAAAAGCACGGGGATAAAATGCAACACATCATGCCTCCCTTCATT
>CM067343.1:60606151-60658651 GCA_034190875.2 Urechis unicinctus | reverse complement strand
GCTCGCACAAACCACTCTTCAAAATAGAATTAAGTCGCGGCGAAATATTATGCACAGTTTGCATACGTTTGACTAGCAAACTATGTTTATCAGGCAACCTCAATTTGTGCGTACAATTTAAGAAGCCATAGTTGTCGTATACACAATAATTCATTTCAAAATGAAATATACATTAAACTGTTGGTCATCGTTGTGAGTGAATGGTAGATTGATGTTCATGATAAACCAGCATCACCAAAATGGCAAACATACAAGAATGGTATGGTGAACACAAAATCACACATTCGAGACACAATTATTAAGGTACCAAGGTGCCAAAGATACATTATTATAGGGGCATTCGTATCAAGGAGTAAATAGCGGTCTGTTTCATACAGATATATGACATCCTTTGAGGGGCACGACTTTTTCTCAGTTGGTAGCATTTACTTTAGTAGCATGCACCTAGCACAATAACGGAAACATGAGATGAGACGATTATTAGATCTCACAAAGCACTGATTCTAAATCGCATTGTACACAAACGAATATCCATTGCGTCATTGGGTTAACTGAACAGCATAACAGGGCAATGGTTGTGCACCGTACTTTGTTCACATCGCAAATATAAAATGTATTTGACATTGATATTCATTTTGAATGATTGTTCGTGGCGGATTGCTTGTCTCATAGAAGTTGACATTATTCTTTACTCATCAGGCCCAGCATGTCATCAATAGCTATGCTAAGAGGGCTCACTTACGCCTCCATTCGAACACAATATGTGAATACGTCACCTGTGAGCAGCGTGGTGCTTTGTCATAGCGTTTCTTAAAATTTCACGGAATTCATTGAGGAGCGTTGTTATCTGTAATAGATTAAAGACCATTAATAATCTAGTTTATGACGTTTAATAATTGTTTAAATATTGTTGCCTTTCACGCTTTACGTGCATAATGTTATATGAATATTTCAGTATTTGTGTTAAGATGCTCGCAGAGAGAACTAGAATGATGTCAAAATGTCTATTAAACACACATTGCGTTAGATTTCGAGGACGATCATACGCGATGCATGTTGTGACTTCGATCTTTTGTGTTTCTGCTTGCAGGTGATATGAGAGGGGGTTATGTACGACAGGCAGTCCGGAAATGATATGTAGCACATTTTTTATTTTTTTGATACTAACCGCCCGAAAATAAGACAAATGATTCATGGGTTGTCAAAATGTGCGGCTATACGATGTTTACGCGCGCCGTTTTCTGGGTAGATAGAAGCTATACATTTCCCAACTTTTTTCTTGGCGGATACTGTGGAAGCTTTTTTCATCTTAACATGATTGTGTGATTGGATGATATATCTCATACAGTGAAGATTAATGATAATGTAATCCCCTATAGTCTTTGATATTAAGAGCATACTCCAGAGCTTGGCTAGATTTCGTCTTGCTTGATAACATAATATTATATGGAATATATGCATGCAGCATTTTACACACAGTGTCCACGAGCAATGTGACCTTTATAATATTGCACCAGGCATTTATAACCTCTGACATATAACACTTATTAACCATTTAAAAGCAGCACGACTGATAAACGCTGTGTGCTTTAAAGAACAAAGACAATTATTTGTGTGTTGCCATCACATGCACTTTTCAACGACAAACTGTTTTGGATGAATTGATTCTCATAGCATCCTGGCTATTGTGGTAATTTATTGTGTACGATGTATCACCTTCATATGTTTGACACCGCAAAACGTAACCTCCTCCCTTACACGCAAAAAATTGAATCTGTTCCGTTCATGTTTTGTTTACGCTCCATTAATTTTGAAATTCCAGTCCAACGAAAAGCACCTTGGTACTAAAATCCTATGATTTATCAAAACAATCGTAATGGTTATTATAATCTATGCGACTGGCAATATTTACACTTGTCTAGATTTACGGTGTCTTTATCTATAGACGTATGTAATGCTTAAGCTTTCGGCATTAAAGCATAGACAAGTATGTTGACTTTCTGCTTCGAAGAATCATAAAAGCAATAAATCATGTAAGTTTTATTAATATACAGAGGTAACTCAGGTTCAGTTGTGTTGAACCCTGGAAACATTCTCCGCAGCCTCTATAAACTTTAGCACCCACACTTTTGCAAAGATATGAACGTGCAAATCCCAGACGCCGGAGCTAAAATTTATCTGTTAACTCTTTAGTCCATTGAGACGAGCACATGCCGCTTAAATGGAGCACGTAAGGTAACCACTATCGCTAATGTTAAACTGCAATCGTGAGTACATAAACCAAGGTACAGCTGCTCAAAATGGCAGATATGCACATAATTCTTACTGCTCTATCGTGATTCTCTGTGCCTAGCGCAGCATCCAACCAATTTAGATATTATGAACCTGAATTAATTCGAAAATAATTATGAACACCCAGAAATAATATAACAATATCAAATGTTGTAGGACATTGAAGATAATTGCGTTTTTATACAAATCAGATTTTACTGTTCCAATCCATATGGGGGCAGGGTGAGGAGGAGACGAAGCTAATCACAAACCGGTCAACTGAAGCCTGAACAAAGTAACAACTTCAGTACGTTTGACCAATTTGCCTGCAGTGCAGTCAACTGAACCAGCCGTCATCAATTAGCATCGTTAAAGATCAACCGTTCATTGCCAGCAGCTGACGGACTCTCACAAAATCATCTCGTAAAATCAGTGGTGATTGGTCTATAAAACAAGGATATTAATGTCCGTAATGTTAGGTTATATGTTACAGACCTCCCAAACATAACATTTAAGAACATTGATATGGTAATATCCAGCTGGTACTTGAAAATCTTAATGATATGATTTGATAACAGTGAAGCCTGCTAACTAATGTGATATATAGTAGTTTACATATACGATAGCAACATATGCAGACACGGATCCCCTTAATTGGCAGCTTAATGTGAACTTTGCGTTTGCTCCTAAGACCATGATTTTGTATATATTTTGCGACAACGGTATGCTTGTTATCTTCTAATGGACTACCTCCTGTAAGGTACATGGTTTGCATTTATGGGATCTATGCTCTGCATTTTTTTTAAACGGGCGGAATGCATTTACCATCTAAAGTCGGGAATTGCACACGTTTATCTGATGCCAGAGTTGTTTTTCATACTGACTGTGCTTCTTTATATAGCGCCTCATAAGTATGATGATCAAGTTGACATTTATATTATATTTAAGTTATTTTCGATAATTTCAAGCCTGTGTCTGACGTATTTTGGCAGCAGAAAGGCTGTGCAAAACAACATTTCCCCTGCTCGCATCAATCGCAGTGAGTCATCCCAGTATTTCTTTGTGGTTTTGTTATTATCATGATAGCGCCACCTAACGATTGCAGTGTATTTTAACTAGCGAAGTGATCACCGCAGAACCACTCGAGGTGAACCCTCTTAGCAAAAGTATACACTCTTTGCTATATCATCTCGGATCTGAATATCATTATGACAATTTTCGTGGAGAGAATAAAACATGATAATCACGATATAATAAATGATTAGGAATGACCCTGTTGTATTTAATCCAATATTACATATATTAAGATTCGGCAAATTATATCGACCAGATTGGGTGTAATCATATTCGAGTGTAATTTGAATCGTATTTGATGGTCATGCCAAAGATTGACACATCGCATTTAAATGCTTAATTGTTTTTATATATGCCACTGTTCTAGCTGTTTTAAAAACAAAAATTATTGTTGCTTCCGGCAGCCACAGAGCATTGTTGTGGATGCAATTTTATAGTATAGTAGTTTATTTGATACTCTCGAGAATACTACCATCATTTTTGCAAGAAAGAGGTGGAAACATACACCTGCCTCACATCTGTTCATATGATAAACATCGTACCAGTAAAACATCACGATACAGTCATCTTGTATATTATTTACTTCAATTATATCTACATATCAGAGCGAATATGAAAGAAAACCGGAGGCGGCATGTACATGTGTGTTGCTGTGACGTATATACCATAAGCTGCACATGATGCTTCCGTTTTCTCAAACATTCGCATATGTGTTCAACGGAAACACTGATAGACAAATGAAACATTCTCCATTGCTTCCGGTGAGGCATCGGGGTTGTTTTTTCTGGAGCATTTGCTCGAGGCATAAACTTACAACAGAGTTTTCCTATTGGCATAAACATATTTCGTTAGGGACATTTAGTCAAGTGTTTCGTATTATATATTTTCTCCGGAGCCTAGTAATGACCTACACGTTGTGCTTCGACACATACATCACTAAATATCCTTCCATATTTAATGTTTAATAAGGAAACTTACTCCTCGTATGAACACGTTTAATGACATCGATATAAAGATAACGGCAATGAGAACAAAAAGTGAATATATTACCTAATGTCTCTGATCCATTAGATGAGGAAATAAGCAGAGGATATCCGACGCAGCCCCGTCATTGTCTTGTTTGTTACATTGTTGCATTAGTTGCTCTAGTTTGCAGCGGCGAAAAACATTTGATCAACGCTTGGTCTCAGTACTTAGGTAATATCTTTATGATATTTTAGGGATGTACTAATGATTAAAACAGCTTTAACCATGACTAAAAGCGTAGTTAGGTATATTAACAGTTGAGAGAGGTTGCGTTTTCTCTCAATTCATGCAAAGTACTGTGACTAGACTAGTACTTATTCTTGATAGCGCCTAAGCTGCGAGCAACCTATTTTTAGCAGATTCAAATGAAATGGGATATCTTGAAAGTAAACGTGACACGAAACAATTGGTCGTTATTTTGCTTTTAACACTGGAAGATTGTATCGCTTACTTGGCGCAAACCTACTGCTCACCAAGTTGTCAAAACCAAGATAACATAACAAGTTATAGAATTCCAACTATAAATCCTAAAGAACGGTAGCCCGTACCACTGTGCTAAAATGAGTCTCATTTGTGACAGCACATGTTGTTTGCTACAAGACCAATTACGTCCAGGAATCAGGCCAGGCAGATGATAAGCAACATTATCTGGAGACTAGTTAACCGAATAGTATCGCTATCACACATTTTATTTATTTTGATATAGATGCCAGCAAATTAGGTATTTAGAGTGAATGTAGTAAAATAATCTAAGGGTTTTTAATGCATATGCTATTGAAATTCCCTGTGATTCTCCCTAAAATATGGGAACTATACGCGTTTGATTGTTAATTCGAAATGAATACATTAGTTGCTTTTCATAACTCGACGCAGTAATCTTCGTGTGTAAAAAAACCACCCTGTTGAAAAAACGTCATTGATATACCCACGCCAATTCAGATTGCCGATGAATTAACAATATGATTGTGAAATTTTCTATATTGCTAGTAACAATACGAGCTGACGATTATCACACCATAAGATGAAATACTAGAATAAATTGTGCAATCTCAAAAAGGGCAACCGCGGTGATGGTCTGGATGTTAGCAAACAAACCAAGTTAATGTATGAAGCTGCTCCATGGGATTGGAATGACACAAAACTAATAAGGTTGATAGACGACTCCTAGTTTGTGTGCTGATTATCCTTAAATGTCCTGTTTCTGAGATTTATTGCCACAAGCAATGTCCAGGGGCGCCATTGCGTTCACGCATGTCTGTATGTACATTACTTGTTTCAAATAAGGTGAACTATAAGCTTCTGTAATAATCAGAATATATATCTTGTCGGTAGAAAAACTTCCGTGCTTAGTCTAACAGATACGATATGACTTAATAGTGAATTCGTTTTCTTTCAAGAACGCAACCAAAATATTTTCATTCGAACAAACATTGATTGACAATATTCATTTCAACACTAGTCGAGTGTTTTTCATTCTTGTGGAATCAAGGTAGGAGAGCTTCTTAGTGTGACATATATTCAATAACCTGGGTTGTCAACAAAATAATCAATGTAATTAGTGCGAATAACAAATGCGGCTGTTAATCTGTTCCAAAAGTTACATGGTTACTCAACTTGACAGCAGGGCGAATTGCAAAATTGAACCATCCAAAAGCAGCTTGTGGAATATGCAAATATTTTAACAAGAACAATGCAAAAAGCACCATTGTATGACGGAAACAAACATGGTCAATAGAAGCTCGACCAAGAACGCGTGTTCTACGCAGGCATTGGTAAGTGTCTGCACCATGACTGTCGTGTAATGAGTGCATTTGGTGTGCATAGACGTTCTTTTAGACACCGCAGCGGAACTATCGAAGATTAGATGCAGCACTGTGTTATTACGGAAAGAATGTATTCATTATTTGAGTAACATTGTATTGCAGTTACCTACACACTGATCCACACGCATACAAAAACATACAACCTCTTTACCAACCACACACAAACATGTTTGCTGTAGAATGTCAATAAGCAGCTCCTCGTAGAAGCTTTCCATAGTTGCCATACGGGCTAAGAAGCACCAACATTTTCTCCTGTGTGTTGGATGTCCCAGAGGCTTCTTGTGAATGAAGATAGATTCGTACGAAAAATATTAGCCTGACACCTGTATGTGTATCGAAGCGTGGTAAGACAATCCAAGCATATGGATTTGTAACATGACAAACGTAAGCAGACACAACTGAATAACAGATAAAGGCTGACGTCGTCCATATCATGCACCATTCGTTAAAATACTAGACCACCATTCTCCCGCATTATGCTTTGTTCAACGAGTGGTCACCGCCCTTATATGGAACTCTTACATCTAGGTCCATTAGCTATCGATTTGCGATTTGCCTCAATATTTCCAGCATGTTTATGCTGAAGACGCATGTTAGTGTCCATTTCGAAAGCGTTGCAACAGTGATTCACTTAAAGAACTTTTCCCCCATCCTCGTTGTTGCAGAATAATCACAATTGTGCACTACAAACTGTGATTAGGTCCCAAATCGATCACACTTCAGATGGTTGACCCGCTGTATTTGAGCAACGTGTATAGCATTCGTTTCGCTTGCCATTATTGGTGACAGAATTTACAGCGACAGCCACAGCAACAGGCCATGTGTTATATTCTACATGCATGATTGAGCAAACGTCTTTTCTAATGTGTTACAGAACACCTTTGCTCCTCTGATTGCACCTGTGTGTTTCTGTGTTGCAATTTGTTTGGCGGCGTGATTTAAACTTCACAAGCTATTCGCGTAAGCAAACCTGACTTTATTTTGTGCTATAACAATCAACGTCCATAAAAGCATGCTTTTTTTTAAACATCATATGATGAGATCGATTAATTTGCTTCAAAGAGAAAGCATTCAAATCCTCATTCTACTACGTGTATAAGCTAATCGAAACGTTCGTTACCATCTCAAACAATTTGTGTGAACATAGGGTTCCACATTGCCAAACATTGCGAATTACATTTTATGTTTACATTGAAAGTCCACGGTAAACTTGGAGGAACGCATGTTTTATTTTCGGTTATTTTACACCTACTCTTGTTTAATACTTCCATAGTCTATATACTGACCCACCGTGTTTAACCGTTTCAAACAAGTCTAAATGCCGAATGTCCTGTAGTTTGCCATTATGACCAATGGTCATCCACTTGAGGACACAATTTAAACTTAATCAAAATTTTCTGCTTCCATAAAGCCAGTTTCAGTTGGAAACTATGATGCATTCATTATAATGGTGTGATGCTGATTAGGCTACCTTAGATGCGCATGATTAGATTGAGATAAATCACACAAATAACACGTTTGATATTTAATATGAAAGGGTCAACAGGTGAACAATCTAAAAAGTGCCGAAGCCAACTGAGCCGACTAAAAATTGTTCGCATCAGTTTCAAAATTTCTGTTTAACATTAATACATGCATTCAGGGATATTCATGTCGTTATTTAAAAACTAATTTTCTTCTACAGAATATGCTGTTGTGTTAGTGTTTGTGCATTAATGTACTTACAAATGATGCTACCTTTTATACGCTGAAGCACAAATATCTAGTACTATATGTACAGATGCATTCAAAGTCTAAGATCAACAAAGTGTCAAGCTATTATGAGAAACAAAATGATGCCTACTCCGGGCACGTGTAGCATGATCGTTTAATAATACAACAATTACTAGGATAATGACATAGTCACCGTTCTCGATCGCGCGTATATCACGTTTATAAGAGTGTCGACCGGGTCAGTTACCAGAACTATTGGTATTTAATTTCTGAAGGTGTCATCTTTTCACTGCGAAAGCCTTTTTATACCTTAAATAGACCATATGTGTACATGCAGTCCTCTTACAAGTTGGACAGGGACAACTAGCGGCTCCATTTAATTTGCCTGTGCCAGAGGCCGGAATAATTCTTAACCAATTATGTAAGACCTGGACCTTATATGAATAACCTTTCAATAGTAAGGCGATGAAATATTTAGGCGAAATATATTAATCCGAAATCTAATGCAATGGTAGGTTTCGTCGTAAATCAAGTCAACATCTATGTTTGACATCCATACACTTACATAACTATTTTGGTTAAAAAAACTTCCATGTAAAACAGGTTTTCAATCCAGGTTTCTAATAGATATTTCGCGATTTGTAAGTGATCTTAAATTATCATGACAGTAGCCTACAGATATGCAAAATTTCATTAATGTGTTGTTATTTTGCTTAATTCATAGGTAATTATGAGCGTGCTTGCATGGTTGGTTACATGTTTTGCCATTGTGTAGCAATCATAACGCAGCGCATGCTATGATCACCCAAAAAATATGAAATTCTTCAATTTCAGTGCATTCTGCGCTTTATGTAACTATAACACCGTATTTTAAATTGGACTGCTTACACTATAAATTTGAAAACTGGAAAATGCTGTTGGTCTTAATATTCGATAGATGTTAACGATTAATCGAATGGCATAAAATAGTATTTATATATAAGTTCACCCTTCTAATGCTTATCCTGCCTAAGCAACTTTTGAATATGTTGCAAAATCACTCCAACGCGTATTCATGCATTTGTATATATTTTGTCGCTTTATGCTATCATCCCTTGGCAGGGGAGAACTATGCAGTACATTCTATGTAACGAGCCATACGAGTATCGTTGCTGTTTGTACATTATCGACGCGAATAAGTTAGTAACGCACAACAGCCTCTACAAGACACCATTAATCGCGTAAACTATTATTAAATATAATTCATTAACCTTTATATTTATTGAATCGCAATGCAAGCCAATGATAAATGTACTGGAATAGCATCTGCAGTGATGGCGGTCTAGTAAGCGACCGAACGTACTTAATAATGGCGGACCACAGAACTAATAAAGTTGATGGATGAGGCCGATCGGTTCTGGTTATCTTCAAATGTCCTCTTTCTTCCGAGATTTACTGTCATAAATGATGTCCAGGCGCGCGAATACATGTACACATGACTCAATATGTGTACTTTGCTTTATTAAGACGCACTTTGTATATATCAACATGTGTCTTGTGAGTATTTTTCGTGTGCTCATGCAAGAGAAATGGCTTTAGTTAACATTGACATCGTTCATCTAGAACGCGTGTTCTACGCAGGCATTGGTAAGTGTCTGCACCATGACTGTCGTGTAATGAGTGCATTTGGTGTGCATAGACGTTCTTTTAGACACCGCAGCGGAACTATCGAAGATTAGATGCAGCACTGTGTTATTACGGAAAGAATGTATTCATTATTTGAGTAACATTGTATTGCAGTTACCTACACACTGATCCACACGCATACAAAAACATACAACCGCTTTACCAACCACACACAAACATGTTTGCTGTAGAATGTCAATAAGCAGCTCAACAGCTCCTCGTAGAAGCTTTCCATAGTTGCCATACGGGCTAAGAAGCACCAACATGGATGTCCCAGAGGCTTCTTGTGGATGAAGATAGATTCGTACGAAAAATATTAGCCTGACACCTGTATGTGTATCGAAGCGTGGTAAGACAATCCAAGCATATGGATTTGTAACATGACAAACGTAAGCAGACACAACTGAATAACAGATAAAGGCTGACGTCGTCCATATCATGCACCATTCGTTAAAATACTAGACCACCATTCTCCCGCATTATGCTTTGTTCAACGAGTGGTCACCGCCCTTATATGGAACACTTACATCTAGGTCCATTAGCTATCGATTTGCCTCAATTTTTCCAGCATGTTTATGCTGAAGACGCATGTTAGTGTCCATTTCGAAAGCGTTGCAACAGTGATTCACTTAAAGAACTTTTCCCCCATCCTCGTTGTTGCAGAATAATCACAATTGTGCACTACAAACTGTGATTAGGTCCCAAATCGATCACACTTCAGATGGCTGACCCGCTGTATTTGAGCAACGTGTATAGTATTCGTTTCGCTTGTCATTATTGGTGACAGAATTTACAGCGACAGCCACAGCAACAGGCCATCCGTTATATTCTACATGCATGATTGAGAAAACGTCTTTTCTAATGTGTTACGGAACACCTTTGCTCCTCTGATTGCACCTGTGTGTTTCTGTGTTGCAATTTGTTTGGCGGCGTGATTTAAACTTCACAAGCTATTCGCGTAAGCAAACCTGACTTTATTTTGTGCTATAACAATCAACGTCCATAAAAGCATGATTTTTTTAAACATCATATGATGAGATCGATTAATTCCACGTGTATCTCAAACAATTTGTGTGAACATAGGGTTCCACATTGCCAAACATTGCGAATTACATTTTATGTTTACATTGAAAGTCCACGGTAAACTTGGAAGTACGCATGTTTTATGTTCGGTTATTTTACACCTACTCTTGTTTAATACTTCCATAGTCTATATACTGACCCACCGTGTTTAACCGTTTCAAACAAGTCTAAATGCCGAATGTCCTGTAGTTTGCCATTATGACCAATGGTCATCCACTTGAGGATACAATTTATACTTAATCAACATTTTCTGCTTCCATAAAGCCAGTTTCAGTTGGAAACTATGATGCATTCATTATAATGGTGTGATGCTGATTAGGCTACCTTAGATGCGCATGATTAGATTGAGATAAATCACACAAATAACACGTTTGATATTTAATATGAAAGGGTCAACAGTTGAACAATCTAAAAAGTGCCAGAGCCAACTGAGCCGACTAAAAATTGTTCGCATCAGTTTCAGAATTTCTGTTTAACATTAATACATGCATTCAGGGATATTCATGTCGTTATTTAAAAACTAATTTTCTTCTACAGAATATGCTGTTGTGTTAGTGTTTGTGCATTAATGTACTTACAAATGATGCTACCTTTTATACGCTGAAGCACAAATATCTAGTACTATATGTACAGATGCATTCGAAGTCTAAGATCAACAAAGTGTCAAGCTATTATGAGAAACAAAATGATGCCTACTCCGGGCACGTGTAGCATGATCGTTTAATAATACAACAATTACTAGGATAATGACACAGCCACCGTTCTCGATCGCGCGTATATCACGTTTATAAGAGTGTCGACCGGGTCAGTTACCAGAACTATTAGTATTTAATTTCTGAAGGTGTCATCTTTTCACTGCAAAAGCCTTCATATACCTTAAATAGACCATATGTGTACACGCAGTCCTCTTACAAGTTGGACAGGGACAACTAGCGGCTCCATTTAATTTGCCTGTGCCAGAGGCCGGAATAATTCTTAACCAATTATGTAAGACCTGGACCTTATATGAATAACCTTTCAATAGTAAGGCGATGAAATATTTAGGCGAAATTTATTAATCCGAAATCTAATGCAATGGTAGGTTTCGTCGTAAATCAAGTCAACATCTATGTTTGACATCCATACACTTACATAACTATTTTGGTTAAAAAAACTTCCATGTAAAACAGGTTTTCAATCCAGGTTTCTAATAGATATTTCGCGATTTGTAAGTGATCTTAAATTATCATGACAGTAGCCTACAGATATGCAAAATTTCATTAATGTGTTGTTATTTTGCTTAATTCATAGGTAATTATGAGCGTGCTTGCATGGTTGGTTACATGTTTTGCCATTGTGTAGCAATCATAACGCAGCGCATGCTATGATCACCCAAAAAATATGAAATTCTTCAATTTCAGTGCATTCTGCGCTTTATGTAACTATAACACCGTATTTTAAATTGGACTGCTTACACTATAAATTTGAAAACTGGAAAATGCTGTTGGTCTTAATATTCGATAGATGTTAACGATTAATCGAATGGCATAAAATAGTATTTATATATAAGTTCACCCTTCTAATGCTTATCCTGCCTAAGCAACTTTTGAATATGTTGCAAAATCACTCCAACGCGTATTCATGCATTTGTATATATTTTTGTCGCTTTATGCTATCATCCCTTGGCAGGGGAGAACTATGCAGTACATTCTATGTAACGAGCCATACGAGTATCGTTGCTGTTTGTACATTATCGACGCGAATAAGTTAGTAACGCACAACAGCCTCTGCAAGACACCATTAATCGCGTAAACTATTATTAAATATAATTCATTAACCTTTATATTTATTGAATCGCAATGCAAGCCAATGATAAATGTACTGGAATAGCATCTGCAGTGATGGCGGTCTAGTAAGCGACCGAACGTACTTAATAATGGCGGACCACAGAACTAATAAAGTTGATGGATGAGGCCGATCGGTTCTGGTTATCTTCAAATGTCCTCTTTGTTCCGAGATTTACTGTCATAAATGATGTCCAGGCGCGCGAATACATGTACACATGACTCAATATGTGTACTTTGCTTTATTAAGACGCACTTTGTATATATCAACATGTGTCTTGTGAGTATTTTTCGTGTGCTCATGCAAGAGAAATGGCTTTAGTTAACATTGACATCGTTCATCTATTTCAGTGAATCTATTTCTTTTTTATGGATAATTCTCAACGGCAAAGGGAATGGAATCAAACATACACTCAATAACCTGGGTTGCTCACGACAATAGTCAATGTAGTTGGCGTGAATAATAAATGCGGTCGATACTCAATATTAGATGATTTGTGTGCTCGATGGCAAAGCAAATCTGACGATAGATCCTTCAGGAAAATTGTATTAAGTGATAACGCTGCCTGCGAAATAAAAGACCACTGTATGTGGTAGCAATCGCCACTTAAACAAACGATAAAAACTCTACCTGCTCGCCCTGTGTTGCGTAAAGGGTATTGGTTTCTAAGACTATCTTTACCTACACTATCGTACGATAAGTTTGTTTGATGTCCATTAACATTCGTTAAAACACAGTGGTGAATATTATTAACACACGCCGTCACTAGCTCGTATAAACTAAGATCTTAACTTTTTATGCAGTGAATAAGCATCCTCAGTTAGCGTCCGACATCGACAGTATAAAGTCGCTGTTGCCACAAATCATCGGATTTGTCGAATTAGAATGGCAATGATAGCAATAAGAGTATAACAAATATCGACAGTTGGCTTTCGCTTGTGTGGTAGGCACATATTCATCGTGTGCTACACTCTATAGGCGTATATTGTATTACAGAAACACGCCGATACAGAGTATGAACACACATCGCACAAAGACCTGCAACTACCTTTCATACCTGCACACACGCGCGCGCGAATTTGTGATATGAATACTTATCAGCAGTTATTAAGCTGCACTTGGAAGCTTAGGCTGTCCATAGATATCCCAAATGCTGGCTAACGTCAATACTATTCACCTGAATGTTGGATCACTATGTGGCAATGCGTGTGAGGATAATTTGTTATAACATCAAAGCCCTCTAGATAAATTGATTCTAAGACTTCATGAATGCACATGCTAATGTAACATCCATACAAATGAACGCCTGACAAAACTAGCAAAACGTTTGCTTAAAAAAACCGGAAAGCAGACACTTAAAATACAAAAATGTTGTCCAAATTAGTATCACAAATCTTTTGTAAATGTGCCTAAATAACTATCCCTCTTCATCAATATACTTTGCCAACAGAAAGGCCACTGTTCTCAACTGACATATCCAGGTACTTGAATATCTTACCGTTAAATATAGATTTGCTTTGATATCCATTACATGATTAACTTGATGTAATCGCATGCTTAAAGAAATAGCTTTATCCAATTTCCGTCTTCGTTGTAAAAGAACGATCAAACATGATCGATGTATATACATACATATATATATATAAAATAAAAATATATATATATATATATATATATATATATATATATATATATATATGCATATATGTGTGTGAATAAATTTTTGAATCTATATATATACATATACATAAATATATATATTTATATATATATATACATATATATATAGATGTATATATATGTATGTATATATACATACATTCATATACATTGATATGTATAATCCAATCTTAAGGTACAAGGCGAAACAGGACTGCAATATATCATCCTTCCAACAAGAAATTCAACAAACAATCTTTCTCATCAGACACACGCCTACAAGGACTGCCATACTTAGTTTGAACTTAGAGAGAAAAAGATAAAGAGAGGGAGATGGAGAGGGAGAGAGAGATCTCGAGAGGCAGAGAAAGATCAAATGTTAATGACGATAAATAATATGCTGATAGCTGCATAGCCTGTTCCTTAATCCAAATACTGCTACAAATAATAAAATGTTCGTCCATCACGATGATTCTTTATCTGCCAATATTGATCCGTCGGTTTGAGGTGATCATTGTAAGATATTGAAGAATGTAGAAGTTTCCCATATTTGACCATTCCATTCCGGATTAAGGCTAGTACTATGCTAGCAGATATAAATGTTTCTTTCATCTCAAGAGCCACATGAAATGAATTGCTCTAACTATATTAGAAACTATAGAGTGATTTGTGATTTGTAGCAATGCAAGTGGAATCATTTATACGTATTATAACAAAATCGATTTCAAGTTGTATTCTTATGACGCAAAACCCAGAGTGGTCAAAGTGATCACACCAGGATTTGTTTTGGACAAAGATTACTTCAATATATAACGTTCGTGCACAATCGTTTACAGGTTTTTAGAATTAAACATCGTGATATGGGTGGCAATAAGTGACAAATTGGACTAACTATGCGATTAACACTTCTTGGGTGACCACTAAAACGTTTTTATGAAGTGCCAAGGTAATCAGATGCGGCTGCATAGGGTCGTACATTCGATAAGACGACTGTCGAAAGTTTAAAACTATGTACTCGGCCGCAAATAGTCGGTGAATGGGAAACCGCTTCGAGAATGTAATTGTTTCAAATTATCCGTTAAAAGTGCTCACACCCACTTTGCAACTTCGGTCGTTTCTGTTAACGGCCCCATGCAAACCTTTTGCTTGATCTTATCCAGCGTGTCTACTAAAGACATATTCTCATAGCAAACGTTCTGTCTTGCTATGAAGCTTGATGATGCAAAATTCAATGTAAATAGGGTTATCTCAGTGAAATGAAAGCTACAACATACCCAAAGCAATGCGTATATGTATAGCAAATGATTAAGTTATTTTGTATGTCATGACTGATCGCAGTTTGCACGTGTGTGTATGTGTGTCTATGCATTTATGCGAGTGCGTGTATATGGCTATGTGTGTGTGTTCGTGTTAGCGCACCTGCCGGTGACCACGTGTATATTGACAAAATTATATATGGTTTAAGTTGGGATTAACCAGGACAAAACGGTTCTGCGCTGGAATCAGTGAATCATTGGAATGTAAACACAACTATAAATGCCTAATAGAATGCTTGACAAGCATTATTAAACATTTCGGAACGCTTTCTTTATCGAAAACAGTTGTCAAATAATAAATGTTGATAGCAAAATGTGCCTTTTCAGTTATCTTAATTAGGCAGCTGGTATCGAAAAGGCTTTGAATGCGATTGCACGTGTGCAGATAAGTTGTATCGACTCTTACAGAACGAATAACAATACCACAACTGAAGAGGTCACACAGTGCTGATCGCCATAATTGATCTGTATCAGTCCGCCATACAATGGCACGTTTAATAGCGGAGGTTGACTTTAGTTGCAGTACAATATCTTAATCAAGCACCCAGTGCACAATAGAATGCGCCATTGAACAAATCGGTGCCATGGCATTTGAGAAGTGTTTGCATTATAAGCATCACCCAGCCTAGCCGGATCATTAAGATGCATAATTTGACGCCTACTGACTAAATTGTCCATAGTGTGAACCAACATGCTAAAATGGTGCAACATCTAGAAATGTAAGGCTGTAGTTCCATTTAGGTCAATGTATTCTTCAGCTCTATTGATATACATCGTTGTCAATAGACATCAAGGAACTAGCGGAGTCCCCAAATGTCGGTCCTGCAAACTGTTCTAGATTAATCATGCAAAATATCTGTTGACGTGTTGATGAGAGCAGTGTTGATGACATAAAGGAATCAAAAGAACAGGCTAACAATTATCAACAAGGCTTTAGCATCTATTAGACTGTAGAAATGATGGTAAAATGTAATCTAGCTTTAAATAGTATACAGTTAATTACGTAGACGATAATATTTAAACCAAGATGTCATGGTTTAGTCTCTTACGTCCAGCACAACTAGCAGTAGTCATTAGAATGGTCTGTCAGACTTTGATTCAATGGCAGGCAACAAATATAGTCAGGAGCATGTTTGAGTAAAGTTTCGAACTAGAAGTGGTACTACTTGAATTCTTAAACAACACGCAAGTACGAGAAATCGATAAAGCTTAGTTAAAAGTATCAGATAACACCGATGCTGATTTCGCTAGATTTTGCCAATTCATCTTTGCCGAGACAAATGCTGTCATTTTATGCACCACTGCTTAACTAGATTCATTTGTAACATGACGTCAATCCCCGAAAGTAATGTATAGCTCGGATGTCTGGCGTCTCTGTTGGTGGCGTTGCTTTAGCTGATAAAGACCTAAAACAACACGCAATACTTAAACTGTTAAAAGTATCAGATAACACCGATGCCATTTCGCTGCCAAATTCAAATGCTGTCAAACACATATCACATTTGTGTAGCTCGGAGCTTTTATTATACTTAACGAAATTCAAAAACACATATCCTACGCCTACATAATGGTCGCTGAAAATGACTTGTTCAAGGCCTATCACTATATATAGCATATTCAGCAATGTGATGCAAATGTTGATATAATCTATGGCACTGAAATTCTGTTATCTCCAATAGGGAAATGTGTTAGTAATGACGTATTGTCGACTGTTTGCCACTATCTCATTGAGATAGGGCAATGCAAGTGTATCTTTTACCTTTGGCACAGGAAACTATCAAATGCATAAACAGTAATGTCAGCAGTGTGGTGGTCCTTGAATATGTCTAATGCTGTCGAATCATCCCTGCTTTCAAATAGTCATGCCACGACATTAGAGCTTAATGGGAGCTTGCAATACGTTCAGTTTTTGCGAAGCTAATAGTGCGTTGTTGACAATATTGATTACATATAAATAGTTAAGTGACTATCTGGGGTTAGAGCGGAAAGATAGAACTAATTAGTAGATAATCTAAATTATGGCCATAGTAAGTCTTTTCATAACATGCAAGCCGGGAGGAAAATTTGGATTGGAAATGGTATATTGATTACTTTGTTTATTACGATTTGGTGGTATATAATGTTAAACAGCCAAACGTATTTATATACCATAGGGCGCATTACACACTGTTGTCACAGTGGGTGTTTTCCTTTCACGTAACTCATTACAAGCCAGTATCTCCAATAATACCCTTACCCGAGGGATTTTAAATATTAAAGATATCTTCTGGCATTAGGAAACTATAATTAACGATCTATAACTCTAAGGGAAAGGCCCTTTTCTCTAATATTAGTTACATCGAGAGGTAGAGATAATAAGCTCGAGGTGTAATATGTTAATGATAGACAGACAGAATATATCGTCTGTGTCGTGTCTTTTTCATCAAAATGTATAACAGGAGGTTCAGCATGTAAACTGCAAAAAGGCTATACTACCATATCTGCTTTAATCATGGTGGCCAGAAAAGGACAAGGATCAACATTATTTAGCCGATATTCTTCGTCACTTGGCGAAGTCAACGTGATAAGAGTAACGGTGACTTATACCTTTTCATTTTCATCTGTTGGTGATACATCTAGAAGCTTAAGTACTAAATAGTGCCAACATAATGCCACTTCCTGAATGTTATCGCACCATTTGGTGACAAATAAATATATTCAAGCAAGGCAATAAATCTATTTTTAGAACAAGCTTAGCACCGCACATTATGCAAATTATGTGGATATTTGTCGTTATATTTCGATCCTATATCTTTTTCAAATAGCTACAGCCTTTCGGTATTGGAACAGCATACTCGATAATGGTAGCTATCTTAAACAAAATTCTCACTTGCTCACGAACGTTTGCGAGAAAATGCCGATCATTTAAGGTTCAGCAAAATGCCCAAACTAGCTCGCCACGAGTATTTTATGTAATACCTCATGAATAAAGCTATACTCAGTTGATCTTCAAAGATGTCACCAAGTCCATTCACGATATTGTTATAAACTAGACTCCTAATACGACTCGATGTTACGGAAAAGTGTTAAATAGATATAACCATGGTATGATTGCCATCATTGCCTTGGTCAGGTTGGTCATAGGCTCAGTATAATCACAACATTCTTGTGCTTGAAAGTATGTTTCTCAAAGGTCATGGCGCTATGATGTGAATACGAGACCAGGTATATAAATGATACTCATGGGGCTTATTAAGTCTCTCTAAGATCTCCTGACTGTGTGCATTTAAGACCCTAGGACACATTCTATTTAACTGGGCGTTCGGCATAGATGTTTGAGTGGGATATTTGTTCACAGAGCAGCAATGCAACGCGAAAACTTCATCCACGGAAACAAGTCTCACAGGAATTACAATGCAAACACAAGCAAGTTGTGATGTACAATTTGGGCCGCGAGGCAACAATTGAAGGGATTGAGGGTCCATAATTGAATGGCATAAATTTATCAAAATCGTCTGTCGCACAATATTCACTATTGATCCCAGGTAAAACATAACATCCACTTTCTAATTCATTGATTATATAGCTAACAATATCTTGCCATACTTTGGATTGAGCCGAATTCATGGGTTTGTATTGTAAATTCAACTTCATATGAACAGACAAATCGCAATGTATCAACCCGTTTAAACCATAACAGCCAAGCGCAAAAGTTTGTCGTTAAGCACGTTACATTATCATTTATGTGGCAGTTGTTATCAATACTGAGTCGCAGCGAATAGCTGATGAAAAATTGTATGTTTATTTTAACTATGTCGAGATTTTTTACTGGGTTTGTATTCTGCTCATAGTGTGAAATATTGGCCGCCGCTGGCTTGATTCTGTGAATAACATAAATGAACACATTTGCATTTCATGTAGCGATATTCACTGCCACAAAAATTGAAGTGTAATTAGCGATACGTTTTCTGCCATATTGCTTTCGACTGATATTCTTGTGAGTAATGCATATCTACTATGTGTCTGAGACAAATATATTGTATGCACCCTGCTGCTTCTGGTGATTTATCAATTCATATGCACCAAATCATCAAAACAAACGCAGTAGATGGAACTGTCCTAGCCGTGAATTGCTTCAAACAATATTATCTGCATGTGCGCCTGAAGCTTGCGCTGAGTGATGTTTAATCTAGTCATTGAATGCCTGAGATAGGCACTAACATTTGGCATTAATAGATCTCAAGTAGTAGAGGACAGCGACATTCAGAAACAGCCTCACAAATAAATAAATATAGTCAGCACTGCGGACTAATAGATTTAACGATCACTTGAGCTCAATATCCAGGTCGACTCCACCAACCAATCGTCCATCGTTAGATCCAGGCTGTCGTTGATAAACCTCGGGGCTTTTTTGTGGGCTCCCAGCTACCTGAGTACCCGATCGACTCTCTATGTGCAGCAAACAAGTAATGTCCCGCAAATATTGAAAATATTGAAATGGACTCGATGTTGTAAATGATGGTGGACAACCACCAAATAGACGGTTTGAATTGGCAATATATCAACGGTTCGTCACAGAATACATGCATGTCAAATATGTTTTGCATTTGACTTATTGCTGGACTAATTGCAGGTTTAAACTGCCTTATCTGTCTTATGGTGATATTGTATTTTCTCAGTCCCTATAGAATTAATTTAAATATATATATATATATATATATATATATATATATATATATATATATATATATATATATATATATATATATCTATATATATATATATATATATATATATATATATATATATATATGTATATATATATATATTTATATATAAATATATATATATATATATATATATATTTATATATATATATAATATATATATAGATTTATATATAAATGCATATATAAATATATGTACATTAATCTACTATTTGATATACTCATCGCAGTATAATTTGCCCGGGAAATCGATATTCAAGTTTGAAATATGCAATGCACCGATTTCCCTGCTTCCCCCACACACTGTTATTATAACAGCTCTTGGGCGACTCCAGCTAATCTTACAAGTGGGGATGTGTGGTGTATTATTCCTGGTTTATTATGTTGCCGAAAGCTGTGACAGAAACGCATCGATTTCAAAGCATAATGCATCTCCGAGCAATTAAAATCACAAGAGGAATATCAACACATTCATAACCGCATAGTAATTATGCTTATATTTCAAATGCGAGAGATAATACAAACATCGAAAAGCGCCTTAGTGTGGCCGGCCTATAGCAGTGGCCAGCTAAAGTTTGTAGTCCATATGGAGCATGTGGATCTGAGTATATGTATAATTTTGTCATCGCTTAATATATGCTCTAACAAAATGAACCAAAAGTGTTATGGCTTCCTGTCGGCATCTTCCGATAAGGACCACTTGGGACAATTATTACGGGCACTGCTGTAATACTTGTATCGGTTAACGAGCGGTTGTAACAGCCATACTCAATAAAGACTTCGTTATGTTTATGAGTGATTGGGCGCATAATAAAGTACATGAAGTATATCACTTGTGCTTATGTCAGCTTGCCTTGGTAAGCATAGAGGACCAGCCTCATAGCCCCTTACAATATCTATCAACACCACTGCAGCAGGACAAGTGTGTGTAACTAAAAGAATTGCGCATTTGTAAGATACATACGATTATGCTGATATGAGATATTTTTCTCGCTCGACTGCATTATTTGTGAGGTCATATGAAATACATTTTTGCCCATCATATAATGCTTATGTACAGGTGTATAAATGCATTAGAATTGTGCAGATGAAAATATGCATCGGAAAGCCCCAAAGTTACTACCATGCCCCAAACATCATAACTGACTCGGATAGCGATGTACGCAGAATGAATGCTCAGTTATTTTTTTATTGCTGAGGCGAACAATAGTGAGCTGGAATGAGTTCACACAGTCCCTGGATATCTGAATGCGCTTTATAAGTCATGATGACACAAAGCTGCAGTATAATATGATTAATACTGGTGTAAAATCAAATAAGAAAGATAGATGATTAACCAAACCGTATGGTCTCACGGTATTGTAGTTTCAATCAGGCTTTACGTCAAATTGCGATCCGATTAGATTCCATTGTCATAAGAATTTATCACGTGTTATGACGTTTCCTAAAACATAAATAAATGCAATGGTTGCTTTTTATAACCATTGACTGTTTATTGACACTTTCTTTTGTAGGCGGGGAAATGTTTTTAACATCCTGTTACCGACTTTACTTTCAAGCAGATTTTTTGATCAATCGGGGCAATGACCACTGCCTGATTATTGTATCTTAACGTAGTCACCGGACAACAGAAGACCTTGTCGATGTACTTACCTATTCCTTGCTATGTAGACAGTCATTATCGATGTGACCTTAAGTAAATTATAAAACAAAAACGAAGACAATGCTGCACCACGCATGAGACAAATACTATGCATCATATAGGAACTATTTAGTCGATGATCATGTTTCATCTCAGTACATGCATTAAAACATGGAACATGGATATGCGCTATACATTGCAAACCCCGATGGTGACAATGCATTTATGGTCGTAAACGCGTTTGTTACTGTAAGGCAGCGGGAATATGAATATGTCTCCAAGATTTAATCATGTAACATGTGAATTGAAATTAGATGCATCGTCCGCACTTGCGACCAATATAATTTCAGTTTTCTGAGCAATGCCACATCGATGGGTATATTACACTATAGAGTTTTCCTGATGTTTAACAGAATTGAAAACTATAAAACTATATTGTAAGGATAGTTTTACAATTTAGTTCACACCAAAGCAAAACCAAAATACTTTGAGGATTTGTTGGTGGCACACTGATGTTAATAATGGTTGAATGTTTTTGATAATGATAAATAACACCCATACTCCATTTCAAAATAATTCAAATGGGAATATTACCAATCAACGTTCACAAAGCGCCTTGCCATTCCTGGAATGGAGATATAAGTCGAGTCTCTTTCAAAATAATTCAAATGGGAATATTACTAATCAGCCACTCGTTTGGTGCTAACGTTCAAAGAGCGCATTGCTATTCCTGGAATGGGGGTAGTAGTCAAGTCTGTTATATCATAAGGCTCTCAGGCAATCCATCCGCATGAATTCCTCTCCTCTCTAATACTCTGGCACAAGGCTTAGAAGGCATGAAGGTGATGTGCTGCAGCGCACCATTGAAGTCGTTCATAACAGCAATAAAAGCGTTGTACGATGTAGCATATTCCACGGCCTCGCTGATGCTTAAACTGTTCTGCAACAAACACAAGCTGTATTTCAACAACAATATTTGAAACTGCAGCTTGTTATCTGGGCTCGAACTAACGCAATCTACGCAGTCTAGGAGGAACTTAATGTGTACCTTGTTCCTTCGTGTAGTACTTTAAAGATGAATGTCTGTTATTGCTAAAGTTAAACGCGCACCAATATAATTCGAGCACCGTTGCTTATGTTATTGGCTGGTGGGAAATTACATCGGAAGTTAAACGCAGGTGCATTTCATAAAAAAATCACTCGATTTTTATTCGACAAAAAAATGCAAGAGTATCTTAAATGGTGCTGATATCCCGAATCCAAATTTGGAATGGCCGTATATATTTCTTGTTATTCTTTAATAAACTTTCAGTTTCTCATTTTTCACGTCCTGCCAAAAATAGCCCTTATTTGGAAGCTCATGTATTATTAATTCCGGAAGCGCAGCAACGTCATCACTCTGTGCCGTTCGCCGCCGGCTGATGTTTAGTTTGTCACCCATTGAATAAAATCTAAGGGCCTATCGTGAGTCCATTGCACTATTAAGATTTGTTAATTGTTGTTGCGAACATACCTTACTTTGTAAAAGGTAGAGAAATCACTTAATCCTCTTGACCCTATTTCAATGGCTTGGTGTTCAGTGTTCGTCATACCTAGCCCGCAATCAAGTTGTGGCAGTGGACGACAACAGACATAGGGATCGGGCATATGCACTCAAGAAGGATGGTCAGCCAATGTAAGTCTTTCATGACCACTCAACTAAACACTGACTAAATGTCCTATCAGGAAACAAAATACTGATGTCGCACATGTAATGTGTTCTAGCTATTTACCATATAATGCAATTTTGTTGTGTTGCAGGTACAGCACTCGCTTCAACAAGCTGTCAAAGAAGTGGTCATCGGTTAAGAGGCCAAGACTTACGCCCATATACCAGATATGATGACAGAAATCTTAAGACCCAAGCAGTGCGACAGCAATCACATCTACACCCACAACACTCTGCTGATGACCCCGCAACATCAGTCTCAACATTGCTCCTGTGCCAAGGCCAACTACCCAAGAAACAGTTGAATTGCAGGTGTCTCGTTTTGATTAAAAATATGATTTGGAAATTTGTTTTTGTTGAAATGTACAAATCTTTTATTAGTCACATTCTTTTGTCTGTAAATCCAAACTGTAATAGAAGAGCGCATGGAATTGGCAAATCAATAATATATTAACTCATTTTAATGTCACTTCTTTTTTCATCAGGGCTAGAATTATGAACATAAAAAGTCAAATCTGAAAATAATTCGTCATGACTAATTGACAAAATAATGTGTACATAATTCTTTTCTTCTGTGTTTGAGAGATGAAAAATTTACTAATATATGATTGCTCATTCCATAAAACAAATAGACAATAAATTATGAGATTGTTGAAACAAAAATGTTCAGAAAAAATAATACCACATGTTTTGTGATACTAGGCAATTTCAATACTGGGACAGCATAATCCACACAAAAATACCAATCAGAACAATGAGATATTTACTGATTAAAATTGAAGGCAGATGCACCGGTCTGGTGAAGTGGTAGTTGATGGAGGGTGGAATCCTTCTTTCGGCGGTGTGGGTTGTCTGGTGATTGTAAGCGCAAACTGTGGCTGTCTGTCTAACCATCAACCAGCAACTGCCGCAACCCCTCCAAATCCAGCCACCACACAAAATTCTGAAAATACTATGAGTAATCAAAAGTCTTCATTTTGATGGATTGAATATCTCCAATGAAGTTCGCTCTCTGTGACCAAAATTGCATGAAGGTTTTTGGAGCCGGCTTTCGGTCTGTCGAGGTCTAAAAACAAATGAGAACCAGTGGAAATATATGGTTCGATAAGTCCAAAAGTACCTTGTTTGAAGAAGGTGGGGCTCCTCTGCCACCTCTTCAGGCTGGTCTGCAACCTCTACCGACTTGGACACCTGTGTCATGGTGAACAATTTCAAACCATTAAGCACATCCTTCCCAGTCCTAATGGATGTATTGAGTTCAATAAAATACCCTTGTTAAGAATCCAATTCAAATAATATAGGAACCAACCTCAGTTCCACATAGGTTGTCACAATCTGTACCATGACCCCTTCCATGGCCTATTCTTGCACGTGATCCCCTTCTTAGCTTTCGATTTCCTTTAAATTTGAAAGTGGGTTGGTTCAATTTAATTAATGAATGAACATGGCAAGAATAATTTAATAAATAATGTTACAGTGTTTGAGCCAAAAGCCTGCAAAAGTCTGCCCAAAACAATTTGTTAATAATACAGATTTAAGGTCATCTCTGTCACTAAATTTCACCGAATTTATTCCATCTATCCTATCCAAAGCTTCTATAACACCAGCATGGTGTTAAAGTAGACAATTATAGACACACAATCTAAACCATGCGTATAAGTCTTATCAAAGTGGGTTGCAACAAACTTAAAATAACCCAAATCGGAACCAAAACCTCCCCACCCGTCTACTGTCCCTTGTCCAAACCCATACGATGATACATACCACCCCAAACTCCTAGCACGGACGTTTCAGTACACAGGGATTTGCATTGGCCGGCCGCTATCTTCTCTGTAGGGTTTATGTATGCATAGAAGATAGCGGCTGGCCGGCCGATTCAAATCCCTGTTTCAGTACACGATAACCAGATAACGTAGACGTCCTGAGGGAAACCCCTGCCCCTTGATTTATAATACAATTTATGAGTTCATTCAGGAATATTCCAATATTTTGCGATGAAAAAGCACGATAATTGCATATGAAAAAATCCAACTTCGAACAATTGTCATGGCTTTATACTCCAAAACGTGACAGACTAGTCAAGAATATCGTTTTTATTACGCTTGAACATGCGCAGCCTCAGGGTTAGCACCGGTCGAACGGTATTATAAATATAAAGAACGTCTTGTAGGACAGCCTCAGGGTTTGTTCGCAGGTGTAACGCTATTTATTGTTAAATTTACTGTAATCTATTGTACCGATAGTGTTCACTATATTGAGGCGGGTTCTTTTTATATAACATTCGAAAATTCAAATCAAAGACGACTCATCGAGAAATATCGGAATCGAAAGACTCACCATTTCGTCTGCTCGCGTTCCCGCCTTCTGTCGAATCCGCGCTGCTCATGACGTCACGACTATGTGTGGTAAACAAATGACCCTTTAATACGCATGCGTCATTTTTCCATCGACATGTGCTCATGTTTGTAAATACGGGTGTGACCGACAGATTTCGAAACGGCGTAATCGACGATATAGCGTTGAACCAGTTCGCAAAATGGGTTTTATGGGTTCCAAACGAGTTGTTCTATCAAATGGAGGCAAAAAAACGCATACCAATTTTTTTCGAAAAAATGCACCTTTAACATACTCAAGCTTCAAACATAGCTTTATATACGCTATGTTAATCTCATGGCAGTTCAGCGTGCCAAAAGTTTGACATGTTAAAACAACACCACAGAAAACCACATTACCTGTTTGGACTATAGTGAAAATACTATGAAAGCTTCCATACATATAAGAATGTTGTAACTCTATGTTGGGTGTATATATATATATATATATATATAATATATATTATATATATATATATTATATATAGAGATATATATATCTATATATATATATATATATATATATCTATATATATATATATATATATATATTCACATCTATAGACATATATATATATATTATATATATATATATATATATATATATCTCCCTATATATATATATATATATACATATATACACATATTATATATAGAGATATATATAGATATATATATTTATAAACATATATATATATATATATATATATATATATATATGTATATATATATGTTCTATATATATATATATATATATATATATATATATATATATATATATATATATATATATATATCTATATATATATTTATATATTTCATTGTGTACAGAAGTCCAGAATGATCTGCTTAGAATAATTCTCACAACATCACAGTCTCCTATGTTTACGCAAATATGTACCACCCGCCGCCCTTTCATTGGTTGTACTTACCAAACGAACGATGATGCAGATTGTTTCTCAGTCAATGCAATTCATCGCTCAGTCTAACCTCTACAACAGGATGCTTTGTATGTGCTAAAAGCCCATCGTGTGATTCAGAATTTGGCATTTAACGTGGTTTGTAAATTTAGCTTCTTTGGACACTTCAGCCTTGTTTTAAAGTACGAATGTCAACTTGGTTATAATGCTTGATTAAGTCATCAATGTTACGTTTCAAGGAAGCAAAACCAGCCAAATAGTTTGCTGTACACGATGTGCATTTCTACATGATTTTGGTACGGTTAAATAACGTACTTTACTTTACCGCTGATCTCTGCACGGGAAATAGTGCATGAGCATGTTTGAGTGCTTCTAGATGATGATTATGATGATGGATGAAATAGATGATGCATGAGATGATTTGAGTGATGATACTTGTGATGTAATGATTATTGTGAATGTTGATGATGATGATGGTTACTGATTATCAGCCAGTATATGATGAGTGTTGCCTATTGACCGAGGTACTTAAGGGAGGTAACCATAGCACTTGAAATGCGAAACTCGATATTGTGGCGAGCTGGATATCTCAAAATTATTGGATATAATGCTCTGGACCTTAAGTAAGAGTATGTAGCAATATTATCTATTTTGAGAAGTGTTCTTTGTCTTGTATATCTGCCCTGCGCTCTCGACTAGCTTGCACAGGTTCTCAATTGTTTGGTCAATAACATAGTTGTTTCTCGTTTGTCAAGAATTCTCGCTGGTCGCCAAATTTCTTTGAATTCAGTTTTTATTTGCTGTTGTCACTTCTTGATTTCCTGTCGGTTTCGAATGATGTTCTGTTTTGTCTTCTAGGAACGCTGTGTCACTTGTGTAGTTGTGGCTTCTATAGGGCAAGTGGATAGAGATGTATGCTAATTGCTGTCTTTATGATGAAGATGATGGTGGTTATGATGATTATGATGATGATGATACTGAATGTGGTGGTAATGATTATTGTGAAAATGTTGATGATGATTATTGGATATGGTATGTACTGACCTATGTTATCAGCCAGTATAGTCCTTAGCAAACGACAAGTGTGCAAGCCTATTGTCACCGAGGTGTAGTTTTGCCCTTTGTAAGGGAGGTAACCATAGCACTTGAAATGCGAAAGTCGATATTTGTGGCGAGCTGTAGATATGTATCTCAAAATATTGCGCTCCTATATCGCTGTTTTACCGATAATGTTATTCAGACGTGCATCGAAACCTCTATTATCATTCCGATAAATAACAAATATATGTTGTAGGACCTTAGCCAGAAAGCGTACGCCTACGGTGCTATTGTTTCTTACATTTGCAGTATTTTGTTTGGTATTATATGTCAATACTTGATAACTGTGCCTAATTTTTAAGAGTATGTAGCAATATGATATACCAAAAACATCAGGCCAATACCAAGCAGATTACAGTTTGTAATCGAATGGGGAGCAGAAGTGCCAAGCTTTATGTTATAAATTTTCTTTTGTTTCAGGGTTTCAGGTCTATTCGCGTTCAACGAGCAGTCGAAGGTCCAGGGGTTCGGTCTGAAAGAAGTATCTCATGTTACATCTGCCTTCGACCTTCCAACGCATCAGCTTCGTGTCGACTAGCTTGCACAGGTTCTCAATGGTTTGGTCAATAACATAGTTGTTTCTCGTTTGTCAAGAATTCTCGCTGGTCGCCAAATTTCTTTGAATTCAGTTTTTATTAATCCACGTACTTCGGTTAAACCATGCGACCCTGTATACAACCAACAGTCACATATCATGGGAGGGGCGTAGTGCTCCACATATTTGTCTGTGACCTGGAGATTGGATACCATCCTCTAATCACCTGATTGCCGCAAGGTTCTTTCTGATAATCCTAAGTCCCTGTTTATTGTGTCCTCTACTATGCACTCCATCCCACTTGACCTGACGTACTCTACGTCTATCTCTATGATGTACTCTGTTCCACTTGTGGATAGGAGTTGTGTCTTTGTGTGGCTCCCTGACATACTCTACGTCTATCTCTAGGATGTACTCTGTGTCACTTGTGAGTGGCTTGCTTATGGGCAAGTGATAGAGATGTTATGCAAAATGTTGATTGCTGTCTTAGTGCTTTGAATGGCTTTTTGACACCATTGAATTCCCCAGCGCACAGAATAGTTTAAGTAGATACATGCTTCCTCCTTCTGTCTATCGCTGCCGTAAATGTTTACAGAAAAAAAATGCTGAGTGTCGGATAGGGGAGTGCAATTTGTCTGACATTCGTCTGATAGAAACAAAATAATATTAACGAGTAACGAGATATTATGAGTCATTGGCAATATTTCGCCTTATTATCCCATCGATGTGAGGTCAGGTAAACACAACCTTATGTCTATTCATATAACCTGAACAAAAGAGAATCATGCTCTAGAATTTTTCCTACATTTGTACAGGTTCGTAGTATTTTAGTAACCATTGTGGAAAAAATGCTAATGATACTTAATGCAATAGCAACAACCAGCCTTATTCAGGCTGAGAAAAAAGACTTGTCATGTTTCATTTACTTCTTTCTTGAGACTACCTCATATACGAAAACCCGGCTTTTATATATATAATATTATTGTATAACCTATATATATAAAGGTATGTTTAACAAGGTAACAATGAGCTTATACGAATCCGATGATAGCAGCTTTAAGCGGTGCTAAACCATCAAAATATACACCGGCTCCCACCGAGTAGGGAAAATTCTATTCCGTAGAACAAATGAGCCTCCTTTTAACTTATTCGCTTGCATTTGTTGTTTAAGATGCACTCGCTATTCCTAAAAACATCCTGTGTGGTTCTTGAACGTTGCTGTATTAATCTGAATCCAGAGTAGTATGTTACACGCCAGACGGAATGGGGGGCAGTTAAATGAAGGTAATCGAAGAGGATGGTTGTGATGCCCTCATAACACACCTGTTGCTCACATCTTGTTCGATTGGTGATACAAACCTGGCTAGCAAACTACTGTTCATTCTACTTGATCAATAGGCCTCATCTGGAAGTTAATCACTTAATTTGTTAGCTGTTTAAATACCGGTGGCGGTGCAGACACCGATAAATTCATTATCATAACGATTGCCCGCCACTATACAAGTTTTATCAAATTGATATTTTGGTAATAGTATGTACATAGTTTATAGGTATTGTCTGGCATGCTGTTTAATTACAGACAATGCAATCTTGGAATATTTCTCTGCGCTCACCAATTCAGAAATAGTAATTTAAACATACAAGTTTATTCAGCGATTTGTTGACAAATTCGTAATATATCAATTGGGCTGTTTGCGATATGATGATCGTTGTCTTATGAAATGACCTCCCGACCAAAATGTAATCGGTCGTGGTGCAAATGAGGTAACTTTTTGAACACCTTCCGGCTGAAAATCTATAAGCACTGAGCAACATTTAAAGACAACTTCACCAGAATAAAGAGTCCTTTCAACAATAATCAACAACACTGGAAATTAAAGGTTTACCTAATCATGTTTCTTGTAGCATGAAATCAAATGATGTGCTTTGCATCGCAAACTGAGGGCTATTGAGATATTGCATTGTTACGAAAGCACCAGCACCTCCTTTTCCCTCTCCTTTCAACACGGCTTCATATTGTGATTATGGCTTGTCCATATATGCTGTGATTAATATGTTATCTTATGAATGCTATGAGTGTGCCTAGCAGGTTTGTTTTGTCCTGTATTGTGTAATCAAATGTATAACTACACGGGTTCGCAAACCGTGGACCATTAAACACTGAGGTTTGATCAGTAAGTCATTCTTTTGGGTGCGTACCATTTATGGATGCAGCAAATGAATGGTTATTCGCATGCACTTTGTAGGAAAAGTTACCTTCTGATCGGTTGAAGCATCAAAGAATCACATTTGTAAAGCAATTGTAGTTCATTGTGCAAAAATTTGCAATTAAAGATTTTCATTAGCTTTTGTTCGAATCATGCCATATTTCAGCATATAGTTTGAACTCTTTTCAAATAAAAATGACAATAGAGAACAAGAGCAATACAGACAGTCCAAACTCCACTCCCTGTTACCAACACATCACGAAAGGTGTTATTGGTCATTGACATCTGTATTTATAGCGACATGAGATACGTTACATTAAACAAAGTTGAGATACGATTTGGGGTTTTAATTGTGGGGTTTTAAGCGATCAAATCGACATTGCAGTCAATTATTTAATTTTTCTTATGATCTATACCAGTTAATTAAGTATTTAGGATGAGCCCATCCGAAGCGTTACTTACGATTATAAGCAAATGTTATGTAAGTGCAATCATATATATTGGGAAAGCTTCATATAGTGATTGTTCGTTTGAAATGAAATCCTAGCAAAACAATGGGTGTTACAAGTCATACACGAATCGCTATGAAAAAATCATAAACCTCACTGGCAATTAGATGTTCACAGAGGGCCATAATTAAAAATAGACACGTTGTACTTATTTTATTTATTTACACTTACTACAGCTGGTATGCGTTTGTATCTGTTTCATCTTGACCCCGTACAATGTACGTAATTTGAAGGCCCATGTATGTTCCATTTTTTGATCCATGGCGACAAAAATCTTGAACACATGATGTTACTTAATGTGATAGATTACTTTACATTGTTGATTACTTTACATTGATTATTCACTACAAGTGCTGCAACAGTGAAACTACACCATGCACAATGCAGAATCATGATCTAATCAACGTCACACATGGACAGGCATTAAAATCATTATTGTCACCAACCATCTGATGGTACAAAGTGAAACACCCTTACTGCACACAGAATACAGAAATTGATTGATGACGATCGTTTGGATCGATCTTCTTAGTATTTGTGTTTCTAAATACTTCTTACTAATACATCTTTTCCACAGTCGGTTGTCGAGTGTGCATTCGCACACAAACATACGAACACACATATTTGCTGGAGATAGCATATCATCCTCAGTCATTATGCATGTTAGTCATGTTTTTCTCTATATGGTTGTTAAATCATTGGTTTTGCAAGAGAGGTGGCTGAATTATTGTACCATAAAATTGGATTAAGTCCTGCTTAGGTGCGATTGCTAATGGAACACCTAAAGCTAATCACAGATTGCCAAACGTGCAGGGTTTGCTATGCGACAAACATAGATCAGCACAACTGAATAACAAACGATAATGTTTGAGGTCGTTTACACCATGTGTAATTGGTACATATTCTAGAATGACCACTGCTGTATTGTATAATGCTTTGTTCATTATAACAATCAAAATGTGACGATATTTGTTTTCCGCTCATAAATGCACAATACACAGCGATTACATCCCATACCAATGCAATTTATGGATTTGTACTCTACAGAAGAATGATCTGTGATTAGCAACACTGCGCCAGTAGATGGGGGAATTATTTCTCTTGACTATGACGGGTAAATGCGTGGCAGTTACTATTCGTCTCTTATATGGTGACCAAGCCCGCCCGAACATGCCTTTCATCAAGATATACATGCAAATGTCCGTGTATTGTGTTTGGGATGGACAAGGTTGGGGCCATTTGAATTATGTGCGGTTCGCTGCGTGTATTGCGTCTTGTATATCAAAATATACCGCATGGTTGATACTGTTGTAACATTGTGGGAAAACATTCTTTAGAAATACATATGCAATACATCTTGTGCTCTTCTCGACGTATATCTTATCACGTAACCATGTAGATATACAAGGATTCTATGTCGACATAGCTTGTTTTAAGATTGGCCTAAATATTGAAATGATGTCGTGTTGTATAACACAAGGCATTGCATCGTATAACCAATTCAGAAGATTTAAGCCAGTCTAAAAATAGTTAATGAAACGAGCGGCTAAAGTGGTTGCTTTTATTATTAGAGTATTGTAACTACAAAAGTGTAAAACAAATGCAGTCGATACTGGCATATAGAAGGTGTTATGCTATTGTGCCTATTTTTATACCATAGCCCGTAATGCATAATGTGAGTGATATAGCAACCATAAGGTCCAACCTGTATTTAGCAATTGAAACACCCATGCCGTATCTTTGAATCATTGATGAGAACGTGATTGGACAAGTGAAAGCTATATCCGCTGCAGTATTCCATTAAATTGCCTCCATGAATCGTTGGTGTTCCATGTCATTTCATGCAGATGTGACTGCATCACCTTCACACGTGGTGGATTACAATATGTGATATTCGTTGAAATTGACTTCCAGTGAACAGGCTATCATGGAATCCATTTCTACGTTCGAAACATAAAAGCGATTCTATACCGCCAGTTAATACATAGATGCTTCAGCACCTGCGTCTACGGGATGAGAAGTACAACATACTAGATGGGTTTACAGCTACATCACATTATGAATCGATGCCTCCCGATACATAACAGCATTAGCATCCACAAGTGAAAAATAGAAATTGCATATCAATGAAATTTAAATTAGTAGAGATTCTTGCAAAACATCGAAAAGCTTGGGCATGTCAATGAATAACATTGAACAAAACGATGTAAATTATAATACGATATAGTTGATGAAATATATATATATATATATATATATATATATATATATATATATATATATATATATATATATATATAGATATGTATATATATATATATATATATATATATAAATAAATATATATATATATAAATATTATATATATGTATATATATAAATATATATATATTTACATCTATATATCTATATATATATATATATATATATATATATATATAAATATAGAATATATATATATCTCTCTATATATATATCTATATATATATATATATCTATATCTCTCTCTATATATATCTCTATCTATATATATATATATATATAAATATATATATATGTGTCAGTAAGCCGATAAATAAATGATCAATTGCGAGGAAAAGTTTGTCATACTCCTCAAACCGTTTTCGACGCATTTGATGTATGTAATCATTACATGGAAGACCTCAGGAGAATCATGTTACATCAGAAAGCAGACAAGGCATGAAATGGATATTAGCTTTGGCAAAAAATGAATAAGCATCGATGTGTAAAAAGGAGGTGGCCAATAAAATAAAGTGTGTCTATCTGATGCAAATATATGTGTACATAAATAGCGTGGTCATGGCGTATCCTAGTTTCGGTTTTTTCAAAGGTCGTTTCTGAAGATACCGCACTGTTACTATATTAGCCCTATTTCGTATGGCACCAGATGCTTGTTGTATTTGGCTACTGCATTATTCAACGATATCTAGGTGCGTTTTTGTTAGTTTGGTGGTCATCATGTTCGAAGCGATATCCCATGGACGAACTTGTGCGCTTTCATCTGAGTTAAAGATGATGAATGCAGAAGAAAGAACACTTATATCTTTCATGGTAATACCGTGTCATGTATTGATCCGTTTCTTGTCCATTTTACTGCAGCACTTATCGACCAAATGTACCGCAGAGAGCTTTCATTCTTGCCGCCAGGTTTGCCAGGTTCCACAACGCCGTTGTAAAATAAAATATACTTATGCTGTTTTAAACTATTTCGGAATAGGGCCATATGTCTACTGCTATACCATCGATTTGTTTACTATTTTCTGGTGTTAGTATAATTTGATTTTAATAGAATTGCTATTATACTAACCATTTTTCGAAGTACTAATATACTGAAGCACCGAGCTACCTTTTCATATACTGGAGAAAACACATCCCCCAACATCCAATCAGCCTTTGAGTTAGCACTGATAGCAAAATGTAAATGCATTCCCCCCGCATCCAATCAGTCTTTGAGTCAGCACGGATAGCAAAATGTAAAGGCTCTGTGTATCAGCTGGGAAATATCTGCCGGTTAGGTAAATTGTATCACCTTAAAGCCAACCACAACTTGACACATCTGATGAACAATTGGTTACTGTCTCGGTGAGCGTAGCTAAGTATATTGAAATATGGTAGAGTGTGCGTTTTGGGTCGAATCCAACGAATTGTCGTAAAACATAGAAATGACTTTTTCTGCTCATTTGAACATTGATTTAGATAATTGTGGTAGGTGTGTGTGAGAGAGTGAGAGAGAGAGATAGATAGAGAGAGAGAGAGAGAGAGAGAGAGAGAGAGAGAGAGAGAGAGAGAGAGAGAGAGAGAGAGAGCGAAATAGACCAGCTGTAAGTGCTGAATTACAACGGTTGCATTTCCAGGTGTGCTGATAACCACCTAGGTCTAGTGGGATACAACACGCTGCTTTTATAGATGCTTAACATTAATCAAAACTTCGATGTGACAATGTATACACAAGGGCCACCATCCCAAAGTCAGACCTTGAGATCTTTGCACTATTCGAAAAGAGCGCACACAATAATGGCTATTGCTCGACATTCAAAAACTCGGGAAAAAATCTCCAATATATACCTCCGCATTTGGCATTGTATTGTATGCATTATGCTTGACCAGAACACGGAAGAAATAGTCAATTATTGCCAAGTACCTCTCTTCAATTCATATCATGTCATTGTTAAACAAAATTAAGATGAAATATACTGAAATAGCCCATCACGTTGATGATTTAAAGTTAGTCTTTATGAACATTGGTTGGTATCGTTTAAGCAAGACCCGATTCGCGAAGGATTGAACTCTACGAATATGTAGTGGCTCAAATCTCGTACTTCTCTGAGTTGCAACAAACCAACAATGTCGCATTTAAAACCTCAATATAAAATGCCATGCAAAAAACCGTTTCAGATTTAGCAACATTTAAAACCAATGTCACCTGGCAATATTGATCCCTCAAACTTCTCGGTTGCCATGCGTCATGAAATAAATTATGACTAGATAAACAGCCGCAACTCCCATCGTAAAGTACCCCATAATGTGCACATGAAATGAACCCAGTTGCAATGTATGGCGCGAGTCCTGAGGCGAGCGTCTAACTATTTTATGTGATGTTAACGATTTTCATAGGAGTAGTTTAATCATGCTTCTGTCTATATTGCTATATAAATCGCGTGAACGTCTACTACACCATAGGATCAGTCCGATCTACGTCAGCAACAGAATAGTCTCATTTGTCATTCTTTTATGTTCATTCAATCCGCGGAAACCGTTTAAGAATAATTAAAGGCGCGACAGCAAACCTACAAAATGATTGATTGAGATCCTTTATAGCATCGAAGAATCATACACGCGAAGCCTTCATAGTGCATAAGATTTCAATGCATTATTTGTAACAACAGTTGTATGACTTTGTATGTATTCAAGCCATTCTTCAACGAATTACTGGCATTTATTGTAATGAATAATAACCGATAATATTTAAAAATAAATGGCATGCGCACTGCATATAAACCTTTTACAGCATCTCAACCCCGCAGCAATAGCCATCATTGTTTACCACAACACAAGATTATAACCATTCGGGTAACTCGAGGTTTGTAGGTTATTTTCATGTTCTGTTCTGGGGACCATTACTCAACAGGCAGCAATAGCAATCAAATAATTGATGCATTTTCAGCTTAACTGAAAACAAACAACTCTGAAACATGTACTAAAATAATTTCAAGGATTTTTCATATATTCATATACTCTTTTGAGAACTCGCTTTAGGAAACCTAGCAGAACCGAGCCTCATTCATTCATACATCAATCAACACGATTGAATTGTTTATCAACCATTCACATATTTGTATGCCTCAGCACGTGCTTGCCGTATATTTGAACGCAAATACTGAAAATTAAATATAATTAATATAATGTGTAATTATTTCTATCACTTTGCTCACTGTTCAATGATTTGTATCAATGACATTTAAAAGCATAAATGTTGATTAATGACGCCAAGTGCATATTCTGAACATCTCCTGTTTCTGAGATTTATTGTAATAAGCAATGTCCAGGGGCAAAAATGCGTGTAGACTATGTACACAACCTGGCACTAGTTATCAGAATATATATCTAGTAAATGGCAACACTTTCTAGCATTTGTAGTACAGATTTTTGCAGTCAGATTGACATCATTCCTATGCCTTACAGAGCGCTATAAATACTTCCGGATTCAAGACCAGAGTAGATTAGGTTGATAGATATATATATATATATATATAGAGATATATATAGAGAGAGAGATAGAGAGATAGATAGATATATATATATATATATAGAGAGAGATAGATATAGATATATAGATATATATAGATATAGATCTAGATATATATAGATCTAGAGAGAGAGATAAATATTTATATAGATACGATATGTGTAGATAAATCTATATTTATATATATAGAGAGAGATCTATATCTCAGATATATAGGGAGAGAGATATAGGGATCTATAGAGAGTATAGAGATAGATATATCTCTCTCCTATTCTATATCTATATATATATATATATCTATATATAGATATATATATATATATCTCTCTCTCTCTCTCTCTCTCTCTATATCTCTCTATATATATCTCTCTCTCTATATATATATCTATATATCTATATCTATATATATATATATATATATATATATATCTATATATATATATATATATATACTTGTCTTCCGCCAAGGAGATATATAGCATTTAAGACCATGCCGTGCTGCCAATGACAATTTACATACTATCATGAGATACCGACTCGTGATGAGCAACATGCATATATATATATATATATATATATATATATAGAGAGATATATATATATATATATATATATAGATATATAGATATATATATGTATACAGAGATATATATATATATATATATATAAATATTTATAGAGATGCATATGTGTAAATATATATATTTTATATATATATATAGATATATATATATTATAGAGACTATATAGAGATATATATATGCATGAGATATAGATATAGTATATATAGATATTTATTTATCTATCTAGAGAGAGATATATATAGAGAGATATTTAGAGATCTCTATAGAGAGAGATATCTATATAGATATATATATAGATCTATATCAGAGATAGATATATATATCCCTATATCTAGATAGATCTCTCTATATATCTCTCTATATATCTATCTCTATATATATATATATCTCTATCTATATATATCTATCTATATCTCTATATCTATATATCTATATATATATATATCTATATATATATATATATATATATATATATATATATATATCTATATATATATATATATATATATATACTTGTCTTCCGCCAAGGAGATATATAGCATTTACAGACCATGCCGTGCTGCCAATGACAATTTACATACTATCATGAGATACCGACTCGTGATGAGCAACATGCAGTTTCTATTCTGCTGCATCGACACAACGGATTATGTCACATAAAAGGTATTTGGACGCAAGACCATTTGCCTGACAGTTTGAAATGGCTAATAAAACATTAGCGAAAAAACGCATTTTCCATAACGTTGGGTGCATAGCAGTGGAGGGGTCGTTGTAAGTGATACGAGGCACTTCCGGAAGCGTAAGGTTTCGAAATGTGTGATTGGGCCAACAAAGCAGTAACCGTGTATGCCCCTGTCCTTTGCTTCGTGACATTGTATCAGTGCTTTAGACATGTCATGTGAATGGGTCGAATAAAGGCCCTGGGTGTGTTACCATCATTAGCCACATATTTCAGAATTTTACAAACGGAAATGTCAGTAATCGGTAGTAACTTTTCCACATATAGTAGCATCATTTGTCCGAGGTCGACACACACAGGCCCCTTAAAGTAGGTTATACTAGTTCGTGATCAAAGGTCGCGTTCGATGGGTAATTAGATAAAACCACACGGCGTCTCGGCACAACTAAGAAGAAGTTGTGCTTGACAAATGTTAACCAGGCGATCGTGCGGCCAATTTTATATCAAATAAATGTCAGAATTGAATTTTCCTATCCGCATTAACTACGAGATGGGGAAAAACAGTTTCCCTTTAATAGCTACAAAAAGACAAATGGTCCATATTTCAAGGATAATAACCATTTATGTGAGCTGCCAATTCTTTATCCATGCAATATTTCAGGCTTCAATTAACATAGAACACACCGAATGACTTGGTTGGTTGATATTCAGCTCTTGGAATATTGCCAAATTTAACGCAGGAGCAGCATCATGTCATTTCACATAAAATGAATACTGTTATAATTACCACTCCATATATTTAACTGTATGCGATTCAAATCTTCATTTAACTGTGGAATGAATGCTATCATATAGATTTGAGAGATGATGAGTGATGAATCGATATTGAAATTATTTATATCCAAAATTCCGATATTATGATTATTAAAGCAAATATTATTTTTCTATGTGGTAATATTTCATTGATAACGGAACAGAGCCGACTCATAATGAACAGAGAAAATCTCAGAAAGCATTACATAGTTTAATAGTAGAACAACAATCTCCGTGAACAAAAAAGCTGTGAAAAGTATCATGAGCAAATTTTGCAGGTTGCATGCAAGAGCGAATACCTCAAGCTGAGTGTTTATAACTGTGAGCATGCGAATTTTTATTCGTATTAGTATATATATATATATATATATATATATATATATATATATATATATATATATATATATATATATATATATATATATATATATATATATATATATGCACGTATATACGAATATACATTCGCATATATATATATTTACACACACATATACAACTAGAACCGACCATGAACTTATTATTGTCCATGTAACATTCTTAACATGGAACGATATTGTTCTTTGATATAGTCACCCACTAGGAAATGTGGTTACAATGTTTCACATTTGACAAGAAAATAGCTAACTCCCGCTTTCAGTTTAACTAAAAATAAGTAACCACCAAAGTATAACTATTGAACATTTACATCAAAGGTATCGGTTTATTTTTAGCATACCTGCAATATGAATAATCCTATCTGGCTGAGCGATATTGTAGGTGACGAGCCCAGTTGAATGCTTCAGCACAACAGCCGCTCTAACCTGCACTTACCTTAAGTGATACCCTAAAAATGACATATTCATAGTGTGCAAACTTACTGGGCATGTCAGTTCACAACCGCCCCCATCCTCCATTAGATTGCCCCTGTAGATCCTTTCGCTGTCATATCAAAAGGATATTGCACGCATGGAACCCTGCACTATGCTCTGACCACTGTATGTGATTCAGGAAATTTCCGCCCCGCGCGAGAAAGCCTACCGTATTAGGTTCTCTGTGGTGATGCATCTACTGCTGGCAACCTTATCCTCAAAAGTGCAAGTTCTGTGACGTTGATGGCTTGGAACAGTCCTACAAATACAGACACGCAAATTTTCTCAGAGATATTGAAATGAGATAACTTAAGCAAGTAAACTAACATATGCAGCTATAGACGGAAATGAAGACAAAATAACAATTGATTGTTAACGAGCGGTTTTTGTAAATCATTGAGAAATTTCTAGGTGATTCCTATGTTTAGAATAAAACACCTTGATCAGGTAACAACCTATTGCACGTGTAGTTGAGTTAACAATCTTTCAAATAATAAGAACCCCGTTTCATAGCACATCGTTTCATTAACCATGCGATTGGCAATGATAAAATGATAGTACGGATTGTTATGCATTATAACAACATGCTACGATGTATTCTCTGAGTAACACAATTACACAATATGTCATGTAAGTGAGAGCATTTTTATCACCGAACGGGCTATCTATTTATCTTGAAACAAATGCAATGGAAAGGGCCACAACTACATCATCAGCAATTGTACAATTGTACAATATTTCAGGGTCTGTCACGTCCTCTAATAAGCTCTTTTTTCAAGCTAACTGAGTACAATGCATAGTACAAAACTATTCGTCCTCTGGCAGCGGAATGTCGCTTACATCTTACTAAGCCGACAAATTCATCATTGAACCAATGCATAAGGTTATCCATGTGCCTTAGAGATAATCACATGAAATGTAACGAGGACCTATTGTAAATAGCTGATTTCTGACAATGACGTTAGGGAGCCTGTTGCAATAATATACGCCCTTATATGATAACTTCACGAAGCAAATAAAGCGCAGATATCAACATGGGACATCTTCATGTTTCTACATGCGTTTAAATTATTTGTAATAGTTACAATGTGTGAATATCGGCCGTTAAGAGAAGGTGTATATAGTTTAATTTTATAGCTAAATTGTCATTACTCACGCACAAAATGGATACCTACAGACATACATAATTCCGTTTAGAATTGCATTCGTGACAACAGCAGATAAAAAAGGAATCGGTTGCGCCGTATAAGGTTAATTGGAATATAATTATACTATTAGACACGTATTTTATATATATATATATATACATACATGAATAGATATATGCATATATATATACAAATAAATACATATATATGCATATATATATATTTATATATATATGCATATATATGTATATTTATACATATAAATCTAGTATATATACAAATATATATATATATATATATATATATATATATATATATATGAATTTACATATATGCAGTTAGTTATACATATAAACATATATGTATAAATATCATTTATATATATATATGTGTATATTCATATATGTATATATATATATCATATATATATATATATATATATATAAATATATATATAGATGTGTATATATATATATATATGTATAAATATATATAAATATATATTAGATATATATAACTATATATATATATATGTGTGTATATATCTCTATATATATCTATATATATGTATATATATATATATATATATCTCTATATAGATCTCTAGTATCTATATATATATATATATATATCTCTATCTATATATATATATATATATATATATATATATATATATATATATATATATATATATATATATATATATATATATCTATATATATCTATATAATATTTGCCTTTCAGACGACTTAGCTTATAGGTTGGCTTTGCTTGGTGAAAACATATCACTCAATCATACTTCACCATTTTAGTCTGGCGGTTGTATTTTTAGAAGCTCATATTCATATTAACATGATAACACCAATAAAAGTGACACTTCAAGGACACTTTTGCTCCCGGTTGTGTCCTATAGCTAGAATGATTATGTTTCAGCATTGTTGTATATTGACGCGGCATAATCGATAAACTATGACGTGAATAAATAAGCTAAACTTTGTTAACCTATGATGCTCTGTGAATTCAGCAATATTTCTATTTTACTAATGCTATTTCCGATATTGTCAGACTTGGCACCTCAGGCCACCCAAATCAAAACAATATTATGTTAATCATAAAATCAGTTCATGCATTGGCCTGGAGGTATATATTTCAAACGTAAAAGCAGGTTTGTTTGACACACATGAGACATTGTTGTGGTATCATTGCATAATGTGCGAAAAGCCTTTTAGGTTTATTGATATAGTAGCTCTTCTCAAATCTAACATCATCCAGGCTGCATATACGCACTAGGAACTCTAAGACAGTCCTCTTAATAAGGCTAGATATTCGATTAGGGTATTTGTCTTTGGCGCACCAATGCAATTAAATTACCATATCCATGTTAACAAATTAATAATGAGGCCCGCTGTTGGCGTGCAGCTATGATGGAAGGTAATACCGTAGGGAATAGATATGAGTCGATCATTCAACACCAAATATCGATGAAATTCGGCTGTGCGCATTCTCACGCCAGATATTACCAATCTCATGGGATAATCTCAACTCGAATCTAATTTTCACAGAATATGAAATTAATGAAAGCTTAAGCAATATTGCAACATCCTTCCGCAGTTTTGTTGCATTAGAGAGTTCGAGTAGAGGATTGTGACGTTTACAAAGCACTTAGTTGCACCACAGTTAATTAGTGCTATTGATGATCCATGCCAAAAACCGTTCATCAATGGCATTATATGTAGTCGACCTTTTGCAATTACTGCTAGTCTTTCTGGAACAAAAGCGGGATAGGTATGACCTTTGCTTTAATTTACATACGAACGAATGCTGTTCTATGAAGAGTCAAATGTATTATTTATTTAATGCGACCTTAATATTATTTGGTCGCCACAGTCACAAGCAATTTGTAGTTGTACAAAATATGAAAGTTTATCGATGGCATGTAGATTCTGCATAGAACTGTTTTTGTTGGCAACATGTGATAACAGTCGACACAATCGTGCACGTTAGTAGTGATACACGTACCCCTTCACACCTTGTTTTTGAAATTGAATACTGTACGAATACTGTACGACGTGTATTGCGTAATATATGTTTCGCTGACGATTGCATGCGGATTCGGTGCGGTATTTTGCTGACCTAATTCTATTTTTGGAAAGTGATTTCACCATCTGTTCCGTTATTTTCCGCCCTTGAAATCTTTGCGCCCTTGGTGACCTCATGGAGGGGCGCTATTTTGGATGAGGTCATTCTATTTTTGGAAAGTGATTTCACAATTTTCGTCGGATATGTCGTCATAGTTTGCTGAGCTAAGCTAAGTGATGGGATAGAGGGTGTGTATAAAACGGGAGAGTGTCTCAGTTCTGCGTTCAGTTATAATCATGGCTGGGAAACGGATGAGCGACGTGGAGTTTGTTAAAAGCCGTGGAACAAATCGAAATGGAGGAAGTGAAACCGCTATACACACGATACTTTGCACAGTATTCGATAGTGGTTTGGAATAAAGATGTAGTGTTTTTGAAAAACAATTTCAAGAAATGTCACATAGAGTTTGGGATGCACTGTGTATTGGACTGTGGTTACGAAATAGCTGCTGTCACAGAAACAATGAAACAGTTAGAAGCGGGAGAGGAGAGTCGTGTCGAGGTCTCTATTGGTGCAGACGTGACGATGAGTGTTCGATACCCGATCCCTATGGTGGTGATAAAGAAGGGTCAGGTGACAATGGAAATGGACAGTTACTCGTGGTATATGTTTGTAGAAGCGTGGGAGGAGTTGAAACAGCTCTACGGAGCCCACGTGATGAGAGCGAAATTAATGGAGGAATATCTGATGGTGGTATACACAGACACGCTTGTCGAATTAATCGAAGCTCTAATACCAGAAAAATGCCATGGCTGTCAGATCGACCACCGAGTCAGCGACAGCATAATCTTTGTTTGATGGCCGAACCTGAAGAACAAGTTCGGATGTGTATGACGGATGCTCTCGAGCGTGTTGACGAACACTATGTATCAAGTTTATGGGAATTAAGTATAGGTTTAATTGACCCCTGCCCCTCGTGGATGGAACGTAGCAAATGGTTGTGTGTGGACTATAGGAAATATTGGTTGGAGTCGGTGAAATCAGATATTGAAATACGTGTAATTAACAGATTGTGTAATAAATGAGTAAAAATACAGGCCTGTGTTTGTTTCTTTTAATTATGATTTGGAATGTATGTTATAAAGAGTTCAAATTTGGTGGGTGGTCATTTATGGCTAAGATAGTCAGAGAGTAACATCAACATGACGGATGCGTATAGCAGGTGGTCTGTTTTAAAAGACAAGTTACAGATGCATGCACAACTAACTCGAGAACTGAGAGACAATAAGATCTATAGACAAATTAGTATAAATCAACAGCGCTTGATGGAGTATGGTTACGATTTTGATACGGCTCTTAGTAAAGCGATCGAAGCTAGAGAGTGTTTAATGGATCGTCAGTTAACTGCGTTCGTGTCTGAAGATGAGGTGGATTAAAGTAATTATAAATATCGTTTAACAACAAGTTCACTGTCAGTAAAGGTTAAATCTTTAAAGCGACGACATGGAAACTTGTGTAGAATGTGACGAATGTCAGAGAGTTGCTGAGACCCAACAACCATATAGACCCAAGCCACCTGCTCAGGGTAAACACAGACCCCTGAGGTTAAGGCGATGTCCTCTGTGTCAATGTGGGTTTGTTACCAAGGCGCTTTTGACCCAACACTTGAAATATCACTGTAATTATAAGCTCTACATTCACAATCGAAAATTAAGAAAAAAACAACAGGCACAACAAAGCAGAGGAAGGTTGTGACGTAATCGGAAAGCTAAACTTCCACGTTCGAAGAACCTCACAACCCGGGTGGTGTGCGTGTGTGTGTGTGCGTGATTTACCGGATCTGAAATTAATTCGTCACGTGATCACGAAAAACCGCTGACATCAGCTAAATTAATTCGTCACGTGATCACGAACAACTGCTGACATCAGCTAAATTAATTCGTCACGTGATCACGAACAACTGCTGACATCACCTCGATCAGGGGATAAATAAGCGAACACGAACAGATTTTTGTTTCATTCAGGATGGCTGAGGAGAACAGCGAGGAGTGTGATTACATTGACGGACCGTTGTATACCAGTCGTCATAGTGGTCGCTTTCAAATCACCCAGTGGTGTAGTAACCCAGACCCCGATGATTTACACATTCGCGATCGATGGAGCGGACATCAAATAAAATTACCCTCAAATGCCTTTCTCAGAAGCGGGACGGCTCTTACATCACTCACCTTATCGTTGATTGACGTGGAAGCTGGCCAACCGGACGTTGATACGGAAGAAACCATTTGTGACGATGTAATTGGTCGAGTGAAAGCCCCAGTCCCCTATATTGAAATTACCCGTGAAAGCGTGACCATGTGCTTTGATAGTTTCAATTGGTGGCTGCTCATAAAAGCTTACCAAGACCTATCAGCACGCCCACAAAAGATGGATGACCAAGGAACGTCGCCTGATGGGTGGGATATGATAATTAGCCTTTACAGTGGTTTGATGAAGCCATTGTTATCTGACATAGCTCAAGAACCATGCGTCGTGTGTGGAACGGGCGTATGTCAAGCCGAGAACCAACAAAAGATGTATTCACATTGCGTTGGAAGAGCCTTGGATAAGGTGGACGAACATCACGTCACTTTATTATGGCGCTTGTTGTGTGAGCAACACAATTCGACTGAACTGTGTCTTTGGCTCTCTAGAGAGTATCGACGTACCATGTTAGGTTTTTGTGTGACCACCGAACACTGGTCTAAAGTCTTAATGGGGGAACCTTATGACTGTAAATATAATAAAATTATTAGACGCATGAATATATATGATTGGTGATTGAATAAAAAAGTGATAATATACTTTAATCGAATTTCTTTTTGAGTTCTACTTATCACGACACTATTTACCTATCCTATCTATAAAAAGATTGGGGAACTGTGAATGATAACTCAGTATAAGAATGGATCGAGCCTTAAAACACCCCTTTAGTTGCGTGATAGCTGGTCCGAGCGGCTGTGGAAAAACTTACTTTGTGAGTGAGTTAATCAAAGGTAGTCACATTGAGCCACCACCCGACTGAATCGTGTGGTGTTTCGGAGAGTGGCAAACCATGTACACTCAACTACCGCACGTGGAATTTGTAGAGGGATTGAATTTTGAGACAGATCCTCAACAAAGAACCTTGTTGATCATCGATGATTTGATGGAAGAAACTGACGAACGCGTCACTCGCCTATTCACCAAAGGGAGTCACCATGGCAATCTTAGCGTGTTGTATTTAGTACAAAATTTATTCGGAAAGAATAAAGAACATCGAACAATCAGTTTGAACGCTCATTATTTAGTGGTATTTAAGAACCCTCGGGACACTTCACAAATCATGCATTTAGCCAAACAAATGTACCCGCGAAACATCAAGTATGTACAAGAAGCCTTTTCGGATGCTACTTCGCAACCTCACGGTTATTTGTTTATCGATTTGAAACAGGCAACACCAGATCACTTACGGCTACGAACTGACATACTACGACCCAATCAAGTTGTATACCTACAGAAATAAATACCGTCGATCATCGGACGACCGCCATTCTTATCGTTAGACATAGATCATGGCAGAGCATCTCAGAAAACACGCTGATACATTACGAGTGATGGCTAAAGCCAAACCCCCTGTCAATAGGGCTTTGATTCACACGGCTGACAAAGAATTGATAAATTGTCTATGTGAATGTGCACTCAATGTTTTTTAAAAGGAAACGTATCCTTGACTTCAGTTCAGAAGCGTAAATTAGCCCGATACAAACAAGGTCTGCGCGCTTTGATCTCACCTAAAACTAACGTCAAGAAAAAGAAAAGAATATTACAAACCGGTGGTTTTCTCCCGGCGTTATTAGGACCTATTTTAGGTATCGCTGGTCCGTTGTTAGGCAAACTATTGGGCTAAAATTATGGCTAAGAAAATGATGTTGGTTGATCCCCGGGTACTGTCAAGTGGGCGTTACGATCAAGCTCCCACTGTCGACGTGTTATCCAACTTGGATGCGGAGATGAGGGCTGTCCTGAATCGTAGTGATTTATCGGAGGAGGCTAAAGTAGAATCTTATAACCAAATTTTAACAAAACACCGCGAGTATTACCGCCAGCACGGAACCCCGACACCTCACACAGCCTTAGCTAATACCCCGCCCCACACACCCAAACAAGAAGATGTGTCTATTGTTGAAGTTGTAGAAACCATCCCTGATAAATTTCAGAAAAAAGGGCGTTTGCTATTAGAACGCCTTCGAAAAAACCCAGACGTGGGCTGAAATGAACGAGGGGAATTAACGATTAAAGGACAAGCCGTTAGTGGGACTAACGTGGCGGATTTGGTTAACGATGTGTTGAGACGGCGTAAACACTTTGAACCAGAGGGTTGGAAAAGATTTGCTGAAGCGTTGCAAGACTCCAACATTCCTCAAGATTTAGTAGGTCACCCCGATCGATGGAACTATATCCGACAGGGGGCGATGCAAATAGATAAAATACCTGGTGAGGAGGAGCCTGTAACACAAAATTGGATGTCATGGAGAAGTTAAGTGTGTATTTCGACCCTGAGGCACCGGCCGCGTATGGAGGGGTGCAGCCATTGGTTAGAGCTACGAAACTCAAAACAAAGACAGTCAGACAATGGTTGGGCGAGCAAGATGCCTATACATTACATAAACCGATCCGTCGTCGATTTCGAAGACGACGCGTCATAGTCGGGGGAATTGACCATCAATGGCAAGCCGATTTAGTGGACATAGCTCGCTTAGCCAAACAGAACCAAGACATGAAATTTCTCTTGACCTGTATCGATGTATTCTCGAAATATGCGTGGGTGATACCACTAAAAAATAAAACGGGTGACAGTTTGATTCGAGCCTTTGAGAGTATATTAAAACAAGGGCGGAAGCCCCTGTGTTTACAGACTGATAAGGGTGGAGAATTTATCAACCGTAAATTTCAGACATTTCTTAAGCAGCAGGGGATTCGCTTTTTTACCACCCACAACGAAGAAACCAAAGCTAGCATAGTCGAGCAGTTTAATCGTACGTTAAAAACTAAAATGTGGCGTTATTTTACCAAACACAACACCAGTGTTTATCTACCGGTTCTGGCTTCGCTGGTGAAAGGATACAACGTCAGTTATCACCGCAGCATTAAGCGCCCCCCGATATCAGTCTCGGTGCGTAATCAAGAAGACAGGTGGATGACATTATACGGGGAGCGCTCTGATGAGGTTAAACGACCACGGTATGATATCGGGGATCGTGTCCGCATCAGTCAAGCACGGGGTAAATGTAAAAAGGGTTACACTTCCAATTGGAGCGAGGAGTTGTTTCGGGTGGAGAACGTTCACTTAGGTTCCCCTAATGTGTATACGATAAAGGATGATAATGACGAAGTGTTAGAGGGAACATTTTACGCGGAAGAATTACAGAAAGTGAATGACAAAGCATAGTATAGGGTTGAAAAAATTATCAAAGAACGTAAACGGAAAGGACAAAAACAATACTTTGTCAAGTGGTTTGGCTACCCTGCCAGTTTTAATAGTTGGGTCAGTGGTGTGGAGCTGTATAAAACTGAGATTTGGAACAGAAGCGTCATTAGGATGGAAGATCAGAGAAGTGATCGGGTGTGGACCATATTTGGTCGGGAAATTCCGAAAGCCGAAATCGTGTTTTTTTCACACAAATCCTCATTTTATATACCGTAATCATCGTCAGCATCTACAATCTAACGGCGGGTAAAGGAGATAGTAATTTGTGGACTGCTCTGTTAAGCAGTAGCTTAGGGTACATTCTTCCCAACCCCACTTTGAAACATAAAGCGACGTCATGAGTTTCTTTCTGACCCTGCCTTCCAACAGTTCAATGAATTATCACCCCAACAACACGCTGACACGTTACTTTACTCAATTGCCTAAACCCATACAATTAAAAGGTAATTGGGAGGTGGGATTAGCAGAAATTCAGTACCCTGTTTCCTGGTACAACATCGGGGACGATGTCGGTTTTGTCATAGTGGATGAGCGAGCTGGATACCATACGATAGACAGACACTTGGAAGGGGATCCTTTGGTCGAGTCCTTGGTCGTTCGCCTGACCCCCGGTTCCTACAGTGCTGAACAATTGATAGACAGGATCAATATGCACATCCGCAAATCGCATCTCAGAGGCGTGGTTCGATTTTAATTCAATTCCCACTCACAGACCGTGAATGTAAAAATAACTGATCCCAAACTTCAAGTTGTCATGACCGAAGGTCTTCGTCAAATATTGAGGTGTGAGGAATGTCTTTCGCTCTACGATTCTCAAACTGATTACAAGCCTAATGTATTTCGAGGGTTGTACGCACTGTACGTTTATTGTAGTATAATTGAATCACAAGTGGTCGGTGACACGATGGCTCCCTTGCTACGCACAGTTCCTGTGGACTACGACCGGGTGCACAAAATGGTGACCCAGACATACAAACAGATATTTTATTACCCTGTGGGCACCAAAACCTTTTGTACCATAGAAATTGATATAAGAGACGACACGGGTCAGTCCGTGGCATTCGAAGACGGACATGTGATGGTGACTTTACATTTCCGTGAAACCAAGAAGAACTTAATTTGAGTCTCATGGCATCACCATCATGAGTTTCTTTCTGACCCTACCTTCCAACAGTTCAATGAATTATCACCCCAACAACACGTTGACACGTTACTTAACTCGACTCCCCAAAGCTGTACAGTTGGAAGGGGCTTGGGAAGTGGGATTAGCAGAAATTCAGTACCCTTACACGTGGTACAATGTTACTGAGGACGAGGGGTTGGTCGTCATGGATCGTGTGGCTGGTGCGCTCAATCTCCCCCCGGATATCTGTTGCAGTGAGCGATATGACATTGTGAGTGAATTTGCAGAGGCCCGTCCCAAATATTTTCACATTACCCCTGGTTTTTATACGACCGGATCGTTGATAGAAGCCTTTGCAGCCAAGTTAAAGGAGCAAAATGAGGAGCGAGTGCGTCTCACCTACAATCGAACACGACAGACAGCAACTATGACCCTAGACAATGAGTCAGTTGTAGTTTACATGGACGAGGGGTTGCGTCAAAGACTCGGTTTTTGAAATGGCGATTTTTGAGAACAGTCAAGTCGGTCAGCACATTGTTGACCCTGATCGAGGCTTGTACGGACTCTATGTCTATTGTAATCTCATCGAAGCTCAGGTGGTAGGAGACACTGTGGTCCCCCTTCTGCGTATTATTCCAATCGATCACAATCGTCGCGGGCAGTTGATCAACTCCACGTATAAAAAGATATTTTATTACCCGATAGCCACCAAGACTTTTTCTACTATAGAAATCGATATAAGAGATGACACGGGTCGACCCATTCCATTCGAATCTGGTAAAGTGACAGTGACGTTACATTTCCGTAAAATCAAGAAAGCTATATTTTGAAAACCATGGTTGATATTTACACCCCGTATTACCTGAACCAAGCGGGTGGAGGGCTCCCCGTGTTTTCCGGTGCCAGGAGTCAACGCGGACACGGCCTTGGTAATGTGGTTGGTGGTCTGGCTAAAATGGTGTTACCGCTGGTTCGAAAAGTTTTACCTGTCGTTAAAAAACACGCCTTGAAAACAGGAGTGAGGGTGGTTGGAGATTTGTTGGGAGGGAAGTCTCTGAAACAGTCGGCTAAGAAACGATTGTTACAAACCGGAGAGGAAGTGTTCGATCAAATAGTTCCACCCAAACAACCGCGTCGCCGACCACCATTCTCTATAAAACGACTCGCACGAGGTAGGAACAGTAGTTCACGCGGTCGTCGTGGAACAACTCGGAGGTTGCCAAAAGATATTTTCGGTTAGATCATGGCACTGGTACACCCCCAATCTTGTCCCTGTGTCAAAAGTGAATTAGACCTATTTTCGATTCCCCCAACTCAAAGCAGTGTCGATCATGGATCGTGGATCGAATTCCATCCGGTAGCTGCTTTAGGTTCGGGTCCAGTCGAATTCTACATCAGTGGGTCGGGTGATGATTATATCGATCTGAACGACACGTATTTACAAGTGAATGCCAAAGTGGTGAAAAAGGATGGGGCGGTTTTGGAGGCTGACAGTGCTGCTGCACCCGTTAACCTCTGGTTACACTCACTCTTTTCCCAAGTCGATGTCTCTCTCAACGAAAAAACTTGTGTCCTCCTCGACAAACACATACCCGTATCGCGCTTATATGGAAACGCTATTGAGCTATGTTTCGGAAAGCCAAAAACTCTCAGTTAACAGCTAGTTTATGGTACAAAGACACCCCCAAAACACATGGACGCCGTGGGTGGTACTAACAACAAGGGGATGATAGCTAGAAAGGAACGAGCTCAAGAGAGTCGCATTGTGGATATGATGGGCAAATTACATTTAGATTTATTTAGTCAAGAACGCTATTTATTAAACGGCGTAGATTTGAAGTTGCGATTAGTACGCAGCGGTGACAGCTTTGCCCTTATGGCCAATCCTGCAGAAGGATTTGCCCCTAAAATAGTTCTGCAATCCGTGACCTTATTCGTACGCAAAATAAAGTTGAACCCCACCGTGCAACTAGCTCACATTAAGGCTTTAGAACAAAGCCCAGCTAAATACCCCATAAGACGCATAGAAACCAAAGTGTTTTCTGCATCTCAAGGAGCTATGACGATCAATCAAGAAAATTTATTTTTGGGTCAGTTACCCAAACGAATTGTAGTTGGAAGTGTTGATAATAGGGCGTTCAACGGTGATTACACTCAGAACCCCTTCAACTTTAAGCATAACGACCTCACATTTTTAGCTATGTACGTTGACGGGCAACAAGTGCCCGCAAAACCATTACAGCCCGATTTTAATCACCATATATTCACCCGCAGTTATGCTAATTTATTCATTAGCACTGGACAACTCTATCAAGACGAAGGCAATGCCATAAGTTGGAGTGATTATCCCAATGGCTATACACTATTCGCTTTGATCTGACCCCCGACCTGGGGTGATAGCGGCACTCATTTTAATTTGTTGAAACAAGGAAACGTGCGCTTGGAAATGCGTTTTGGTACGGCCCTGGAACGTACCATTAATGTCATTGTGTATGCCGAATTTGAAAATATGATTCAAATTGACCGAAACCGTAACGTTCTGTTTGATTACGCTGCCTAACAATGGATACCAGGCAATTACACGAGCTCTTACAAAAGACGCTTTCACTCGAGCTACTGTGCGCGGAGTGTTTGCGCGGAATAAATTACCCCGCCATGTCAACTACCCCAGCGGTTTCGTTTGTAATACGGATCCAGCTTCCAAAAAAGGCAAAACACTGGATTGCTATTTTCATGATCATAATGAACGAGGCGATTACAGGACTACCCCATTCATAACGTATTGGTGAAGTTCTT
>CM067343.1:60455144-60599055 GCA_034190875.2 Urechis unicinctus | reverse complement strand
AGGGTCAGGTGACAATGGAAATGGACAGTTACTCGTGGTATATGTTTGTAGAAGCGTGGGAGGAGTTGAAACAGCTCTACGGAGCCCACGTGATGAGAGCGAAATTAATGGAGGAATATCTGATGGTGGTATACACAGACACGCTTGTCGAATTAATCGAAGCTCTAATACCAGAAAAATGCCATGGCTGTCAGATCGACCACCCGAGTCAGCGACAGCATAATCTTTGTTTGATGGCCGAACCTGAAGAACAAGTTCGGATGTGTATGACGGATGCTCTCGAGCGTGTTGACGAACACTATGTATCAAGTTTATGGGAATTAAGTATAGGTTTAATTGACCCCTGCCCCTCGTGGATGGAACGTAGCAAATGGTTGTGTGTGGACTATAGGAAATATTGGTTGGAGTCGGTGAAATCAGATATTGAAATACGTGTAATTAACAGATTGTGTAATAAATGAGTGAAAATACAGGCCTGTGTTTGTTTCTTTTAATTATGATTTGGAATGTATGTTATAAAGAGTTCAAATTTGGTGGGTGGTCATTTATGGCTAAGATAGTCAGAGAGTAACATCAACATGACGGATGCGTATAGCAGGTGGTCTGTTTTAAAAGACAAGTTACAGATGCATGCACAACTAACTCGAGAACTGAGAGACAATAAGATCTATAGACAAATTAGTATAAATCAACAGCGCTTGATGGAGTATGGTTACGATTTTGATACGGCTCTTAGTAAAGCGATCGAAGCTAGAGAGTGTTTAATGGATCGTCAGTTAACTGCGTTCGTGTCTGAAGATGAGGTGGATTAAAGTAATTATAAATATCGTTTAACAACAAGTTCACTGTCAGTAAAGGTTAAATCTTTAAAGCGACGACATGGAAACTTGTGTAGAATGTGACGAATGTCAGAGAGTTGCTGAGACCCAACAACCATATAGACCCAAGCCACCTGCTCAGGGTAAACACAGACCCCTGAGGTTAAGGCGATGTCCTCTGTGTCAATGTGGGTTTGTTACCAAGGCGCTTTTGACCCAACACTTGAAATATCACTGTAATTATAAGCTCTACATTCACAATCGAAAATTAAGAAAAACAACAGGCACAACAAAGCAGAGGAAGGTTGTGACGTAATCGGAAAGCTAAACTTCCACGTTCGAAGAACCTCACAACCCCGGTGTGCGTGTGTGTGTGTGCGTGATTTACCGGATCTGAAATTAATTCGTCACGTGATCACGAAAAACCGCTGACATCAGCTAAATTAATTCGTCACGTGATCACGAACAACTGCTGACATCAGCTAAATTAATTCGTCACGTGATCACGAACAACTGCTGACATCACCTCGATCAGGGGATAAATAAGCGAACACGAACAGATTTTTGTTTCATTCAGGATGGCTGAGGAGAACAGCGAGGAGTGTGATTACATTGACGGACCGTTGTATACCAGTCGTCGTAGTGGTCGCTTTCAAATCACCCAGTGGTGTAGTAACCCAGACCCCGATGATTTACACATTCGCGATCGATGGAGCGGACATCAAATAAAATTACCCTCAAATGCCTTTCTCAGAAGCGGGACGGCTCTTACATCACTCACCTTATCGTTGATTGACGTGGAAGCTGGCCAACCGGACGTTGATACGGAAAGAACCATTTGTGACGATGTAATTGGTCGAGTGAAAGCCCCAGTCCCCTATATTGAAATTACCCGTGAAAGCGTGACCATGTGCTTTGATAGTTTCAATTGGTGGCTGCTCATAAAAGCTTACCAAGACCTATCAGCACGCCCACAAAAGATGGATGACCAAGGAACGTCGCCTGATGGGTGGGATATGATAATTAGCCTTTACAGTGGTTTGATGAAGCCATTGTTATCTGACATAGCTCAAGAACCATGCGTCGTGTGTGGAACGGGCGTATGTCAAGCCGAGAACCAACAAAAGATGTATTCACATTGCGTTGGAAGAGCCTTGGATAAGGTGGACGAACATCACGTCACTTTATTATGGCGCTTGTTGTGTGAGCAACACAATTCGACTGAACTGTGTCTTTGGCTCTCTAGAGAGTATCGACGTACCATGTTAGGTTTTTGTGTGACCACCGAACACTGGTCTAAAGTCTTAATGGGGGAACCTTATGACTGTAAATATAATAAAATTATTAGACGCATGAATATATATGATTGGTGATTGAATAAAAAAGTGATAATATACTTTAATCGAATTTCTTTTTGAGTTCTACTTATCACGACACTATTTACCTATCCTATCTATAAAAAGATTGGGGAACTGTGAATGATAACTCAGTATAAGAATGGATCGAGCCTTAAAACACCCCTTTAGTTGCGTGATAGCTGGTCCGAGCGGCTGTGGAAAAACTTACTTTGTGAGTGAGTTAATCAAAGGTAGTCACATTGAGCCACCACCCGACCGAATCGTGTGGTGTTTCGGAGAGTGGCAAACCATGTACACTCAACTACCGCACGTGGAATTTGTAGAGGGATTGAATTTTGAGACAGATCCTCAACAAAGAACCTTGTTGATCATCGATGATTTGATGGAAGAAACTGACGAACGCGTCACTCGCCTATTCACCAAAGGGAGTCACCATGGCAATCTTAGCGTGTTGTATTTAGTACAAAATTTATTCGGAAAGAATAAAGAACATCGAACAATCAGTTTGAACGCTCATTATTTAGTGGTATTTAAGAACCCTCGGGACACTTCACAAATCATGCATTTAGCCAAACAAATGTACCCGCGAAACATCAAGTATGTACAAGAAGCCTTTTCGGATGCTACTTCGCAACCTCACGGTTATTTGTTTATCGATTTGAAACAGGCAACACCAGATCACTTACGGCTACGAACTGACATACTACGACCCAATCAAGTTGTATACCTACAGAAATAAATACCGTCGATCATCGGACGACCGCCATTCTTATCGTTAGACATAGATCATGGCAGAGCATCTCAGAAAACACGCTGATACATTACGAGTGATGGCTAAAGCCAAACCCCCTGTCAATAGGGCTTTGATTCACACGGCTGACAAAGAATTGATAAATTGTCTATGTGAATGTGCACTCAATGTTTTAAAAGGAAACGTATCCTTGACTTCAGTTCAGAAGCGTAAATTAGCCCGATACAAACAAGGTCTGCGCGCTTTGATCTCACCTAAAACTAACGTCAAGAAAAAGAAAAGAATATTACAAACCGGTGGTTTTCTCCCGGCGTTATTAGGACCTATTTTAGGTATCGCTGGTCCGTTGTTAGGCAAACTATTGGGCTAAAATTATGGCTAAGAAAATGATGTTGGTTGATCCCCGGGTACTGTCAAGTGGGCGTTACGATCAAGCTCCCACTGTCGACGTGTTATCCAACTTGGATGCGGAGATGAGGGCTGTCCTGAATCGTAGTGATTTATCGGAGGAGGCTAAAGTAGAATCTTATAACCAAATTTTTAACAAAACACCGCGAGTATTACCGCCAGCACAGAACCCCGACACCTCACACAGCCTTAGCTAATACCCCGCCCCCCACACACCCAAACAAGAAGATGTGTCTATTGCGGAAGTTGTAGAAACCATCCCTGATAAATTTCAGAAAAAAGGGCGTTTGCTATTAGAACGCCTTCGAAAAAACCCAGACGTGGGCTGAAATGAACGAGGGGAATTAACGATTAAAGGACAAGCCGTTAGTGGGACTAACCTGGCGGATTTGGTTAACGATGTGTTGAGACGGCGTAAACACTTTGAACCAGAGGGTTGGAAAAGATTTGCTGAAGCGTTGCAAGACTCCAACATTCCTCAAGATTTAGTAGGTCACCCCGATCGATGGAACTATATCCGACAGGGGGCGATGCAAATAGATAAAATACCTGGTGAGGAGGAGCCTGTAACACAAAATTGGATGTCATGGAGAAGTTAAGTGTGTATTTCGACCCTGAGGCACCGGCCGCGTATGGAGGGGTGCAGCCATTGGTTAGAGCTACGAAACTCAAAACAAAGACAGTCAGACAATGGTTGGGCGAGCAAGATGCCTATACATTACATAAACCGATCCGTCGTCGATTTCGAAGACGACGCGTCATAGTCGGGGGAATTGACCATCAATGGCAAGCCGATTTAGTGGACATAGCTCGCTTAGCCAAACAGAACCAAGACATGAAATTTCTCTTGACCTGTATCGATGTATTCTCGAAATATGCGTGGGTGATACCACTAAAAAATAAAACGGGTGACAGTTTGATTCGAGCCTTTGAGAGTATATTAAAACAAGGGCGGAAGCCCCTGTGTTTACAGACTGATAAGGGTGGAGAATTTATCAACCGTAAATTTCAGACATTTCTTAAGCAGCAGGGGATTCGCTTTTTTACCACCCACAACGAAGAAACCAAAGCTAGCATAGTCGAGCAGTTTAATCGTACGTTAAAAACTAAAATGTGGCGTTATTTTACCAAACACAACACCAGTGTTTATCTACCGGTTTCTGGCTTCGCTGGTGAAAGGATACAACGTCAGTTATCACCGCAGCATTAAGCGCCCCCCGATATCAGTCTCGGTGCGTAATCAAGAAGACAGGTGGATGACATTATACGGGGAGCGCTCTGATGAGGTTAAACGACCACGGTATGATATCGGGGATCGTGTCCGCATCAGTCAAGCACGGGGTAAATTTAAAAAGGGTTACACTTCCAATTGGAGCGAGGAGTTGTTTCGGGTGGAGAACGTTCACTTAGGTTCCCCTAATGTGTATACGATAAAGGATGATAATGACGAAGTGTTAGAGGGAACATTTTACGCGGAAGAATTACAGAAAGTGAATGACAAAGCATAGTATAGGGTTGAAAAAATTATCAAAGAACGTAAACGGAAAGGACAAAAACAATACTTTGTCAAGTGGTTTGGCTACCCTGCCAGTTTTAATAGTTGGGTCAGTGGTGTGGAGCTGTATAAAAACTGAGATTTGGAACAGAAGCGTCATTAGGATGGAAGATCAGAGAAGTGATCGGGTGTGGACCATATTTGGTCGGGAAATTCCGAAAGCCGAAATCGTGTTTTTCACACAAATCCTCATTTTATATACCGTAATCATCGTCAGCATCTACAATCTAACGGCGGGTAAAGGAGATAGTAATTTGTGGACTGCTCTGTTAAGCAGTAGCTTAGGGTACATTCTTCCCAACCCCACTTTGAAACATAAAGCGACGTCATGAGTTTCTTTCTGACCCTGCCTTCCAACAGTTCAATGAATTATCACCCCAACAACACGCTGACACGTTACTTTACTCAATTGCCTAAACCCATACAATTAAAAGGTAATTGGGAGGTGGGATTAGCAGAAATTCAGTACCCTGTTTCCTGGTACAACATCGGGGACGATGTCGGTTTTGTCATAGTGGATGAGCGAGCTGGATACCATACGATAGACAGACACTTGGAAGGGGATCCTTTGGTCGAGTCCTTGGTCGTTCGCCTGACCCCCGGTTCCTACAGTGCTGAACAATTGATAGACAGGATCAATATGCACATCCGCAAATCGCATCTCAGAGGCGTGGTTCGATTTCAATTCAATTCCCACTCACAGACCGTGAATGTAAAAATAACTGATCCCAAACTTCAAGTTGTCATGACCGAAGGTCTTCGTCAAATATTGAGGTGTGAGGAATGTCTTTCGCTCTACGATTCTCAAACTGATTACAAGCCTAATGTATTTCGAGGGTTGTACGCACTGTACGTTTATTGTAGTATAATTGAATCACAAGTGGTCGGTGACACGATGGCTCCCTTGCTACGCACAGTTCCTGTGGACTACGACCGGGTGCACAAAATGGTGACCCAGACATACAAACAGATATTTTATTACCCTGTGGGCACCAAAACCTTTTGTACCATAGAAATTGATATAAGAGACGACACGGGTCAGTCCGTGGCATTCGAAGACGGACATGTGATGGTGACTTTACATTTCCGTGAAACCAAGAAGAACTTAATTTGAGTCTCATGGCATCACCATCATGAGTTTCTTTCTGACCCTACCTTCCAACAGTTCAATGAATTATCACCCCAACAACACGTTGACACGTTACTTAACTCGACTCCCCAAAGCTGTACAGTTGGAAGGGGCTTGGGAAGTGGGATTAGCAGAAATTCAGTACCCTTACACGTGGTACAATGTTACTGAGGACGAGGGGTTGGTCGTCATGGATCGTGTGGCTGGTGCGCTCAATCTCCCCCCGGATATCTGTTGCAGTGAGCGATATGACATTGTGAGTGAATTTGCAGAGGCCCGTCCCAAATATTTTCACATTACCCCTGGTTTTTATACGACCGGATCGTTGATAGAAGCCTTTGCAGCCAAGTTAAAGGAGCAAAATGAGGAGAGCGAGTGCGTCTCACCTACAATCGAACACGACAGACAGCAACTATGACCCTAGACAATGAGTCAGTTGTAGTTTACATGGACGAGGGGTTGCGTCAAAGACTCGGTTTTGAAATGGGGATTTTTGAGAACAGTCAAGTCGGTCAGCACATTGTTGACCCTGATCGAGGCTTGTACGGACTCTATGTCTATTGTAATCTCATCGAAGCTCAGGTGGTAGGAGACACTGTGGTCCCCCTTCTGCGTATTATTCCAATCGATCACAATCGTCGCGGGCAGTTGATCAACTCCACGTATAAAAAGATATTTTATTACCCGATAGCCACCAAGACTTTTTCTACTATAGAAATCGATATAAGAGATGACACGGGTCGACCCATTCCATTCGAATCTGGTAAAGTGACAGTGACGTTACATTTCCGTAAAATCAAGAAAGCTATATTTTGAAAACCATGGCTGATATTTACACCCCGTATTACCTGAACCAAGCGGGTGGAGGGCTCCCCGTGTTTTCCGGTGCCAGGAGTCAACGCGGACACGGCCTTGGTAATGTGGTTGGTGGTCTGGCTAAAATGGTGTTACCGCTGGTTCGAAAAGTTTTACCTGTCGTTAAAAAAACACGCCTTGAAAACAGGAGTGAGGGTGGTTGGAGATTTGTTGGGAGGGAAGTCTCTGAAACAGTCGGCTAAGAAACGATTGTTACAAACCGGAGAGGAAGTGTTCGATCAAATAGTTCCACCCAAACAACCGCGTCGCCGACCACCATTCTCTATAAAACGACTCGCACGAGGTAGGAACAGTAGTTCACGCGGTCGTCGTGGAACAACTCGGAGGTTGCCAAAAGATATTTTCGGTTAGATCATGGCACTGGTACACCCCCAATCTTGTCCCTGTGTCAAAAGTGAATTAGACCTATTTTCGATTCCCCCAACTCAAAGCAGTGTCGATCATGGATCGTGGATCGAATTCCATCCGGTAGCTGCTTTAGGTTCGGGTCCAGTCGAATTCTACATCAGTGGGTCGGGTGATGATTATATCGATCTGAACGACACGTATTTACAAGTGAATGCCAAAGTGGTGAAAAAGGATGGGGCGGTTTTGGAGGCTGACAGTGCTGTAGCACCCGTTAACCTCTGGTTACACTCACTCTTTTCCCAAGTCGATGTCTCTCTCAACGAAAAACTTGTGTCCTCCTCGACAAACACATACCCGTATCGCGCTTATATGGAAACGCTATTGAGCTATGGTTCGGAAGCCAAAAACTCTCAGTTAACAGCTAGTTTATGGTACAAAGACACCCCAAAACACATGGACGCCGTGGGTGGTACTAACAACAAGGGGATGATAGCTAGAAAGGAACGAGCTCAAGAGAGTCGCATTGTGGATATGATGGGCAAATTACATTTAGATTTATTTAGTCAAGAACGCTATTTATTAAACGGCGTAGATTTGAAGTTGCGATTAGTACGCAGCGGTGACAGCTTTGCCCTTATGGCCAATCCTGCAGAAGGATTTGCCCCTAAAATAGTTCTGCAATCCGTGACCTTATTCGTACGCAAAATAAAGTTGAACCCCACCGTGCAACTAGCTCACATTAAGGCTTTAGAACGAAGCCCAGCTAAATACCCCATAAGACGCATAGAAACCAAAGTGTTTTCTGCATCTCAAGGAGCTATGACGATCAATCAAGAAAATTTATTTTTGGGTCAGTTACCCAAACGAATTGTAGTTGGAAGTGTTGATAATAGGGCGTTCAACGGTGATTACACTCAGAACCCCTTCAACTTTAAGCATAACGACCTCACATTTTTAGCTATGTACGTTGACGGGCAACAAGTGCCCGCAAAACCATTACAGCCCGATTTTAATCACCATATATTACACCCGCAGTTATGCTAATTTATTCATTAGCACTGGACAACTCTATCAAGACGAAGGCAATGCCATAAGTTGGAGTGATTATCCCAATGGCTATACACTATTCGCTTTTGATCTGACCCCCGACCTGGGTGATAGCGGCACTCATTTTAATTTGTTGAAACAAGGAAACGTGCGCTTGGAAATGCGTTTTGGTACGGCCCTAGAACGTACCATTAATGTCATTGTGTATGCCGAATTGAAAAAAATATGATTCAAATTGACCGAAACCGTAACGTTCTGTTTGATTACGCTGCCTAACAATGGATACCAGGCAATTACACGAGCTCTTACAAAAAGACGCTTTCACTCGAGCTACTGTGCGCGGAGTGTTTGCGCGGAATAAATTACCCCGCCATGTCAACTACCCCAGCGGTTTCGTTTGTAATACGGATCCAGCTTCCAAAAAAGGCAAACACTGGATTGCTATTTTCATTGATCATAATGAACGAGGCGAATATTTTGATTCTTACGGACTACCTCCTATTCATAACGTATTTGTGAAGTTCTTGACCAAGCATTGTGTGAACTGGACTTATAATACAAAGCCATTACAAGACTTTAATTCCAATACTTGTGGACTTTATTGTTTGTATTATTTAAAGAGACGATGTCGTGGAATAAGTTTGAACCAATTGCTGGCTGTATTTACCGACGATTATTCAACCAACGATAAGCTGGTGACATGTTTAATTCAAGGCAAATAAAACAACGCGTGTTGAAAATGTACGACGTTTTTATTCTTAGTTTCTCTCACAGCCTTTAAACACAATTTCTTACAGAGCACACATCCATCGATTACATAACACCTTCACTTCAATTTATTACATAATAACACATATCAATTTCTTAAATAGCATATTAATGTATCACACATCTAAAGGTTTAGTGCTTACACCGTCTGCATTCACAATTCTCTTGGGGTAAAAATAACTTAATCCATCTCTAATTTGCGTATACGAATACATTGTGTTATTGTTAATGCGAAAGCCACGGTTCACACCACGACCTGATTTTTGTTCTCTCAGCACATTCATATATTTCTCCTTGTTCAGGTCGTTTTGACGTTTATTGAGTCCTTTACACGAGGCTTTATCCGTAGTTCCATAACAGTAATAGGTTTTACTGCACAGTCCGATAAAACCATCTCCACTCCACTCCTCTTTAAATAACCCCGGGGTACGTTTATCATATTTTTGGCGGGTCACACAGCACGGTTGAGGTACCCACGGGGTTCCGTTCGTTTTACACTGTATAAAGTCTTTGTTGTGATCATCACACGCTACAGCTGGCAACCACTGAGGGTATTCTCTGTAAAATTGTTCTTTCATGTTGGGTTTGATGACATCTGTTAGATGACTACTACTAAGAGCGATATAACTACTATCAGTGTCCATCTGTACATAGGCAAAATCACATCTCGCGACATACTTATCAATAAAATCATAGTAAAATTCCAGCATCCTTAATTTGGCGTATTGATAAACAAAATAGCCTATTTGTTGGGGTAAGTCGAGATCAATGGTGGTTTTGGCCATGTCGAATTCAAACAGGTTGGGGGTTAATTCGTTCAAGGCTCTGAATCTTTTGTCGTTGATCAATTTCTTACCCTCTCGGTAGTCGGCGTATTTGACATCACGGTGTTTAGTTTTATCCGTGACGCATTTACCTACAAACATAGACAAATTAGTATAAATCAACAGCACTTGACGGGTATTTTTTTTTAATTTTTTTTTAAATCATAAATTTGAAATAAATTTGAAAGTAACAATTAAATCAATATATTTTACAATAATACATTTTAGTATATTTACCATAGGCCGAATTTCCAAGTAGCTTAAAAGTTTCGGCTATAACGGTCTGACTCGGGTCGACATCACCCCCACGTCTACACACAAACAAGAACATTATCAAAAATAAAATTCAACGCTTGAAAGAGTATATCACATATAACTATAAGAGTATATCATATATATATTCGTACATACCTGGCGTCTGATACGGTCTCGGCAAATCGTTTGAAACAGGCTGTGGGTTCATACTCCAGTGTTTGGTATATCTTTGTGATCACCAGGCCATGTTCCAAGTACCATTTCAGTAGTGGGCTAGCAAGCAATATTTTCACACCTTTGTAGCTCCCTATCAACGTCCGCCATTCCGTCTATTTGAAAATAAATAATGAAAATCGTTATGACATCATAGTGATCGCAACAAAATACATTATGATCCCACGCCCCTTGTCACCTTGTGTACTTACTTTCATAATGTCCCGTTGTTCAGCATAGTCTCGCATAAAGGGTCCGATTTCATCTCGGGTCAGTTCAGTGTTTTTGAATATAGGGGTCATTTCACTGAAATAGTCTTTAAGGGTTTCTGGTACGTGTATATCTACTTCAGCCATTCCAAAAAAGGTTCCGTCACGTATATTGGCTATGAGCTGTTTTTCCGTCAAACCGGTTCGTAGTGGTTGCGGTCGACTGTACGTGAACGCTTTGATCTGAGGGTCTGTTTTTCGTTTTTTCGTCCATTCACATTCCCACACAGCTACGACATCATAACCTAATCCTCTCAAATACTGGGTATTTCTTTCTGTTTCGGTATATAAATCACTCATTAGTTTTCCACTGATGGGGCTATGGGTCAATTTCAGACACGGACAGCCATGCCATACACATCCGTGAAACTGATATACTGTTTGCGTTTCTTACACCACCCGTCTACGGGTAATCGCCGGCGCCAATTCTTTTTTCCCCTCTGTTTAGACGATGTTGTATTTGATTTTGTGAGCTGTGTGCTATCCAAGCCAACCATTCATCCGCTATTCCGCCTTTTCGGGTCTGAATTGTTTTAAACTCAGGCGCGTGACGTCGGGTCGGAAAGTTGGCTGGCATGGGTTGAGACAATGCCCATAGATAAAGCGCATTCGCATCATAACCTACGATTCCTTCACACAACTTCGCTTCATTTCCGTTCTGTTCACGCCTGATGTAAGTTTTTCCTTTTTCGTGGTAACGATGAAAGATGATTGAGGGTCCGCCCACTATTCCATTTTTAATCAACCAATAGATGTCGTTGTTCTTTTCGTCGGGTAAGGTAAAATAATCTTCCAAGTCTTGAAATAAATATCGCATGGTTAATCCGGGCACTGATATTCCATCCTTCAACATATCTATACCTCTCTCACTATAAAAACGACTCTGTTTCTCTATGGCTTCCAGAAACGGTTCGACATCTAAATTGTTGTAATATATCAAAAAGTCTTTAAAAGTCTGCATATGACCTGCTTCCCACGCTTCTTGACATTCAGCGTATTGGTCTGCTGTAATGTTTTCTTGTTTTAACGCACTGTAAAAAGCTGCATGGGGTGGTAATTCTGTATTTTTCAAACGATCGAGTGTCACCCATTCATACGGGAAATATCCCTTTTTCTGTTCGCATTGAAAGGCTCGTAGGTATTTGTCGTATGTATATCCAGGTGCAATAAAGTTGGTGATATCCAAAAACCGTACATGGTCCGTTTCAATGCACATGAATGAGTTATTTCGTTTGATGGTATACTTGATCGATGAATGTTCTTGCAGGTAAGTTGTCAACGGTATTTTCACAAGGTTGAGGTCATAATTCGATGAGTTGAATCCGACTAACGGTAATACATGTAAATAGTTGTCGAATTTTTTCTGTAATTTCTGCAATGGATGTTCTCCCTTGACGACCGGGTCCAGTTGATACGCTTCATCGATTTTCTCTTGTAACTGGGTTAGGGTAGCTTCGTATTGAGCAAGCATCAGTAGATAGGCGGCGTTTGATATCTCCTCTATATACATCATCATCCTGTCAATCAATGTTTGTGCGTTTCCTTCCGTTACAAAGCATTTTGGTTCTGTATAATCAGGTACATTGCTGCATACACTCACTGATAACGGTACGTGTTTTTGGTCCCAGGTGACTTTGGGTGAATTGACGGGTAGGTTGTCTTCTCCAAAATAACTTTCAAAATCATAGGTGGCTCTGTAAGGGTAAATACCGTCTTCTATTTCGATTCCTTCGTCCCGTAACGCTTCAAAGATAGTGGGTGGTAGATGAAAAACACCGCCTGGGTACTTGTATTTCGTTTCCACAGTACATATGTTTTCGTGGCGATGTAGTTTTTTCTCACTTTTCCACAGCTTCTGACAGGTACCACAAATATATGATTTGCTATAAAGGGCAAAGTTTTTTGATGTAACTAAAGTGATTTTCGTACAGGTTCAATTTCAAGGTCGCGGCGAATTTTGTGCGCGTTCGCTTGACCAAAGTAGCTACCTGAAACACATATAACAAATCGATCACATCTCATATTTCCATTTCGATATCAAATGATTACATCGTTTATGTTGTTACTTCTGTTTAATCACTACAAGACACACTTACTTGATTCTCGTCTAGCGTATACACGGTGATATTCACTTTGAATTGTTTTGCTAGTCTTTCGACGTCTTCAAGGGGTACACCTGCAAATGTTTTTTTCTTTTGTTTTGGGTAAGCAGTCTTTAACAATGTTTTTGCTGCATTCTCTAGACTCGTGATCTTCACTCCTCTATGTAAAGCCAGGGCCCTGAAAAAGCACAATCGGTCTTGATACGGTTTACCCGTTTGTTGACTTCGCTCTAACAAGTTGATGGCTCTGTTTGTTTTCAGGTGTTCCGGCATAACGGGTGGTGGGTAGCCGATCACGTGATCTTCGATTGGGTTCACAAAGATGGTCAAATTAGTCACTTCCTCTACACTCCATTTCGAATCCGGTCGTTGGTTCTGGGCGTAGGTTAAAATGTCTCTTTGTGTTATTTCACGCATAGCCCTCTCAAAATCATCGGCATTCCGTACGACTAGAGGGGTTGGTAGCATTCGATGGTTGTTGACGGACGAGTGAAAGTACCGCAATTCATCTGTTTCTTTGTGACGTAATAAGAATCCATAACTCCCGTTGATTTTAAAGGCTGAATCGCATTCCTCAAATATATTCTGGTCGAGGTTGGGCACTTCTTCAGATAAATTATAGTTGTAAACAGTTTGTAGCCTTCCAAAGCGCGTATGAGTACGAATAGCTCTTTCATTAGCAGCCAACACAGCTTCTGTCAACATAATCATCGATAATCTGTCAATATAAATATTTCCTCAATTCTCAATTCTACCGGTAATAGACCTATCCTTTAATAGACCTACCCTTAGCGTTGTCGACTGTAGCGCCATTTCCAGTTTGTGTCGGGGGGCTGTGTTGAGCGTTGTTTAACAAATCCAATGCTGTATTCGCCTGTTCTATTTCATACTCGTCCATAGCGACATGTAAAATATCTTCGTCTCCCGTCAACACTAAAACACACACGCGTAACAAAAATAAATAAATAAATGACGTATACCTGGTAATTCTATAATTCAGATATAGAAAATAAAATCATACTTACTGCTTTCCATCTCGATTTGTTCCACGGCTCTTAACAAATCTGCGTCGCTCATCGGTCTACTGCGTTTGCACGCATCGTTGAAAGCTTCTAGCTGTCTCTTCTCAGCCATGGTTATAACTGAACGCAGGACTGAGACACTCTCTCCCGTTTTATATACACCCTCTATCCCATCATTTAGCTTAGCTCAGCAAACTATGACGACATATCCGACGAAAATTGTGAAATCACTTTCCAAAAATAGAATGACCTCATCCAAAATAGTGCCCCTCCATGAGGTCGCAAAACCAAGGTCGCAAAGCTCAGCAGTCGGAAACACTTTCCAAAAATAGAATGATGTCACCACAATATCTGAGGTGAATGCGAAATCGACTGACAGGGGGGGGGGGGCAACTCACAATGACTAATTTATCAAATCGTTTGACATGAGTCGTTATTTAATTAAGATAGATGCGCATCGTGAATTCAACGATCGGTAAATCACATTACCAGCTTGTGTAATTATACCACAGATTCATCGAGTCCGATTAATAACACAAACACCAGTATAACATTTATATATATCGCTATTTGTAACCCATAACTCCACCCCCATTTTGAGAAATATCCAATGGTCAACTTTTAATCCATCTGTCGTTATATTCTCAATGAGAGTTACAACACACTTAAAGACATCTGTCATTTTTTCCCTCCTATGTAAGACTCATATGCTAGTAAGATTCATTCACGTGAAAACTTCAATCGACCAACATATCTAACGAAAATTGACTTTTAATACCCATTTACAATCTCCTCAATAAAACTATCGAAAATGACCTCACCCAAATACCGCCCATTCATCACACCAGGTCGAAAGTCAACAACCTTCCTAAGGACATAGCCCCAAATGAACTCACTCGAATACCGTACATCGCGTTACCCTCCTAAGGTCACCAATTCAATATATCACCACATGTCATGGGATAAAAGGAAGTTAATACCAACAAATCACCTCGTAAACACCGTCTTCATATCTGAACAGATGGTGAATACTCCACTAACATTAACACTATCCTTCACTTCTCTTTCAACACCATTACCGCTAATTGACTTTTAATACCCATTTACAAACTCCTTCTCAATAAAACTCCCAAAAATGACCTCATCCAAAATAGCGCCCCTCCATGAGGTCACCAAGGGCGCAAAGATTTCAAGGGCGGAAAATAACGGAACAGATGGTGAAATCACTTTCCAAAAATAGAATTAGGTCAGCAAAATACCGCACCGAATCCGCATGCAATCGTCAGCGAAACATATATTACGCAATACACGTCGTACAGTATTCGTACAGTATTCAATTTCAAAAACAAGGTGTGAAGGGGTACGTGTATCACTACTCACGTTAAAACAAATGAGTAGATCAGGTGTATATCTATATGTTGAGCGATATCGTCGTGAATCTATATGAGCCGGTGGCAGAAAAGCTATCATCAAAGCGTGATAATCAACTGTGTAGATGACATTACCAGGTGTAAACTACGACTAGAAAGTTCAATGTTCGTCCAACGATTCTTTTTGCAAGACCTAACATAAACGACACAAGCCATTATACTTGATTTGTTAGACACTGATTGATCATGGTCAATTCATTAAATCGAGGAGGCCATTCAGAATAATAGGAAAACTTTTACTTTGGCTGACTATAAGCTGTTTTGGTCGATTGCAATGATCTGTGAGAAATCATATTAAACTTCACAAGAGTCGCTCTCTGCTCTTATGTTATGCATCCTTCTAATGAACCAGCTATGGGTGTGGTGATTGCTTTATCTCTATCTACTGCATGTTTTGTACATTATAGTAGGCAATTCATTTATTGTCTTCTTCTACATCTCGTCATAATAACAAAACAACTGAATGTAGTGATTGTCAAACACATTATTTATCTTATTTACAAGAGGTTCTAAACACCATAGAGTTGCTCGGGTATGTCAAATATATGTTATCCACTTACAATGCGCTTCATATGTAAATGAATTAATTAATTCACCTACAACAAAACACCGTTAACTGTCTCATTTGTGTTTCAACAATCCGAAAAAAAACTCATATGATGTGCTCTAACATTGATTGAACCCAACTAATTATAATTAATTAACTATATTTGGAAACCAGACGTTCGCACTGCTACTATCCTTTAATTTAGCAATTTCGACACGCATTATCACTATTTCGCCATCTCCAATGTGACAGGATAAGTGGTTTAATTACAAGCTTCCTTTATTATTGAAATAACTACATTGCATTCCATCTACATTACAAATTCGGTCAAGGCGACTAGGGCTATAAGCTACAAATAAAGCAAAAAGCAACTTAATTAGAGTCAGACATTTTAATAATTCATATGAAGTTGATAACGAATATAATTTCGCAAAATGGCAATAAACGTTGTTCCTTTAAAATATTCATACACACAAACACACACTCGCACAAATTCACATGTTTATATGCATATATATCATCATTTATGTACGTATCAACTAATGTAATTGATTGTAGCCTGTTGGTGTTAAATGACGTTCAAACTTTCTGGTCGATTTCGATCATGCTACATGTCAAGAACATATTCATTAATTTTTATTCTTCGAGCCGAATTTAAAGTCAACAGTGAGATGATAGTGGTTGAAAGTAAACTAGCATGAAGGTAATACACTTCAACCACTGTACCTGGCTTGTTACATACCGTTATTTCTTTAACCGTGAATGCTTGAAGGCACAGTTATTGTAAGTGATTGACAATATAGCTAAATGATGTTAGCTACATATCACTTAATATATATTCGTATGAGCTCTTTCGTAGACTACCAGCAGATAGCATTTACCGTAAGTATGCCAAGTATCGACGATGCGCATTTCAACGGCGTCTTTTTAATTGGAATTTATTAGAATAAATGCGCAGTATTTGACATTTAATGAAGTTACCCGTTGGGTGATTGGTATATTACAATATAGCCCAGCCTAAGGTTATAAATCAGCTACGCTCTGTGTTTTGTACATACGTGTACATACGTACGCGCATAGATACATTTACACACTTTGTTTTTGTAACCAAACCAAAAATAAAACCAAAAGTGCTGTGCTGCGCAAGAAATTTCTGATTTCATCACATCATCACCAGTACGTCACTCAGTTCAGGAAGAGGATTGATAAATGAAGGACATCCACATTGATGCACTAGGCTAACAGTAATTGCTAGGTAAGTGGATAGATTTATAGACTTAGCTGACGAGATTGCAACTGAGAGAGCATCGATTTGTGCCCAGTTATTAAGATAAATTCAACAAATATCTATTATGTTCCTTTTCGTATGTATTATTTTCAATTTAATAATATGTATTAAAAAAAAACAGCCTACATATTTATACCATTGAAAAAGAATTTGCACAGTCTTATATCTCGGTAACATTAGCATAATAGAACAGATAGCTATCACATCCCGATGATCATTTACATCGGTATCCGTGTGAGATATTAGCTAGTATCCGCCACTCAATTACCACTAATAACTCATTCTGTGGTGACCATCGATTAATATTCTTGGCCAAAAGTACCCATGTATAAATCACTTATGCAATGGGACCAAACCTTAGTCTCAGAAACAAATCAATGTCTGTTTTTTGTTTGTTCTAGAAATACGCAAATTAATGGGGTTAACATTCCAAGCACACTAAAGCAGTAATCACAAGCATATTGCAACCCCATTTAGGTCAAGTGTATAAGTCTATATTTAGCGTTTTGATGTATTGGTCACTATGTGTGAAATTGTGGCGAAAGCACCTCTAAATATTGACGCAGAATCAATTTCCAATCCATCATCTGTTCAACCACTAGCAATTATGACAGACTATGGGGGAAAGATTAATGCAGCAATGGAACTTGGTAAAAGATTAATTACAGCTCAATGCATTCACTCTTTCCAAGAATGTACCACGCCGCGACTAGTGCACCGGAAAATACAAGAAAGCCTAAAAACAATTCAGCATGCGAGGGTTAACACCATATGCCTTTATTGGTTATGTTAAAGGCAGCACTGTGATCTCACGACCAGCCTACTAAGATGGTTAGTATTCGCACAATCCAATATACAGAGGTTGCAATGACGTTGCCCTTAATACTACCGGGTGGCACATGATTTATAATCATCTTATGGCGATGCACTACCTGAGTGTGTTGTCTATGTTGCTAATATTCTCTGCTTGTCTCTCAGTGGCACGTGCAAGATTGTGATTGCTGCGAAAATTCCGATCTCGAGTATGTGGAGATGAGACACAATGGTATTTGTTCGTAGCTGAAATTAGATCGATGCACGGTATCATTCACAATTTACCGATCGGTTTATATTGATTGTCTTTATTTGGTCTATTTTCTGCAGTCAAAGCCAACACCGATACCGGAATTAATAAATCTTGTAACAGGTTACTAATGACATCCCAATCAATCGTTGAAAAAACTCTTATAGCACTGCTAGTGTTATCAATCATAAGAACCTAAGCAACTACCAAACTCATATTGCCGGTCCATGTAGCTGTCAGCTGCGCCATTGTTTTATGGCCAATCTGGGGGAGTGGCTAATCAAGATCAGCAAAACAAACAAGGCTTTGTTCATGAAAGTTCCACTGTATACCAGCACATTGGTAAGCGGCAACGCAACTACGTACCATCATAAAGTAGTTTACATAGGTCACTCATTGAATGCTGTATGAGTCAGTTGAGAAAATGTTGAAAAGACCATTGGCGTGGATAGATGAATCAATTTTATATTCGTACTCTTCGCAAGTGTTGTGTTCCAAGTATAAAATGATATATTTCAACAGCCAGTCATTGATAGCAATATTCGTGCCTGACCACCCTGACAAATGACTTCTTAAAACTCACCTTATACAAACCATCATAGTATGCTGTATTTTATTAACCTTAGTCACTACGCTCTCAACAGTGCAAATTACCACACTACTTGCTAGGTTTCTCTTACTCATCTTTTTACAACATAATACAATGTCCCTGGCTTCCGATCGGGACGAAATCGCCACACACAGTATGTGTTATGATTACCGGGGGATCAATATCCCTTAACAGTTCTTGCCAAGTTTATATTTCGTTCCTTGTGTTTGTGGATAATGAAGACCACAAAACGTCGCTTTATCTTGATAACGAAGGTAAGTACTGTCAGCTTTCTGCATCTTCATTTGCTACATTCCCTACATCATTTAGAGGATTAATATGTTGCAAAACGTCGCAAAACAAAGTGTACTGCTTGAATTGGGAAATGTTGAATCACCTTACGAAGGCTCTTGATAAAGCTACCACCTGTACACATATGGCTTATGTGAGTGAATGAACAAGACTGAAATATTGTCAAGAAACTCTGCTCAATTGCCTATGAGGAAAATGTTGACTACTTTATTTGCATTTTTCACATTTTTTGTGCAAAGCGAATTGAATCAAGGAACGAAAAGTGTGTGTGTGTCATCAAGGCAGTATGCGATGGATATACTTATTGAACGTAAACTTTTTTATGGAAGGTACGATTCAAACGAGTTCATTAAAATGTGTTCGAATGACTGTATGAGGCCTGATATTGTCTTTGCTATTGTTGTATATTATCTAATCAAAAAGATCATTTTTGCCGCAACGGCTTTTATGGAAGGTACGATTCGAACGAGCTCACAATAAATGCTTAATCAGGCTGGGTACTATCGATATGCTGCGAATGCCATTTAATCGCCTTTGTTGTATATTTGGCAGTAGCCAGTTTGTGACATTCTTCAAAAAGTAACAAATACACTTTTTACAGTGACAGTCAACAGAGATGCTCTCCTTATCTAGCCGAATAAAACAGCAACAAAATGACGAGTGATGGAGTCGTGGAACTCTATGGTGTCATCGATAGACGATGGGCAATGTCATACACGGCGAAACACAATTAAAGCGCTTGCGTGACACTAATGTACCACTTTTTATTTGAAACGTCAATGTGTACGTTGTGAATCAAATTCATGTCATATTCGCGAAACAGTAAAGATCGTGCTTGTTGGTATATGTTATGGTGCTGGGGTAATTATGCCTGTTCATCGGATTATAAAGTGCTTCATGATCTGCATATAAAATATTTTAAAGGGAGAAATAAACCTTCAGTTTGACCAAAACTCATACATACGACATGATTTAATGACGTTTTAGGCTTTATGGGGAATGCTTCCCTGTGAAGCAAGCACAAAAGCTGGCTTTGTCAAACCTAGAGGATCGCGAGAGAATATCTAACAAAGAGGCTGTGTCTCAATCCAGTTGCAAATATCATAGCTACCCAGGAAGCGGCAATATTATCTGATGATCTTGCTTAAACAAAAGCTGCAGTAAACAATGTACCGTAAATCATCCAATCCTGCGTTCTATTAGTTAGCAAACCAACTTCAAATGAATGCGGTTAATTGACGAGTTGTGGCTGCATTAACGAGCTTCTAAAGAATATGCATAATGAAACAACCGAAGGCCTTTGCGTCCCTAAACATACATAATGAAGCACTTATTATAAGTATAAGTAGTAAGTGTACTTTTTCCATGGCGCTTAATTCATTTCATCTGTCATCTATAATAAGAATCCACCAATTGCACCATAACGAATCTTGATTGATCTAACTACCGAACGTATAGTTCCCATGCGAAGGTTAAGGGGTTTATTGCTAGTCCATATTCGTCGATGAATATTGGCTTACATGAGAGAAACAGGTAGTGAATCATATTGACAAATGTATAAAATATGACTAGCCCGTGCTGGAACCTACTTGTACGTGGTAGGCTGGGTAAACAATTATCTACAAAGGTGTAGAAGAGGGCGTTTCATAGCAAAGAACGACGATTCACTGATGTTTAATGTAAAATGTTCTGCTACTGCACCGTCGCTGCGTTTGCGATAATTGGGAAGAACACATTTTACACAATATTCGAAATTCCCCCCCCCATATTCCATGAATTTTTCTTTCGCCAATGAGTCATCCTAATATCCGCACGACCTTTTACTATATTTAGACATTTAGGCCAAGGCAAATGGCTGATCGATTATTCGCGGTCATAGGCCCACTGATGCAAGAGCAATAAAACATGCTAGAACAAGAATTAATATCCATAATGTTGAGAAGCAATTTTCCATGCATAATCTACTGTAACAAAAAACAACACAATTCAAGACGCTTAGCCTTATGTGAAACGACAATCAGATGCCTAGTGTGTAGAAATTCACTCGCCCGTTTTATTTCCGACGACAAACGATACATCTATTGGCCTCTTGGCTTGAAGACACGAATGTGCATCTCCATTTACTGTTGGTCAAGGCAGCTCCGTAAACCCAATTGTTAGTTTTCTCTACTGCCACTGGCTGCTATTTGGGGATCCTCTTTCTATGGCCTATACGTGTGTGCTCACTTTTACTATCATTCCTCAACTCCTCTATCCGTGCTCTCTGTCTCTCCGTCGCTCTCTCTCTCTCACTCACGAAAAAATAACCCACACAAACATGTTTTCCAACCTTAAACATTTGTTTATTGTTGTAATTCATGTGTGAATGAATATCGGCACACAATTGCAAACTTTGCACTAAAATCTCGGAGTTAATAAGCTTTTGCGGGCATTCTATAGCCTGGGCTGCCATTTAAAATAAAAACAAGCACTACAAACGCTGGTGCCGTCAACCAAACAGCACCAAAAGCCCAAGCAGAAATAGGCATTCTGTTTTTGAAATGAGCCAGGCTTGCACAGCAACTCGGTGACGCGGCCCAAGTAGACCAATGTTATTTATAGTAAGAGAAGCGCGCAGTAGTAATTGCATATGGGTTTGTAATTGTGTTTGGCTTGGTCACGAAGGCGTTCATTGTATGGTCAACACTGCCATGTCATTTAAACGGCGCAATACGTCTCACTCTGAACCTTTCGGGCGATATAGGATATATGCTGGATAAAACCTTCTTGACAACGTCTGCCGCGCAGGTTTAGTTGCATTGAAATCATAGTCAGAAATGCAGTCGCCAATGTTCACTTACCGTAAGCTTTTTCGTCATGAAAAAAACACTTTTAGTGTCGTTTGGGGGCGATGAATTATGCCCGTGATCATGAAAATTGCCACTCATTTTAATAAGCAGGGTAAAAATAGCTATAACGATGCGACCCTGAGACCTCAGTTTAATTGACTCGACAAACCCGCGCGAGGTTTTATCATGACCGAATATGCAGCCGTGTCATAATATATCCCTGAAAAGTGAACAGCTTTATAAATATATATATAAAGATATATAATATATATATATATATATATATATATATATATATATATATATATATATATAGATATATATAGATATATATATATATCTCTATATATATATATATCTATATATATATATATTTTTATATATATATATATATAATATATATCTATTCTATATATATATTATATATATTTTATATATATATATATATAATATATATATATACACACATATATGCATACATATGCACATATCTTTATATGTGAATATATCTATATACATGCATATATGTATGCATAATAATATATGTATAAATAGATAGAGAGACAGAGGGAGAGAGAAAGACAAAGAGAAATACAGGGTGAGAGATTCAGTGAGAGATGTAGAGAGAGAGGAAGAAGAAGAAATGGAGGGAGATAAAGAGGGGATTGTGTGTGAGAGATGCAGATAGAGAGAGTGAGGGGAGGAGAGAGGAAAGGGAGAGAGAGAGAGAGGGAGCAAGAGAAAGAGACAGATAGCGAGAGGGAGTGAAAGTGTCTAGTCATGTCTCTATTGCAGGTAAAATTATTTCCCATTTTCCAGATTATGGAAATATAACCGAAAAGTACCTATTCTGTCTCTGTACCAGCCGTGAAAGTGCTCATGAATAATTAATCGCCTCTGCTTGACGTCAGAACCGGAATTGGTGCTGTCAGAGTCGAAATGTATTGAATCCTCTTAGCAAGACAAGGGCCTATTTATATGATACTAATGCAACAGCAATGTCATCTTCTGTTTCTTTCTATTGATATAGGCAGGTCTGTTTTTCTTGGGCTGGGATGGAACGGGATCACTGGTCTCACCATCCTTTCTTGTTTGTCTCAGTGTGCTACAAAACCAACGTGGTATCCATCAAGCTCTTCTCTAAGTTTTGGTGCCAGCTCAAAACATCCCTCGAGTGCACAAACGAGTACTTGCTCGGGCCCGGCCATTTGTCTCGCTATCATAGTACCTGGCCAGTCCATAGTTTCTAAATGTGCCGGCCACACGGCAACATCAATTGCATGTTATTGAAGGCTCATCACCCCCACTATGGACCGCTTGACTCGATTGCTATTTGCTCATATCTGCAATAGTCATCAAGTAGAAACGATCGAATGGAGGAAAATAACGTCCCGATCCGTAATCATTTGCCTGTGGTGTTGTGTACTTCTACTGCTTGGTATCATGTTATCTCAACAATCTGGACTTAAGAAACCATCGAAGAAGAAAGAGGTCAATGAATATATGGAACGTCTCAAGGAACGAGATATTTGAAGAACTATAATATGCCGCTTGAGAATTTCGTTGAGCTTGATGATAGCAACGTCCGCGATATAGTGTTTGTTACTGGAGTAAGCTTTTCACATATGGCAGAAAGCCAGGACGCAGTCAGCAGTGTACAGAAATACTTTCCCAATACATAATCCTCTACTACGACTGGGGTTTGAACGAAAGGCAACAAAAAGAGATACGGAGCTGGTGTAATGTTGAGTTAAGAAGTTTCGATTTTAATCAGTACCCCGTACAAAACAACATAGGAGTAAAGAAGGCTGCTAAGTATCAATCATCTAAAATATTTGCCATTTTGGACGCAATGCAGGATTATTCGGGTGTATTCTGTTTCCATGCATCGATTCGCTTCACCAGCAGCAAGTTAGAGAAAGTCTATGAGAGGGCAGTCGACAACGGAGGCCTCGTATTTCTATCACTGTATCCAAAACAAAGCACTTTTGCTTTGACACATCCGTGGACGTTTCTTTATCTTGCATCTGATCAAGAGTTGCAGAAACTCAAAATTTATGTTCAGACGAATGCTGTGTTGATTTATCACACACGTTAAATTTTCGAAAGGATACTCTGGTGGTGGAATTCCGTTGTGAATCAAATGTTATTGAGCAGCATTTAATTATCCCGCCACAATAATCCACCACGCTGAAATAAAAAAGTTAGTGAAGTGTGAACTCAAGCGAAGCGCTTTGCATATAAATCCATGGGAAAAGGAGATTACGTGTTTACCACATGACCAATTGTTTCAAGATTTCACGTTTTGCCCATGACTTGACGGCCATGATTTTGGCTTTATGGCTATAATCCGTATGCTAACGGTGTGTCTAACAGTTGTGCCCGGTGTTGATGATTTTCTCAGAGGTGTTTAATCCTTCACCTGTCTTCATGACTGAATAAATCAGAACGACCCTTTCACTACGTGCAAGGGTCAGCATTGCAGGATGTCAACAATTTTTTTTCTCAGTTGGTCATAGTTTTACAGGCATTCAATCTGCGGATGTCGTAAATGGATGATTAATGGTATACCACTAAATCTGTAAAATTGTTGATTCCGATCATATATGTTTTGTACGAACCACATTCGTGCAGTAAATATATTCATTGTGAGATAGATTGCAATGAAATGTGTTCAGCGACTGCATGTAAACTCATTTTGTCAATGATACTTTTAATTATAAAATAACAGTGATGATAGAGCACCAATGCCAAGCAGTCTGAACCCAAATCATTAATCCCCCTAATGATCAATAAACAATATTAATACACTGACATTATTAATAATTATCCTCCAAAGCGTCTCTTAGTATTACGATTTACTTTAAAAAAATGAGAAAGGGTTATTTCTGCTTTGGGCATCTTGACGCTTATGCAGTTTTGTGCGCCAAGTCTGAGATTATTTGCAAAAGGACCGATGTCGCTATCACATATTTGACTAATCTTGCTATAAACGCCAGCTTATTAAGCAATCAGAGTATCCCCTTCTCAAAACTTTTATGACTATAAACATCTATGTAATAAACTAAAACTAACTCCGAAGTGTTTTCTTGAATATGCTATCACACTTCCCTGTGATTGTGTTTTATTGTGTGATATATGAACCATACGCGTCTCACTGTTAATTGAAATGAATACATTGGGTGGTTTTCATAACTTGACGCTGTAATCCTCGAGCAAAAAACACCCTGATAAAAAGACGCCATTGATATGCCATCGCAAATAGAGATTGCAGATGACTGTGAAACTTTCATTAATGCCATTCACGTTCCGAGCAGACGATTATCACATCACAACATGTAATCAAGACCAGGTGGTGTAAATCTCAAAAAGGGCAACCACGGTGATGGTTTGGTTGTTAGCAAACGAACTTATTTATTGAATGATGCTGCTCCATTGGATTAGAATGACACAAAACTAATAAGGTTGATGGAAGACGCCTAAATATGTGTGCTGATTATCTTTAAATGTCTTGTGTATGAATTTATTGCCACAAGCAATGTCCAGTAGTACCATTGCGTGTACGCATGCCTGTATGTGCACTACTCGTTTTAAATAAGGTGGACTGTTAACCTCTGGATAATCGGGGTATATGTCTTGTCGGTGGAAAAATTGCCGTTTAGTCGAACAGATGACTTAACAGTGAATCAGTGTTGTCGATGTAATTAGTGTGAATAACAAATGCGGCTGTTTATCTGTTCCTAAAGCATCTTGTGGAATATGAAAATATTTTAACCAGAAAAATGCACAAAAACACCTTGCATGACGGAAACAAACATGTCAATAGAAGCTCTACCAAGAGCTCATTGTTCTACGCAGGCGCTGGTAAGACCACCATTCTCCCGCATTATGCTTTGTTCATTGAGTGGTCTCCGCCCTTACAGGGAACACTTACATCTAGGTCCATTAACTATCGATTTTCTCAATAGTCGCTGGATGTTTACGCTGAAGACGCACGTTAATTGGGAAAACGTTGCAACAATGATTCGCTTAAAGAAATAGCTTTTCCATTCTTGTTGTTGCAGAATAATCACAATTGCGCACTACAAACTGTGATTAGGTCCCGAACAGACATTTCGATCACACTTCAGATGACAGACCCACTGTATTTGAGCAATGCATAGAGCATTCGTTGCGCTTGTCATTATTGATGACAGAAATTACAGCAACAGCCACAGCAACAGGCCATTCAGTGAATTCTACATGCATGATTTAATAAAGATCTTTTCAAATGTGTTACGGAACACCTCTGTACCTGTTTGTTTGGAGGGCTACTTTGAACTTCACAAGCTATTCACCTTAGCAAACCTGACCTTATTTTGTGCTATGACAACCAGCGTCCATACGTTTGTGTTATAACTGATATCAGATAACTGAAATGTGATGACTGCTAGTACATATGTAGAACACACTAGCCGCAACTATCTGAATATTGTCTGAACATGGTACTTCATGTAGCTGACATGTTTTTACTTTGTTCACTTTAACAAATGACAATGACAAGAGCCGCTAAACAATCATATGATACAGAAAGATTACTTCCATTATATTCGTATACCGGTCTTTCAAATATGCTCGGTTATAATAAAGCTGTTCAGGGACAAAGCGACCATTGAACCAGCATAATAGAATGTGGAGCTTTAAATTTCATAAAACGGAATGAAAATATATAATAGGCTGACACTAGCGTCAACTTTGAGCTCTGTTGATCAGAATCATCAGATAAGGCCAAATAATTCCCACCTAACATTGTGTCTACTGTGATTTTAAGTCTTAACAAAGCACTTGTTTCCATTGATTGCATTTCATTTACCATAGACACTTTCAACAAAAGAACTCTGCAACATAGTTTATTCAATGCCAAATCATATCAGCGCTTTACCGTTTTGAGGCGATGTGTGAAATAACATGCATTTTGATCAGATATATACGGCAATACATGGGCAAAAAAAATGGTGCTATTTTCGAAATATATATGTAAAACACTCCGTTGACATAAAGGAAAGCTTTTTAAGCGATAACGTGTATACTAGTTTCGCTACGTTTATTAAGGTTTGCTAGGTTAATAGAAATAGTTGAAAGAATATATGAAGACGAAGTTTCGTTACATCATAATATTGTCTCTTCGTTGTAAATGTCACTTAAATCGTGGACGTTGACATCAAACTCTGATGATATACATCAGGCAAGGCAATCTATTATACAGACCAGTGGCTTGTAAGGTTGATTTCTCATCATGTGATTGAAGGTTTGCAATATTATCAGTATCAGTACTGTAACAAATGTTCATATTCAATCATGGTAAACGATTAACCAGCATTAATGATGAAACGTGCGAATATCAGGTGGCGGGCTACCTGTGACCGACAAGTTCACCACACCACGTAATGCAAGGGTTGAAGTGTAGTGAATCTAGAAGGTCCAACCTGTATTTATTCTGCCCTGAGGCTTTCCCACCATCGTTTTGATTCATTGAAAGAAACGTGATTTGACAAGTGAAAGCACATCCGCTGCAGTGTTCCATAAGATTGATTCCATGAATCATGGGCGTTCCTTATAATTTCATTGAGATGTGACTGTATCACCTATACACGTTGTATAGAATATAATCATCCCGATACATGCCATTTGCAACATTCAATATCTCAGTGCTTCGGGCGGACATTTAATTACATTTCGTCATTTCATAGCATTTATGAACCAGCCCTAATGAACAGTAGAGGCGCATTCACAATCATGATTAATGATCATTTTCTTTTTTGCCGTTAAAACAGCGATTGGTTTATGTGAGTATTTATCTAGAGAGTCAATGCTGATTCAGGACTGTTTTAAAAAAAAGCGTCTTTAGAGCGCCAATTGACACCTGAATGCAGTCAGAGCATACGTTTAACAGTATTTAGATTATTGAGGATTTAGGTTTCAGTTTCAATGGCCATCCACTTAAAGATAACACTTTGTCCATAAAGCCAGTTACTAATGGACATTATAATGCATACTCATAATGATGTGATGCTGATGTTGCTACTGAGCATGATTTTATTTACATGTATACATTACACAAACAGCATTCTTATAATTAATATGAAAACACCAACAGTCAGCAAAGCCGACTAAAAATTGTTGGCATCAGTTTCAGAACTTCTGTTTAGCATTAATACATACATTCGGGGATATTCATAACGTTATTTAAAAAACAATTTTTGCTCTACAGAATATGATGTGGTGTTAGTGTTTGAGCATTAGTGTGCATACAAATGATGCTACCTTTTTTACGCTGAAGCACAAATATCTAGTACTATATGCATAAATGCGTTCAACGTCTAATTACCTATAATTCAATAAAGTTTCAGACTATTATGAGAAACGAAATCATTCCTATCCGGGGCACGCGTCACATAATCGTTCAATAATGCAACCATTACTAGGATAATGACTCAGCCACCATATTCGATCGCGCGTTTATCACATTATTAAGAGTTGCTATGTGTCAACCGGGGTAATTACCAGAACGATTAGTATCTAAAATCTGAAGGTGCCTTCCGCGGTCTGTAAAAGCTGTCTGTGTACATGCAGCCTTCTTTGGGCAGGGACTTCTAGCGGCTTCATTGCCTGCGACAGAATAATTCTTAACCAATTATGCTAGACTTGGACCTTACATAAATTATCTTTCAAGAGTAGGGTGATGCAATTTTTGACGATACAGTGCATTGGTTGGTTCCGTTGTAAATCACGTCAGTATCTATGTTCGACATTCATGCACATACATAAATATTTTGGTTAAAAAACTTCCATGTGAAATACAAGTTCTAAATCCAGATATTTATAAATTTACCGCGAATTGTAAGCGATGTTAAATTATCTCGACAGGTGTCTACAGTTGTAACTTCATTTATATTGTGTTATTTTGTGGAATTCAAATGTAATCATGAGCGCGAGAGAGGGTGAGAGAGAGATAGAGATATAGAAAGAAATTGAGAGAGAGAAAAAAGTAAGAAAGAGAGAGAGAGATACATATGATAGAGATAAAGGGAGAGATAAGCAGATAGAGATTGAGAGGGAAAGAGAGAGAGAGAGAGAGAGAGAGAAAAATAGAAAGAAATAGAGAGAGAGAGAGAGAGAGAGAAAAAAAAAAGAGATAGAGAGATAGAGAGAAAGAAAGAGAGAAAGAGAAAGATATTTAGATAGAGAGATATAATGAGAGAGAGAAAAAGACAGAGAGAGAGAGAATGTTAATGACGTTAAATGATATTCTGATAGCTGCATAGCCTGTTCCTTAATCCACATACTGCTACAAATAATAAAATGTTAGTCCAACACGATAATACTTTATCTCTCAATATTGATCCGTCGGTTCGAGGTGATCATTGTAAGATATTGAAGAACGTAGAAGTTTCCCATATATGACCATTCCATTGCGGATTAAGGCTAGTCCTATACCTGCATATATAAATGGGTTTTCCACCTCAAGAGTCACATGAAATGTCTGCGAGAAGGCACGTTAAGCCTCAACAATCACATAAGATAATAACTGGGTTAAATTGGTCTATTGCTTTCAACTCTATTAGATACTATAGAGTGATTTGTAGCAATGCCAGCAGATTAATCTATACTTATTATAACAAATTCGATTTCAAGTTGTATTCTTATGATGCAAACCACAGCGCGGTCAAAGAGATCACAACAGCATTTATTTTGGACAAAGACTACTTCAATATTTAACCTTCATACACAGTCAGACAAGTTTACGGTTTTCAGAATTGAAAATCCCGATTTGGGTGTCAATAAGTGACAAACTGGACTAACCATGCGATTAACACTTCTTGGATGATCAGTGAAACATCTCTATGGGGTGCCAAGGTAATCAGACGCGGCTGTATAGGATCGTACATTCGATATGACAGCTGTCGAAGGTTAAGTACTATGTACTCAGCCACATTGGGTCATGAAATGGGAAACCGCTCCGAGAATGTAATTTTCAAATTTACCGTAAAAAGAGCTCACACCCACTTTGTCACTAAAATCAATTCGGTCGTTTCTGTTAATGGTCCCATGCAATCTGTTTACTTTATCTTATGGTACATGGGCGGCATTGTCCATTAAAGCCAAGTTTATCATTTGTTCAGCATCTATGCCTGTCTACCAGTGTAGTAAAGAAGAGAAAATAACATGTATATCGTAGATATTATTTCACAACATTCCAGCATCATCATACTCCCATCCGGCTTAACGACATTGTTGGTGGTGAGTCCAGTTAAATGCTTCACCAAGGTATGGTCAGCAACTCAAACCACCATTTACCTAACGTGATACCCTCACAAAACCGTATTCATGATGTGTTAACTATCTGATCGTGCATACCATGCTACAATCTTTCATTAGAGTACCTCAGTAAACCCTGTCGCTATCATATCACAAGAATATAGCACGCATAGAGTTCTCATCATTGTTTCGGACATTGCTCCGACCATCGCTTGTGTTTAAACATATTTGACCATATACGCAATCAATCGCTGTTTGATAAATATTATATTTAACGCCTTCTTGAAACAGTTTGAAACAGATACAGGCACAAATACAGCCCGATTAGTTTGGAAAAAGACACGATGTGAGTCCGTGTAATCTACGGCATCTTGATAGAACAGTAAATCGGTCGTTATTAAGCATCAGAAGTTATTTTGTCCATCGTGTCCCCAAAATACATACATGTTGCAAATGTTCCGACAGACGGGCGATTCCTAGGAAAACGACCGTGCAAAATAGACTAACAAATGCTACTAACACATTAACAGGCCATGATATTTGCTGCAATAATTATTATAAATTATAGTTAGCAAGCCACTTCCACGTGATGTGAAAACAGAGTCAAAACTTTGTCGATGACAAAACCAGACATAACAAGACATTCTGGTCATTCCATTAGATACACATTCTAAAAATAATCACCATTATCGTTCACACTAGTTAGGGTAATCTGAACCTGTTCTGTCACATATATCCTATAGTAGAATTTCCAGTTGTCATTCCGACGATGATTGACAAGTGCATGCTAACAGTTTAAGTAGTCGTTCTGTATGGTAGAAAAAAGCAAATGGCAAATAGTTTGAATCAGCGTGTCTAAGAAATACATACTCTCGATGCAAACGATCTGTCTTGCTATAAAGCTTGATGATGCAACATTCAATGTAAATAGGGTTATCTCAGTGAAATACCTTAATCAATGCGTATATGTACATCAAATGATTACGTTATATTGTATATCATGAATGATCGCAGTTTGCACGTGTGTGTATGTGTGTCTATGCATATATGTGAGTGCGTGTATATGGCTTTGTGTGTGTGTGAGTGTTCGGCTTAGTGGGTGACTACGTGTGTATTGACAAAATTATATATTGCCTTAAGTTAGCAACTTACGATTATTTCGGTTGAATATTGTAAACAATATGTGCGATGGTTTAAGATGAGATAGACCAGGACCGTACGCTGGAATCAGTGGCTATGCATAAACCCTAATGACCTTTTGACCTCAGTCCTTCCGGGCAAATTTCAGCGAAAAAGACCCAATTGTATATCCACACTATTACAAAAAAAAAACACTTTTTCAACGAAAGATGTCAAATCAAGTCGGTAAGTAAAACCAGTGGAACATTATCGAATACAGACATATGGCTGCAAAGGTTAATATCCGTTAAATGTTTTAAAGGACTAGTCATCACCCTCTGCAGGTCTGTAAATGACCCTACTGGCAGGCATTTGTCACTCTGTTATGGCTATCGACAGAAGAGATCTCTGATTACATCATGGCAATGTATATATAACTATAAAAGCATTATTAATAATTTCGGAACGTTTTTTTTATCGAAAGCAACTATCAAATAACGAATATAGATAGCAAATTTACCTTTTCAGTTATCTTAATAAGGCAGCATCGTACAGGCTTTGAATGCGATTGGATGCGTGCGGGTAAGTTGCATCGACATCGAATAACAATACCACAACTGAAAGGTCACACAGTGCTGATCGCCATAATTGTTCCATATCAGTCCGCCATACAACTGGCACGTTTAATAGCGGAGGTTGACTGTACTTGCAGCGCCTCTTTTGTACGGGTTTATAGAGATGACGAGTTCCCATAAAAACATAGCAGGGGCTACTCACCAGCTAAAATGAACAATAAATGGGACCGCAGTAAAGGATCTAAATCAAGCATCAAGTGCACTATTAAAAGCGCCATTGAACAAATCGGTGCAGTGGTATTTGCGTAATGCTCGCATCACTAGCCAAGCCAGATCACTAAGATACATAATTTGACGTCTATTGGATAAAGTTTCAATAATGCGAACAAACGTGTAAAAATGGTGCAACATAAAGATATAAAGCTGTAGTTCTAATTAGGTCAATGTATTCTTTAGCTCTCTACATATACATCGTTGTGCATAGACATCAAGGTAAACCCCATATCCGTATACAGGATCCAGTCGCAGATATATCACTGCAAAATTTCCAGTCACCTTTTATTCAAACAGTCCAGTCCGTGGAATCTGATGATAGAATTTACACGGATGCGTTCGAAAAAGTTCCCATCCAGCGGCTATCCATCGACTTCAATGGGTGGGATACCAATACGCATAACAAATCGTTCTCGTGCATGGTGACGGTTGGATTCGCAAAACGCAACTAGCGGCGTCCCCAAATGTCGGTCCTGCGAGGAGTCCTCCCATAAATCTAGATTAATCATGCGCAATGTCTGATGACGTGTTGATGAAAACATTGTAAATGGAACAGGCTAGCAACTATCATCGAATCTTTAACATCTATCTGACTGTGGAAATGATGGTTAAATGTATTCTAACTTTATATAGTATGCCGTTATTTACGTAGACGATGTTATATGAATCAAGTTGTTATGGTATGGTTTACGTCAAGCAAAACTGGCAGTAGTCACTAGAATTGTCTGTAGCTGTATATGACTCTTGTTATGCTTTGCATCCACCTTGCAGTAACGGCATAACTTTCTGCTTGACACAGACACAGAATGACGATTCAATGGCAGGCAACAACTATAGTCAGGAGTATGTTTGAGTAAAGTTACGAACAACCATATGTGATACTACTGAAATTCCTTAACAACACGCAAGTTCGAGAAATTGCTAAAGCTCAGTTAAAATTATTGGCTAACATCGATGCTGAATACGTTTTCTCTGCAATGCTAATTCCTGCCAATTCATCTTTGCCGGGACAAATGCTGTCATTATATGCACCACTGCTTATCTAGATTCATTTGTAACATGACGTCAATCCCCGAACGTAATGTACAGCTAGAATGACTGGCGTCTGTGTTGGAGGCGCTGCTTTAGCCGATAAACACCTTATACTTACTGTTGCACCATTGAAATTCAAAACACATATCATATTTGTGTGAGTTATTATATAACGCCCACATAATGGTCGCTGAAGATGACATGCTCAAGGCCTATCACTATATATAGCATATCCAGTATTGTGATGCAAATGTTGACATAATGTATGGCACTGAATTTCAGTTATCTCCTGTAGGGAAATGTGTTAGTTAGAAATGATGTATTGTCGACTGTTTGCCACTATCTCATTCAAATAGAGCAATGCAGCTGTATCTCTTACCTATGGCACAGGATACTATCAAATGCATAAACAATAATGTCAGCTGCGTGGTCCCGGAATATGTCAAATGCTGTCGAATGATCACTGCTTTCAAATGCTCATACCTCGACATTAGAGCTTCATGGTAGCTTGTAATACGTTCAGCTTTTGTGAAGATTATACTGCATTGTTGACAATATTTTATAGCATATAAATATTTTAGTGATTATCTAAGGGTTACAGCGGAAATATAGAACTAATCACAGAAGGTGTTTCCTTTCACGTAACTCATTACAGGACACAATTCTCAATAATACCCGTTTCCGAGGGATTTTAGATATTGTAAAATATCTTCTGACATTAGGAAAAACTCTAATTGACGACCAATAGCTCGAATTTGGTGACAAATAAATGTATTAAAACAAGGCAATAAATCTATTTTTATAACAGGCTTAGCACTGTAGATCCTGCAAATTATGGCAATACGACATTTGTCGCTTTCGAGTTATATTGCGATCCGGGATTTTTTTTTCAAATAGCTACAGTTTAAAGACTTTTTGGTATTGGAACACAGCAAACTCGATAAAGGAAGGTATCCTGAGAACAGAATTCTAACTTGCTCACGAACATACGCGAGAAGAGATTATGTAATGAATAGTAACTCGCTAATGGAACAATGCCGATTGTGTAAGGAACATCAAAATGCCCAAACTAGCACGCCATGATTATATGCGTTAATATCTCCTGAATGGAGCTATGGTCAACCTCCAGCGTGTAGAGTGTCGTCAATCTGCTCAAACGCCAAATAACAGTCCGTCATACTCTGCCGTCACAGCCACAGCCACTGTAAAATCCGTTGACAGTAAAACGATAAGCAACGATTAGCAAAGTCAATGCGCCTACCGATCTAGGTGACGACTGCTTCAAAACAGTGGAAAGACGCAAGAGAACATACGTCAAGAAGAAAGGCCATGTCAAGGGGGTTGCTACCTCCAGTACTCTGCGGGGAGCACCGGAAGCCAACAGAGACTTGTTCGTCTACAGAGCCTGTAACAATAGCACTACAGACGAGGTGTTACGGTACATGCAAGATAATGAAGTGATGCGCTATAATGCGCTACTTGTTTTTTTAAAATTTATTACTGTTTGTTGCAATTTTGTCACAACTTATCGTATTTGCACATATAATAGTAGAGGCAATGGGGATGATACGATTGTTTACATTCAGAAATTAATGAATGAATGTGATGTTCTGTTTCTACAAGAGTATTGGCTACGTGAAAACGAATTTAATGTACTAGAAACTAAATTATAAGGGTATAATTGTGTCTGGTAATATTTCATCTCGGGTTCTCAAAGGGAGATTATATGGATGCTTCGCATATCTGCGTAAACGTGATTCTAAGTTTTCCATCCGTCTTGTGCAATGTAATATTGTCAGGTGCATTGCTCGTTTGGTTGCTGTAAATTGTGACGGCCGATCTGCTTTTTAATTTAGGAAATTTGTACATGCCATGCTATGTGTCATCTGCAACTACATGCAACAATACTTATAATGAACTTTTTAATGATGTCCTGTCTATCTCCAACGCCAACACTGATGTGGATTTCTTGGTTCTAGGGGATGACCTTAACACTGATTTCGGACGAAATAGCTAATGCAAGATCTGTTTTGGATCATTTCGTAATATCTGATAATATATTGCCCTTAGTCTCACGATATACATGTACTCATGATGGGGACAACTTATCTGACCATAGCCCTGTTTTTCTAAATTTTAAATGTCAATGTTTCAAAGATACATAAACCGAAACGTAGCATATCTAGTAAGATTAAGTGGTCTATTGCCGATGAAAACGGCATCAGCAATTATAAAAGCTACTTGTTTTTTTGTCAAATGTCAAACGTGAACCATATCTGGATGTAAAACGCACAAAGAAATGATTAACAAATACTGCAATGATAAAATCCATGCATGTGTACAAGCTGAAATCCACAGCTCTTTGTCAATGGGTGGTAGAAAGAGATTGTCGGGTTGGGGTTGCTTCTCCCACACTCTGTTGCTATAACAACATGTGGGCTACTCCAGCAAATCTTACGAATGTAGATGCGTGGTTTATTATTAATGGTTCATTGTGTTGACGTTATCTGTGACAGAAACGAAATCATAGCATCGATTTAAAAGCACAATGCGTCGCTGAGCAATTAAAATGAAAATATGAATACAAACTCATTCCTGACTGATCAATGCACAGTGGAATGAATACAAGTCACGAAGTGCTCATATTACAAATGCGACAGTACAAAAATATCGAAAAGCGACTTAGTGTTGCCGGCCTATAGTGGTGGCCAGTTGAATTTAGTAGTCCATATGAAGCATGTGGATCTCAGAATATAAATAATGTTGTCATCGCTTAATATATGCTCTAAAAAAATGAACCAAAAGTATAATGGCTTGCTGACCGCACCTTCCGATGAAGACAACATGGAACAATTATTACGGGCACTGCTGTATTTCTTGTATCGGTTGAAGAGCGGTTGTACCAGTCATACGCAATAAAGGCTTCACTATGTTTATGAGTGAGTATGCGCATAGCTTACTACATGAAGTACATCACTTGTGTTAATGCCAGCTAGTCCTTGGTAAGCACAGAGGAACAACCTCAGTACCCCTTACAATATCTAGCAAATACCACTGCAGCAGGACAAGCGTATGTAACTAAAATAATGATCATTTGAAAAATGAATGCGATTATGTTCTTATTAGATATTTTCTCGATCTACTGCATTCTTTGTGAAGTCATGTGAAATCAATCTTTATCCGTCATTTAATGCTGAAGAACAGGCGTATAAATGCATTGGAATAATGCAGATAAACATCTGCATCGGTAAGTAAGTAATATGCACCAAATATCATAACAGACTCGGCGAGCGTTGTAAACAGAATGAATGGTCCGTTATTTGTTTATTGTTGGGGCGAACAATAGAGCTGGAAGAAGCTCAAACGGCCCCTTGAGATCTGAATGCGCATTATAATGCATGATGACACAAAGCTGCTGTATAATATGATTAATACTGGCGTAAAATCAAATAAGAAAGATAGATGATTAACCAAACCCTATGGTCTCACAGTATTGCAGTTCCAATCAGGCTTTACGTCAAATTGCGATCAGATTAGATTCCATTGTCATAAGAATTTAAACCATTACGTTTCATAAAAAAACCAATGCAATGGTTGCTTTTTATAACCCTTGATTGTTTATTGACATTTTCTTCTGTATGCGGGGAAATGTTTGTAACATACTGTAGCCGACTGTACTTTTAAGCTGGTTATTTGATCAATCGCAGCAATGACCACTGTCAAATGTTTGTATCTTAACGTTAACTTTATCAATCAGTCACATGACAACAGAAGACCATGTCGATTACGCATTATTAAGTATGCATGTATTCTTAACTCACAATAGAACACACGTATATGTAAAGTGCTATCAACTTACTCATATATTCCTTGCAATGCAGACATTCATTATCGATATGACCCCAAAGAAAATTATTAGACAAAAGCGAAGACTATGCTGCGCACATGAGACAAATACCATGCATCAAACAGGAACTGTTTAGTCGACGAACACGTTTCATCTCAGTACATGCATAGAAACATTGAACATGAGTATGCTTTATACGCATTGTTTGTTGCATTTATGGTTGTAAACACGTTTGTTACTATAAGGATATGTGATCATGAATATCTCTTCAATAAATAATCGTGTTACACGCAAATTGAATTCAGATGCATCAATAACATCGTCCGCACTTGCAACCAATATAATTTCAGTTTCTGAGCCACATCGATGAGTATATAAAAGTATCGTGTATTCCTGGTGTTAAAAGGAATAGCAAACGAACTAAATTGTAAGGAAAGTATTACAATTTAGCTCACACCAAAGCAAAACCAAAATACTTTTTTGTTGGTGGCACAATGATTCTAATAATGGTTGAATGTTTTTGATAATATAACTAACACCCTTACCCCATTTCAAATAATTCAAATGGAAATATTACCAATTAACCACTCGTATGGTGCTAACATTCACAAAGCGCCTTGCCAATGCTAGAATGGGAGTAGTGGTCGAGTCTGTTATATAAGACTCTCAGGCAATCCATCCGCATGGATGCCCCTTCTCTCCAATACTCTGGCACAAGGCATAACGTTGCATAGAATGCATAAAGTTGATGTGCTGCAGCGCATCATTGGAGTCGTTCATAAAAGCAGTGAACGATGTAGCATATTCCACGGCCTCGCTGATGCATTTACTGTTCTCCAACAAATACAAACTGTATTCCAACAACAACATTTAAAACTGCAGTGTGTTCTCTGGGCGAAAACTAACGCAATCTACTCAGTTTAAGAGGACCTTGATGTGTTCCTTGTTCTTTCGTGTAGTACCTTAAGGATGAATGTCTGTTATTGCTAAAGTTACCAGTGCACCAATGAGATTCGGGCAGGGTTGTTTGACATTTCAGAGTGGTTTCCACTAGAGGCGCACGTGTACCGTATTATTATACAGATAAGTGCATTGCAGGTGGCCAGACCGCAAAGCATGGTCATATTACTGTGTAGGGCATAGCTATAACAATATGCCTGGACAGAGTAAGGAGGCAGTTACATGTTATTGGACGTTGGGTAATTGCATCTGACACTCAACGCAAGCTGAACTTCACATAGTCAGGGTTCAAACGTAACTTTATATCCATTGTGCTTATCTCATGCCAGTTCCGAGTGCCAGATGTTTAACATCTTAAAACAACATCACTGAAAACAACATTATCTGTTTGGACTATAACGGTAATACTATGAAAGGTTCCATACGGTTGTCGACTGCTACTTGCTCATGCTATTTGCTAACTTAGTTACCGTCCATTCACAAATATATAAGAATGTTGCAAAGCACAAACTACATTTGAGAACAACAATACATGCTTTAGGTAGTGACTATCTACTGGTGTGGCAAATGAAATCAATAAAACCTTTATTGAACCACCATTTATTGTATGTTGGTGATACACTTCTGAGATACACATTAACACGATGTTCATTTTGACGAAGTGCATAATCAAGGTAGTGCTTGTTGCACACCTCAGGCGGCCATACTGCATTTGTAGGATTATTAAACATGGAAAAGGACTATCAGACACAGTTACTTTGCAATGTAGTGTTTTAACATCAGATAAGGATTTCTTTCCCCTGTAATCAACACAAGTTGGTAGTGACCTAAGGTATTATCAGGCCTCTGGCTGACGTGTTCACAATCTATAAGGCCTATTTTACATTCGAATTGCAGATATAACGCCACTTATTCGACCAAATGGGACAATTTTGTATGTTATTTTGCCAACAACACCAGGAAAATGTATAAATAGTTTTAAGGAGACTGATTCAGCCAAATAGTTTAGCTGGGCACGATTGCCATATTTACATGATTTATATTGTCCCTGACTTTACCATTGACCTATGCATGGCATATGATAGTGTTTCTAGAAATGATGATGATGACGACGATGATGATGAAAATGATGATGATAATGGTTGTAATGAACATGATGGTAATAATTTTGGTGAAAATGTTAATGATGATGATGATGATTATTTGATCTGATATGTACTCAACTATGCTATCAGCCAGTACAGTCCTTAACATACGACAACTGTCCAAGCGTTTTGTCATCGAGATGTACTTTTGATGAAGCAAGTTGATGCCGAACCCGATCGTTTGTGAGGTAAATGATCGGCTGCTATTCCTGTAAACAGTGTCTCAAGCTATGTGCACGCTTGATCGATATCCATGGAGTCACACCGCTTTTCCGTTAGAGAAGGGTAAATGTGCAATACCCTTTGTAGCCCTATGTAAGGGAGGTAACCATAGCTCTTGAAATTCGAAAGTCGATATTTTTGGCGAGATGTAAATGTATCGCAAAATATTGCGCAACGATCATCAACGAGCCAAACAGATGCATTATTGCCCAATGCAGCGTTCGACAAATTAAGAGGTGTAATTCTTTTTATTACAAAGCTCGCTGCGGCCTGAATTCATGGCCCCGACGATTAGCTGTAATATGGTGACTCAAATTCCATAATGTTACTGTGCTTATTTATCGTTGTTTTGCAGATAACGTTATTTAGACGGGCATCAAAGTCTCTATTGGAATTCCGATTAATTGCAAATATATATTATTGCACCTTAGCCGAATAGCATACGATTCAAGTTGCCTCCGGGGCTAATGTTTCGTTATTACTGAGTTGTTCTCCGTTTAAACCCTAGAGCAACACTTACAGAGAGTTGTGATTTCTATATCCAAGGTCCGTGTAGTTCAACTTTTGATTCGTGTCACGTTCCATATACGACACGCTTAGATACATGGTTAGGAGTACTATATCACAAAACGGCCACTCGCACAACGCCAAGATAATGGTAGACCCAGGTACAGAGCCTGTTCAAAAATCTAACGATGTAAAGATATATGTGGTGCGTCCATGTCATTACAAGGAAAAATCAAATGGTCACAATGCCATCATCACGATCATCTGCATTCAACAAGCGGTCGAAGCTCCAGGGTCTCAGTCTGAGACTTCATTGAAAAGTCTGATGTGGCTGTTACTGGGTTGAGGGTAGCCTCCTTGTTTAAGGTTACACACGCGTATTAACATTCGAGTTCGGTGGGGCAACGGTACTCCCCGGCTTAAAACACTGACTAGAGAAGAAGATTCAGACAGATATTTAAACGACGTTTATTTTATTATCTTCAAATACAATCCATAACCAACCTACTGATGACTATCTCCACAGCGCTCCCGGTACACGGCTGGTTTACTGCAGTTACCAAGATTAATTACGGAAAGCTGCGGATAGTCGTCCAAGAGGCGGCTGTAGTTCGTAGCGGGCTGACTGCTTCACCCTCTCTCAATCTCTGAATCACTGTCCATCCTTGCTCTCAATTCTTGATGTTTTGTATATGATTTCATTTTGCGTGCGACCATATGGGCGGGCGCCTCATTAATTCAACATTAATTCAAAAAGCTGCATGCTAATTATGTTAGGAGAACAGCCTTAAAATTGAATGGCCTCTCAATTGGCCACGACATTAGCATATATGCATAAAATGAACACTATGCAGGAGATATTATATGGCTCAAACTTCAATGGCCTTCCATTTTGGCCAAAAACATTTACATACATGCATAACATTTACTACAGGAGGGAAATGGTATATCGAATATATGGGATCGGCAACATCAAAGGTCTGACTTAACATAATATGTCACCTGCCGTCGTTCTTCCAACGCATCAACTTTGTGTCGACCAGCTTGCACAGGTTTTCAATAGTTTGGTCAAGATTTCTCTCTAAGGTCGCCAACTTTGCCAGTGTTGTATCTTCGGTTATATCAGGCGACCCCGTGCACAATCAAAAGTCACATATCATGGGAGGGGTGTAGTGCACCACATGTTTGTCTGTGATCTTACAATAGGATACCATTCTTTAATCACCAGATGCCCTCTGATTGCCACGAGGTTCTTTCTAATAATCCACAATTGAGTCTCTGTTTATTGTGGTCTCTAGGATGCACTCTGTTCCACTTGTGGATAGGAGTTGTGTCTAAATGTGGCTCTCTGACCCACTCTATGTCTATCTCTAGGATGTACTCTGTTCCACTTGTGAGTTGCGGCTGGCTTATGGCAATGTGATATAGATGGTATGCAAAATGTTGATGGCTGTCTTGGTGCATGGCATTGTGACACCATTAAATTCCCGTCTTAGAATAAGTCTATTTATACCACAAAAACCATCAGAAACAGTGCCGGTTAGATCATGCTCACATCCAGAATTGTTTTTATGCACTGGATCGTTAAAACAACTGGTTCAAAAATTACCTCTCCACGGCTATCGCCAAATAGGGCCCGATCGTATATCAAATTCACCGTCAATGCTAAGCATTTACGGGTACGCATCAAGGGTTGTTGACCGGAATGAGGGATTGACATGATACATGCTTCATTCTTCTGTCTTTTGTCCACCGCACGTAGCAATTCATATTTCCCATCACATCGATTATTGTCCTTGCACATGTGCTAAACCTATGACCCATCGTTCACGCTCATTGCGAATAGTAAATTTTGTTGTCACTTATTAAACATATACTCGACACTTATTGTTTTAAGTGGATGCGCATATTGTAAGGCAAGGAGAACGAATGTGCAATTATAGGTAGCATGATACCACAGGCAATCTCACTAACCAGTCAGGTTCGTTTTTTGTACAGGTTTATTATTTGCACTCACAGTGGGAAAAATGCTTACTGCAATAGCAGCGTCAACTAGCCTAATTCCAGCGGAGAGAAAAGACATGGCTCCATATTGTGACCGTGGTTTGTCCATAAATTCTATGACTAATACGTTATGCTATGGATGATATGGGTGTGCCTAGCAGTTTCGTTCTTGTTCTGGATTATGTAATCAAATGAATAACTGCACGGGTTCGTAAACTGTGGCACGGCCATTAAACCCTGAGGTCTGAATAGTAAGTCATTCTGTTGGGTGCATTTCGTCAGCGGATTTCGCAAATGAAAGGTTATTCGCATGACATTTTGTAGGAAAAGTTATCAAAATCAGACTTGTAAAGCAAATCGAGTTTGTTCGAATCATGCAATATCTCAAAATATAATTTGAACTCTTTTCAAATAAAAATGACGATAGATATCAAGAGCAATACAGACAGTCTAAACTCCATTCCCTGTAACCTACACACCACATAACATAACATGACATATATGGCTGTTTCCAGGAAATGATCCTGCTCAAAGGCGCTTAGACAGGCAGTTAATTGTCATAGCACTGATTAAAAAGAAATGTCTTGAATATATCAAGCGTATTAGACCGACGAATGTCGATGGGAAGTGCGTTCCACAAACTTGGTGCGGCATTACTGAACGCTCTGGCACCGTTTGACAACATATTTGGGGATTTTGGCCACGATGGCTATTAAATCGTCATTGACATCCTCTGTATTTATAGCGACAACTGATACGTTCAACAAAGTTGAGGTAAGATTTGAGGTTATATTTGTAGGTTATAATCAATCACATTGTCACACAATCATTAATTTTACTTATCTTCCTATCCAAACCAGCTTATCAAATATTTTTTATATATATATATACAGAAATTGATTTATGACGATCGTTTGGCTGACAAGTATCTTCTTATATTTATGTTTCTAAATACATCTTACAAATACTTCTTATCCACAGTCGGTTGTCGAGCGTGCATTCACACACAAACATACGAACACACATATCTTCAGGAGATAGCATATCATCCTCAGTCATTATACATGTTAGTCATGTATTTCTATAGGCTGAATTATTGTACCATAAAATTGGATTAAGTCCCGCTTAAGTGCGGTTGCTAATGGAACACATTAAGCTAATCAAGGTTTGATAAATCATGCAGGGTTTGCTATGCGACAAACATAGTTTAACACAACTGAATAAAACAGATAGTGTGTGAGGTCGTCTCTACCAAGTGTAATTCGAACATATGCTAGAATGACCACAGCTGTATCATATTATGCTTTTATCAAGATCAGAAAAACTTCATTTTAAGAAATGGAATAAATGCCCCATATAGCTGGTTGATTACGTAGAAGTGCAAATGTCCATGTATTGTGTTTGGGGTGGAGAAGATTGGGGCCATTCGAATTATGTGCAGTTCGCTATGCGTGTATTGCGTCTTGTATATCAAAATATACCGCTTAACTGATACTGCTGTAACATCGTAAGAAAATACAACTTCCATTCATTATATCGAATTCATTATATGTTCAAAGGAAGTTCACATATGCAGAGGAATAAATATGCAACACATCGTGTGCTCCTCACGGACATATAATGTAACCATGTAGATATACAAGGATTCTATGTCGATAATTACTTGTACTAAGACTGGCCCAAATATAGAAATAATGTCGCGTTGTGTAACACAAGACATTGCATGGTACATGGCACGAAGCTGTGTAAGCTACATTTAAAATTGTTTATGAAACGAGTGGCTAAAGAGATTGCTTTTCATCTTATTATTGGAGTATTGTTACTATAAAAGTGTAAAACCCAGGCTAATTTTTAATAATGGTTCATTTATGATACTGCATATATAAGGTGGCCTGCTATCGTGCCTAATTTTATACCATAGTCCGTAATGCATGCTTTGAGTGATATAGTAACCAGATGGTCCAACCTGTATTTAGCCATCATTAAAACACCCATACCATCTCATTGATTCATTGATGAGAACGTGATTGGACAAGTGAAAGCATATCGGCTGCAGTATTCCATTAAGCAGCCTCCATGAATCGTGGGTGTTCCATGTCATTTCATGAAGATGTGACTGCATCACCTTCACACGTGCTGGATTACAATCTTTCATATGTGATATTCGTTGAAATTGACTTCCAGTGAACAGGCTATTACGGAATTTATTTGTACGTTCGAAACATAAAAGCTATTCTCTGCCGCCATTTAATACATAGATGTTTCATACAGAGATATATATATATATATATATATATATATATATATATATATATATATAGATATATATAGATAGATATATATATATATATATATATATATATAGAGAGATATAGAGAGATATATAGATATATATATATATATATATATATATATATATATATATATATATCTATCTCTCTCTCTCTATCTATATATATCTATCTCTATATATATATATCTCTCTATCTATCTCTCTATATATATATATATATATATATATATATATATATATATATATATATAACATGGCAATATTGGTCCTAACATTGCAAACTAAAAGCTTGCCTTGCGGCACAAAATACGTAATGGCAAGATAACTAGCCGCAAAACACGTCGTTAAATACCCCCTAATGTGCACATGGCACGCACGCAGCGGCAATGTATGATATGAGTCTTGAGGCAAGCGTCTAACTATTGTATGTGATGTTTACGATTTTTATAGGGGTCGTTTAATCATGCATCTCTCTATATTGCTATATAAATCGCGTGAACGTCTACTACACCATAGGATCAGTCTGATCTACGTCAGCAGCAGAATAGTCTCATTAGCGGCTGTTTGATACTCATTCAATCTGCGGAAACGTTAAAGACTAATTAACTGCACGACAGCAAAGCTACGAAATGATTGATTGAGATCCTTTATAGCATCAAAGAATCATACAGGCGAAGACCTTATAGTGCATTAGATTTATATTCAAGATTTGTAACAACAGTTATATGATTTGTATATGTTCGAGCTATTCTTCTACGAATTGCTGACATTTATTGTAATGAATAACAACCGATAATATTTAAAAATAAATGTTATGCGCGCTGCACATAAACCTTCTACAGCATCTCAACCCCACAGCAATAGCCATCATTGTTTCCCCGAGCAACTACCTAAAGTGAAATGTCACTCTTCTCATTGGTGAAAGAAGATAATAATTGTTTGGGAAACTCGGGGCTTGCTGGTTATTTTTTACATTCTAATATGAGAATTATTTCCCAACAGACTGGCACAACAATCAAACAATTGATTTGTTTTCTTGTTACAAAAAGTGGCATTCTCCGTGAACCCTTCAGCATAACTGAAAACAAACAATTATGAAACATATTCTGAAACAATTTCTAGGATTTTTTATCTATTCATGTACTCTCTTGAGAACTCGCTCCAGGAAACTTAGCAGAACCGAGCCACATTCATTCATACATCAATCAACACGATTAAATGTTTTATCACACCTACACATATTAGCATGCCCTCAACGTGTGCTTGCCGTATATTTGAACGCAAATACTGAAAATTAAATATAATTAATATAATGTGTAATTATTTCTATCACTTTGCTTACTGTTCAATGATTTGGATCCATGACATTGAAGCATAAATGTTGATAGATGACGCCGAGTGCATATTCTGAACATCTCAAAATGTCCTGTTTCTGAGATGCGTGTAGACTATATACACTACCTGACACTAGTTATCAGAATACATGACTAGTCAATGCAGACACTTTCTTGCACATGTTGTACAGGTTTTCGCAGTCTGACTAATATCATTCTTCTGCCTTACTGAGCGCTATAAATACTTTCCTATTCGAGTTAAGGCCAATAGATGAGATAAAGGGACATTAGCTACATACATATATAAATGTACTAAGTCAAAATAGTTGTAGTTGTGACAATTCTGCTTACCAGATAACGACATCGAATGCTGGTATATGAACGGCGATTAATGCCATTACAGAACATTACAGAACATGACAACCAGGATCCCACATTAAGAGCCTTCCGTTTACGAAGCCACTTTACTACCTTTGACTGCTTCAAATGTGCAGTTTTTCTCACTGTAATTCATTTTGTTTTTCATTTGAGCTTATTGTATGCTGGTTCCTAAATCCTTACTTGTATTGAAGTTTAACCAGACGGATCATGCAATCATTACAACCCGGAAACGTATATCACAACAATCAATTCTACGCATGTATAAAAGGCAAATTCCTAAACTGCCCCACTATTATAATATTTAGTTTGGTTTATCTAAGTGTGGCTACAGAATCAATTATATTTACCAACTGTGAATTCATACTGAAGCCGGTCGGTAAATACTTCTGATAGTTATACTATGACAGTTGATGCGCGGTGGTATTAGTGCTAGGCTATGAATTGAACTACGCTTACGGTGATATAGCTTAAGATATTAAGGCATACATGTGATGTATTGCGTGTACGGCTGACAGTTGCGCCGCATTGCCCGATGATTATCATACCGACCGGTGATAGTGAGTGTTTTTATAAACACATTCTCTGTGCATTTTCCGACCATGTCATGTTGTGAGAGTCAAGCATGACAAACCATATTGCTTGGCTGTAGACAAGCAGATATACAGCATTTACAGATCATGCCGTGGTGCCAAAGACAATTTACATACTATCATGAGATACCGTTTCGTGATTGGCAACATGCGGTTTCCATTCCGCTGCATCGACACAACGTCTTCCCATTAAGAGTTATGTCACATAAAAGGTATTTTAAAGCTAGACCTCCTACCCAACGCATTACCTGGAAATTTAAAGTGGCTAATTAAACATTAGCAGAAACGTATTTTCCATAGCGTTGGATGCATACCATGGGAAGCATCGCTCGAAGTGATACGAGGCACTTCCGGAAGCGTAAGGTTTTGAAATATGTGATTGGGCCAACAAAACAGTAATCCTGTATGCCCTTGTCCTTTGCTTCATGACATTTTACCAGTGCTTTAGACTGGTCTTGTGAATGGGTCTAACAACGGCCCTGGGTGTGTTACCATCATTAGCCACATATTTCAGAATTAAACAAACGGAAATGTCGGTAATAGGTAGTAACTTTATTCCATATACTAGCATCATTTGTCAGAGGGCGAAACTCACAGGCCCCTCGAAGTAGTTATACTAGTTCGTGGTCAAAGGTCGCGTTCGATGTTTCATTAGATAATACCGCACAGCATCTCGACAAAACTAAGAAGCAGTTGTGCTTGACAAATGTTAACCAAGCGATCGTGCGGCCAATTTTATATCAATTAAGTGTCAGAAGTACAAGTTGTCTATCCACATTAACGTCGTGATGGGGAAAAACATTTTCTCATTAAAAGCTACAAAAAGACAAATTGGTCGATATTTCAAGGATCATAACCATTTATGTGGGTTGCCAATTCCTTATCCACGCAATATTTCAACCCTTAATTAGCATAGAACACACCGAATAACTTGGTTGGTTGATATTCAGCTCTTGAATGATTGCCACGTTTAACACAGGAGCAGCATCATGTTATTTCACATATAACGAATACTGTTATGATTGCCGCTCTATATATTTGACCACATGCGATTAAAATCTTCATTTAGCTCTCTGTCATATAGATTTGAGAGATTATGAATGATGATGGGGCCAGAAATGCAAATCCATATTGAAATAATTTGTTTCCAAAAACCTGATTTTATGATCATTTGAAATCTAGGACGTCCGCTAAGAATGCATCTGCCAGATTATATACACCATATCAGTTATAATATAATCATTTTCTATTGGCGGTGTGACACTCCAATGCAGCAATCGGGGTTGCCTTCTTTTATCCGTAAACATTAGCATGACGTCTCTGCAATTTATGATGCATTCTGCAAAGATGAACTCGTCTTTTGCTCGCTTGACTGAGCTTCTATTCCCCAAGCAACTGGCCCATTTTAAAAAAATGATATCGGATATATACCAACACTATCAACGATATTTTCGCTCATTGCAAACGCAATCAGCCAATCAATTTGATTTTATTGTCGTTGTAACATTAGCTTAATGTGGAATGCTATTGTGTTTTATGTTGTGACCCTCCACAAAATGTGATTACGAGTTTTTCACATTTGACTAGAAAAATAGCTGACTCCCGATTTGAGTTTAACTAAGGTTAAATTACCACCACATTATAACTATTGAACATATGCATCAACTGTATCGGTTCATTTTCAGCAAACTTGGATTATGAATATTCCAATCTGTCTGTGCGATATTGTAGGTGGCGAGCCTAGTTGATTGCTTCAATACAATCCAGGGAAGATTAACAAAAGCCGCTCTAACCTGCACTTCCCTTAAGTGAAATCCGTAAAAAGCCGTATTCAATGTGCAAATTTACTGGGCATGTCAGTAAATTACCGCCCCCATCCTCCATTAGATTGCCCCTGAAGATTCTTTCGCTATCATATCAAACGGATATTGAACGCATGGAACTATGTACTATGCTCTGACCACCGCATGTGTTATAGACAATTTGTGCCCTTTGCCAGAAAGTCCCCTTTATTAGTTTCTCTGTGATGCATCTACGGCTGGCAACCTAAGCCCAAAGAGTGCAAATTATATGACGCTGATGGCTTGAAACAGTCATACAAATAAAGTCACCCCAATTTTCTCAAAGATATAGAAATGAGATAACTGAAGCAAGTTAACTAACATATGCAGCTATAGACGGAATTAAATGAGTAATTCAAGCCCGAAAACAGTTGATTGTTTTTGTTAATCATTAAGAAATTCATAGTTGATTCCTTTGCTTGGTAAAAAAAAACAACCTCGATCAAGTAACACCTATTGCACGTGTAGTTTAGTGGACAATTTCTCAAATGATAAGGACCCCGTTTCATAGCACATCGTATTTTATCATTATCGTAGTTAACGATGCGATAGCCAATGGTAAAACGTAAGCTAGGATGGTTTTGCACAAAAACTACGTGCTGCGATGTATTCTCTAAATTACACGATAACACAATATGTCATGTGAGTGGGAGCATTTCAATGGAAAATGTTTGCCAAAACATTCCCTTCGTTATCTTATTAAAAGGATAGTGCACGCATGGTACCATGCACTGTGCTCTTACCACCTCATGTCTATCAGAACATATGTGCCGAAAGCCAACCACCTATATAACCCATCGTTTTTTCTTGTTAACTATGACATTGAGTGCCCTTTGCGAGAGCGTCTGTTGTATTAGGTTCTCTGTGATGCATCTACGGCTGGCAACCTTAGCCCCAAAAGGGAAAGATATATGACGTTGATGGCACGAAACATTCCTACAAATACAGACACGCTAATTTTCTCAAACATATTGAAATGAGATAACTGAAACAAGTAAACATATGCAGCTATGGACGGAAATGAAGACAAAATAACTGCACCCTAAAAGAGTAATTCAAAACTGATTGCTGTTGATTCTTAACGAGTGGTGTTTGTTAATCATTGACAAATTTCCTCAGTGATTGCTATGTTTGGTAAAAAATACCTTGATCTAGTAACAACCTATTGCACGTGTAGTTTAGTGGACAATTGCTCAAATAATATGGGCTGCGTTTCATAGCACATCGTATTTTATCATTATCGTGGTTAACCATGCGATTGCCAATGATAAAATGATAGTTCGGATGGGTATGCACTATAACTACGTGCTATGATATACTCTCTGAGTTACACAATTACACAATATGCCATGTGAGGGAGAGCATTTCATCGGAAAATGCTTGCCAAAATATTCTACTTAGCCATGTATATCACTGAATGGGCTACCCATTTATCTTGAAACAAATACAACTGAAAGGGCTACAACTACATCATCAGCAATCCGGTTGTACAATATTTGAGGGTCTGTCACGTACTCTAATAAGCATTTTTTTCAAGCTAACTGAGTACAATGTACAAAACAAAACTATTCGTCCTCTGGCAGCGGAATGTCGCTTACATCTTAATAAGCCGACAACTTCATCAATGTAAGCAATGCATTAGGTTGTCCATGTGCCTTAGAAACAACCACATGCAATATATCAAGGACCTATCGTAAATAGATAATTTCAGACAATGACGTTAGAGAGGCTGAAGCAATGATAAACGTCCACATATGACAATTTTAAGATTCATCATCATGTCTCTTCATGCGTTTCAATTATTTATAATTGTTACAAAGTGTGAATATCGGCCGTTAAGGAAACGTGCGTATGGTTTGATTATATAGCTAAATTATCCCTATTCACGCACCATGTAGATAACTACAAACGTAAATAATTCCGTTAAACATTGAATTCGTGACAACAGCATATAAATAGGACCACGTTGTGTCCCATTAGGTTAATTAAAATATCATTATTCTATTTGACACGCATTCTATATGTATATGCATACATATATATATATATAAATATATATATGTATAAATATATATATATAAATATAGATATGTATAAATAATATATATATATATATGCATGTATATATTTATACATGCATATATATGTTCAAATGTATAATTTTACATATATGTAAAAGATATATATATATACATATATATACATATATATATACGTATATATAATAAATATATTTATATGTATGTTTTAAAAATAAATGAAAATATATAAATATATTTATATATGTATGTATAAATATATATATTAATATATGTTTATATAAACATATATATATATGAATATATATATGTATATTTATATATGTGAAGTTATATATATATATTTATGAATATATGTATATATATATATTTATATGTATACATATTTATATAATGCATTTATATGCATATATATGAATGTATAGATCTTTATATGCATATATATGTAAAAATATATATGCATATTGAAATATTGCATATATATGTGTATATATGTACATATATGTTTATATATATATGCACGTTTTCACAAAGTAACGAATGAGAATGCAAGTGTATAGTTGTATAGTTTGGCTAAATAACAAACGTTCTCTGCTTGTGATGATCGTGCACGGCTGAGTTAAAGGGATGGTATAACTTCATTGGTTATGACTTCTTCCGGCTTTATTATCCCCAAAGCACTGGAGGTCGTTAGACATTGTACACAGCAGTATATTTCAACAAAACCTTGAGCCAACTTGCTAAGCTAGTTTCCGCCTATAAATCCACAGTTTGTACTCCTGACTTTTTTATCTTCAGGATTGTGCATCTACGTTTTGAACCAATCTGTACTGTATTGTTTGCCGGCGTATAACACCAGTGTATATGTCTCATTGTGAAATGGAGCCATAAAGCACTTATTGAAACAATTTGTATTTTAGAATTTACCTAAGTCCTGTTGTTTATTTGTCCAGTAATCATGCATGGTCTAAATGTGACAATTAAAGGAAGTAATCGAACAATCGTCTTAGCTCGGACAAATTCTGACATTCTCGTTCCCTATTCTAGACGTCAATTGCAGCGTTAGTTAAAGTGATAGATAACTATCACTAACATGAATGCTTTGATAAAAACATGTCACTCACTAATACTTTACCATTTCGGTTGGTTGTATAGAAGCTCATATTGGTATAAAAATGAAAGCACCAAATGGACACTTCAAGGAAGGATTCTCGTCTCCTGGTGAATCTATTATTCGGACAATGACTGGAGACTGTGGTATATTGACGCAGCATTATCGTTACAGTAACTATGACGTGAATATGTAAGCTAAACTTTGTTAACCTTTTGATGTCCTGTGAATTCAGTTATAGATCAGTTTCACTAATGCCATTCACGATATTGCCAGGGTTAGGGTTAGTCAATGCTATCACATAAATAAGAACAATATGAGGTATAATCATTTAATCGTTTCATGCATAAGTCTGGAGATGTATATTTTAAGCGTAAAAACAGGTTTTTATAACACACATGAGACATTTTGGTGATATGATTGCTTATTGTGCTAGAGGCCTTTTAGGCTTATTGGCAAAGAAGCTCTGCTCAAATCTAATATCCCCCAGGCTGCATGTACGCATCGGGGACTCTAAGACACATAAAGCGTTAGGCTAGACATTCGATTAGGGTATTTGTCTTTGGTGCATCAATGCAGTTTAATTGCCATATCCATGTTAACAAATTACTAATGAGGCAATAAATAATTAAAGTTGCGATGCACTATTGTGGGCGTGCAGCTACGATGGAAGGTTATACAGGAGAGAATGAATGTGGGTCGATAATTCAACCCCAAATGTCGATGAAAATCGGCTGTGCGCATTCTCTATCTCAGGGGATAATATCTCATTGACCTTAATTATCACCGAACATGAAATTAATATAAACTTAAGCAATACAGCAACATCCTTCCTCAGTTTTGTTGCATTAGAGGGTTGAAATTGAGGATTGTGCTGTTTACAAAACACCGCAGTTAATCAGTGCTCTTGATGATCCATTTAAACCATAACAACCAAGCCTAAATACCTTGATATACAACAAATTAATATGTTATTTATCTCATTTTTCGGTGTTATTCCATATCATAGCTATTATCAATATTGAAGGAAGAGTAAAAGACTAAAGGCATTAATGTTTAATCAATTTTGAGCTCTTTTCGGGATCATAATCATATACATACATAGTATTTCCCCTTACTGTTTGCCTGCAGCGTGAATGTAATGAACGTGAAAGTGGTAACAGGCAGCATACATTTAATACGATCCTTGCTCGATACTCCGAATGGTATTCGTACAAACATTAGCTAAACGTCTGGTGTTTTATGTCAATGTGAAGTATAATTACCGATACGCTTTCTGAGAAATGGCTTATTCACCCATATGACGTGTCTACTTGGCCTGAGACTACAATACTAGCAAACACACCCCTACCGAATATCAGCCATCAATTTAACGTAGATCGCATCGATGATTACTAGATTTAACTGTCATTGGAGTTCAATATCTAAATCGACCATCCAACTTTCGTTAGTTCCAGTCTGACAATGATGAACCTTGTGGCTGTACTGTTGGCTCTCTTGGGAATACTCGTTATCTATGCTACCTAAGTACCCGATAACCTAAAGCCAACGAAACCACACCACGACGAGTCATTTAGGGATGTCCTTCAGTTATATTTATATATTACTGTGGATTTGCTGTGCTAAGGTGACCCGGTAAGGATTTGCAATAATGCTTGCAGTCAAGTGATATGAATATAGAAAGTCCTTGCATATATCTGCCGCTAGCAACATTTTCATATTAACGGCAACAACACCTCTGTTCTTCAAATTCGACTTTTCAAATTCAGTTCTTGCTGAACTAATTGCAGCTAGAGGTAGTCAAATAAGCTTTTGGATACCAATAACTGTTTTTCACTTATTTAGTGCGTTTACCGCCATAATAGCGAGAAACTATGAACAAGGGATGTGATTGGTTAGCGCATATAACATGGTCGTTTGTATTAATTGAACGGTCATTTTCAATCATATTCATTGCACTGAACAATTTTACGCGAAGCCCCTATTCAAAACAAGTAGGAATGTATTTCACCTGAAAAGCGTGATTCATCAATGACATTATATATTATCGACTATTGCAATTATTGCTAATCTTTCTGGAGCAAGAGCGTTATAGGTCTGACGTTTAAACGAATATCCTTTCATAATTTACATACGAACGAATGCTATTCTATGAAAAGGTTAAGGTATCATTTGCTTCTAATGCGACTATAATATGATTTGGTCTTCACAGTCACCAGCAAATTGTAGTTGTTGACAATATATTTTGGAACATATGTAATCATATAAGGATGTCATTGCATCTAAACTCTACATAGAACTGTTTCTGTTGGCAACGTTTGACAACAGTCGACACAATCGTGTACGTTATTACAAAGGAGTAGATCAGATGTATATCTGTATGCTGAACGATATTGTCGTGATAATCGTGATAATCGTGATAATCGTGATAATCGTGATAATCGTGATAATCGTGATAATCGTGATAATCGTGATAATCGACCATGTACATGGCACAAGAATGTGTATTCTACGAGCAGTGGGGCATGCGGTATTTATCAGATTCAGCAACTGTGCTACACCAGCGATCCAATTATTTACCGTGGCGACACTTTGCTGACAATTTAAAAGGACTTAACATGTTGCACTTAAAATATGAGGCAGTCTGTATCAATATCAAAGACATCACAGGAGTCGCGAAATTGAACGGTGGTTATTACAAATACCCAAACGTAACCTTAATCTTTGTTCGTGATTATCGACGGAGGAATGAATTGTAAATGAAATATACGAATAAAACCTTTCTTTTGGCTTACTATAATCTGTTTTAGTCTATTGCTATGGTATGAGCGAAATCATATTAATCTTCAAAAGAGATTCTCTCTGCTCTTATGTTATGCATCCTTCCATTGAACCAGTTATGGTGACAGTGATTGCTTTATCTCGATCTACTGCGTGTTTTCAACATTATGTAGACTTTTTATAGAGGCAATTTGGGCCAACTTGAACCAACGTGCGATGCATATCCTGATTTCAAAATAAAGTTTATGACACAATTATGCCCTGAAGTATGACCAACAGTACTTATTTATGAGCACACTGAGGGTGTAGAGTGAAATGCTCAAATATATGGCTCATGATAAAGTCGATAGTGGCTCATAGCTTAATACTAGTTCCTGCTATAAGGAACCATAGGTTGTCTGTGGTACACAGGTACAAATTGACACATTTGACCAATTGGTTTCATACAATTGCCCCCATATCACTGTCATTGTTCGTATAATTCTTCGAAAACGCGTCAATAGATTAGTAAAATAAAGCTATAATGTGTCGATAAAACGCAATGGAACGACGGGGAATGGTTGTAAAACTAATTTTGTGACAATTGGCCTAATTTGTATACCTTTTTCTATTGTACGCACGCTGTATCCTGATAACATTACCGCCAATTATGTTGGCATAGAAACAACGTTGAACATGCAGTCGCATTACTGCTAGGCAAACAACATTTCCGCTGGCTTTCGATGTGTTACCCATTCATCGAAATAAGTGCAGTTTTACGGTACCTGATCTCTACCTTTGCTTTTGTTGTCGTAATAAGCCGACACCACGCAGCCCATTAACGGCAAAATGGGTGCAAATACTCGTCTCGACATACAAAGAGTGGTATATGAAGTCACATCCCAAATATAAAGCTTCTGAGCAATATCTGGAATTTATGCTCTTTAATTATATTCCTTTAGACATACAATTCATACAATGAAAGGGCCATCATCACTGAAAAACCTGCTCCACCTTTTGAGAGTATCATTGGGTAAACGACGGTATCTTATAAATTACCATGTGATTAAGTAAAAAGGGGCATCTCTGGCGTCTTCATCTGCTTCGTCAGATGTCTCATTCCTGATTAAAATCTATAAGGTAAAGTTTGTCCTGGTGAAGCATCGACGGTTTGCAAATGATCGGTGATGAAATAGCGAAATTTCATTTTGCGAGAATTGATAAGCAGAGCGCGCCTTCAAATCGAAAGAATGCCGGGTCTGATGTCAAGTGAAGGTGATTAATTGTTAATGAGTACATGGACGGCCGATACATAGACGGAATAGGTAGTTTTTGTGTAAATTCCCATAACTGGAAAACCAATATATGCATATATATATATATAAATATATATATATATATATATATATATATATAGATATATATATATATATATAGATATATATATAGAGAGAGATAGAGATATATATATAGAGATATATAGAGAGATATATATAATACATAGATATATATATATATATGAGAGATATATCTATATATAGATCTCTATAAAAGATATATATATATCTATCTATCTCTCCCTCTCTCTCTCTCTCTCTCTCTCTTTCTATATATATGTCTCTATCTCTCTCCCTATATATATATTCTCCTTATATATTTCTCTATATATATCTATATCTATATATATATATATATATCTATATATCTCTCTCTCTATCTATCTCTCTCTCTCTCTCTCTATATATATATATCTATAAAGACGGCTTTTTCGGGCATGATCAAAACTGACGCGTGTTAGTTGTGTCATCTGAACTGATGTCTCATGGTCGCATCGTTATAACTATTTTTAACGTGCTTATTAAAGTGAGAGACAATTTTCATGATAACGGGTATAACTATTCATAACTTATTCATGGGCACCTTTCCGGCTGGCTCATAGACAGAATAGGTATGTTTGGGTTATATTTCCGTAATGTGGAAAAAAATAATATTTTGATGCGATAGGCACACGACTAGACAATCTCTCCCTCGCTCTCTATCCCTTTCTCCCTCCCTCTCTCTCACTCTCTCTCCCTCTTTATCTTCCTCTCTCTCTATCTTATCTCACCCACTCTCTGTGCATCTCTCACACTCTCTCCCCTCCTTTCGCTCCCTCTCTTGTCCCCGCCCCCTTCTTACTCTCTTCATCGCATCGTTATAGATATTTTGACCCTGCTTATTGAAGTGCGAATTCGGGATCACGGGCATAACTCATCTCTCACTAACTGAAAGTGGCTTTATCATGACCAATTAGCTAACGTGTAAGTGAACATTTCTGACTACATTTCTGACTATGATTTCCAAATAAGTAAAACCGTGTGGCAGTCGTTGGTAAGTAGGTGTTATCCCGCATTTATCCTATATCGCCCAAAAGGTTCAGTGTGAGACATATGGCGCCTGTGAAATGACGTGGCAGTGTTGTGCCATACAATGAACGCCTCCGTGACAAAGCCAAACACAACTTACAAGCCGATATGCAATTGCAACTGTGCGCTTCTCTTGCTATAAATAACATTGGTCTACTTGGGCCGCGTCACCGAGTTGCTGTGCAAGCCTGGCTCATTTTATAATCAAGACGCATATTTCTGCTTGAGCGTTTGATGCTGCTTGTTTAACGGCACCAGCGTTTGTAGTGCTTTTTATCATTTTGCATGGCAGCCAAGCCTATAGGATGCCCGCAAAAGCTTCTATTTTTATATCTTTTATCTTTCTACACCTCTCGTTGGCGTTTTTGTGCCGTTGTTCATTCACTCATGAATTACAACAATATATAAATGTTTAAGGTCGGAAAACACGTCTGTGTGGGTTAATTTACGTGAGTGAGAGAGAGAGCGACGGATAGGTAGAGAGAACGGATAAAGGAGTTGAGGACTGACAGTAAAAATGGGCACTCACGTACATATCATAGTAAAAGGTTCCCCTGATAGCAGCAATTGGCAGTAGGAAGAACTAACTATTGGGTTTACGGAGCAGTCTTGACCAAAGCCTAAATGGTATACGTATTCATGTCCCAATAAGCGATTAAAAAAAACAAGAGACCAACAGATGTGTTGTTTGTCGTTGGAAATAAAACCGGCGAGTGAATTTATACACACTAGGCATTAGATTGTCGCTTCACACATGTTTTAGTATGTTTTTTTTATTTTGCGTCAGTGATGCCCAACACCGCGAATAACCGATCAGCCATTTGCCTTGACCTAAATGTCTAAATATGGTTAAGGGTCGTGCAAATATGAGGATGACACACTGGCGTAAGAGCGAAAGAAAAACTCATGGAATGTGGGGGGAAAATTCCGAATATTGTGTAAAATGTGTTCGTTCCAATTATCGCAAACGCACTGACGGTGCAGTAGCAAGACATTTTACATAAAACATCAATGAATCCTCGTTCTTTGCAAAGAAACGATAAACCCCTCTTCTACACCTTTGTAAGATAATTCATTACCCAGCCTACCTCGTACCAGTAGGTTCCTGCACGGGCTAGTCATATTCCACTACATTTGTCCATATGATTTTTCTATCTGGTTCACTACCTGGTTCTCAATATTTATCGACCAATATGCATTAGCAGTACATCCCTTAACCTCCGTGTGGAAAGTGTACGTCCGGTAGTTAGATGAATAAAAATTCGTTATGGTGCAATTTGTGGATTCTTATTATAGATGACAGATATAATACATTAAGCGCCACGGAAAAAGCACTCTTACTACTTATACCTCTAACGAGTGGTCCATTATGTATGTTCAGGGACGCAAAAGCCTTGGGTTGTTTCATTATGCATATTCTTAACAAGCTCGTTAATGCAGTCACAACTCGTCAATTAACCGCATTCATTTGAAGTTGGTTTGCTAACTAATAAAAAGTAGGATTCTCGTTTATTACAAATCGCACATAACTGTACATTTACTGCAGCTTTGGTTTTAGCAACGTAATCTAGGTAGCTATTGTATTTGCAACTGGATTGAGACACGGCCTGTTTACTAGATATATTATTCTCTCGCAATCCTTTAGGTTTTCCACAGCTTTTAGTGCTAGCTTCACCGTAAAGCATTCGCTATGAAGCCTAAAACGTTATTAAATCATGTTGTATGTGTGATGTTTGGTCAAACTTAAGGTATTTTCTCCCTTTAAATAATTAATATGATGATCATAAAGCATATTTTTATCCGATGAACAGACAATGTTACCTCAGCACTATAACATATACCGAAAAGCACCATCTTTACTGTTTCGCGTACATGAGATGAATTTGATTCACAACGTATAAATTGACGTTTCAAATATAAAGTGGTAAATTCGGGTCAAGTAAACGCTCCAATTGTGTTTTGCTGCGTATTACATTGCACATTGTGTTTTGCTGCGTATTACATTGCACATTGTATAGCGATGACATCGTAGATTTCCATCACTCGTCACTTTGTTGCTGTACTATATACGCCTAAATAAGGAGAGCATTGCCATTGGCCGTCATCATAAAATTGCTTACTGCATTAATCACACACAAATATTTTGTTACTTTATCCAATTTGATTCGAATAGAAAATGAGAAAAAATGCAAATAAAGTAGTCCACATTTTCCTCATAGCCATATGAGCAGAGTTTCTAGACCCATTTCGGTCTTGTTCACTCGCTCACATAAGCCATGTGCACAGGTGGTAGCATTCTCAAGAGCCTTCAATTGATTCCATATTTCCAAATTCAGGCAGTATACTTTGTGTTTCGAATTGGTGCAACCTGTACATATCATCATTATATGTTCAGCTTGGTTTAAATAATTTAGTTACCATAAGACGGTTTTGAAATTCTGCTCTGCTATTTCATTATTTGTCGTTCGACATGACTTATTGGTAGTGACATTTTGTAAATTGCAAATTGTAAGCATCCGTATGCCTGGGGACCGATAATTTCCACAATATAAACCTAACCTAGCCTTCGGTAATCTGGAGTAATCATTGATTACCATTTATAAAGTCTCAACACAACAAAGGGGCACATTGCAGATTAGATTATCCTCGTAAGGATATAGTGAATGTAACATATAAAGATGCAATAGACTGACAGTACTTACCTTCGTTATCGAGATAAACAGACGTTTTGTGGGGTTCATTATCAACAAACCCAGGGAACGAAAGATAAACTTGACAAGTAAATGGAAGGGATATTGGTTCCCCGGTCAAAATCAGAAAAAAAGGCAAATGCTGTCCTGCTATTTTAGCCCAAATTGTCCCGCAATTTCAACATAACACTGTAGTGCGTGGCAAATTCGTCCTAATCGGAAGCCAGGGACATTTTAATAATGTCACTAAAAATGAGTAAGAGAAACCTAGCGAATAGTGTGGTAATTTGAGTGCGTAGTGACCAAGGTTAATCAATAGGGAAATGCAGCATATCTTGATGGTTTGTGTCAGGTGAGATTTTAGAGGTCACTTGTCAGGTAGATCACGCACAAACATTGCCACCAATGACTGGCTGTTGTGTCCAGCCTTACAGGTATGTATCATTTTATTCTTGGAACACAACACTTGCGAAGAGTACGAATGTAACAATTGTTTCATCTATCCGCGTCAATAATTTTTTCAACTTTTTTTATTCATACTGCATTCACTGAGTGACTAAGTGACCTAGCTACACTACAGACTAATGTGCTGGTATACAGTGGAACTTTAATGAACAAAGCCATGTTTGTTTGGCTGCTCTTGATAAGATATTCCCCCAGACTGGGCCATACATTAATGGCGCAGCTGACATTTACATCGACAGGCAATTTAAGTTTGGTGGTTGCTTTGGTTCTGATGATTGATAAGACAAGCAGTGCTGTAAGAGTTTTTTTACGATTTATTTGGATTTCAATAGTAACCTGTTAAAAGATTGATTATTTCCGGTAGCGATATTGGGTTTGACTGCAGAAAATGGAGCAAATAAAAACATTCAATATAAACCAATCCTTAAATTGAGAATGATACCGTGCAACTATTTAATAATATCATCTACGAACAATTACCAGTGTGTCTCATTTCTACATACTCGAGATCGGAATTATAGTAACAATCACAATATTCCGCAGTGCCACTGAGAGACAAACAGTCAGTATATGTGACACAGCCAGCATATTCAGGTAGTGCATCGCCGTAAGATGATTATAAAATCATGTGCGACCCGGAAGTATTAAGAGCAACGTTATTGCAACCTCTGTATATCGGTTTTCTGCGAATACTATCCATCTAAATAGACTGGTCGTGAGATCACAGTGCTGCCTTTAACATAACTCATAAAGGCCTTTGGTGTAAACCCTTGCATGCTGAATGGTTATTTGGCTCTCCTGTGTTGTCCGGTACACAAGTCACGAAGGTACATTCTTGGAAAGAGTGAATACATTGAGCTGTAATTCATCGTTTATTAAGTTCCATTTCTGCATTTATCTGTCACATAGTCTGTCATAATGACAAGTGATTGAACAGATGATAGATAGGAACCTGATTCTGCGTCGATATTCATAGGTGCATTCGCTACAATTTCACACATAGTGATCAATACATCAAAACGCTAAATATACACTTCAACACTTTAATTGAATGGGGTTGCAATTTGCTTATGCTTGCTGTTATAGAATGCTCGGAATGTTAACCCGATTAATTTGCGTATTTCTAGAATAAAAGAAAACAGACATTGAGCCGTTTCTTTGACTAACGTGTGGTCCCAATGCCCAAGTGATTTAGATATCGGTGCTTTTGGCCAAGAATATTAAACGATGTTCACTACAGATTGAGTTATTAGTTGTAATGGAGTAGCGGATACAAGCTAATATCTCACACAGATACCGATGTAAATGATCCTCGGGATGTGGCACTTATCTGTTCTCTTATGCTAATGTTATCGCCACATGCGACTGTGCAAATTCTATTTTCAATGGTACAAATCTGTAGGTTAGTTTCCGATTTACTGCATATAATTAAATTGGAAATAATACATACAAAAAAGAACGTAGTAGATATTTGAGGAATTTCGCGAAATAACTGGGCACAAATCGATGCTCTCACAGTTGCAATCTTTTCAACGAAGTCCATAAATCTATCCACATGCCAAGCAATTACTGTAAGCCTAGTGCATCGAAGTCGATGTCCTTCATTTATCAATCCTCTTCCTGAACTGGGTGACGTATTCATTCGGTGATGATGTGATGAAATAATGAATTTGTTTGCAGCACAGCACTATTGGTTTGCTTTTGTATACGATTAAAAAAACTTGTGTGTTAACGTATTTATACGCGTACGAATGTACGAATATATATATACATAGAAGACGGGCTATATTGTAATATATTAACCAATCCAATGGTCAACTTGAACAAATGCCAAATACTGCGCGTTTTATTCCCACATGATACTGCCGATGCCGACTTCGGCCAATATAAGGCGTGTATTCCAAAAGACGCGCATCGTCGTAACTTGGCATACTAACGGCAAATGCCTTCTAGTAGGATATGACAGAGCTCATACGAATATATATTGAGTGATATGTAGCTAACATCGTTTAGCTATATTGAAAATCACTTACAATTACTGTGCCTTCAAGCATTCACGGTTAGTGAAATGACGGTATGTATTGAACCAGGTACAGTGCTTGAAGTGTTCTCCCTTAATGTTAGTTTATTTTCAACCACCATCAACTCACAGTGCTTGTGTAAAAAACGACCAACCGATTTGTAAATATATGTGGCATATGGCTGCATCAGCTATCAAACCCGAATTCAACACTACAACATGACCGACATCTATAAAAACATCTTGGTCGACCTTAAACACATCAGGTTCCAATCGGTAACAACATTCAGTTGTTTAAGACGTGCGATATCGAGATACGGTTAAAGCATATTGCGCGTTGCATTGTAAGCGAATTAAAATTGCTTATTTAAAGGTAGAGGAAGCGTTCTCTATGAAGAGCTACTTTAACGCTAGAAAGCCTTGCATCAAATAAACGAAACACTGTGTCACATACATCATCAGATATTACTCTTCCGGGTCAATGACTGAATAGCAGGTTATTGTTGAAAAATAGAAATGTCACTCGAAGTAGAAAAGCCGACAACATCGTCATGACCATGTGACACTATTACGGACACCAATATACGAGTGCAACTAGCACCTAAAAATAGGGAAAAGTATGCTCCCTTTTGACCGGAACAACTGTACAACCAATATTATTGAACAACAATTGATAAAAAAAGTGCTTGACATGTATTATAACGGGTTGGTCCTAGTTTTCGCTGGCTGTATAAGATATCAAATCCAGCATGATTGAAATAGTCCACGAAGATCAAGAGACATTTATAACAAACAAACTACAATCAATTACACTATTGCACTATTGTGAATTGAAATGACCTCGCGAGACAATAATTGCGAGCCACACCCTGGTCTGACGTATATATATACACGCACATATATATATATATATATATATATAGATATATATATATATATATATATATATATATATATATATATATATATATATATATATATATATACATACATATATATCTATATATACATATATATATATATAAATATATATATACATATATATATGTATGCAAATATATATACATATATATATATATTTATAAATAAATATATATATATATACAAATATATATATATAAATATATATGTATATATATATACATAAATATGTATGTGCATATGAATATATATATATATGCATATATATATGTATATATATATATATATATATATATATATATATATGTATACATACATAAATATGTACATAGATATATCTCTATATATATATATTTATAAATATATATTTATATATATTTATATATATATTCATATATATATGTATGTATATATGTATATTCATATATGCATATAAATATATTTGAGTGTTTGTGTGTGTATGATTATTTTAAAGGCGCAATGTTTAGTGCCATTTTGCGAAATTATTATCGTAGTCGACTGCATTCAAATGTTTAACACTAATTAAGTTTCATTTCGCTCATTTGATTTAGTTTCATTTGTAGATAATAGATCAAGTGGCTTTGTCCATACTTGCAATGTAGATGAAATGCACTGTAGTTACTTCAATAATGAAGGAGACTTGTTATTTAACCACTTCTCCTGTCACATTAGCGATGGCAAATTAGCGGTAATGCGTGTTGAAATTGCTAATTTAAGGATAGTAGCAGTACGAACGTCTGGTTTCCAAATACGGTTAATTAATTATAATTAGTTGGGTTAAATAAATATGAGATCACAGCACAGTGTTTGCTTTCAGATATCTTAAAAGTAAATGAGACATTTAACAGTGTTTTGCTGTAGGTGAATTAATTCATTTATTTACATACGAAGCGTAATGTAAATGGATACCATATGTTTGACATGCCCGATGCACTGTATGCTGTGTAGAACTTCTTGTAAATGAGATGTGTGAAATTCACAATATTCAATTGTTTCGTTATCATTGCGAGATGTAGAAGAAGAAAAATAAGGAATTGCCTGTACAAAAAAGTATACTGTAATGCACACTACATTGAGATAAAAGCAAATGGTTTAATGGAAGGATGCATAACTTAAAAGCAGAGAGCGGCTCTTGTTAAGTTTAATATGATTTCGCACAGATCATTGCAATAAACTAAAACAGCTTATAGCAAACCAATATAAAAGTTATATTCGTATCTTTTATTCATGATGTTTTTTGGATGCAAAACATGTCTCCGTCGATTATCACGAATAATGATTAAGGTTACGATTGGTTTTTGGAATAAAAACCGTTGAATTTCACGACTCATGTGATGTCTTTGATATTGATGCAGACTGCCTCACATTTTAAGTGCAACATGTTAAGTCCATCTGAATTGTCAGCACGATAAATAATTGGAACACTTATAGCACAGCACAGTTGCTGATTCTGACAAATACAGTCTGCCCTAGTGTTCAGAATCTATTTTTTTACACCCCATAAGGTAGGATATTAAGCTATAGCAGGAAATAAGAAATAAAGGTTAGTCTGAACCTGTTCTCAAACTCGAGGACACATATATCCGTTATTCCGAAAGGTCTCCTTGATATAATGAATTGACCATGATCAATGAGTGTTTAACATATCATGTATAACGGCTTGTGCATTCATGTTAAGTCATAAAAACAGAATTGTGGGAGTTTACGACTGTTGTGCCATAAATATGGTCGATTATCACGCTTTGATGATAGATTTTCTGTCACCGGCTCAAATAGATTCCCGACGATATCGTTCAGCATGTAGATATACACCTGATCTACTCATTTGTAATTACGTACACGATTTTGTCGACTGTTTTCAAACGTTGCCCACAGAAATAGTTTTATGTAGAGTTTCAGATGCTATGAATTCCTTAGATAAACTTACATATATTCCTCAACATATTGTCAACACCTACAAATTGCCGGTAACTGTGGTGACCAAATCATATTAAAGTCGCATTAAATAAATAATACATTTACCTCTTCATAGAGTATCATTCGTTGGTATGTAACGCAAAGCAAAGATAAGCGTTTAAAGAACAGACCTATACCGCTCTTGTTTCAGAAAGATTAGCAGTAAATGCAAGAGATCGACTTTATATAATGTCAAAAATGAATAGGGGTTTCATGTAAAATTGTTCAGTGCAATAAATATGATTGAATTGGCCCGTTCAATTAAACAACCATGCAACGTGCGCTTACCAACCTTATCTCTCGTTAATTGTTGCTTGCTATTATGGGGGTAAACGCATGGAATAATTCAAAAGCAGGTAATGGTATCCACAAGCTTATTTGACTACATCTAGCTACAATTATTTCACCAAGAATCTAGTAATCATCGATGCGATCTACGTTGAATTGATGGCTGATATTCGGTAAGTGGGGTGCGGTAAGTTTGCAAGTATTTTAGTCTCAGACACTATGTAGACACGTTATATGGGTTATTGAGCCATTTTGCAGAAAGCGTGTCGGTAATTTTACTTCATCTTGACACAAAACACCGAAGTAGTTGAGCTAAAGTTTGTACAAATATCATTCAGAGTATCGAGTGTTCAGCGAGCATCGTACTAAATGTATGTTGCCTGTTGCAACTACTTTCACGTTCATTACACACGCTGCAGGCAAACAGTAAGCGTTTATTCTTTGTATATGATAATGATAAAAGCTCAATATTTATTAAACAGTCATACCGTTAGTCTTCTACTCTCCTTTGGCACTTAATATTGATAAAAGAAATGATATGGAATAACACAGAACAATAACATGAATGACATATTAATTTGTTTAGGCTTGGTTGTTATGGTTCAAATGGATCATCACTGATAAGTGTTTTGTAAACAACACAATCCTCAATTCATATCTGTAATACAACAAAACTGCGGAAGGATGTTGCAGTATTGCCTAAGCTTATGTTAATTTCAGTTCGGTGGAAATTAAGGTCTATTTGAGATTATCCCCTGAGATTGATAATATCTGGCGTGAGAATGTGCACAGCCGATTTTCATCGATATTTGGCGTTGCATTATCGACTCACATCCATTCCCTCCGGTATTACCATCCATCTTAGCTGCAAAGACAAATATCCTAATCGAATATCTAGCCTAACTCCTTATTAAGCGGACTGAGTCTAGTTCGAACATGTAGCCTGGAGGATATTAGATTTGAGCAAAGCCCCTATGCTAATAAGCTTAAAAGACGTTTGGCACAATATGCAATTATTTCACCAAAACGTCTCATGTGTGTCATAGAAACTTGCTTTAACGTTTGAAATATACACTCTCCAGGCTAATGCATGAAACGATTATATGATTATACATAATATTATTCTGATTTCTGTGAAACATTGGTAAGTATCATGATATAGCATGAAGGCAGTCACATGGCATGATATGCACCTAAGTTTTCGAAATAAATGCTTCAACGCTCCATTACACAATCAGACATACCCAATGCTGGTATACGTAGGGGAACAATACAATACTGGTTAAAATCTATATGGCAGCATTCATTCCAGAGTTAAATGAAGATTTGAATCGCATGTGTTCAAATATATGGAGTGTCAATTAAAACAGTATTCATTATATGTGAAATGACATGTGTTAAACTTGGCAATCTTTCAAGAGCTGAATATCAACCAACCAAGTCATTCGGTGTCTTCTATGCTAATTGAGGGTTGAAATATTGCATGGATAAGGAATTGGCAACTCACATAAATGGTTATGATCCTTGAAATATCGACCAATTTGTCTTTTTGTAGCGTTTAGGGAAACTGTTTTTCCCCATCTCGTAGTTAATGCGGATAGACAACTTATATTCTGACATTCATTTGATATAAAATTGGCCGCACGATCGCTTGGTTAACATTTGTCAAGCACAACTGCTTCTTAGTTTTGCCGAGATGCTGTGCGGTATTATCTAATGAATATCGAACACGAACTTTGACCACGAGCTAGTATAACTTACTTCGAGGGGTCTGTGTGCGTCGACCTCGGACAAATGATGCTAGTATATGGAAGGGAAGTTACTACCTATTACCGACATTTCCGTTTGTTAAATTCTGAAATATGTGGCTAATGATGTAATGCATCCAGGGCCGTTGTTAGACCCATTCACATGACCAGTCTAAAGCACTGGTAAAATGTCATGAAGCAAAAGACAAGGGCATACAGGGTTACCGCTTTGTTTGCCCAATCACATATTTCAAAACCTTACGCTTTCAAAAGTGCATCGTATCACTTCGAACGACCCCTCCATTGCTATGCATCCAGTGCTATAGAAAATACGTTTTTTGGCTAATGTTCAATTAGCCACTTTGTATTATTGGGCAATGCATTGGATACATTCTTGGAAAGAATGAATACATTGAGCTGTAATTCATCTTTTATTAGGTTCCATTGCTGCATTAATCTGTCCAATAATCTGTCATAGTGGCTAGTGATTGAACAGATAATGGATGGGAAACTGATTCTGCGTCGATATTTATTGGTGCATTCACCACAATGTTACACATAGTGATCAATCCTCTTTCGGATATAAGTGACGTACACATTTGGTGATTATGTTATGAGACATGAAATCCGCTGAGAAGCACATCACTATTGGTTTGCTTTGTTGTATGATTAAAAAAACATACTGTGTTAATATATCAATACGCGTACGTATGTACGCGAATCGTATAAACATATCAAATTCATTGACACAGAATACTGAACGTAGCTGATACGTATTAGATAATCTTAGGTTAGGCTATATTGTAATATATTAACCATCCAACGGTTTATTTAATAAAATGCCAAATAATGCGCATTTGTATTTCCACATGGGTATATTAAAAAAGACGCCGTTGAGACGCGCATCGTCGATACTTGGTATAATTACGGTAAATGTCTTTTTCTGATAGTCTACGGCAGCGCTCATACGAATATATATTGAGTGACATGTAGCTAACATCATTTAGCTATATTCTAAATCACTCACAATTACTGTACCTTCAAGCATTCACGGTTAAAGAAGTAAAGGTGTGTATTAAACTAGATACTTTGTTTGAAGTGTTCTCCCTTAATGCAGCCATTGAACCGATATGTAAATATACGTGGTGGGTTCGCACTTTAAGCAGGCAGTTGTATATGACTGCATCAGCTATCAAACCCGAATTCAACACAACAACATGACCGACATAGATAACAACAACCTGGTCGACCTTAAACACATCAGGTTCCAATCGGTAACAACATTCAGTTGTTTAAGACGTGCGATATCGAGATACGGTTAAAGCATATTGCGCGTTGCATTGAAAGCGAATTCACATTGCTTATTTACAGATAGAGGAAGCGTTCTCTGTGAACAGCTCCTTTTATGTCCGAAAGCTTTACATCTACTGGACTAAACACTGTTTACACTAACATCACCAGATATTACTTTTCTGGGTCAGTGACTGAATAGCAGGTTATTGTTGAAAAACAGAAATGTCACTCGAAGTAGAAAAGCGGACAACATCATCATGACAATGTGACACTATTGCGGAAACCGATATGAGAGTGCAGCTAGCACCTCATAGGACAAAATATGTTTCCTTGTTGGAAGGAACAACTGTACAATCAATGTCGTCGACTTCGATCTTCGGTTCGATGAACAACAATTGATAAAAAAGTGCTTGACATGTATTATAACGGGTTGGTCTTGGTTTTCGCTGGCTGATATACGATATCTAACCCAGCATGAATAAAATCGTCCAGGAAGCTTGAAAGTCATTTAACACAAACAGGCTGAAATCAATCTGGTTATCTTATATATATCTATATTAATTATTTATATAAATATATATATATTTCCATATGTATATATATATAAATTTCTAAATATATACTTATATTTATATATCTATATGTATATGTATATTATATATATATATTTATCTATATATATATATATATATATATATATATATATATATATATATCTGTGTATCTGTATATATATTAATATATATATATAATATTTTATATATATATCCATACATATATATATACATATATATATATTTATATATATATACAAAAATATATACATATATATATACATATATATACATTTATATATTTTATATACTTATATATGTATATATGTATATACATACCATTTAGATATGTAGGTATATATATTTATGTATATTATATATATTATAATATCTTTATATGTTTTCAATATACATGTAAAATTATGTGATTGTTTGCGTGCGATTGTGTGTGTATGAGTATTTTAAAGGCACAATTTTTACTGCCTTTTTGCGAAATAATATTCGTAGTCGACTGCATATAAATTATTCAAATGTTAAACTGTAAATAAGTTACATTTTGCTTATTTGTTATTTGTTTCATTTGTAAGTAATAGGCCCTGTGTCATTGTTCAAACTTGCTCTGTAGATGGAATGCAAGGTAGCTATTTCAATAATGAAGGCGGCTTGTCATCTATCCACTTCTCCTATCACATTGGCGAGAGCGAAATAGCGTTAATGTGCGTTGAAATATATTGCTACATTAAAAGGTAGTACCAGTACGAACGTTTGGTTTCCAAGTACAGTTGAATAATTAGGATTGGTTAGGTATAAATATGAGTTTTTAGATTGTTGAAACGTAAATGCGACATTTAACGGTCTTTTGCGGTATGTGAATTAATGAATTCATTCACATATGAAGCGTAATATGAATGGATAACATATGTTTGGCATGCCCTAGGAACTATCTGTTGTGTAGAACCTCTTGAAAATTTGATAAATTAGTTGCTTAAATTTCGCCATAGGCAGTTGTTTCGTTATAATGGCGAGATGTAGAAGAAGTGAATTAATATTTTTTTTATATATATGAAGCGTAACAAAACTGGATAGCATATGTTTGACATGCCCGAGGAACAGTATGCTGTATAGAACCTCTTGTGAATACGATAAATGATGTGTTTGACATTCAGCTGTTTTGTTATTATAGCGAGATGTTGACGAAGTTAATAAACAAAGTACCTCTAAGAAAAGTCTCCTATAATGTAGGAAACGTGCAGTAAATCGTGATTAAGTAATCACAGCACCCATAACTAGCTCAACGGAAGGATGCATGACATAATAGCAGAGAGCGTCTCTTGTCAAGTTTGATATGATTGCGCACAGATCATTGCAATAGACTAAAACAGCTTATAGTCAGCCAAATGGAGGGTTATATTCGTATAATTTATTCTCGATGATACATGCAATACGGATAGTCGTCGATAATTCATGAATATTGAGTAAGGTTACGATTGGGTATTTGTAAATAACAACTGTCGTGTAGAACCTCTTGTTCCAAGCCATCAGCGTCATGAGCTTTCCATCTTGGGGCTAAGGCTGCCAATCGTAGATGCATCATAGAGAAACGTAAAATGAAGAATGTCTAGTTAACAAGAAGAGCGATGACAAGCTTTCGGATAAAAAGGTCGTCTGACGATTGATGGCGGAGAGAGACGACACCGATGGTTATAATGATCTATCCTGTTGATAAAAACGATTGTGGAGAGGCGAGGGCGGGGCGAGGGACGAAGGGTATATCGAGGAAAGAGAGACAGATGAAGAATAGAGATTGTGCATACGATAGTTTTGTTATTATAGCGAGATGTTGCGAAGTTTAATAAACGTTTCAATAACCCTCTATAGAGGCGAAGGGATCTCCTATAATGTAGGAAACGTGCAGTAAATCGTGATTAACTTAATACACAGTAACCCATACCTAGCTCAACGGAGGATGCATGACATAATAGCAGAGAGCGTCTCTTGTCAAGTTTGATATGATTGCGCAAAGATCATTGCAATAGACTAAAACAGCTTATAGTCAGCCAAATGGAGGGTTATATTCGTATAATTTATTCTCGATGATAGTTTGATGCAATACATATCTCCGTCGATAATCATGAATATTGAGTAAGGTTACGATTGGGTATTTGTAATAACAACTGTCGTGTAGAACCTCTTGTTCCAAGCCATCAGCGTCATTGAACTTTCCATCTTGGGGCTAAGGCTGCCAATCGTAGATGCATCATAGAGAACGTAATAAGGGCGACTTTCTAGCATGGGGCGATCAATGTCATAGTTAACAAGAAGAATAAACGATTGGCTATATATGTGGTTCGCTTTCGGCACAAATCTTCTGACATATGCGACGGCGAGAGCATAGTGCATGGTTCCATGCGTTCAATATCCTGTTGATATGTTAGCGAAGGGATCTACAGAGGCAGTCCAAGGGAGGATGTTGGCGGTTATGAACTTACATACCCAGTAAGTTTGCATACCATGATTACGGATTTGTGAGGGTTCAACTTAAGGTAAGTGTAGGGTAGAGCCGCTGTTGTTAATCATACATGGGTTGTGTTGAAGCATTCAACTGGGCTCGATCATCTACTATATCGCTCAGCCATATTGGAATATTCATAATGCAGGTATGCTGAAAATGAATCGATACCTTTGATGTAGATATTCAATAGTTGCAGTGTGGTGGTATTTTAACTTTAGTTAATCTCAAAGCGGAAGTCGGCTATTTTCCTAGTCTAATGTGAAACACTCGTTATCACATTTTGCAGAGGGTGACTACATCAACGAACAATAGCATTCCACATCAGACTAATGTTACAAAGACAATAATATCACCCATATTATTTGTAAAGAGAGCAAAAGACCAGTTCATCGTTGAAGAATGCGACATGAAAAGCAACGATATCATGACAATGTTTTCGGATAAAAGAGGTCAACCCCGATTGATGCATCGGAGTGTCACACCGCCCATAGAAGATGGTTATAACTGTATCAAAACTGCTCAGGTATATACAATATGGCAGATGCATTCTTACCGAAGCCAATTAATTCTTCGCAAGAGAGAGATAGAGAGAGAGAGATAGAGAGAGAGAGAGATAGAGAGAGAGAGAGGAGAGATAGAGAGAGAGGATAAAGATAGAGAGAGTATATACTATATAGAGAGGAGACAGAGAGAGAGAGATAGAGAGAGAGATAGAGACATATAGAGTATATGGGAGAGAGATCTATTCTTACCGGAGAGAAGATAGATAATCGCAATATACGCAAGAGATATACGCGGATAGAGAGAGAGTCTTATATATAAATGGATATATATCATCATATTTTAATATATAGTATCTATATACTAGATATATAGATATATATATATATATATATATATCTATATATATATATATATATATATCTATATATATATATATATATATATATATGATTCCTTTCAATAAATGCCAGCAGCTCGTTCAATAATAGCTTGAAAACATACAAAATCATATAACTGTACAAATCTTGAATTGAAGTCTTATGCACTATGAAGGCTTCGCGTGTTTGATTCTTTGACGTTATTAAGGATCTCAATCAATCATTTTATAGAGTTGCTGTGGAGACGTTAATTTTTGTTTAACTGTTTCCGCAGATTGAATGAACATAAAACAATGACTAATGAGACTATTCTGCTGCCGACGTAGATCAGACTGATCCTGTGGTGTAGTAGACGGTCACGCGATTTATATAGTGAAATAGACAGATGCATGATTAAACGATCCCTATAAAAATCGTTAACATCACATAAAATAGTTAGACGCTTGCCTCAGGACTCGCGCCATACATTGTCGCTGCGTTCATGCCTTATGAACATTATTGGGTACTTTACGATGGGTGAAACGGCTGCTTATCTTGCCATTATGTGTTTCATGCCGCAAGGCAAGCTTTTAGTTTTCAATGTTAGGATCAATATTGCCAGGTGACAGTGGATTTAAATGTTGCTAATTCTGATTTTCATTGTTTTATTGAACTTTATATTTTGTGTACCAAACGGAGTGTTCCAAAATAGTTCAGGTATTAGGGACACGTAACAAAAAAAAACACCAAGATATTCTAGACCAGCAACGCAAATTCGTCTGAAAAAACACCCGAGGAACTACGCATTTCGGTTTGTCCAGGCGTATATATATCGGTCTCCAGCTTATTGGAAAACGTCGAAACCAAATATGTATTTTTTTATACCCACTATCGAATGACACGTGGATAGGATATATTTATGAAGGAAGTCATTCTAAACAATATACCAGAAGTTGGGATAATGATATATCGGATAATAACAAGAAAGAGGCTGTTAAAAAGTATCAAAAAGGTCGTCAGTCCAATATATAGCGTTTTTCAAACACCCCTAACCAATTCCTGCGCGATGCATGAGCCAAAACCTTGCAATGGATAAAAGTGAATAGAGATAATATACAGTGTATCATCACTTTTAAATAAACAAATGGTACAATAAAGCATTTCAAAAGGTCTTGACTTTTTTGGAACTCACGCCGTGTGCCGTGTTCTCACTTGTGGATACTAATACTGTTATTTATCGGGAAATGTCGATTGATAATGTGATGTATCTTATATACCCACCTAGCATGTTGTACTTCACATCCCGTAGACGCAGGTGCTGTGACATCTATGTATAAAATGACGGCATAGAATCGCTTGAATTCTACCTTTTATATTTCGAACGTACTAATGGATACCATTATGGCCTGTTCACTGGAAGTCAGTTCCTACAAATATCACATATGAAAGACTGTAATCCAGCACGTGTGAAGGTGATGCAGTCACATCTCCATGAAATGACAGAGAACACCCACGATTCATGTAAGCAATCTAATGGAATACTGCAGCGGATATGCTTTCACTTGTCCAAGCACGATCTCTTCGATGAATCAATGAGATCGTATGGGTGTTTCAATGACGGCTAAATACAGGTTGGCCCTTCTGGTTACTATATCACTCAAAGCATGCATTACGGGCTATAGTATAGAGATAGCAGGACACCTCATATATGCTGCCATGCAGTCTCGACTCATTATGAACCATTATTGCAAATAAGCATTTGTTTTACACTTTTATAGTTACAATACTCCAAAAATAAGATGAAATGCAATCGCTTTAGCCGCTCATTTCATAAACTATTTTTAGGCCGGCTTAAACCTTCTGAATTAGATGTTAGCTTGCACCGTTCGTGCCATATACCATGCAATGCCTTATGTTGTACAACGCGATATTATTTCTATATTTGGGCCAATCTTAACACATGTTATTATCGACATAGAATCCTTGTATATATACATGGTTACATGTACGTGATAAGTTATACGCCGAGAGGAGCACACGATGTGTTGCATTCTGATATAAAGAAAGGAAGTGATGTTTTCTCACGATGTTACAACATTATCAATTATGCGGTATATTTTGATATACAAGACACAATACACTCATACCGAACTGCACATAATTCAAATGGCCCCCACCTTCTCAACTCCAACCAGAATACATGAACATTTGCACTTTAACGGAATAAACCAGATATATGCATGCATACCTTGATGAAAGGCATGTTCGAGCGGTCTTGATCACCATATAAGAGACGAATGTTAACTGCCACGCATTTACCTGTCATAGTCAAGAGAATTAAATCCTCTTTCCACTACCGCAATGAGTTGTAAAGCACAGATCATTCAACTGTGAGAGTAAAATTCCATAAATTGCATCGGTATGGAATAAAACCGCTGTGTACTGTGCATTTATGAGCGGAAAACAAACATCTTCTCATTTTGATTGTTAAATGAACAAAGCATAATACAATACAGCAGTGGTCATTCTAGCATATGTACCAATTACACGTGGTGTAAACGACCTCAAACATTATCCTTTGTTATTCAGTTGTGTTGATTTGACGTTTGTTGCATAGCAAACCCTGCACGTTTTGTCAATCCGTGATTAGCTTTAGGTGTTCCATTAGCAATCGCACCTAAGCAGAACTTAATCTAATTTTATGGTATGATAATTCAGCCACCTTTTTTGCGAAACCAATAGGTTAACCAACATATAGAAATACATGATTAACATGTATAATTACTGAGGATGATCTGATATCTCCTGCAGATATGTGCGTAGTAGTATAGAGAGTGGCGGTTCTGGCGCACTGCCCCTCATCTATACTACACCACCAAACACAGTTTGCATAGGCAGAGTCGGGCCCAACTCTGTTGTTTTAGTTTGCTCGTAAACTAGCATGACCATCGGCCAAGATGTCTACGCCTTTCAAATCTATCCACCGCTTTGAGTCAAACGAGGAGTGTGGCACCTTGTTGAAGTGTAGCTCATATATCTTGTGACCATCACTGCGTAGCATATTCATTCATGACGGAACTGCTTTGTTTATGAACAGAGACTCCGTGTACTGTGCATGGCGTAGGTGCTTCTTAACCACAATTTTCTTTACTCCCTTTTAATCTCACCTTCGGCAGACATCAGGATCGAGTACAGATTAGGGCGCAGGCCAACACACTCCGTGATGGACACACAGACACAATCATCTTTCATCTTCCCTCATACATTCTTATTTACGTTAATGAACTAGTTTTGGAAAGAATCATAGTTGCTGGTATCAAAGAGGTCACTATCTTCTTGCATGTCTGCGTACACGTCAGCTGTGTGGATCTCCTCAAGCAGCGAGTCCGTGTCTGTGTATAGCGCTCCACCCACTCAATCGCTCCAGTGGGTAGGGGCTGGCTCATCTCCCACCGTAAAGGTTGTTAGCGTCAAGGTTCTGGATGTAGGTCGTTGACTTATCCTTCTCAAAGCCCTCCACGTGCGGGTTGTTAGCTTTAGCTAGCGACGGGATATTCCATCTCCTAAGCCCTTTTCAATGAATAGGTGTTAATTGTAATCAGTTAATAACTCTAATTCAACCCCTGAACGCCATGAAAGACCAGGACGTGTGTAGTTGTGGGCTGGGTCCAGAGCGTACTGCTTCAGACAGGTCTTGTGGAATATCTCAAACACATCCGCTAGGAGCAGTACGTCTGTGCGCAGGTACAGGTTATGATAGTCACCCATATTTCTACACCCGAACACGTCCCATACCTTTTTTGCATGTTCATAATCTTCTTCCTGTATACATTCATCAAAAAGCTTACCATAGAATCCTTTGATTGGTGGCATTAATGAATCAAACTTATCCCAATCAACCATAAACTCATTTGGGTATACTCCTTCCCATAGTAGAAGTCTTCTTTTAATCTCGTCAGGCTCATATTTAGCAGTTACTGCTAAGGTATCTGGGTTATTAGCTAATTTTCAAGTGAGGTAAGTAAGAATTGTGTACTATCAATTAAGCGTATTTGTCCTATTGATAGGGATATGTCCTCCTCCATATTGTTTGGGATACAGTTGATCTTCCCTTCCACCTTGCTTATGGCCTGCAACAAGAGGTGGTAGTCACAGCCCTGTTGGGTGTGGAATACTATAGACGCGGCAGTTGTCCTAGGATTCTATCGCAGCTTTAGGTTGCAGGTGTTATGGGCTCCCCCCCCCCTCTCCCTCCCGTTATGTGACAGTGGTCGCGGACGGAATCCCTGACCAGTTCTTTTTTAAACACATGACAATGGGTTGCTGCCTTGAGAACTATTTTATCCTATCGCATTATGCGCATGGGATCAGGCTTTGTCATACCTGCTTTGATATTGAGCTCATCCTATTGCAGGGCTCACAAGAAATGTCTCCACAGTGTATCTTTGTACACTACAGGGGGTTTGGTCTGACCAATACACCGGACAACTACATAGCCATAACCGCATGGCTCATGTTCCTCTGTTTTCTGCGTGTTGCTCTTGGTAGGATCAAGTGCAGGGCCTGGAAGTTTCACAGTGAGAGTGTCAAAGTCGTCGTAGATGAAATATGACGATGCCAGATGATTGTGCCAGTTCTGGAAGGATAATATGTTCTTAACTTCATTAGGCTTATCAACTTGCACAGCAACCTGCCCTATCTCCGTACACTCAAGCTTGTGCTCATATAGCAGTGTTTCAGTGGTATAACAATGTAGGCATCACTCACAGAAGAATTTGAAGTGTTTGTGTTTACTCTGATCATACAGCAAGCGGTTCAGATCTTTGATTGCTGTGTAATGAAACTTTCCGTCGTTGTCAATCAGCATGAAGTTTCTATGTGGAATATCACCAAGCTGTTTACCTATGTGGTGTGTGATAGCAGATACTCCTTCCCAGCCAAGCTATAACAGGCACATTCTTTTCTACCTTCTCAAGCTGCAACACTGGTATTGGATATTTTAAGCCTTTACCTTCCAGCAGGGTTAACATCCACTGAATGTTATATTAAGATGGTCGCTGTGGGTCCTTGTCAACCGGGTGCAGAGCCGATTCAACAGACCACAGAAGGCAGTAGCCGTCCGTGTTTTTTACGTTTATGATCGCCTTCTTAGCTGCCAGCGCACACGGTAGTGGTAGGTAGGAGCCACCTTTTAATAACTGGCAGTGGGCAATGTCAATCCACAGAGTTGTGACTGACTCAAACTCCCAGCCGGAATCTTTATTGGTCCACTTCTGTAACTGCTCTTGGATATTAGCATCACTATCCCTCATATATCTAAATGGAATTTCGTTGCCAGTTAAAGCAACAGAGTGCATAGGTTCTAGACAGCGAGCAGACTTTGACCTTGTTGGCAGTGGGAAATCACAAAAGGGGCGCAGCATGAGTTGTATTTTTTGACAGCGAGAAATCCCAGTTCTATTTTTATGCTCAACATACTCAGTGTTACCAGCCGGCTGTAGACTGTTGTGTAGTAATCTCTTTGTTAGCAAGCCTGTGGTTGATCTGTATCAAACCCCCCTTCTATGCACAATCCTAGGTTATTTCTTATACGATTAACGACACCGAGTTTTATCTTATATCTGTGTAAGTTGCAAAACTCTTGTGTACAGGGCCTGCTACAAGGGTCTTTCTTTCCGACTAATATCCAAGGGCACTTGTTTGCATATACAACCATTATTGCGTATATAGTCTGGATATCTATTGTCTAATTGAGAATACCGTATGGCAGCAACTAGATATTGGAGGACACCACAAGTAGCTCCTTTACAAAGCCATCAAGTGTTCCATCTAACAAATAGTATAGTACAGGTTCACCAGGTTTAGTGACAGAGCGTCCAATCCGGTAGACATTGAGCGACCACACAAGGTCAGTGGCACGACAACGGTGGTCCTGCTCCAGCTCACAAGGCTGATCTTTGAGATCCAACAGGTGCCCTGGTTCGACGGAGGACTTTTGTGCAACTTATGTTGCCTTAATAGCATCTATAGGTTTTTTTACCAGTCAAGTGGGTTATCTCATTGTTTGTTGCAGAGACAACAGCCTGCAGTCATGAAACCACCAGTCAATCGCTTCCCAGATGAAGGTTTTAACTCCACTGCATACTGGAGTGCAGTTAAAACGCTCCACTATAGCCTGGTCTCTATGGACATGCACATTGTCATGCCTGACCAAGACATGATTTACCAGTAACTGATTCACTACTTCCATGAACTCCCGTCCGGGGTCAACCTGAAGTAGTTTAGGCCAATGGAATGGCGAGCCTCGCTTGTATATCCCTTGGAGAACACCTGCAACCTCTTCAGCCTCTTTTGTAGTCAACGTTTAGCTGCTCTGTAGTGTGAGGCCACGTCTACTTCTTTGAGGGCATACTTTTAAGTCCAACTTTTCACACTGTCACGAGGAAGAAACAAGAGATCAATCATGAAAAAATTATGGTCATTGCATAGCAGTCAGAAACTACCGGAAAAGAAGGATTTATCCATTAAAAACCTGGCCTCTGGAATTTCAGCCTTCTTCAGCAACAGATTGCATCATATGGTCTTGGTTTGGAAGTTGATGCTGTAAATTGGGTTATTACCCTCGAAGTACCTGATGGGACTGCGCGTATTTATGCTGGAGTGTTAGCGATGTTGGGTCTTGATGATGGCCTCGAGAGGCGGTGGATTTATTCAGGTACTTAAACAGGTGACCAGACCATGAACTTTAGCATGTTCAGCGCAATTTATGCTCACCTCGATCGAATCAGTACTACGTACAACATGCTTAAGGTGCACCAACTAAGGTTCTTTAAGGTGTTGGATTAGAGGGTGGCTCTTTCGGTGATATTGTAACCACGACCATTGCTAATCCTGTCTCTAAGCTTGTTACTAGCGGAACTTTACATGTGTTAAAGGTTCAGTTACGCAATAATAAAGGAAGGCTATTGGATAACCACGACTTACCTGTTAGCATTGTTCTTGAATTTACAAGATGTCAATAAAAACGAATATCTATGGACCTAGGCAAAAACCGGAGAGCACTTTCTCAGGGCGCCGACCTCTCCGAATATGCAACAAAAACCTATGTATCTATTGGTGACTCACAAAAAATGTATATAGGTGGCAATACTATAACTGGAAACCTTCAAATCGTTCAGTTCGAAGACTCGATTTCATCAAAGGATGCTTATAACAAAAAATATGTTGATAATTAACATTGATAGTAAACATTGACAACAGCAAAGGGACCTTAGGGAATATATAAACTCACTTACAAAACCCCTCATTACTATTTGGGATAAAGCAACAAGCGCCCTTTGCAGAGGATATGAATGGTCGTTAGGTGATGGGGCAGGGGTCAAATCTCACGAGTCTCAAGCTGTGGATATACCATTTTATCAAATGGTAAGATCATTTGTATGGGGTTGTCTTCTGGTGTGGGCTCTGATACTGGCACTGGTATTCTACTATGTACAAGAAATATAGGCGTGCAGTGAAACCAGTGGATGCAGTAGATACTGCTTTAGATGCTGTTGGTATGTGTCTTAGCACAAGTGGCGTAGGTGTAATGTCTAAAGTGGTTGCCATTCATATTGCCACTGTGTTGGCTACTACTGGGGCGGCTTGTGGGCTACTTGGAATCGCTGGAATATTTATCAGCCGGTGACTAACCTTCAAGGTGAAAAAACATGATCAGGTCCGCATTGTAGCGCAGAGCAAATTAAATACATGGTTGACATTGAATCGACAGCACTTGAAGATGGTAATATCTCGGATCATGAGTTTAAACTTGGCTTAGCTGATGTCGAAAAATATAACCAACTTAAGGGGGAAATTAACGCTAGATCTGTAAAAGCATACTAGACCGTTTCAATCGATGAAAAGACGAAGCAATGGAAGGTATCAGACAAAAGTTGGGTGCTACTTTACCATCAAGCGGACAGTGAATGATATTGACCCACTTCAATACAAAGAATGATTGTAATCTTTAAGGTGTCACTCTTCACGTTTGACTCAAAGCAATGGATAGATTTGAACGGCGTCGATACCTTGGCCTATGGTCAGGCTAGTTTACCAGCAAACTAATCTAGCAGAGTTGGGCTGTAATTATTGGGGTAGTATGGATGAGGGTAGATTTGAACGGGGTCGAAACCTTGGCCTATGGTCATGCTAGTTTACCAGCAAACTAATCTAGCAGAGTTGGGCTGTAATTATTGGGGTAGTATGGGTAAGGGGCGGGGCAACAACCGTCACTCTCTATACTACTTGTGTCTTCATATGTTTTTGTGTAAATGCACACTCGACAACCGACTGTATATACGCAAGATGTATGTAGAAACACAAATACTAAGAAGATTCTTGTCATCCAAACGATCGTCATCAATCAATTGCTGTATTCTGTGTGCAGTAAGGGTGTTTCAATTTATACCATAAGATGGTTGGTGACAATAATGATTTTAATGCCTGTCCATGTGTGACGCTAATTGGATCATGATTCTGCATTGTGTATTGTGTAATTTCACTGTTGTTGCACTTGTAGTGAATAATCTACAACAAAGTAATCAATAATATTAAGTAATATAATGTGACCAAGGTTTATGTCGCCATGGACCTAAAAATGGAAAATATGTGGGCCTTCAAAATACGCATATTGTACGAAAGTCAAGATGAAAAGATTTTAGCAAACAGATACAAGACCAAACCCGCCGTAACAATTTGTCCCATCATGTGGGTAGACTTTATGTAATGAAGGTTTAAAATAGCAACTGTCCCCATCAAACCGTCGGTATCTTTGCTATGTTCTTCACAAACATTTTCTGTGTCAAAATATTGCGGTACAGCCGAGCACATCAGCAATGTCAAATATTGAATATATCAACACTTGCATATTCTGTTCACACAGACTCGATTAACTACATAGTGGGCTACCCATGCAATAGAATATACGCAATATTTCGCTCATTGTTTTTATCTTACAGCCGCACAGAAGCACCAATACTAATATATATATATATACATAAAACATAACAACAACGTGTGTATATGTAATTATGGCACTCTGTGAACATCGATTTAAAAAATAGCGATTCGTGTATGGTTTATGGCACCAACTGTTCTGATTGGGTTTCATTTCAAACGGACAATCGCATTATGAAGCGTTCAATATTCCAATCTTCGAGTGCACATGCATAACATTTGCTTATATTCGTACGATACGCTTCGGATCGGCTCATCGTAAATGTTTGATTAAATGGTATGGATCATAAGATAAGTTGCCTTGTCGAATGGATTGCTGATAACCCCACAGTTAAAACCCAAAATTTTATCTCAGCTTTGTTTAATGTAACGTGGGTTACAGAGAGTGAAGTTTGGACTGTCTGTATTGCTCTTGTTCTCTATCGTCAGCTCAAATTATGTTGTGAAATATAATATGATTCGAACAAATTCATTTATTGCAAACTTACACACAATCAACTCGATTTGCTTTATAAATGCGATTTGTTGATGATACAACGGATCAGAATTTAGTTACTTTTTCGACAAAGTGTCATGCGAATAAAAATTCGTTTGCGACAACCACAGACGAAATACATCCAAATGAATGACTTACAGAGCTGGTTTAATGGTCGTGCTACAGTTCAAGAACCCATGCCGTCATACATTTGATTACACAATCCAGGACAAAAACAAACCTGCTAGGCACACTCATAGCATTCATAACATAACATATTAGTCATAGCATATATGGACAAGCCATGGTAACAATATGAAGCCGTGTTGAAAGGGGGTGAAAAAGGGAAAAGTGGGTGCCTGGTGCCTAGCCCTCAGTTTGCGATGCAAAGCACTTCGCTTGATTTCATGCTACAAAGAACGTGATTGGGTAATCTTTGATTTCCAGTATTGTTGATAAATATTGGAAGGACTTAATTGCTCTTAAATGTTGCTCAGTGCTTATTGATTTTCAGCCGGAAGGTCGTTATTATTACCTCATTTGCTCCACGATGGATTGCAGTTTGGTGGGAAGGTCATTTTATTAGACATCGATCATCAGATTGCAAACAACCCAGTTTACATCTTACGAATTCATCAAGACATAAAACGTTGAATAAACTTGTATATTTACATAACCATTTCTGATTTGGTAAGCAAAGAGAAATATTCCACATTGCATTGTCTGTAATTAAACAGTATGTACTACAGGCAATACCTATTGACTATGTACATACGATTACCAAAATATCAATTTAATAAAACGTTTTATGTGGCGTGAAATTAAGTGATTAACCTCCAGATGATCAAGTAGAATGAACAGTAGTTTGCTAGCCCGGCAGACATTAAGATTTCACTTTCATGATTCTCCAGCATTCGTGAGCACCAATAGAACAATATGTGAGCAACAGGTGTGTGTTTTGAGGGCATCGCAACCATCCTCTTCAATAACCAACATTCATGTCCGACGTAGATGTGATTATAAGGCGTTTAACTGAAACATGCAAGATACCAATGACCTATAGTATTTGATCTTGGTACTCGTTATAAATTTTATGTTACTTTGGGACTAACTTCAGACAAATTACACTTCCTAACCCAACACTCTGATATGTGCGTTTTTCGTGGTATACACCTGCGGCAGTGTTAGGAAATATAAATTGCAACATGCAGTGGACTAAAGACAGGAGGAGGAAGCATGTATCATGCCAATCCCTCATTCATGCTACCTCCCCCTGAAGGACTGTACCAGTAATGCTTGACATTGACTGTGATATTGATATACGATCGGACTTAAGTTGGCCATGGCCATGGAGAGGTATATTTTACACCATTTGTTTTAACGTTTAAATGCATAGCATTTTCTGGATGTGAACATGATCTAACCGGCACTGTTTCTGATAGGGTTTGTGGGATAACTAGACCTATTCTGTGCTGCAGACGGGAATTCAATGGTGTCAAAAAGCTATGCAAAGCACCAAGACAGCAATCGACATTATGTCTACCATCTCTATCACTTGACCATAAGCAAGCCGCAACTCACAAGTGGAACAGAGTTCATCCTAAAGATAGACGTACGTCAGGTCAAGTGGGATGGAGTGCATACTAGAGGACACAGGTGATTAGAGGATGGTATCCAGACAAATATGTGGTGTATTACACCCATGACATGTGATTTTGGTTGAGCACAGGGTTGCCCAGAGTACCCTAAGCACGTGGATAAAAGATTAAACACCATCCTAAGAAAGTTGGCGACTAAGGACTTTAAGAGAAATCTTGACAAACAAGAAATAATTATGTTATTGATCAAACCATTGAGAATCTATACAAGCTAGTCAACACGAAGCTGATGCGTTGGAAGAACGAAGACAGATGCAACATGAGGTGCTTCTCTCAGACTGAACTCCTGGAGCTTCGACCGCTTGTTGAACACGAATGATCGTGATTATGGCAGTGTGACCATTGGATTCGTCCTAGTAATGACATGGACACACGCCCCTTTTTGGCGTTGTCGGTGTGTGGGAGTGGCCGTCTTGTGATATAGTATTCCTAATCATGTATCTAGGCGTGTCGTATATGGAACTTGACACGAATTAAAAGTTTACCTACAAAGACCTTTGATTGGTAAATCACAACTCTCTGTAAGTGTTGCTCTAGGGTTTAAACGGAGAACAAGTCAGTAATAACGATTATCTATAGACCTCGAGCCAGCCAAAACCGATAATATCCAAGCCGATTTCCCAATATGCTCCAATTTCCTATGTATGTTTAGCACCTTTCATATTAACGGTAATTTGGTGAGAGGCCTACTTTCGACATACCACACACGCTGTGTTAAACATAGAAGTCGGCTTGGTCCAGACTGTTGGGTGGGCACAGTTTATCACACACGCAATGCTTATGCATAGCCTAAACTCCTAGTTGTTGCTCGGTAGCCTCTGATTACTCTTAGTGCGTAAACAAATTTGGTAATGAAGCCAGTAATCCAAACTTGCTAGAAGTAAATTGTAATTGCATATAGGGCTTTTTCTCATTGCGGATGTGCCTATATCAGTCTCTTGTATTCCAGCGGAACTCGAATGAATGACTACGTAAATTAGCATGAAAAACAAGCCGTTTAGTATTACAACTTTTGAAGTAAAAATGCTTCCTGCTCTGTAGCATGACTCCTCATATTAATTGATCCCTAAATTACTTGGTTCGGAAAGTTTCCAATTGCATCGCATGATCGCAGGATATGATCTAGCATAAAATACCAAACATTACATCATATGGTTAACGAGGGGTGACTTTATCCAAGCTACTATACATTACTTAGGGAGACCTGCCTACACGTCATTTCCATTACAACGCATATCCAAGCCAAATCAACGGAAAATGGGCATTTAATAACATAATGTTATAAACCCTGAAACAAAAGAAAGTTTAAAGCATAAAGCTCGGTACTTCTGTTCCCCATGTTTTGATTGCAAATTGTAACCTGCTGGGTATTGGTCTGATGTTTTTGGTATTCTATATCGCTGCACACTTTTTAAAATTAAGCACAGTTATCAAGAATTGGCATATGGTACCCCCACAAAAATACCACAAATACAAGAAACAACAGCACCGGAGGTAGCTTGAGTCGTATGCAATTCGGCTAAGGTGCGACGATATATATTTGTAATTTATTGGAATGACGATAGAGACTTTGATGCAAGTCTGAATACCGTTATCTGTAAAACAGCGATATATAAGCGCAATATTTTAAAATACATTTCAGCTCGCACATTTTCCCTTCTCTAACGGAAAAGCTGTGTGCACATAGCTTGAGACAATGTTTACAGGAATAGTTATTTTCGTGTTAGATGAAGCCGATCATTTACCTCATAAAAGATCAGGCTCGGCATCAATTTGCTTCATTAAAACTACACCTCGATGACAATACGCTTAGACACTTGTCGTATGTTAAGGATTTTACTGACTGATAGCATAGGTGAGTACATACCATATCCAACCATCATCATCAACATTTTCACCATAATCATTACCATCATATTCATTACCATCATTATCACCATCACCATCACAAACATCATCATCACCATCTAGAAGCACCAAAACATGCTCATGCACTATTTTCCGTGCATAGATCAGCGGTAACCGTACCAAAATCATGTAGAAATGCACATCGTGCCAAGCTAAACTATTGAGCTGGCTGGTTTTGTTTCCTTATAACTCTAGGCTCTTGGTTGAATGTCCCAATGCTTCTAAATTTCGCTGGTTTTGTTGTAAAATAACATACAAAAGTGTCCCCTTTGGTCCAATAAATAGCGTCTTAGCTGCCATTCGAATGTAAAATAGGCCTTATAGATTGTGAACACGCCAGCCAAAGGTCTCATGGTACCTTGGGTCACTACCAACTTGATTTGCTTAATGCAAAAGCCACAATAGCATCTGTGTGTATCGGTAAGAGAACATGACTCCATTGACGTTTGCTGTATCCTTTCAACTAACTTTAGCGAAAGGCAACGCCATGTGCTTTCCCAACTGTAGAGGCTTATTTTGCTTTCACGGCACAATACAATATTAGTCGTTGTCGACAACTTCCGATGTGTGCGTTAAGCAGAACAAACGCACTGTACATGTTAAGTGTGCTGCATGGTGATTATTCCTATGTTGCTATATTTGTTACTTTAACTGAATGTGCTGAGAGCCTACGGCACCAACGTGCTCTCATCTTGGAAATGCCTACCAGCTTGGCTACGACAGACACATCATCATTGTTGCGTCGTATAAATGCACAATATGCATTTTACATCGTTAAATACGAATTTGCAATTTGGAACTGGCACAGCAATATGGTTCATGAAGTAGCATACCATATTTACGCAAGTTAATCATCAACACATCGGAATCAATGAATGGTGGGCCACTACTGATGTGGATCTCACTATTGTGGACTTAATCAAGCGTACATTACCATCTTGACATTCGTACTTTGAAACAGGGCTGTAGTATCCTAAGAAGCTTAATCTACAAATCACACACACAAATGTTATACATATACATATATATATATATATATATATATATATATATATATATATATATATATATATATATATATATATATATATATATATATATATATATATATATATATGTATATATATGCATATAAATATTTGTGTATATATCTTTAGCTAATGTTAGACATATATAGTTTTCTATGTTTTATATATATAGGTGTGCAACAAGCATATATATGCATATATATAGTTGTAAAACCCCATGCATTACACGTAGAAGGGTATATACAATAAATATATATATTTCATTGGTAGCTATATATATATATGTAGTTTGTGAGTATGCAACATATATAAAATATATATATATATATATATATATATATAGTTCACTATATAGTTACGTTTGAATATATATACATATATATATATATATATATGTATATATGTATATATATACATATACATATATATATATATATAAATATATGTATACATATATGTATATATATATATATATATGTATATATATTATATATATATATATATATATATATATATATATCTATATATATATATATATATATATATATATATATATATATATATATCTCTATATATATATATATATATATACATATGTACATATATATACACACATATAAATTAGGCACATTTGTGTTGATTACAGGGGAAAGACTCTTTAGCTAATGTTGAGACACTCGATAGTAGTTTTCTATGTTTAATAAACCTACAAATGCAGTATGACCGCCCGAGGTGTGCAACAAGCACTACCTTGATTATGCACTTCGTCAAAATGAACATCATGTAAATGTGTTACTCAGTTGTAAAACCCCATGCATTACACGTAGAAGGGTATCACCAACATACAATAAATGGTGGATCAATAAAGGTTTGATTGATTTCATTGGTCACACCAGTAGCTAGTCAGTACCTACAGCATGTATTGCTTTTCTCAAATGTAGTTTGTGAGTTGCAACATTCTTATATATTTGTGAATGGTGTAAAACTAAGCTAGCAAAAAGCATGTCGAAAACGTGTAGAACCTTTCATAGTATTGCCCTTATAGTCCAAACAGTTAAGAAAGTTTTCCGTGATTTTGTTTTAAGATGTTAAACCTTTGGCAGCCAGAACTGGCATATTAGTTCACTATATAAAGTTACGTTTGAACCCTGACTATGTGAAGTTCAGCTTGCGTTGAGCTGCAGATTCAATTTCCCAACGGCCAATAACAAGTAACAGCCTCCTTACTCCGACCAGGCATAATTGTATCGCTCGGCCCCACACAGTAATATGACCATGGTTTTGTAGTCCACCTGCGTAATAATATGGTACACGTGCGCCTCTCGTGGAAAATCACTCTGAAATGTCAAACAACGGTTTTCGAATTTTATTGGTGCACTAGAAACTGTAGCAATAACAGACATTCATCCTTAAGATACTACACAAAGGAACAAGGTTCACATTAAGTTATTCTTAGACTGAGTAGATTGCGTTAGTTTGCTCCCAGATAACAAACTGCAGTTTCAAATATTGTTGTTGAAGTACAGTTTGTATTTTTTGCAGAACAATTGAAGCTTCAGCGAGGCCGTGGAATATGCTACATCGTACAGCACATTCTTTGCTGTTATGAACGACTCCAATGATGCGCTGCAGCACATTACCTTTATGCATTTTAAGACTTGCGCCAGAGTATTGGAGGAGAGGGGAATCCATAAGGATGGATTGCCTGAGAGCCTTATGATATAACAGACTTGACTACTACCCCCATTCCAGGAATAGCAAGGCGCTCTTTGAACGTTAGCACCAAACGAGTGGTTGATTGGTAATATTCCCATTTGAATTATTTTGAAATAGAGTATGGGTGCTAGTTATCATTATTAAAAACATTCAACCTTTATTAATATCATTGTGCCACCAACAAATCCTCCTCAAAGTATTTGTATTGTGCTTTGTTGTGAACTAAATTGTAATACTATCTTTACAATATAGTTATTTTTCTATTCTTTACAACATCAGGAAAACTTGATACTGTAATATACTAATCGATGTGGCATAGCTCAGAAACTGAAATTATATTGGTCGCAAGTGCGGACGATGTTATTGATGCATCTGAATTCAATTCGCATGATTAAATCTTGAAGACATAATCATAATCATACTGCCTTACAGTAACAAACGCGTTTATGACCGTAAATGCATTGTCACCATCTGGGATTAGCAATGTGTATAGCATATTCATGTTCCATGTTTCTATGCATGTACTGAGATGAAACGTGTTCATCGACTAAATAGTTCCTGTTTGATGCATAGTATTTATCTCATGCGTGCAGCATAGTCATTGCTTTTGTCTAATAATTTCCTTGGGTTCATATCGATAATGACTGTCTGCATAGCAAAAATATGTCAGTAAATTTAAAGCAGTTTACTTTACCTACACGTGTGTTCTATTGTATGTTAAGAACACATGCGTACTTGATAAAGCGTAATCGGCCAGGTCTTCTGTTGTCCGGTGACCTACTTATTACGTTAACGTTATGATACAATAATTAGACAGCGGTCATTGCTCCGATTGATCAGATAACCAGCTTAAAAGTAAAGTCGGCTAACAGTATGTTACAAACATTTCCCCGCATACAGAAGAAAGTCTCAATAAACAATCAAGGGTTATAAACAGCAACCATTGCATTTATTTATGTTTTAGGAAACGTCATATTATGTGATAAATTCTTATGACAATGGAATCTAATCTGATCGCAATTCGACGTAAAGCCTGATTGCAACTGCAATACCGTGAGACCATACGGTTTGGTTAATCATCTATCTTTCTTATTTGATTTTACACCAGTATTAATCATATTATACTGCAGCTTTGTGTCACCATGCATTATAAAGCGCATTCAGATATCCAGGGGCTGTGTGAACTCATTCCAGCTCACTATTGTTCGCCTCAGCAATAAACAAATAACTGAGCATTCATTCTGCGTACAACACTATCCGAGTCAGTTATGATATTTCGTGCATGGTAGTTACTTCGAGGCTTTCCGATCCAGATTTTCATCTGTAGCATTGTAATGCATTTATACGCCTGTACATATGCATTAAATGACGGGTGAAAACGTATTTCACATGACCTCATAAATAATGCAGCAGAGCGCGAAAAGATCTTTTAACAGCATAATCAGCATTCTTTTAGTTAAACGCACCTGTCCTGCTGCAGTGGTATTTGCTAGACATTGTAAGGGGTACTGAGGTTGTTCCTCTGTGCTTACCAAGGACTAGCTGGCATTAACACAGGTGATGTACTTCATGTATTACACTATGCGCACAATCACTCATAAACATAGCGAAGTCTTTATTGCGTATGACTGGTACAACCGCTCTTCAACAGATACAAGAAATACAGCAGTGCCTATAATAATTGTTCCATATGGTCTTTATCGGAAGATGCCGACAGGAAGCGATTACACTTTTGGTTAATTTTTTAGAGCATATATTAAGCGATGACAAAATTATATATGAATATATTTACTCAAATCCACATGCTTCATCTGGACTTCTAATTTCAACTGGCCACTGCTATAGGCCGGCCACACTAAGTCGCTTGTTGATGTGTTTGTACTGTCGATCGCATTTGTAATGTGAGCACTACGTGACTTGTAGTCATTGTGTCCCGATCAGTCAGGAATCTGTTGGTAATCATCGTCTGATTTTCATTGCTTGGAGATGCATTGTGCTTTGAAATCGATGCTATGATTTTGTTTCTGTCACAGCTATCGGCAACATAACGAACCATGAGTGATAAACCACACATCTCCATTCGTAAGATTAGCTGTAGTCGCCCACGTGCTGTTATAACAAACAGTGTGCGGAAGAAGCAGGGATATGGGTGCATTGCATATTTCAAACTTGTAAAACTTATTGACCATCATATATAATGGTACTGCTTCATCATGAATATTGATTTCCCGGGAAATTATTTTGCGATGGCAAGAAATAGAGTGGATCAAATAGTAGATTTATGTAGAATAAAACAATGGTCCCAGCATATAGTCTACCCGTGTCAGTGCGTACGAATTTCTGGAACATTAGTTTTGTTTTTTTCAATAGCCTCTCATCTTCATATGAAGCTCATATTTGTTGAAGATAATTTATTAGTTTAGTGAATTCTGGATGTTTAACCTCGCCATGTTTCCCGCTGGGCCTTACATCAATGGTGAAGCCGACCATGCAAGCATCATTCATTGTCCATGTTTAACGAGCTTTTTGCACGCCGCTTACCCTACAACTGTTATGTAAATAGTCAGCATAAAAGCGCGAGCCTCAATATTCCTTGCTAATTCCGCCACAGAACTGCAATAATTTAATTGTGATCAATATGGCGATCATTGCACATTTCAGCCATTATGGATGCCTATATTGATTTTCTTTTGTGATATTACGAGATACATTGGAACACCCATAAATAACCTGTCAAAACCTGTTTTATATGCAAGTATATATATACATATACTAATATATATATATATATATATATATATATATATATATATAAACTCGCGACATCGGCATCGGTGTTATATAATACTTTTAACTAAGCTTTAGCAATTTCTCGTACTTGCGTGTTGTTTAGAAATTCCAGTAGTACCACATATGATGTTGTTCGCAACTTTATTAAACATGCTCCTAACTGTATTTGTTGCCTGCCATTGAATCATCATTCTTTGTCTGTGTCAAGCAGAAAGTTATGATGTTACCTAGTCAAGGTCCCCTAGCCTGATGGCTGCGGGTGCTGTTTACATGTTACTGATGTTCAATAGTCTCGCCTTCAGGTCTAGGGGACCATAATGTATTGAACTGAACGGGCATCCCAGAATGTGGATGCTCCAATCACAAGCCGTGTCTCTCGGTCACTCTCGGGTACTTTTGAGTCGTTGTCTCTCGTTGGTCAGTTCTACAATTTCCGAAGTACTTGTCCAACCGGCCGAGTGATTTTTATGAGCCGGGCACACATTCTACAACACTCCGATTTGTTGTTTCACGCTGAGTGGCACCGTTAATCACACATTCGGCGAGAGAAGCAGACACACAACTGGTTCTTTTTAACTTACTATCACGTAAACATACTATCGTGCAGCTAAGCGATTAAAGCGCTTGTTGTGGTGCCAATTTGAACTTTTGAGACGCCCCATAATTCCAGAACACATTCAATGTGTTCTCATTAGCAGCAGACCACTACAATGTCCAGACGTCACATAGAACCGAGGGTGCGTATCACAAGCCAGTTCCATGAGCCAGACACGTGCAATTAAGGTCAATCCGGGTCACAACCTTTGCTATGATTGGTCACGAAGATTAACGAACGTGTCTAATGAATATTCGGACGCGCCACTTTTAGAGCTGGTCGTGTCGTAGACTCAAAGGGCGAGAAGCGTAGCGGAACCCCTGGAGTCTGGGACGCAGACTAGATGTTACCACAAGACGAACAAAAAGCCTTACAAGAGTCATACACAGCTACAACCCTTCTAGTGACTACTACTACGGAAAGGCAAAACATCTTGATTCAAGTAAAATCGTCTATGTAAATAACTGCATATTGTTTAGAGCTAGATAACAGTTTATCATCTGTTCCACAGTCTGATAGACCAATGGAACTACAGCCTTACATTTCTAGATGTTGCCCCATTTTAAGCACGTTTGTTCGCACTATGGACAATTTAGTCAATAGACGTCAAATTATGTATATAAGTGATCTGGCTTGGCTGGGTGATGCTAAGGATGCAAACATAACGCAAATTCCTTGTCTGATTATGTACGAAGGTTATATATTGAGGTAATTTTAGCCCAAACCAAGACCTGGTGTGATCAGTTTGGCCGCTCTGGGCGTTGCGCCATTAAGAATACAACTTTAAATACCGAATTTGTTATAATAAGCATGAATGAATCAACTTGCATTGCTACAAATCCCAAATCACTGTATAGTATCTATTAAAGCTGAAATCAATGGACCAATTTAACCCAGTTATTATCCTATGTTACTCTGGAGGCTTAACGGGCCTTCTCGCAGACATTTCATGTGGCTCATGAGATGAAAGACACATTTATATCTGCTGGTATCGGACTAGCCTTAATCCGCAATGGAATGGTTAAATAAGGGGAACTTCTACGTTCTTCAATATCATGGGATGATCACCTCAAACTGACAGATCAATATTGACAGACACAGTATCATCCTTCTCTCTCTCTTTCTTTCTCTCTCTCTCTCTCTCTCTCTCTCTCTCTCTCTCTCTCTCTCTCTCTCTCTCTCTCTCTCTCTCTCTCTCTCTCTCTCTCTCTCTCTCTCTCTCTCTCTCTCTCTCTCTCTCTCTCTCTCTATATATATATATATATATGTATATATATATATATATATATATATATATATATACATGTATATATATAGAGCGAGAAAAATATATATATCTATATATAGTTATATATATATATGCATATATATTATATATATGCATATAAACATATATAGATGTATATTTATACAAATATATATATGTATATAAATATACATATATATATGTATATATATATATCATATATATAAAAAAAACATATATATATATATATATATATATACATCTTTCTCTCTATATATAAATATAGAAATGAATTTATATATATATGCAAGAATGGCTATATACTGTCGCTAACTGGGGAAGCTTATTTACTATTTAAAAAAGTTAAGATATCAGCTTATACGACCAGGTAACGCCATATAAGCGAATGCTTATGGATTTATCGTACTGTAGTCTAGTTAAACATAGTTTTAGAAACCGATGTTTACGCAATACAGTGCATACAGGTAGAGTTTTTATTGGTATTTTAAATGGCGATTGCCCCCGCATACAGTGGTCTTTTATTTCGAAGGCAGCGTTATCATTTATTCCAATATCACTGAAGGATCTTTTGTCAGATTCGCCTTGCCATCGGGCACACAGATCATGTATATTGAGTACCGACCGCATTTATTATTCACGCCGACTACATTGACTATTGTCGTGAGCAACCCAGGTTATTGAGTGCATGTTTGATTCCATTCCCTTTGCCGTTGATAAGCATCGATACAAAAGGAACAGATTCACTGAAAAAAACGAACGATGTCAATGTTAAATAAAGCCATCTCTCTAGCATGAGCACACGAACAATACTCGCAAGACATACATTTTGATATATACAGAGAATAGAAGTGTTTCTGAATAAAGCAAGGTAGCATATATTAATTCATGTGTAAATATATTCGCTCTCCTGGACATCACTTATGACAATAAATCTCGGAAGGTAGAGGACATTTGAAGATAACCAGACCAGATCGGCGTCATCCATCAACTTTATTACTTCTGTGTTTATTCCAATCCCATGGAACAACCGCCTTTATTAAGTAAGTTCGGTCGCTTACCAGAACGCCATCACTGCAGATGCTATTCCAGTACATTTATCATTGGCTTGCATTGCGATTGAAAAAATAGAAAGGTTTATTAATTTTATTTCATTCCAGTTTACGCAATTAATGGTGACTTGTAGATGCTGTTGTTCGTTACTTACTTTATAGCGTCGAATCATGCAAAATGCCTAGTGCATAATGTACAAACAGCAACAATACGCATAAGGCTAGTTACATAAAATGTACTGCATAGTTCTCCTTAATACGGAATGATAGCAAATGGCAACAAAATACATACAAATAAATGAATACGCTTTAGAGTATTCAACAGTCGCTTACATGATAAGCTTCGGAAGAGTGAACTTAGATTGAAATACTTTGTAATGCCATTCGATTTTCAACAAGAAATCGAGAACATCTATTGAACAGTAATTCCAACAGCGTTTTGCAAGAAATTTGCTGAAGTCAAACTTTATCCGACTTCAGTGATCGAATTTACAGTGTAAGCAATAAAAAAACCGTGTTATTGAAACATAAAGCACAGAATGCACTGATTTTGAAAAATTTCACATATTTTTTGTGACCATGCAAACGCGCTCAAAATTACATTTGAACTAAGCAAAATAACAAAACATAAATGAAACTTGTATAACTGTAGGCATGATTAAGTACAATTGCTTACAAATCGCGAAAGATCAATTAGTACCTGGATTGAGAAGCTATATTTCACACGGAAGTTTTTTAACCAAAATAGTTATGGATGCGTATGGATGTCAAACATAAATAGTGACTTGATTTACGATGGAACTTAGCAATGCATAATATTGTTAATTTTGGATAACCATATGTCGCCTAAACATTGCATGACCTTACTATTAAAATGTAATTCATATAAGGTTCAGGTGTAACATATTTGGTTAAGAATTATTCCGGCCTCTGGCACAGGCAACTTAAATGGAGCGCTAGTAGTCCCTGCACAACTTTGAAGAGGACTGCATGTACACATGTGGTCTATTTAAGGTATATAAAGGCTTTCGCAGAGCACGGAAGGCACCTTTAGATATTACATACTGGGTATTTGACCCCGATTGACACTCTTATAAACGTGATGAACGCGCGATCGAGAACGGTGGCTGTGTCATTATCTCAGTAATTGGTGTAATATTAAACGATCATACTACACGTGCCCGGAAAAGGCATGATATGATTTAGTTTCTCATAATAGCAGGACCCTTTAACTCATCTTAGGTAATTCAACTTCGAATGCGTCTGTGCATATAGTACTAGATATTTGTGCCCAGCGTATAAAAGGTAGCATCATTTGTAAGTACATTAATGCACGCACACTAACACCACAGCATATTCTGTAGAAGAAAACTGATGCATACGGCTTAATTGACTACAGCACTTTTAAAAAATTTCAACCCTAGCCCCTATCATATTAGACATAAAAATGCTTTTTGTGTGATTTATACATTTATCGCATGGCACCCTACTCTCAGCCAATCAGAGCTCGCGAAAAAGCTCGGTCTGTTTCCCATATCACCTCAAACGCACAGTTTGCCATGCGATAACTGCAACCGCGTCGATATATCACCGAGAAACAACTTCATTTGAGATGGTCCCTCACAGAGCACCGCTGCTCTAGCATGGCAACACTACGGAGGTTCTTAATATCACGCACACTTATACTAGTCTTAAAACGAAGGTTTTCTCAAAAGTCATTTGCTTGCCAGCCGCTAATCTGGTTGCGTAACCCTCATCGGGAAGTCACGGTATTATCCCATCTCCCCGTAATCATGCTGAGGCGCGAAATTGTAACACCTGCCGAGCCGTGTCTACTGCGCTACAGTGTTGCTAACATCAAACAACGGCGAAGTCGGTGGAGCTCTGATTGCCGGAGTTGGAATGTTCTGCAAGTCTCACACAACAAACTATCGAAGCATATTCTAATCAAATAAACAAACAAGTATAGAAAGAAAAGTATTCATCTAATCATCACTAAAACACAGGCAGCTGAGGCCGAATGGAGGATTAACAGACTACCTCTCATATTTACAAGTCCCAGGCAGATGCCTTACATAACATAGGTTCACGCTAATTATCATTATTAGGAGACAGCGTCGTGTTCTTTCCCCATATCACCCACGTGACCATGCGATAACCAAAACTTAAATCTAATCATGCTCAGATAAGTAGCCTAATCGGCATCACATCATTATGATATATGCATTTTAATTTCCAATAGAAACTGGCTTTATGGAAGCGGAACATTTTTGATTAAGCATAAATTGTATCCGCAAGTGGACGACCATTAGTCACGATGGCAAACCACAGGACTTACAGCATTTAGACTTGTTCGAAACGCGTTAAACAAGGCAGGTCAGTATATAGACTACGGAAGTATCAAAAAGAGTAGGTACAAAATATAGAATAGACAGAAAATAAAACCTGCGTACTCCTAAGTTTACTGTAGACTTCCAAAGGAAAAATAAAATGTAATCCGCAATGTTTGGCAATGATGTTCACAATAATTGTATAAAATGTTAATGTATAGATTAGCTCATACCAAATGAGGATTTGGATGCTATGTCTTTGAAGCAAATTTATCCATCACATATTTTGCCCATGTTTTGCCGTATATATTTGATCAATATGCTAGGTATTTCACTCCTCGGCATTGAATGAACTATGTTGCAGAGTTCTTTTGTTGAAACTATCGACGGTTAATGAAATGCAGTTAATGGAAACAAGTGTTTTATTAAGACATTTAACTGAAAACACAGCAGACACAATTTTAGGTGGAATCTGATGATTCTGATCAACAGAGCTCACAGCCTACTATACATTGGCATCCCATTGAATGAAACGTAAAGCTTTGTCCCTGAGCAGCTTTATTATAACCGAGCATATTTGAAAGACTGGTGTATGAATATAATGGAAGTTTTGTTTCCCAAATGTCAATCGATAAAACGATAGCAATTGTATCACTGTTGTGCGGGTCTTGTTATTGTCATTTGCTAACTAAATGAACAAATTAAACCATGTCAGCTGCATAGAATGCCATATTTAGAAAATATCCAGATAGTAGCGGCTAGTGTGTTCTAAATGTGAACTAGCAGTCATCACATACAGATGTCAGTTAGCTGATATAAGTTATAACACAAACGTATGAACGTTAGTTGTCACAGCACAAACTAAAGTCAGGTTTGCTTACGTGAATAGCTTGTGAAGTTCAAAGTACCCCTCCAAACAAATTGCAACGTCGAAACACACAGGTGCAATCAGAGGAGCAAAGGTGTTCCGTAACACATTGGAAAAGACGTTTGTTCAATCATGTATGTCGATTTTAACGAATGGCATGTTGCTGTGGCTGTCGCTGTAAATTCTCTCACCAATAATGACAAGCGAAACGAATGCTATACACGTTGCTCAAATACAGCGGGTCAGTCATCTGAAGTTTGATCGAAATGTCTATTTGGGACCAAATCACAGTATGTAGTGTTCTTTAAGCGAATCATTGTTGCACCGTGTTTGCAATTAACACTAACATAGGTCTTCAGCGTAAACATGCAGGGATTATTGATGCAAATCGATAGTTAATGGACCAAGATGTAAGTGTTCAATGTAAGAGACGACTCGTTGAGCAAAGCATAATGCGGGATTTTAGTGGCCTAGTATTTTTTACAAATGGTGCATGATATGGACGACAGTTTTTCAGTTGTGCCTGCTTACGTTTGTCTTGTAATCATTTCATATGTTTGGTTTGTTTTACCACGCGTCGATACAACTATTGGTGCCATATTTATATTTTCTCCTATGAATCTATATTCATCTACAAGAAGCCTCTGGGACATCCAGCATGCAGAAGAAAATGTTGGTGCTTCGTAGCACGTTTGACAACTATGGAAAGCTTCATCGAGGAGCTGTTGAACTACTAATTGATATTGTACAACAAACATGTTTGTGTGTGGGTGGTAAGGCGGGGTTGCATGTTTTTGTATGCATATGGACGCGCCCTGGATCAGTGTGTAGGTAACTGCAATACAATGTTTGCGAAATAGTTACTCAAATAATGAATACATTCTTTCCGTAATAACACAGTGCTGCATCTAATATTCGACCCGTTTCTATAAACAGAATGTTGACGTAGGCCGCGAACTGGGGCTGTCGTTATCATATCCAAATTAAGCAGAACTATGATCTTACATTTCGTGGGTTCCGCCGCGGTGTCTAAAAGAACGTTCATGCACGTCCAATACACTCTTTACGCGACAGTCATGGTACAGACACCTACCAGCGTAGAACAATGAGTTCTTGGTAAAGCTTCTATTGCCATGTTTTTTTCCCGTCATGCAATCGTGTTTTTTGCATTTTTCTTAAACTATTTGCATATTCCACAGGCTGCTTTTGGATAGTTCGATTTTGTGATCCGTCCTGCTATCAAACTGAGTAACCATGTAATTTTTTTTAGTAGATTTACACCCGCATTTGTTAATACCACTAATTACAGGATTATTTTGTGGACAACAGAGGTTATTGAATATATGTCAAACTCCGCTCCCACATGTAATCATCCAGCCGTTCGACAGTATCAGTCCAAAAAGAAATAGCCACGGCGAAGTGCGCTGAACATCTCTGAGAAGCTCTTCAACCTTGATTCCACAAGATAGAAAAACACTCGACTAGCACGGAAATGAATATTGTCAATTGATGCTTGTTCGAATGAAAATATCTTGGTTGCATTCTATAAGAAAACGAACGAATTCACTGGTAAATTAAGTCATCTCGTATCAGTTAGACAAAATTTCTACCGACATGACATATATTCTGATTACTACAGAAGCTAATAGTCCACCTTAATTGAAACGAATAGAGCACACACAGGCATGCGTGAACGCAATGGTGCTCCTGGACATTGCTTGTGGCAATAAATCTCAGTAACAGGACATTTTAGGATAATCAGCACACAAAATCGGCGTCATCTATCAACCTTAAAAGTTTTGTGTCATTCCACTCCCATGGAGCAGCATCATTCATTCCATTAGTTCGTTCGCAAACAACCACAACATCACCGTGGTTGCCCTTTTTGAGATTGCACAATTTACTCTAGTATTTCATATTATGATGTGATAATCGTCAGTTTGCAAAGTTACTGGTAATATAGAAAGTATCACATTCATATCGATAAATTACCCGCTCTCTCAACTGGCGCGGGCATATCAATGGCGTCTTTTTAGCTGGGGTGTTTTTTTTGCATGAAGATTTTCCGCGTCGAGTTATGAAAGCAACTAATGTATTCAGTATAATTAACAATGAAACGCGTATGGTTCCTATATCTTAGGGAGGATCACAGAATAAACAAAAAATCACAGGGAAGTTTAATAGCATATGCAAAGTTACTGGTAATATAGAAAGTATCACATTCATATCGATAAATTACCCGCTCTCTAATGGCATATCAATGGCGTCTTTTTAGCTGGGTGTTTTTTTTGCATGAAGATTTTCCGCGTCGAGTTATGAAAGCAACTAATGTATTCAGTATAATTAACAATGAAACGCGTATGGTTCCTATATCTTAGGGAGGATCACAGAATAAACAAAAAATCACAGGGAAGTTTAATAGCATATGCACGAACACACATCTGAGTTATTTTACTACATTGTTGTTTTTAATCATAAACGTTTTTAAAAGGGTACACTCATAATGCTTTATTTGCTGGCGTTCATAGCAAGATTGACAGCGACGTCTGTTGATCTGAAAAACATTTCAGGCTTGGCGCAGATAACTGCAGAAGCGTCAAGATGCCCTTTCTCATTTTTTGAATGTGTATCGTGATACTAAGGGACGCTTTGTAGGATAATTACTTCTGATGTCAGTGATTTAATATTGTGTATTGACATTGAGGGGCTTAATGACTTGTATTCAGACTGCGTGGCATTAGTGTTGTATCATCACTGTTATTTCTAATTAAAAGGAGCCCATTAATAAAATGAATTTACATGCAGCCGCTAAACACATTACATTGCAATATATCTCTCAATGAATATATTCACTGCACGAATGTGGTTCTTAGAAAATATAAAAGATCGGAATCAATAATGTTGCAGATTTAGTGTTGTACCATTAATCATCCATTTACGACATCCGCAGATTGAATGCCTGTACAACCATGACAAACGGGATGTTTTTGCTTTTGGCGACATCCTGCAATGCTGACCCCTGCACGTAGTGAAAGGGTCGTTCTGATTTATTCAGTCATGAAGACAGGCGTAGGATTAAACACCTGTGAGAAAATCCTTAACACCTCGCACAACTGTTAGACACACCGTTAGCATACGGATTATAGTTATAAGACACAAGATCATAGCGGTCATGTCATGGGCAAAACGCGAAATCTTGGAACAATTGGATTTGCTTAATTTCGCACTTCAGTAAACTTTTGATTTCAGCGTTGTGGATTGTTGCGGACAGGATAATTTAAATGCTGATCAATAATATTTGATTCACAACGGAATCTCCCTAACAGTTATTGCCCACTTATGAGTGATTGCATCTAGTAGGGAGGGCTGTCTCATTCAATTTCATTCGATATCAATATTTCATTTCACATTGCTGAATAGTCTCATCGACATAGTACGAGCCTATTCTAAAATATCGGGTGAAATGCACTAGATGAATTTCAAAAAGCAGTATGGACGTTAACAGAAAACTGTTTACGTTCATTTTACAATTTGTCGCGATATTTGTCCGCTGCATTACCATTGCCCTACGATCGCATGATTAGTCATACTGAAAGATTGCTAGGCAAAGCTGTTAAAATTAAGCAAAAACAATATCATTCACAAACGTCGAGAAGATTATGCATAGCGACAGGCAAATGTCCCAAATATGATGACATTTCTATTGAAGATCGTTTTATATATTCTTGGCCAAAGTATTAATTTCCAGCAAAATTATTTCATCATATTAAAATATTCCTATCTATACCATAGACATACCAACCTGGATTACTATGCCACTGTAAAAGTTGCAATGCATTGAAATATAGGGATAAATTACCTAATTGGTTTTTAAAGCACGTTAAATACTACATTGGCGGCAATGATGCGTCACCAGATGATGTTGCTAATTTTCTTACTGATTCCTGGACGTAAATGGTCAAGTAGCAAACAACATGTATTGTGGTACGGGCTACCGTTCTTCAGGATTTTTAGTACACCCCTAAAATATAAATAAAGACATCACCTAAATACTGAGACTGTGAACAATCGTTGTTCAAATGATTTCACCGCTTTTCAGGTTCTCTGCTTGACTTTTGTCAGAAACAAAGCTTATTGCTCATTACGATTCCCTGAAACTATTAATAGATAGATGATAGAACATGGTACGTTAGCAATTCTTCTTAACCTCTGACGTTTCATCTGCATTCAATAATGTGCCTTTAGATTTTTAATATTAACATCCTGTGGTTGGTTCTTTTCAGAACAAGCGTCAGAAAAAACACAATTCTTAGTATGTTATCAGTGTATTCGACTTGAATCAAGGAAGATTCATCGAGTTTTCGAGAAAACCACTGATATACATTGATACACTGTAGTAAGTTCTTCAATACATTGTTCTGTTAGTTGCATTACTCGATAGATTACCAGAAAAAAATCCCTATGAAAATCATCAAATGGCAAACTAATCGATGGTTGGCCCGTAAAAAGTGAAACTGATTCTCACAAAAAGATTGCTTCCAAGAAGTAGGGCAAAACACCTGTGCGTTGCACTTTGATTGGGATATTGTACCAATCGAAGAAATTTGGGTTGCGAATGATTTTTTCGTTTTTTATTTTTATGTATAACCATCATACAATTTAGCAATAAACTACGCCTCATTAAGCGATTTACTATCAGCGCATAATCATTATGTTCGACCCGCATGTAACATCTGCGGTATCAGTAAGCATCATCACGTAGACAATACTGGAATCACACATTTCGCATTGGATGATCGTCGTTGCGCGAAATACTGCATTTCTGATAATAACAATATAAGGCAGAATCAAGGACCATGACAGCGGTATCCCTTCTTGCAAACTAAGTTATTGCACGTTGCTTAACTCTGTCACTCATTATTTGTAGACATGACTGCGGCTGAAGGAGCACTCTTAACATAATATTGACGATCTGCAGCTTTGGACATATTTCTTTGAAGCAATTGTTCAAAAATACAGAAATATCCAAACTGTCTTTTGTGTTTATGGCCAGTAAACCGCATTGAACCATACATTATAAAGATATAAGGACATAAGACGATCTACAACGCACTATGGTGATGTTCAAAAATCATAAGTATAATAAAATATTGTTTATCGACGAAATTAATGCCTTACATTCAAAAGCTGATTCCAAACTCGATTCCAGCATATTTGCCATGTACACCACTCGATCCAATTAGAAATCTTAAACATCTGTGCAACGCGAAACATTATATAAATGAGTGATGGTACGAATGATTTGATGAATGCTTTGTGAGTGTTTTGGAAGGTAATCAGCTACCTCATGATGAAAATGGTTCGATGCCAAGATATTCAAAACAGATTGATCTACTCGATTGCATTGAAAGTATGTATCATGCGTGTTAACATAATTCGCAATCTCCTTGAAATGGCAGTCAGTGTTGGTAGTTGGAATAATGCACTCCCTTTCCATAGAACACAAGTACCACCACCAGAGTACGCTTTCGAAAATATAACGTGTGCGATACATCAACATAGCATTCGTCTGAACATGAATTTTGAGTTTCTGCAACTCTAGATCAGATGGAAGATAAAGAAATGTCATCGGATGTGTCACAGCAAAAGTGCTATGTTTTGGATACAGTGATAGAAATACGAGGCCTCCGTTGTCGACTGCCCTCTCATAGATTTTCTCTAACTTGCTGCTGGTGAAGCGAATCGATGTATCAAACCAGAATACACCCGAATAATCCTGCATTGCGTCCAAAATGGCAAATATTTTAGATGATTGATACTTAGCAGCCTTCTTCACTCCTATGCTTTCTTGTACGGGGTACTGATTAAAATCGAAACTTCTCAACTCAACATTGCACCAGCTTCGTATCTCTTTTTGCTGCCTTTCGTTCAAACCCCAGTCGTAGTAGAGGATCTTGTTATTGGGAAAGTATTTCTGTACACTGCTGACTGCGTCCTGGCTTTCTGCCATATGTGAAAAGCTTACTCCAGTAACAAACACTATATCGCGGACGTTGCTATCATCAAGCTCAACGAAATTCTCAAGCGGCATATTATGGCTCTTCAAATGACTTGTTGCGATAGTTATCGGTAATCCTCTGATATCCGTGTTAGAGATCATAGAGTGATATTTGTAGTAGAATGTAGATCGATCTCCTGCTGTCCAAGTAGCTATTCTTTCTGCCATATGGTCTTTAGTTTTGGGCATTTTCGCTATTTTTCGTAAGTATTTCAATTGAGTCGCACCAAGTATTATATCTCGTTCCTTGAGATGGTTAATATATTCATTGACATCTATCTTCCTCGATGGTTCCTGAAGTCCAGATTGTTGAGATAACATGATACCAAGCAGTAGAAGTACACAACACCACAGGCAAATGACTACGGGTCGGAACGTTATTTTCCTCCACATGATCGTTTCTGCTTGAAGACTATTGCAGATATGAGCAGATAGCAGTCAAGCCAGCGGTTCATTGTGGTGGGTAAAAGGTTAATGAGCCTTCAATAACATGTAACTGACGCAGCCGTGTGGCCGGCCCATTTAACACGCACTACGGTTTTGCTGTAACCTAATGCATGCATTGTCTGTAGGCGTAAGAATCTGCAGTGTACAATTATGGATCGATCGCGTGCATGGTGTTATACTATTGGGAAATCATAGCGTAAACTGACCTATGCTACCAAACAATTTTCTGCATGGACGATTGACGCGTGATTGCAGTCTTAACAAAAGTATCCCAACTATAGCTTAGTCTTCGCATAATATCGATTCCGAAAGTAGCTATTCCATTGATTATGTGGTCACCATTATTTCTTCGTTATCATGCTTATGATATTTCACATTCACCTGTCAAAAAACGCCCTCAATGATGTCACATATCTTCAGATTACTGTTAATAGCCTCTTCGATGAAAAAAAAGAAGAGAAATGGTAACTTGCGCTGCGCTTATATTCCATTCATACGCCTTGGTACATATACACATACTAACATGTAGCCTGTTCTCGTAGCGTAGTAGCTTACAGCGTAGCCTTTCGAACCACAGGTTGTCTATTCCGTCCATAGGTGTGAAAACCTACTCCTACGTGTCTCGGATGATAACGTTAAATGGTGGAATCATGTTCGGTACCTGGTTAATAGTCCCTTGTCTTGTTAAGAGGATTAAATACATTTCGACCCTGACAGCACCAGTACAGGCGTGTTCCAAGCTCTATTGACGTCAAGCAACAGAATGACTCGTAGAGTGCAGCAGTGTCATTCAGCTGTTACTCAACAACTCATAAAGAAAAATCCCAGAATACAATTATTGATGTCACAGAAAGTAAATCCCGTTAAACTGAAACAGTTAATGCTGTCACTACGAAAGTAGCTAATTGTCATATGTTAAGTCATGCATTGATAATGAATTTGCAAAGGTATAGGCTTATGTACATTTTATTGATATTACAAATGTATTCAGGTGTCCAATACAATATCCGTGAAGGCCCGCCATTAACAATGTAAGGAGAAACAGAAAATGAGCAAATGGAATGTGACCCTGGTAATTATACTGATGAAGAGCCTTCTGGGACCAATGATGCAAACCTCTCATCCGATTATATATATCTATGAGTATATATTTATATCTACCAATCATAACAACGCGGAGGCGATTATTCATTGAAGTGCTCGAAGTTACGACATTCAAAACTCGTCTACAAAGTAGAATTCCGATCCGAAAGCGCGCATTCTCAGGGCTGGTTCATACTGTCTCTCTCTCTGCTTCTCTCACTGGCTCTTTATCTCCCTCTATCTCTCTTTATGTATCTCTATAAAAACTTTATGTAGAGATATATAGCAATTAAATATGCACACATATGTAGACATATGTATTTATATATAGATATATATACGTTTAAATAATTGCATAAATACACCGCATCTATGTAAATACTAATGTGCATATACCTATATATATACATATATATATACGTATATATATAAATATATATATATATAAATAAATATAAATATATATATATGTATATATATATACATATATGTATATGCTTCAGTACCAATACACATACATGCATCTATATATATATATATATATATATATATATATATATATATATATATATATATATATATATATATATATATATATATATATATATATATATATATATATATATATATATATATATATATAGAGAGAGAGAGAGATGCATATATATATAGATGCATATATATATATATATATATATATATATATATCTTAATATATCTGTATATGTATATATAGTTAAAATGTATATATATACCGTTCGTAATTAAATATATATTTATATACCTATAAATATATATATATATATATATATATATATATATATCTATATATATATATATGATAAATATGTAAATGTATATATAGTTAAAAACGCATGTATATATATACTGTTCGTAAATAAATATATATATATTTATATACACACAAAAATATACATATATATATATATATAAATATATATTTATGTATATATATACATAAATATAAAAATACGTATGAATATGTATTTATAGATGTATGTATGTATAGAAATACATTTACATATATATATGCACCTATATGTATATAAGTGTATATAGGAATAACATAGTATACATATGAATCATTGCAAAATATATATATATATATGTTTAAATTTATCTTTATACACAATTGTGTATACACACATACACACACACACATATATACATATATAATATATATATATATATTTATTTATATATATATATATCAATGTATATATATATATATAGATAGAATATATTTACATATATATATATATATTTATGTGTGTGTGTGAAAATATATGCGAATGTATATATAAATACATAAATATATATATGAACATATTTATGTATATATAAAAAATATATTCATTAATATATATGTATAAAGATACATATATATATATATACATATCATATATATCTATATATATCTATATTTACATATATATATATATATTTATGTATATATGTATAAATAAAGTGCATTGGTGCATATGTATATCTTTTTTATTCATAATTACGCATTTATTCATATGTATGCATATTTGTTTATATATGTTTATAAATATAAACATCTATAAATACATAGATATAGATATATATATATATACGTTTTTTTATTTATATATTTATGTGTATACATCTGTATAAATATATATGCATATATATACATGATGATGTATGTTTATTTATTTACACGCATATTAATATATATATATATATATATATATATATATATATATATATATATATGTATATATATATATATGTATATATATATATATTATATATATAATATATATATTGATTATATTATATATATATATATTATATATCTATATATATATGATATATATTATATATAATGCGTATTTAATATATTAAATATATATGTCTATATATATTATATAGAGATATATATGATATATATAGATATATATATTAGGGGGAGAGAGGGCGAGAGAATATATAGGATCTCTATATATAGAGGAGAGAGAGGGAGAGAGTAGATGATAGGAGAGAGAGGGAGGGAGGGAGGGATCAATTCCGATATCTATATATATATATATATATCTCTATTATTCTCTCTCCTCTATATATTTATTATTCTTCTCTATAGATATTTATATTTATATATTTATATCTTACATATATATATGTGTGTCTATATATATATTAATGTATTCATTTATATCTATTTAGATCTATATATCTCTTTGTATATATATCTCCTCATGTATATATAAACATATCTATATATCTACATATATACATTAATCTATATATATATATATAACATATATATATTTATTATTTCTAATATATTCTCTCTATATCTTTATATATATATATATATGTGATATATATTCATGTTTATATAAATAAAGTATATATATTCTATCTATATATAAATAGAAACATCTATATATATATATATATATTTATGTGGGATGCATCTGTATAAATATATATGCATAAAGAGACTATTTACACGCACAGAGAGAGATATACTCTCTCTATATTAGGGGGAGATATATAGGGCAGAGAGGGCGATCTATAGGTAGAGATATTTCTTCTATCTGCCTCTAGGACAGAGAGAGATTTATATATATATCAATTTACAGAGACATATTACGACAAGTCTGTGTATTCGTATAGGGGCATGCTTAAAACTGACGCGTGTTTGTCGACTCAATTAAGCTGGGGTCCCAAGGTTGTATCGTTATGGCTATTTTTACCCTTCTTATAAACGTGAATGGCAGTTTGCATGATCACGGACATAACTCATCTCCCCCTAACAACGCTGGAGGTGGTTTTACCATTTCGAATAAGCTTACGTGTAAGTGATCATTGACGACAGCATTTCTTTCTATAATTCCATTACAAGTAAACGCGTGTGTCAGTCGTGTTATTTCGCTTGCAACTTGTATCGACTGAAAGATTATGTTTGAATCGTCTGGCGCCTGTTGAAGTGTTGTGCGTGACGAAACCAAACACAGCGTACAAACCCATATGTAATTACAACTGTGCGCTTTTCTCATTATAAATAACATTGGTCTACATGGGTGCGCTTCCGAGTTGCGATTGTATTGCACGTCGCATATTTTTGCTTGAGCTTGTGATGCTGTTTGGTTGACGACACCAGCGTTTGTAATGTGCTTTATTATGTCTCATTGATGCCCACATGGATGCCCGCAAAAGCTTATCAACTTCTTGTTTTTAAATATGAATAGTTTCTGATCTTTCTATACCTCTCGTCAGCTTTTTTGTGCCGATGTTTTCATTTACACATGAATTGCAACAATATATAAATCCTTCCGGTCGGAAAATATGTATGTGTGGGTTAATTTACGGGAGTGAGAGAGAGAGCGACTGAAAGACAGAGAGAATGGATAGAGGGGTTGAGGACTGATAGTAAAAGTGGGCACTCATGTACAGACCATAGTAAGAGGTTCCCCTGATAGCAGCCAGTGGCAGTAGAGACAACTAACGATTGGGTTTACGGAGCAGCCCTGTCCAAAGCCTAATGGAGTGGAGTATTCATGTATCAGGTTCCCCTCCTTCAAGTTAACAATAAGCGATTTAAAATCGAGAGGCCAACAGATCTATTGTTTGTTTTCGGAAATAAAACCGCCGTGCCATTTAATTGTGTACTCATAATTGCCAAGCGAGTGCAATTCTACTCACTACGCCGAGTGGTATTATAATGTAGCTTCACACAAGGTGTCATGAATTGTGTTGTTTTATGTTACAGAAGATAATGCATGGGCAATTGCATCTCTACATTATGGATATTAATTCTTGTTCTAGCATGTTTTATTGCTCTTGCATCAGTGGGCCTATGACCGCGAATAATCGATCAGCCATTTCCAAGCCCTATTTCGGTCTTGTTTACTCACTCACATAAGCCATATATGTACAGGTGATAGTATTCTCAAGAGCCTTCGTAACGTAAGGTGATTCCATATTTCCAAATTCAGGCAGTACACTTTGTTTTTCGAATTTGTGCAACTTGTATGTATCATCATTGCATGTTCAGCTTGGTTAAAATAATTTGAGTTACCATAAGACGGTTTTAAAATCCTGCTCTGCTGTTTCTTTGGTAGTCACTCGACATGTGTGAATTGCAAATTGTGCGCATTCGTATGTTAGGGGACCGATAATTCCCACAATAAAAACCAAGCCTAGCCATTCGGATAATCTGGAGTAATCACCATTTATGAATTCTCAACACAACAAAGGTGCACATTGTAGATTAGATTATCCTCTTAAATATATAGTGAATATAACAAATAAAGATGCAATCGACTGACAGTACTTACCTTCGTTATCAAGATAAGTAGACGTTCTGTGGGTTTCATTATCCACAAACCCAGGGAACGAAAGATAAACTTGACAAGTAATGGGAAGAGATATTGGTTCCCCGGTCAAAATAAGAAAAAATGCAGATGCTGTCCTGCTATTTTGGCCAAAATTGTTCCGCAATCTGAACATAACACATAACGTGTTTGGCGAATTCGTCACAATCGGAAGCCAGGGACACATTAATAATGTTACAAAAAATGAGAAAGAGAAACATAGCGAATAGTGTAGTAATTTGCACTGTTGGGTGCGTATAACCAAGCTTAATCAATAGGGAAACACAGCTTATCCAGATGGTTTATATAAGGTCACTTGTCAGGTAGATCACACACGAACATTGCTACCAATGACTGGCTGTTGTGTCCAGCCTAACAGGTATATATCATATAACACAATACTTAAAAAGATTACGAATGTAACAATTATTTCATCTATCCACGTCAATGCTCTTTTCAATATTTTCTATGCTGACTCAAAATGCATTCATTGAGTGACTAAGTGTCATATCCACACTACATTATGAAGGAACGCTTTTGTGTTGCCGCTGAATAATGTGTTGGTATACAGAGAAACTTTTATGAACAAAGCCTTGTTTGTTTGGCTGCTTTGATTAGTTATTCCCCCAGAATGGGCCATAAATCAATTATGCAGCTGACAGTTACATGGACAGGCAATTTGAGTCTGGTAGTAGCTGTTTTACTTAATCATCGAGCGCAATAGGTTCTTATGATTGATAACACAAGCAGTACTGTGAGAGTTTTTTAGCGACTGACTGGGATGTCATTAGTAACCTGTCAAAAGATTAATTAATTCCGGTATCGGTGTTGGCTTTGACTGCAGAAAATAGACAAAATAAAGACAATCAATATAAACCGATCCTTAAATTGTGAATGATACCTTGCAACCATTAACTCTTAGCTACGAACAATTACCATTGTGTCTCATTTCTACATACTCGAGATCAGAATTTTTGCAACAATCACAATATTACTCTGAGAGACAAATATTGAGTATTAGCGACACAGACAACACATTCAAGTAGTGCATCGCCCTAAGATGATTATAAATCATCCGGTAGTATTAAGGACAACGCCATTGCAGCCTCTGTATATTGAATTCTGCGAATACTAGCCATCTGAATGGGCTGGTCGTGAGATCACAGTGCCTTTAACTAACTCATAAAAGCATTTGGTGTAAACCCTTGCATGCTGAATGGTTATTTTGGTGCTCCTTTATATTCCGGTGCACGAGTCGCTGCGAGGTACATTCTTGGAAAGAACGAATACATTGAGCTGTAATTCATGTTCCATTGCTGCATTAATTTGTTCCATAGTCTGTCATATTGGCCAGTGATTGAACAGATGATGGATTTGAAGCCGATTCTGTATCAATATTTGTAGGTGCAATTTCACACATAGTGATCAATACATCAAAACGCTAAAATACACATGACTTGAATGGGGTTGCAATTATCATCTGCTCGCTGCTTTAGTGTGCTTGGAATGTTAACCCCATTAATTTGCGTATTTCTAGCACAGCAAAAAACAGACATTGATTTGTTTCTGCGACTAAGGTTTGGTCCCAATGTCTAAGTGATTTAGAAATCGGTGCTTTTGCCAGAGATTATTAAACGATGTTCCCCACAGAATGAGTTATTAGTGGTTATGGAGTAGCGGATACTAGCTAATATCTCACACAGATACCGATGTAAATGATCCTCGTGGATCTGTTCTATTATGCTAATGTTATCGTGATATAAGACTGTGCAAATTTCTTTTTAATGGTATAAATATGTAGGTTGGGTTTTTTTTGCTACATATTATTAAATTGAAAATAATACATACGAAAAAAAACATAATAGAAATATGTAGGATTTTGCCAAATAACTGGGCACAAATCGATGCTCGCATAGTTGCAATCTCTTCAACAAAGTCCATAAATATGTCGACTTGCCTAGCAATTACTGCCAGCCTAGTGCATCAATGTGGATGTCCTTCATTAATCAGTCCTCTTCCTGATCTGAGTGACGTATTCATTTGGTGATGATGTGACGAGACAAGGAATTTGTTCAGCAGCACAGTAATATTGGTTTGCTTTTTTGTATTATTATAATGCGATCATAGTGTGTTAATGTATTTATACGCTTACCGATATACACAAATTGTATAAATTTCACGAATTCGTAGAGTTTGAATATATATATACGCACAAAATACGAAACGTAGCTGATACGCGATTGATAAACTCATGTTGGGCTACATTGTAATATATAAACCACCCAAAGGTATACTTAATTAAATGCCAAATACTGCGCATTTATTCCCGAGTAATACTAACGATGCCGACCTCGGCCAATATAAGTCAGATATTCCAAAAGACGCTGTTACAACTCGCATTGTCGATACTTGGCATAAAAGCGGTATATGCCTTCTAATCTATGACAGAGCTCATTTAGCTGCATTGCAAATCATTTACGATTACTGTACCTTCAAAAGTACATGATTAAAGAAATAACGGCATGTATTAAACCAGGTACAGGGTTTGAAGTGTTCTCTTTTAGTGTTAGTTTACTTTCAACCACTATCAACCCACTGTGGACTTCACATTTTACATGTGGCGATTGCTTATGTTAACACCGACATACATTGAGCCGATTGGTTAATATATGTGGTGAGCTATCAAACCCGAATTCACCACCACAACAGGACCAAAATCGACCACAATAAATTGGCCGACCTTAAACACATCAGGTTCCAATCTGTAAAATGATTCGGTTGTTTAAAACAGGCAACATCGAGATACGGTTAAAGCACATTGCAGAACGTAGCATTGATAACGAATTCGAATTGCTTATTTACAGATAGAGGAAGCGTTCTCGGTGAAGAGCCGCTTTTATGTCAGAAAGCCTTAAATCAAATGGACTAAATACTGTGTCACATACATCACCAGATATTGCTTTTCCGGGTCAGTGACTGAATAGCAGGTTATTATTGAAAAATAGAAATGTCACTCGAAGTAGAAAAGCCGACTGCATCATCATGACCATGTGACACAATTGCAGACAGCAAATTTACGAGTGCAGCTAGCATCTCATCGGGCAAAATATGTTGCCTTGTTTGAAGCAACAACTGTACAATCAAGGTCGTTGAATTCGATCTTCTGTTCGATGATCAAAAATTGATATATACTTGCTTGTCATGTATTATAACGGGTTCGTCTTGCTCAAACGCAGCATGATTGAAATCGGCAAGGAAGCTTGAACGTCATAAAACGCAAACAGACTCCAATCATTAATACAGTTGAATCAATAGTCAAAGCAAGGGATTAGATTGATTGAGCCAAAATATTACCTCAGCGCTGGCTAGGTGTGGAAACGCACTATCGGGAAAATGAGCCACAACCTGGTCAGACGAATACACGCACATATATGAATATATATGTATAAATATATATATATATATATATATATATATATATATATATATATATATATATATATATATATATATATATATATATATATATATATATATATATATATATATATATATATATGTATATCTGTAAATCTACATCTATATGTATATATATATATATATATATATATATATATATAAACATAATATATATAATATATATATATATATATATATATATATATGTATATATATGTTTATATTCGTATATCTATTGTATATATAAAATATATATATGCATATATGTACATATATATGATGTGAATATTTATATATACAATATATGTACTAATACATACACACAAATATATATATATAAATATTTATATATATATATATTTATATGTATATATATATGTATATATATATAAACATATATATATTTATAAATGTGTTTATATATATATATATATACAGATATTTATATATGAATATATATATATATGTATTTTATATATATGTATATATAAAGATATATATATATGTTAATATGTTTAATTATATGTATTTATATTCATGTTTATAAATAAATAAGCCAAATGCAACTGATTTGGAGTTAAAGATATGAATAATTCAATAAACGTTGCGTCTTTAAAATTCATATACAAACACAAACACTCACACACATTTACGTGTATATATAAATATATATATATACATATATATGTTTACATATATATATATAAAATATATGTATATATATATATGTATATATAAATATATAGATATATATATATACATAAATATATATATATCTATATATTCTCTATATATATATACATATATATATATATAAAATATATATATGTATATATATACATATATATATATATACATATATATATACTTATATATATATGTTTGTTTATATATATATATATATACATATATATATATACATATATATATATATATATATAATATATGCTATATATATATATATGATTATATATACTTCAATGGTCCGTCATTATGATTGTATATTATACATATATATCGCGTCGATCTTAGGTTCAAAGATGTGCTGCAATATGATTTACAAAACTTCAATGGTCCGTCATTGGTGAGAGTGATGATCGTCAATATTTTGTAACAAATAATTAAGAGTAAAGATGTTCTTTAATGATTTTCCAATTGCTATAATACAATGAATGAGTCGCCACAGCTATTTTATTAACATTACTTGAGAAGCAGATTCAATCTCATAACAATTAAGGCTTGGCAAACAAGCTTTTATGCCATAGAAACACGTTTAAATTGATTTGTTTCACACATGCTGTTCATCAAGCTTATCCGTGTCATTTAGTTATAAGTTACTCCTTTGTCACGGATTATTCTCTGGTGTCTTTTATAAATTCTAATTTTCAACGAGACAACAAACAATTGGATATCGTCAAATTGAGTGCTGTAATAAGCCGGCGTTACGATGTTGATGCCCCTTTCTCAACATTGTACTCGCGGCAATGGTCATGAACAGTTGCTCCTCTGGCGTATCGATGTGGAAGTAAATTATAGTAAATTATCCCCTGTTGAAAATATAAAGCGCTAGTCCACTGCAAAAAAATAAGGATCCTTTGAATGTTAAGCATTTTAATAAATCGGCTCTGGGATCATATTGTGGCTGTTATCAGCACTCGTATAAGCCTTTAGGGTTCAGTCCTTGCGTGATGATTGAATCTGTGGCTCTTCCGCATCTTCCAAAGCGTCTGCCAGGTTATGCGTCATTCATGGACTGCCTGATTACATTGCGCTGTAATTCTTCCCTTATTTAATTGCCGTGGGGTATTCGTTTACCCTATTGTATGGCATATGTGTCAGTGATCCAATGTTACTTGGCGTTTTCGCCGCAGACACATATATGAAGGCTGCCATGGCAACGTATATAATGAAAATTGAACACATTTGTTAAATGCTGCATTTTGCAAGTTGCTGTTGCAATGGTTAGTGGTAAGTTGTTTTACTTTTGCAATATTATATCCATTGATTGTCGTTATGTAAGGAACTAAACAAGAAGCCTGGTTCCATTACTCAAGCGATGAAAAACATCAATGTATTGACTGTGATGCTCTTTGCTATAATTGTACTGGAGACTCGGACACTACACACTTTATTTGACCGTCGCCTATTGTTGTAATAGCTTGCTAATTGTTGTAACAGATGGCTATCGTTGGGGTCACTGATTCTACTCAACAACCAGATATTTCGTTTAGGAAGTCTCAAAATATCAGTGCCAAAATACATGTACTTTTGAGCATTGATCAATCAACAATGACGTTTTCGTAATTTATATACGAGTGCAGAATCATTGCGTCGTCTTCTCCCGTGTTATTGCAAAATTCATTATCTTTCATTATTTGAAAAGGGCGTGGTGTCAATATATTTAACAAATACAATAACGCAAGTGAATGAAGTCAGAACATTAAGAACAGTGTGTGATATGCTTGTCAAGGCTAGTACGATAGCATTCCACCATCGGGTAGAGGTACAGCTGGTTGCAAAGTTCAGAAAAAAGACAAAGGAGAATGAGCTGTGTGCACGGGATTTGTCTCATCATGCCAGCGGTAGCGATGACCCGTGCAATATGGAAGCCATATATTCTATAAGGCAAAAGATATATGAAAGCGCATATTCAGTACTCCTAATTGTCTGATATATTAAGCTGTAGGTTTGGCTAGCTCTAGCATTTTCCCACTTACATCCTCATTTCATAAAGATTAGCAGGATGATAGATATCTGCGGAGAAATAATGAATATTTATAAGCTATTGCGAAATTACGAAGTACTTATCGATGTTCCCACAGCGGCAGGCTTCACAAGGAAGTCCATAAATCTTTCCACTTGTCTGGAAATTACTGTCAGCCTATTGCATCATATCTTTCATTAATCCGCCATTATTCAATTAACATTATGAAGTTTGGGAGGCTTTTTTATGTAGCGCAGCTCGAGCAGTTCGTCTGTGGCAATTTTGAATGAAGCGATTTCTAAAATGACAGTTAATAGACCCCAATAGTCACAGGAATAAGCACACGCACAAACACATTCACACCTACACACACACACACTCACATACACACCCGAACACATACACACCTACATATTAATATACATTTGTAAATATATATACATATATATGTATACATATATATACATATATACATATATATATATATATATATATATATATATATATATATATATATATATATATATATATATATATATATATATATATATATATATATATATATATATATATATATATATATATATATATATATATATATATATATGCCACTCCATGGTGAAACGAAGGCTTTATCGTTATGGCCTTGTAGCATTACTGGGGTCACTGATCTGCAAGTCCCAAGCCAGCATTCAATGCGCACACTATGACATTGTGTTTCAAATGACGTTGGCTTTAAATAACTGATATATGAATGTGTATGTTTTCGCTAAGGAGGGTAACGATTAGCTCCTGTTGGAATGGATGTATATGTGCCTTGCATTATAAAATGCTTTAATATGTCAAATACAATGTTTTGAACGCTGTCTCAAGAAGCGTTTGCTAGGCGTGAACATGCCAACAAACAGGATCTACTTGAAAGGTAGTCTCCTTAAATGATTTACTGTAAAATACACAAGAGATTGCGACAAAGTGCGTAGTCTTTTCCGATGATACGACCAGATGTTGGTCCAAATGTCACTAAAGCACTGGCTCGTTGATAGTGATAGCAACGAGTTTATAGCTACGCTAAGATGGCTCAAGTAGTATAGAGACTGGGGGTACGAGCACAGCAATCTAATACAGCAACCCAGAAAAGACACATATACAGGGTGACTCACATGAGCCACCGAACCGCTCGCACCTCCCCCCACCATATGGTACCATATGAGCCCAGCCCTTCCAGCCCCTATGGTATAGGCCCACACCAGTAGTTAGTCACCATAGAGGTCATCGAGTGAGAAATATCTGTGACCGTCGCTGTAAGTTCCATTTTTCACGCGGTTGAGGTCCTGTATAAACTGGGCAACCTTAGCGTCGTTCTTCTCGATAAAGTCGGGATCGGGACGAGCGGTTATCAATCTCATCGTAAAGAGCTTCAACAGTAGAAAGCCCCCGTCGGCCTCTCTGTGGTCCCACTCTGTCTTCCCAACCAAGGACCGTGATGCTCCTGTTCCAAGCCCAGGCAACTATTAAACCTCCCGTTCGCACTATAGTCGCCGTCTTCAAGCCCCTCAATGGACACCCACCCCCAAGCCACCGTCTCCTTATACTTCTTCTGATCCTTGTGATACACCTGGTTATACGTCTCAGCTCTCCCCCCAGGTCCTCAAAGGAGCACAACCTGAAAACGCAGTCGACAAACACCCCGATGGTCGCCACCGGACTGTGGTGCAACCCCAACAGAACCTGAGGCTTATACATATTCGGAATCACCCTCCCAGGACTCCGAGTGTAGGGGCACTTTATCTCGAGCAGCACAACCTCCTCAGGATGCCCCAGACAGACAGCATCCACTCCAGCCTGCCAGATTGGGAGCACACAAAAGCCATCCGGAGAGTAGGCCATCGCGCCGCCCTCAATATAGATATTATTTCCGTAGACCTTGGTGTCGTACTCCAATACCGCAATTGCAACCTCCTCAAAAGTCGTACCCCAGAGGCAGGGTGCGCTAAAGCGAATACCCTCGTTGCTAGTTTTTTCTATCAGCTTCTTGCTATAGCTGCTGAAGTAGTTTTGCCCTATGATAGAGGAGTAGTCACTTCCTCCAACGCAGCCCTTCCTCGTGGTCTCCCACTGGTCCGTATTTTGTTTGACTCCAGTATGATCGTTGCAGAAAGATTTTATCGCCGCCTCCATTATATCTAGCAACCCCCACTCTTCAAATGGACTGTCAGGGTCATACCTTAGCAGGTCTAGGGGGCGATTCTGCCGCTTTCAAACATTTTGCTTTAATGTCACTTTTCATTTGACTATATTTCATGATCTCGACCGAAACGAGCTTAAACTCATCATCTGAGATATACCCATCTTCAAGCGCCGCCGATACAATGTCAGCAATGGTATTCAATTTGCTCTGAGCGAGAATGCGGATCTTGTCATGCTTTTTAAACTTATGGTCAGCCGCCTACTGATGAATTTTCCAGCAATTACAAGTAGCCCACAAGCGGCTCCAGTAGCACCCAACACTGTGGCAATAGGAATGGCAACTATTGTAGACATTGCACCTGCACCACTTGTGCCAAGACACATACCCACAGCAACTAAAGCGGTGTCTACAGCGTCCACTGAGTTTACTGCACACCTATATTTTTTGTACATAGCACCATATTTTTCAATTTCTTTCTCAAGGTATTGCTTCTTAAGACTGATTTCATTCAGCCGATAGGAGTGCCCCAGATCACATGGAGGAGGCTCCCGATTTAACGGTGCAGTCGTTGGTTGTTGTTTCATACTGTCTTTGTATACATAAGTCTATATATCAAGTTCAATTAGGAATGAAGCTACAGACCAAGTCGCCCCTCTGTTTTGTGTGGTTGTATAAAAGTTAATAACGTTGCCTTCTTCCAGCTGTAAAGGCGGTTCTAAAGTTATTACAACAGCCCGTTGGTTAGCAGGCTTACTTATTCCTACCACTTGATTCGTTCCATTAATAACAGGAACGACTGCTATAGGACCAGTATCAGCACCAACACCCGAAGACAACCCCATACGAATGATCTTGCCACCACATGTCATGGTATATCCACAGCTTGAGTCTTGTGAGTCTCGACCCCTAGCCCCATGGCCAAACGACCACTCATATCCTCTGCGAAGAGCACCACTTGCTTCTGCCCAAATAGTAATGAGATGTTTCGTTTGGGAGCTTATGTGTTCTCTCAGGTCCCTGCGATGCTGTCTATGTCTGTCATCAACATACTTTCTATTTGCAGCATCCGTTGGCGATATTGGGTCTCCCAACTGAACAATTTTATTATCTCCCATTCCAAGGTCTCCAGTCATAGTACCGCCACTTTTATCCATTTGTTGTGAGTCTACATAGGTCTTTGTTGCATATTTGGAGAGGTCGGCGCCGCCCTGATCCGTTTTCAGTTGAGTTCCATAAATACTCGCCTTTATTGACATCTTGTAAATTGAAGAACAACGCCAATAGGAAGGTCGTGATTGTTCAATAAACGTCCCTTATTATCTCTTATCTGAACCTTTAACTCATTCACAGCTCCGACAGTAACACGTTTTGACACAGGATTAGCAATGTTTGTGGTTATAATATCACCGAAAGAGCTGCCCCCACAGCCCACAACTTCAAGAAGCGTAGTGGGCGCACCATCAAGCATGTTGTGCGTGGTAATGACTTGATCGAGGTGGACATAAAGTGGGTTAAAGATGCTAAAGTTCATGGGCCGGTCGCCTTTGTGAAGACCTGAAGGAATCCATCCTCCACCCAGACCGGTATCAAGACCTAATATTTTTAACACACCGTCACATCGTAAAGACCCAGAAGGAATTGAGAGGGTAACAATCCTAGTTGAATCATCAACCTCCAAACTAGGACCTAAAATATCCCGATTTATAAATTCAAATTCCTCCTGTATACGCTTGAAGCTCCAGAGGCCAGACGGGAGACTGGAACGTTTTAACCCCCCTGGGCCAGAACTATCTGGCAGCCATAGAAGGGGCACATCTGATTCAATGTTATACCAACCCATAGTATACGTGATTGACCTAAGACCTACGTATAGATCACCCGCACTATTGTCAATAGCATTTTGCAGGGACACAGCGCCGCCGCTTTGAACATTTGAGTGTGATACATAGCACTATGAATAAACAAGCCTTTAGTTTCAATAGAAAAGCTACATATGGTGCGAACGGGGTGTATCCAGCCACATATGGTGTGGGAGATAAACTAACCCGACAAACAATTCAAGTTGTTCACAATGGTGGTACATTCACAGCAAAGTTTCCTGATCTATTCAGTAACTATAAGGTGCTGCCGGTAACAGCGGACAAAGAAGTACAAGACTGGTTGACAAATCCAATGCAGTTTTGGCAGAACCAGTTAAACTTTGCAGTGTGGTGTGCATCAGCCGGCTGCGGTGTGTCATCCCACGACCACCTCGAGGCTGGGATTCCACTCGTGAAAGCTCTCTTCACCTTTCACCTTTATTACACAGTGGGTCGCCTATTAGCAGAACTGCAAGCGCCTCTACCTCAGGATCATGCCTATGACCCCTATAACAATACATATGACAAGAGGGCATATGAGAGACTCTGCACTAACTTTGGTGTTCAACCAAACACAGACTGGCGCCAGAAGGCAACCGTAGCTAATAGTGGCCTTGGTATCTTATATGCACATGATGCGTATGGTTACGGGAGTGTCGTCAAGGTTGCTGGTCGAAACGTTCTTTATGACCCTACACGGATGGCCTTTGAGACGGAAAAGGATACAAAGCGAGGTTTTGCCCACGCGAGTAACCTACAATCCTTTCAGGAGAAAATGGGTGCTGTTCTACATCTAGCACAGGGACCTGAAGCAGACGAGGCCTGGAGTACCTTCATACTGGACACGTCTGAGGGCTTTACACAGACCGGCGTTGAGCGAATTAACGACAGCATTCGGACCTATGTCTGGGCCATTCTTAGTGCTCAGGCGCAGACCCGCTCAGAGATACTAGGTGTTGGAACGTCCTTTGATGCCCAAAAACAATTTCAGGCTAACGTTGAGGATGCCATCAACACCCCAGTGGATATTCCGTCATCCATCCGACGGTATCAGAACGTCCTCCATAATGCCTCCTCAAAGGTTGATTATGTGTTTGGAACGGGCCTGTACATGGCTCCATCGGATATGAGCCTCGCCATTGGTAACGTTGTTGGGTACAACAATCTGATTACCATTGCAACTGAGGAACAGCAAATCGGCAGCAATACTGATGTCAACGCGGTTGTTGCTCTTCCAGATAGAGGAAGCTTTGACCCTCAGCCCGCCGCCCCCGACCCTCCACCCGCCGTCGAAGACCCTTCACCCGCTGCTCTGCCATCTACGCACGTAACTAAGACTTCAGTTTCTTCTTTGGAACCCACCAGATTTTCTGTTAACCCAGCAGGCATTTCAGCAATAGCCCATGGTGGAATAGTCGTACTCGACGTATCTAAAATTTCGTCAATCAGGTTAGTCTCCTCATTATCAAAGCTAGTCTCATTACTCTCCCCTCCCATAGCCCCTTCCTCCTCTGGGTCGTCAAATCCTGGGTTATCAAACTCCATGTCTGTGTGTTAAAGATATAAGTGTAATTAAGAATTCAACATGACGAGTACTTACGGGCGCAAACTAAACCCACACCGCCGGATACGCAAACCCCTTGGGGTAAAGGGCGTGCGACAATCTGTAGTCGTTACAAACAATCCAAGCACAATTGACCAGAACCAACAACTGCTGGTTCGCTTCCCCAATCTAGGCGCAGATGACGTCATTGTCCCAGGGACAGCACGGCTGGCCTTTACAATCACGCTGACCTCGACTGATGTTAACCGCAGCGTTGTGCAAAACCTGGGTCGCGCCGTGGTTAAGAAATTGACAATCAAGATTTCTGGCAATGAGGTCATGTCTATTGATGACAGCGATGTGTACCACTGTTACCACGACTTGTGGCGGACTGCACAGGAGAGACAGGGTCTCCAGTATCAGGGCATTGACACATCAGATGGCAGAAACACAACTAAGATACGAGTGGGGCAGTAGACAAGGATGAGACCAAGGAAGAGGACAAGGCGGTAGCTGATGTTTATAGTAACAGGTTCTACGTTCCGCTTGACTTTGAACTCCTCGAGAGTCACATGCCATTCTACCAGAGTGCGCTTAATGACAGACTGGAATACGAGCTCACGTTCAACGACTACAACCGCGTGATTCACGCAACAGGCGACACCGCTGCAAGCTACAAAATTGATGGCATCTCGCTGGAGTATGACATGGTTACCCAAACAGAGTTGGCCCGCATGATACGCACCCAGTACACAGGTCGGCTCTCGATTCTGTATGACCGTGTGCTTCGTCACAGGAAGCTTGTATACAATAAAAGAGATACACTGTGGAACATCAACCTGAACGTGCCGGCTCGCAGCATGAAGGGTATCCTACTGCTCTTTGAAGACTCAGCCAATGTCTCATACGCCAGGAAGACAGAGTCGTTCTACAACCCAAAGATTACGAAGGTCGAGGTGACCATTGAGGGCATCCCCAATCAGCTCTATGCCCAGGGCATGCGTGGCTACCAGCAGTGGGACGAGGTGAAGAAGGCCTTTGCAGCAACGAGTAAACGAGACCCCAGTGTAGCAATAGCTGCAAAAGACTTGGCATTGTCGGACGTGTCCCTAGGAGAGTACCTAACCACTAAGTATGCTTTGTGGCTCGACTTAAGGACGAGAGATGACGACCAGCTGCACGGTAGTGGCAGGGCTGTGGAGAATGCGTCTGAGGGCATCACCATACAGATCACGAAAAAGGCAGAGGCGGCCGGTGCATTGAACGTTTATATGTATATTGTAATAGATGCACAGCTTAACATTAAAGATGGCAGGTTCGTCAGCGCAGTCTACTAAGTTTACATTTCCAGATGGTCCCTGTTCGGCAATTGTTTGTGGGCAGACAGGATGTGGGAAAACCGCATTCATCCTCGACCTACTTGAAGGGCCCTTCTTTGGTGCCTTCGAGCATATTGTAATCCTCTGCCCTACCATACGTTTCAACGAGGCCTATCGGACGCGGTCATGGGTGTGGGATGATTCAGAGGTGTACGTGGTTGATCCAGGGGAGCGGCTCCATGACCACCTGAGGGCTTTCTACCATTGTTTTAAGGGCGAGCCATCCCTGTACATTATTGATGACTGCTCGGCAACAAAGGCCCTAACCAAGAAGAAAGACATGTTATCCGAACTGGCCTTTAGCGGCCGCCATGCGCAGCAAAGTGTTTGGGTCCTCACCCAAAAGTACAACTCTGTGCTGAAGGACTTACGTGAGCAGACTCGCTGAATGGTGCTCTTTCACACCAAGGACCGTGACTCGTTTGAAGACGCCTTACGCGAAAATGATGTAATTCCAACAAAGGAGGAACGTGCCACAGGACGCCAACCACTAGCAAAGACCAAGCACGCACAACTGCTGCTGAAGACTGATCAGCCTACTGCATATGCCGTCGATTGAAGTGATATTGGCCTTGATAGCAGCCGCTGCCTCTGTAATCAATTTAGGTTTCTTCATCTGGGTAGCGGTGCAGTATTTTGAAGCTCGAAGGCGTATACGTATATTCATGGATCCTGATACCATTATTGATAAACTCCTTGAACAGGACTCGACTAGCTTAGTGGAGACAAAGTCTGGGGGAGTGGAACCTAGTTGCACCCCTGGTGTAGATATGTCTTGTAAGAGAGATAGGCTTGCTGCCGTCATAGCCGGCGGTCAGGCCCGTCAGTACCTTGGTTTGGAGCGCCTTACAATTGACCAGGTTGAATCAATGTCTGATGAAGAGATCATAAAGCTGTATGTGAGATACGAGGCTCGGCTAGGTGTCAGCATGACACGTACTCTAGGTCAGACACTGCTACAGCTGTACTCGGGTATTGCTTGTATGTTTCTACCAATCCCACCAGAACACCAGCCAAGGCTAATTACAGACCTCGAGACGGACCCGTTTGTTGGACACGCGCTAAGCACTGCCACTTGTGAGCTATATCATCGCTATGGTATGTTTTTAGCTCCCTTAACTGCGGCTTTAACAACAGTTAAACACTGTCAATTTGGAAAAACAAGCACCGAAACAACAGGGGCCGGTGGAGAGGAAGACACCACTTCGGCGCTATAGTATGTGTTTAACTCTGATATAGCATGTGCTTAACTCCACTATAGCATGTGCTTGACTCCGCTATAACAGGTGCTTACTAAGAGCTATCAATTGGACAAATAAATTTAGTAAGTAAACATGGAAGAAACAAACACGAATCAAGGGGAGACAACACCGGTGGAGATAACGTCAGTGACAAAAAACGCTAAAAGGGTTGCGACAGGACGAAAGGGTGCTGCAGCTCGAAAAGCCAATCAAAATAAGCTTCTGAGAGAGCTCCGAGAGGCTAAGGCAGCGCTTACAGATGGTAGAGACGAAGCTGTCGAGCCAATATCAACGAGCAAACCTCCGGAAAGGTGGGCATGACCAACATGGGCTTCACCTTTGGTTGTCGGCGGTGTTGGCGTGTTGGCATTGTATTGTTACAGGCACCAGATGGTAGCCTCACACCCTAAACAGGTTGTGGTACAAAAGCCTCCAGACGCTCATTTAAAGGATCCGTTTTATATGGAATAAGATGACAACACCAATTACTGATGGAAAAATGCTCGTCAACGCTCTGTACCACGGTGTAGTTGTTTCCGGTATTTCAATAGGTTATGCCAAGCTTGCTAAGATGGCTCTGGGTGGCGGGGTGCCACGTCTTGATTTCACCCCACGGGACCTGGCTATGGCTGTTGCCGATGTATCACTAGCTATGGCCACAAAGGATATGCTAATTAAACAAGGAATCTTACCAGTTGATATACTGAAGTAATGGCCACACTCGCGCTACTTGTTGGGGGTGCTCTTGTTAACGCCCTTGCATTCTCTGGGAGCAACTTTTTATTCTCTAAATTACGAGGCAGCCAAGTGGACGCGGAACGTAAACGCCATGATATGGCAATTGAGCAGCTTCAATCTGCTCAGGCAGCATGGGCCAAGAAGAGAACTGAGCGCTTAGACTTCGTCAATGAGCAACTGCGCCGCCAGGGACATGCCGAGCATACTTTTAAGGATGCGGACGAGGCTATGCGTGAGTACGCCCTAATTACGAATAAAACCGTCGACCCGCTGGGCTCTGAGCCTCAGCTTTCAGACTTCTACGAGCCCTCAGATGAACAGAGGGGGCGTGAGGTGGCGTTCATTATACTGGGTATGGCTGCGACTGGGATGGTTGCATACAGGCTTGCTTAGTAGGTCATTTGGAGACTCGAACGTTTACTGTATATGGATCGTCGCATGCAAAAGATCTACTATAGTCCTAAGGGCTACTGGAAAGGCATTACAGCTATCAAGAAGCTTGTAACAGAAGCGAGGGTTTCTGAGGAAGTTGCCAGGGGGTGGCTAACAAAGCAAGCTATATGGCAAATCTACCTGCCAGTGCCAAAACACATTCCCAGGCCAAAGTTTGATGTCCCTGTCCCTAATGAGGTTCACCAAGCCGATCTCTTATTTCTTCCTCATGACATTGTGAAGCTCCGGACTTACAAGTATGCCCTTACATTGGTTGATGTGGCCTCGCGCTACAAAGCGGCTGAGCCATTGACTACAAAAGAGGCTAAGGAGGTCGCAGGTGCATTCGAGAGGATATACAAGCGAGGACCGCTGGGGTGGCCTAAAGTACTTCAGGTGGACCCCGGACGTGAGTTTATGGGTGCAGCGAATCAGCTGTTAGTAAAACATGGAGTATCAGTCAGACGTGGCCGTGTGAATATCCATCGAGACCAGGGTATAGTGGAACGCTTTAACCGAACCCTGGCTGAGCGACTCTTTGGTCACCTGTATGCCATAGAGTTAAGGGATACTGGAAAACGATCGACTGAGTGGGTTTCTCGACTGCAGGCTGTAGTCTCTGCGATAAATAATGAGGTGACCCGCTTGACTGAAAAAAAACCTAAAGATGCTATAAAGGCAAAACGAGTTGCACAAAAGCCCTCTGCAGTCGTACCAGGGCGCCCTCTGGGGGTCAAAGAGCAAAAGCTTCCCTCTGATGTTGGCGTTCGCTACCTCTACCAGCCTGGTGAGGCAGAGCAAGACCAGCGTCGGCGGGCCACTGACCCTGTGTGGTCACTCAATGTTTACCGGATTGGAAGCTCTGTCACTAAATCTGGTGAACCTGTACTATACTATTTGTTGGATGGACCTCTCCGTGGCTTTGTAAAGGAGGAGTTGCTTGTGGTGCCGTCCGATACCCAGTTGCCGCCAGACGGTATTACCAATTAGACTAATAGATATCTATATATATTACAATGGTAGTATTTGACAATAAGTGCCCATGGATATTGCTCGGAAAGAAAGTCCCCTGTAACAGGCCCTGTACGCAAGAGCAAGAGTTTTGTGGATTACACAGATATAAGATAAAACATGGTGTCATTAATCGTCTTTGTACGGGTTGTCAGAAGGCTATAAAAATAATAAGGTAGGATTGTGTATGGATTGTTGGTTCGATAAAGTCAACCACAGTCGTCTTCGTCTTGCCCAAAAAATTGCTTCACAACGGCCTATAGCTGGGGACACTGACTCGCCAGTCGGCGCCACTGAACGGGGATTCCCCACTGTATAAAAATAGAAATCTTGTAGCGCTGTCAACAACATGGTTTGGCGGCTAGGCCTTTGTGCGACGAAGCGTGGCACCTTGTCAGAGACGGGTGTTTACTGCATAGGTCAAAGTCCGCTCGCTGTATTGTTGTTGCCTTTTGTGTATCAACGAATTCCCTTTTAGACTAATGGAACGGTATAGTAAACATGACTCATAATCAGCGGGCACGTGAGGCCCAAAACGATTATGTTTCAATTCACGGTTTTAAGCCTCCTTATCCACGTCTAAGGTTGCACTCAAAGCACTCCAAGTGCGTAATGAATATGACCGTACATACAAGGAGATGTTGGCTAGATTAAAGGCTGGGGTGGCACGCACCCCTGTCCCCACTGCTGCCCCATGCAGACCAGTCCCTGCCCCACGCAGACCTGTCCCTGCCCCACGCATCCCCGCAACCCAGTCCCCAGTCCCCACAGCGCGTCTTGCCTTCAAGAAGACTAAGTGGGCTGTTAAAAACTATTTGCGTGGATGGGTGATGAACGTTCCTGAGTCTCACCCCCTTAGCTCAGACCTTATGATGTTCTTTAAGGGCATGCGTCGGAAGATGCATAAAGTTTTGACTGGTGAGCTAGAAGAGCTAGGTGGAATCAAGTGTCAGTTTGCCCTTAAGGTAAGACTCTCCAAGCACGCCGATGATGACAGCACTGAGTATGTTGAGCCTGCATTGCGTAATAAGCAGCAGGTGGTTCTCTCCTCAGAAGACATGGATGTTGCGTTGGACCAGAGTGTTGTTAATATCCAAGAGCGGTTGGAGAAGTGGACCAACCAAGGTTCTGGCTGGGAGTTTGAGGCGGTCACAACTCTGTGGATTGATATTGCCAACTACCAACCGTTGAAGGGTGGCTCCTACCTGCGACTTCTGGCTGCGCTGGCGGCTAAGCAGGCCATCATAAATATAAAGAACTGGGACGACTTCTGCATTCTATGGGCTGTTGTAGCCGCTCTGCACCCGGAAGCCAAGAACCCACAGCGACCATAAAAAAAATATAACATTCAGTGGCTCTTAGATCTGCTGGTGTCGCATGTTGATAAGATGGAAAAGCATGCTAACCTAGCCTTGAACGTTTTTGGCTGGGATGGGAAGACCACTATCGTACACTGCATCAGTAAGCACTCTGGTACCCGTATAAACCTCATGCTGATTGAGAAGGACGGCAAGTTTCATTACACGCAAATCAAAGACCTGAACCGCTTGCTGTATGACCAGACGAAACATAAAGAGCGCAAGTTCTTCTGTGAGCTATGTCTGCATGGATATACCTCAGAGGGTCTGCTCCTGGTGCATAAGCCTGAGTGTATGGGGATAGGGCAAACTGCTGTGCGAGTGGATATGCCTGAGGAAGGGAAGAACATATTATCCTTCCAGAACTGGCAGAAACAGCTTGCTGCACCCTACGTTATCTATGCTGACTTTGAGGCGCTCACAGTGAAGCTTCCGGGTCCTGCGCTTAATCCTGGTAAGAGCAACACGCAGAGAACGCAGGAACACCAAGGATGCGGCTACGGCTATGTGGTTGTTTGTTGTGACGGTAAGACCGAACCCCCTGTGGTTTACAGAGGAAGCGATGTTGTGGAGAAGTTCTTACAGGCTCTGCAGCAGGAGGAGCAAAAGATCAAAGCAGTTCTGTCCAAGCCTGTCCCTATGCGGATGACTCGGGAGGATAGAAGGGCACATAAGGCTGCAACTCACTGTCATGTGTGTAAGACAAAACTGGGCTGTGACTCTGTTCGCGATCACTGCCATATAACAGGCTTGTACAGAGGGCCAGCCCATAACGTGTGTAACCTGAAACTTCGGCTGAGTCCCAAGACAACACCCATCCCTGTGGTGTTCCATAACCTGCGGGGCTACGACTCCCATCTCTTGATGCAGGGTATAAGCAAAGTGGAGGGGAACATCAACTGTATCCCCAACAACATGGAGAAATATATCTCCTTGTCGCTTGGACAGTTGCGCTTCATTGACAGTGCACAGTTTCTCCTGGCCTCGCTTGATAAGCTGGTGTCTGCTAACAACCCAGATGCCTTTGCTGTGACCGCGGAATATGAGCCAGACCAGATGTTGCTGTTGCGTAAGGGAGTCTTCCCCTATGAGTTTATGGATGTGGATGACGCTTGTGGATGACTTTGACCATGGATAAACCAACGAGCTACATCCAGTACCTTGATGCTAACAATTTGTATGGGTGGGCTATGAGTCAGCCTTTGCCAACTGCGGGTATTGAGTGGGTGGCTCGGCCGGAGGATCTACAGATACAGGACCACCCAGATGATGCCAAGACTGGATACATACTTGAGGTTGAGTTGGAGTATCCTACTGCACTTCATGACGAGCACAACGACTACCCGCTGGCTCCGGAGCGGCTTCTTGTAGAGAACGACTGGTTGTCTATCTATCAGAAGAACCTCCTGGGCGAGTTGGGTGGCACCCTGGGCGAGGTTGAAAAGCTGGTGCCAAACCTGCGGAATAAGGAGAAGTATGTGGTGCACTACAGGAACCTCAAGCTGTATCTGTCTTTGGGGATGAGGCTGACCAAGATCCATCAAGCATTGGTCTTTAACCAGAGCCCCTAGATGGAGCCTTACATTCGGATGAATACGGATCTGCGTAAGGTGGCCACCAGCGACTTTGAGAAGGACCTCTACAAACTAATGAACAACTCCGTCTTCGGCAAAACTATGGAGAACCTCTGCAGGCGGGTCAATGTCAAGATTGTGCGATCTACGGAAGAAGAAAGAATGCGTAGGCTTATTGCAAGTCCCGCCTACGCGCGTCATCAGGTGTTTGATAATGACCTGGCCGCTCTGCACATGCACAAGACTCACCTGGTACTGAACCGCCCAGTGTATGTGGGCATGTGTATACTCGACCTCTCCAAACACCTGATGTACGACTTCTATTATAATACCATGAAGCCCAGATACGGCAAGAACCTTGGCTTGTTGTACACAGATACGGATTCGCTGCTAATGGAGATACGCACGCCTGACGTGTATGCTGACATGAAGGAAGATGCCCATTTCTTTGACACCAGCAACTTTCATCCCTCCCGTAGTCTCTACAGCAGGGTGAACAAGAAGGTTTTGGGGAAGATGAAGGATGAGTGTGCCGGCGTTCCCATCAAGGAGTATGTTGGTCTGCGCCCTAAGATGTACTCGATCTTGATGTCGAGCCGGGATGAGATCAAAAAGGCAAAAGGTGTGAAGAAGGTGGTGGTGAAGAAGCATCTACGGCACGCTCAGTACGTGGAGTCACTGTTCGCCCAAAAACAGTTTCGCCACGGAATGAACATGCTTAGGAGTGACTGCCATAAAATATATGGGCTCCACGTTAACAAGGTGTCTCTCTCCCCATTTGACTCAAAGCGGTGGATAGCTCCAGGTGGTGTAGACACTCTGGCCTATGGGCACGTGTCGATATGTTGAACATATGAGGGCTGAGGTATAGAATGAGCACCGATAAACATATGGGGGTGGCCAAGCTGCAAGCAGATGTGGAACATATATGGGAGGAGAAGGTGGACCTTGAGATTGAGGTGAGGGATTTGGAATCAAAGTATGAGGACCTTTTGGAGCGCGTGAGTCGATTAGAAGAGCTTATTCCTCAGGGTCCTGGTGTAGAGGAGAAGGTGAGGGAATTGGAATCGAAGTATGAGGACCTTTTGGAGCGCGTGAGTCGTTTAGAAGAGCTTATTCTTCAGGGTCCTGTTGTAGATGGTTGACATTGCTGTCGCCCTCTTTAGTGGGCCTATACCATAGGGGCTGGAAGGGCTGGGCTCATATGGTACCATATGGTGGGGGGAGGTGCGAGCGGTTCGGTGGCTCATGTGAGTCACCCTGTATATGTGTGTTTTCTGGGTTGCTGTATTAGATTGCTGTGCTCGTACCCCCAGTCTCTATACTACTGCTCACCTCGAGTGGCTCTGCGGTGATCGCTTCCCTAATTATAAACCATTGCAGTCGTTAGGTGGCGCTACCATGACACAAACAAAAGCACATGGGAATACTGTGCTGACGTCAATGCGATTGATGAAAACGGGAAAATGTCGTTTCGCTGAGCCTTGCCGCTGCCAAAACAATAGGCTTATAAATAGCGAAAACAGCAAGTACATTATTTAATAAATGTCAACTTGATAAATTAACCGGTCTGGGGAACACCTATCGAAGACAGTTCGCCTCTAACAGCGTTCTTTTATGTCCGCACTGCGGACGGTGGTTTTAGATTGTCAATAACTGTTTGAAGCGACGGAACTAGCCTAGGGTTGACATTAACATTTTTGGCGTGTCATGGGGATGTGAAGGTCAATATCGAAGAGTTTATAGCTACGCTAAGCTGCGTGACGATTATGAAATTACACGAAAGACTTCCCCCGACATCAGGCGACGATACCATGAAATCAACAAAAGCACCTGGGACTGTTGATCCAACGTCTCGGGGCTCGGCGGCTGTTAAACATATGTAGTCATCGTTTTGGTCGAAACGACTACAGCTCCAACTTTAACAGAGAATTCCATGGGTTTTAAGAGACGTTATGGCAAGACGCTACGCCAGTAAAGAATAACACACACAACCACAGAGAGAGATCGAACGTTTAATGGCGGAAAACCAGAAGAGCAGCACATGGGTGTAACACACGAAACGAAGCCCGTTCGAGTGAGCGCTCTTAGCGAAGCTATGACCTCTTTGGTGATAGAGGGAGCTCCAGTTTGTGTTGATGGTGACGAACAAGCTGCAAGCTTGATTCCATACGCGTACGCGCTAAAGTACATAATCTATAACAAGAGGTGTCGTCAGTCCAAATGTTGGTAGGTGTTTACCACCCAAGCTCTCGTTAGTGCTTATATTTCATATGAATTACCTCTTAGGTTCCATGATGGAAAGCCGGGCTATAAATGACTCCGCTTTGTTAGATTAATAGTATTCTGTTCAGAGGACGTTGGCATTTCTCTTGAGGGCTATTCATTATGACTGATCTCATCTATCATGTGAACAGCGAGGTTGGCGTATAAATCCTGCCAATCGCTGCAGCGCTTATTGAAAACAAGAACACTTCCCTCTATAATTTAAATCCATGTCTATGTTCATTTTGCATCCATTCAGACTGGCATGCTTTGGCAACTGCACAAATACAATAGCTGATGTTGGGAAAACTACTGGCTGACACAGGATGATTTAGCGTTTGCTTATCTTTCGTTTTTCTCTATTTAATTTCCGCGGTATTGGAATTGAACACAAATGTCATATGAAAGCCGAATATTTCGTGATCTCAACATTATACTATTCATCTTCGGATCGGATGGGCATCTTACATTCTCAGTGCGAACATGCAACGTAAATAATATTTGACAGTTGACGTTTTCCAAAGGGTTTTCACAACATTACTAGTATTTGATATAGTGATAAACATTTGAAATACTACAGCTTTGAATATTTTAAGGACTCCACCAAAGCCAAGAAATTCACTCTTGAACATCAACATTGCGGAAAATGAACAACGACACAAGCGCAACATTTCATTTTGTGTTTTCTTTGGAAGTAATTCGTCAGCACTGTATACGATGCTGCCTCGGTCATATGTATGCACGGTCTTCGAGTTTACTGTGTTTGTTGTCGTCAGACCAACCACATCAAACGTTGATGTTGTACCTTACCACAGTTCTACATGGCATTTGAGGTTGGCTGAATGGCCGGAGCCAAGGCCAGATAATATTGGCAATAGTTTCAACGGTGATTGAAGAAGATATTACAACCATTGCACAAATGCGACGTCCTGATGAGAGTCGACAGCTATCAATAAATCAAAGAGGTTAGAGAGACGTCTTTCCCCCTTGCAGGGCTATCTCTGTCAAGGCTATCCCCAGCACTTCTGAACTGTTTTTCAAAGCGGAAATGTTAGCCTCCTGTACCATCTCGGGTCAGACCTTAAAACTTCTGCCATCTTGTAAGCTATTTCTGGTATAGCTTTCTGTCACATCATAAACAAATGCAGTTTCAACCATCATATGATTGGCTATCGATTATCCTATATTAACAAGCCAACTCCTGATTTGGCATTCTGCGCGTTTCTGCTATCATCGTGGTGGTCGACGGTACTTCTAACCACGGTGCATATTATGTGGTCAAGTCGTCCCCGAAGTCGACATCTTAACGGTGCGAGACTTTTGCAACACCGTTGGATTCCCGCTAAAGCAAACTGTTGTCTTGGGACCATTTCTATTACCCTGTACTGTCATTCGGCCGACACCATCATATCTGATGTACATATTGCCATTCATCGTCATGGCTGTTAAGATCGAGGCTTATATATAAGAGCAGTACACAGTATTGTCAATGTCTGCTAGGTCACGATCGTATGTTTCTCACTACCGTGGATAACAACTGAGAAAGGATGATGTTTTAAAGCTTCTCACTGCATCAGACTCATAAACACGACAGAGATATTTAAATCGTAGAAAACCATAGTTACTGCCTTACATTCTTAAGATTATGTTCAATAACACTCTTAAACTTATTCAGGAACATTGTTGGAATTGTGGAAAACAAACGATTGAAATGTGCAAAATCAAATGCAGAGCAGCTTGGGCAAGATTGAACATGATGTCCCTTATCACCCACACTGCAGCCAAATATGCGCTTAATCACGCGTAATCAATTGATCGAATATGCAAATTCCATCTTAGAATGTGTCTGAGGTTCGCCGTTACCGGTACATACATTGTGATCAGTATCCGGGGGAGATCCTAATACTTGCAATGTTTAGCATGGCAGCCATATTTGCAATTCAGAAGATTGTAAGACCTATGCAAATGGGTTAATGTTGACTTACGGTGTGAGATTATAGTTACTCGTGCCACAACGACAACTCCACATATCACATGATGTTATAAATTTAAATGCACTATTAAACACTATTAATTTTCTACAAAACACATAAATGGGCATTGATGGTACAATGGTGATTACATCGTAATTCAAATAATAAACCAACACGTTCTCATATGGCTTCCCTCTCACTTTCTCAGAACATGGCGATGGACAGTCGATAATTTTATACATCATGATCTACCTGGTATCCGGATTAATCTTTTGTTCATTTATCCTGTCTGCCCCTGTTGACACAGGTTGTGATCAATCAATACTGAGCGTAACCATTCGCGTCCGACGTAGCGAGCGATGATTTGAATGTGGCAAGCGAACCATATGACCTCATCTCCCACAACTCTTGCTCATCCAGAACAAACTCTGAAATGCTGTGATGGATCATGCGCATCACTCAAGCATATTATACCTGCAACTTATCATGGCCCATACCCCGAAACCACGGGTCAATGCTATCTGGTCGAACCCAGCAGGGAAGTTTTGAACGATGAGAGGACAACATGATTTCGTCAAGTGATCACCTTATAGTGGACATGACCATCAGTGGTTTAGACTTCTCCAATTTAATGATTATCGATACGTCGCCATTACATTCTTTCTCATCGCACTTTCCCTTTCATTTCATGTTATAGTGTATCCGATTTTCAAACTTAAGTTACTTACAATCATATATACACAGACCAAGAAAATTCCAACAGCCATTCAGGCCGTTTGTTGCGAACAATACACTGCCGGGGAAATTATCAAAGCAAATAAAATTGTTTCAGAGTGCCTAAGAGTGAATATTTATTGGGCTAGTCAGTGTTTAATATTCAACCTTCGGAACCCACAGGTCGAGGTTGTCGTATAATCGACGAATTTTTGAGGTAGACGATTACTAATTATCCGATCACAGCTATATGCATTGTAATAATAAAACGAGACAGTACGGTGATGTGTGTATTTGTGTGATCTGTCAAATGAAACATTCGACATAAAATGGAGCATTTATATGATGCATGGATTATAAATGATGACATGACATAAATCACTCAACGATACTGGATTTACTTATCCTATTTGTGGCATTCGCAACAACAAATTGTTTAATCTAGTTAAATAGGAATGACACTTATTCTCATCCGTTTCTTAGTCAGCGCCATTTAGTATGAAACTATCACATTGACAAGAATAAGCCTTGCAACATCCACATCTTATCCATTTGGCATTTGCAGCGCATGCATGGAACATGTGTTAGTATTTGGGGTAGGAGGTGATAAGGCTACGCGGAAAGTAATGACCGAATAATGACTAATGAGCTGAATTAAAAACTAGACCTTAATACTGACAGTAAGTGTCATAAGCCCAAATACTGACAGTAACTGTCATAAGACCAACGATAGGCTGGTAGCAGCAGGGAATGCCAGCGAACATCTTATACGCGGAGGGATGTCACTCAGCCTAAATAAAGCCTTCTAGGGAAAGCTTGAACTGATACCTTGCTCCTGGGAAATCATACTTTGTTTTCAATATTGCACTGTAGTGTAGCGCTGTACACAGTGCGTATAAAAAAAGAGTCAAAACACGCTTATGGGTGGCGTGTGTTTACTCCATACAGCACGCTTGACTAGACCAAATTATCGTGAAGCAGCTGAGAAAGTACAAATTGCGATCAGGCAAGCGAACAAAGCAACCATCTGGGGCCAAGTGTCATTGGATGCATGAAGCGCATAGCAGCATGTACAGTGCGCCCACAGCACACCTAACTTTACTTGGCACACGGCGCACTGGCCGCACAGTCTCATTACTCGTTATGGATAGTGTTCCTGCCAAGTTCAGTGTCGTTGAACCCACCATGTTGTGTTATATGTAGAGGTATCCCGGGCTCTCTAAATAAAACATAGCTTTACCTACTTACTTAACCTGAGCCTTTATAAAAAAAACTTTCTCACCTATTAAGTGATGTGCGTGGATGGGATAGGTCGGGGCTAATGCGGGGCAGGCTGTTAGGGGTAGATATCAGACAGCCCAATCGCCAGTGGAGGTTTCGGCGTGGGGTCATTCGCGGCCACTGCGCCCTGCTGCAACTAATGAGCAGTTGACATACCTAGGGGTTTAATACAGCACGTGCTCTAGTGATATACTCAGGTGGATCATAATCCCGCATATTACCCTACAACCACAGCTTCAATGGTGAATAAATCTCATTAGTAAGGTGTAAGGCCTGGACCACTCCGCACCTGCGACAGCTGATTGGGACTGCTACGTCGTATCGCCCCATAGAGCCTTTGTGGGTCACACGCTGCCCATAATAGCAATTGTTTCCGCACAGCCAATTATGGGTACTTACTGCAGGTTTGCGACGAATAATTGACTGTGTTCTATATAACTGCACGCATTTATTTATAATTGTAATTGAATAATCTCCCATGCAGATTCCAAGAGCCGGCGAGGTTGTGGGGGTGTCCCGGGAATCAGCTGCTCGGGTTTACCCATATTCGGTTTGCATAATAACGTGTATGTTTTCAATACAAAGCATGTATTGTAACACCATCACTGCTGGTCTTCATAGAAGTCAACCTCAGATGGTTTCTGGACTGACATGGGGCATTCGGGTATTTTTACCTGGGGTCCACGATAGATGTTTGATTTTAATTGCAAAGTAGTTCGCGGAGGAATAGAATAAGCACGCCCCCAGTGCAATAACTGCCGCCCACACACTGTGGGCCAGTCAGGCGGTAGCCCTACAAGACGTCTGCGTAGACGTCTTAACGTTTCTCGAAACAACGCAACGCGAATATTTTTAGATCGATTCAGACAACTACCAACACCAAACATACACAAGTGATGGAGTTATAGAATGCAATGATGTTTTACGGACGATTTTATCCCTTTTCGGCGGGGGATTTCATCCATGGTAATCATTTATAGTTTGATCAATTTGGGAAGCGGTAAAAAGTCAGAAACACAGCAACATGTTTGTTTACAAGTTCAAGACCACATGCACTGCGCATGCACAGAAAGACGACGACTCATGCTAAGCCCGGGGGGGGGGGCACTTAAGTGTAAAGATATAGTATACATGTGCCGCACGAAGGGGGTGGTTTTTTCGACATCTCGACTTTTACGACGGGTTAGACATTCGCATAATACCTTGTACGATGGAGTATACTTTTTCTCATTCTCAACGAGTACGGGTTTTCGAGGTCCCGCGGCACACCCCTATCCGAGTTAGGGTAAGTGCCCCCCACTTGGGATGCTAAGGCAATGCGGGAAATCGCGAGAATTAATAGTTTCCAAAATGGCAGACTTCGTATCGCGATTTGTTCGGAAACGAACTATCGATGGCATTTATTGAAGAATAGTGTCGAGTGGTGGTAAGTTTTTTGTAGCGAAAGGTCTATTTTTTGTAAAGGCTCTTGATATATGTTATTTTCTAGGTGTGAAATATAGTCCTTCAACCCAAACGAGAACACGCCGACTGTGTTTGACGAACTCTTCGTAACGGTATAAATTCATGTTACCGTTACACCGGAGCTAGTCTGACGGCTGCCTTTCTGACAGCGTGAAGCACCCATACCACGATATGACCTAAGATCCTGGGAAGAACATTCAGGGCCTGGTCTGCCAGTTGTCAGCCAAGGTGGCTGCTCTTGGTTTCCCATTTAAGGATTGTGTTTGCTTAGTGACCTTTTCTCCGCGAATCAAAAGTCCGATCGCACTCACTGCTGTCCGTACAAGTATCGAGTCTGGGCTATGTGTTAATGCAATTTAATGTTTTTTCTGTTCATACGAATTACGGAATGGGCGAATACGTTTCGCAGGTATGCTTTGATCACTTGGTAACAGTTAAAGATGTGTTCTTCTGTTCATTAAAACGACTTGATGGACATTAAAAACCTAAATACAGTGAATCACTAGTCGCCAATGCCGTTCCAGAAGCTGTTATAGTATTGGCAAAGGCCGGCAGTGCTCTTCGCTTGTTCGGTAATCCAGTGTCAGTTTGTATTACAGCTTATCCGGATGTATGTCGCATGGGACTAATACGTCACAAGGGGCAATCGTGATATATGCAGGCCTCCTGTTGGGCATCTCAATAGAATGTACCTGGCACATCACACATCTGTTCTGCAAAATGGGCTTGATGCTCAGGTTGAATATTTTATAAACCAATCTGAAAACTTTACTTCAAAGTCGCGTGCTTGCTTTCATCATCAGTCATCAGGTATCTAATCACGATTCCTACAATTAAAGCTGCAGGCTATGAGAGTGCTAATTTTTCACAATATGTTGAAATCGTTTCCTGATTGGATTGATGAATTCAAAATAATATTTCCCTCCAAACATTTACTATGATCAGCTGAAAATTTCAGTGACCAAAAATATATTATCTGTCACGTCCGATAAGCGGCTTTTCAAGGTCAGTAGATGACCTCACTAACTGACCCGGATCTAACAAAGTGATAACATTTCTAAATAGTTACAATTTGTTCCTTCCGTCTGTGCCCCCCCCCCCCCCTCACACCCACCCACCCACACGCACACACAGCCCTATTTGTTCCACCCGTGCTTACATGGTGTCGTTTGCTTTCTTTTGACTTCAAGAGTCAAACCAGCACACCTGCCAAGTTCATTGTGCCTGTATCCCGCTGCCGGATGTTAATCGGCTCAGGCATACACTACTATGCTGCCGGGAATGACATGGTCTTTTGCTTGCCTGGCCTTATATAGACTTTCATTATGGAAAGGAGTTCCGCTTCAAGCAAATATAACAATACTTTGCAGGAAAGCTTTACATTATTTTCAGGTCATTTATAAGAAATATCACACTGACCTTGACGTAGCTCACCTACAAGTTACTTCAAAAGTCGCATATATCACGAGCGCGGTTCGTACAGTCGCCATTTGTTAAATACATAACATTTTCATGCTTTGGAGAATTTGATGGAAGAGAGTGATTACAGCAGCAGCATAACCTGGAGTTCATCAATCAATCCAACTTATTCCACTTGACTCATCGAGCTAATGCAATAGGTTGATTAATGCGTAAACCACCGCATATAAGATAGTCCATCAGAACAATATCGATGAGAGCATTTGGAATATGTATTCGTTTAATATCTTTAACAGATATTTGGAGAAAAAAATTTAAAAGTTTTGTTACTTATCTCTCGTCTCACTAACACGTAACATCGTTTTGTAAGCAATCTGATTCAGCTCGCGGAGTATTCCTATTGATTAGAAATGACATAAACAATGTACGGGCATATGAAACAATGTTAATGTATGATGATGTTAAATAAATCTGTGATAAATTTAACGGATTGTTGCGCGGTTATGTTGGCGCATGTCCTGACAAATATTTATCACCATTTTACACCAGTCACCACATAAAGGCCGACGAATAAGCCATATTCTAGCAATTATCAGACGTCATGCAATCGTTTGAAAGCCGTCGATATTAACTGAGATAGAGTAACACTAGATAAATAGGTAACAAAGAAAGTTTACCTAAAAATGCGTCACTGTCCTTGTAATAACAAAGAGGCGTATCTACAGTAGGAAGCCTGAATAGACGCCTAATTACCGTCCAATACACCGCTCACGATCTTCTTGATTGGTGCTGGCATCCATTGTCTCAATCTGGGTGCATTGTATGATTGGCTCGTGTCGATTACATCTAGTTGATGCGTAGCCTCAATGGCGACGCTTGGGGTGACGTCATTGCAATGGTAGGACAGAATGCTTCGTTGTGATGTGCTCTTGTGCTCAAACTGTGAACCTAATCTTTGACAGTCTCTTAGTGCCATTGTTTCCAGTTATTCTCCGATCCATTTTTGGACGGTGCACCCCAAGGGGCACTGTCCTAAGTATACACAACTGATTTCAAATCTACAAACCAATCTACAGCCATACAGCTTTCTGCGATGAAGAAAATAGTGCAGTTTTCAATACCTAAATACACATGGGGAATTGAATACCCTTCCAAAATTCCAATTAATATGATAAAATGTAGTAAAAATTCATCAATTTAGCATATTTTGATAAATGCTGCTCGATGATACAGGCTAAATATGATAAAGTATTCATGCGCAAACCGCCGTTCCGCTTGAGTGGTTACAATCTCTACAAACCAAATTACCTAACAGGAAATAGATCTGGTCGCCAGACGAAAAACTGTACTAAATAAAAGATTCCCTTCTGAAAACTTTATGTGCGTGTTACCAAAACAAAAAGAAAATGCGTGTATATGCTTTTGTTTAAAGGACGTGTGTAAAAAGTTATATCTACAAATTCAAAACATCGAATATATTACTGCGCAGCGAGGGATGACGGCACCGTCCACCAGCACTTTCAGTGCTTTGATTAAGCATATCTTGTCACGAGCATACCTGTTTGTTTATCATGAGCTAACAATCTTTCGGCCGGTTGAGACTTTCGAGATACTCAAACCTTGAAAATCTGCTGTACTCATCGACAGATGATGTAATAATTGATGCATTATGATTTACGCTTCACAGATGTCGAGTGGGTCGGCCTCCGTTATGACAGAAGATGGAGCTTGTCGGACGTAACGTTATGAACTACAATCGCGTAGATCAATGTTGGTCATAGTGAGCTTGTGACTTCATTTTACAGCAAGGGTCGACTTACACTTGCTCGAGGACCAACGGTCCTTTAAAATCTCACCGGGCCCCTGAAGGAGCCGTTATAGGGACCAGAGGGGTCCCGATTACATCCGCCAACTTCCAGTTTGCGAACTTACATGAGGTAAACTTGCAATTACATACGTATTCGTGACGTGGGGCTTTCGGTATAGGGGCACAGACTAATGAGAAAGAAACACCTAGCAATAATGTGACATACTCAGCTGTATTCGACGCAAGCAATCACCAAGTAGTAGTTAAAATTAACCATATTAATAATCACAAAGAAAGCTTAGCCCAACGCGACTCTTGAACCTCACAAAGCCTTTCCAAGACGCCTTATACACCATTGACTATATTTAAAACACTCCTGAAACAATGGGACTGTATGTAGTTATCAACAACAGGGTGATATCGTTAAGGTGATGGATGATGATGATGCTGATGCTGCTGCTGCTGCTGCTGCTGCTGCTGCTGCTGCTGCTGATGATGATGATGATGATGATGATGATGATGATGATGATGATGATGATGATGATGATGATGATCGTTCACTTGTCACAAATCCTTCACAAACCAGGCTGCGCAATCACGTCACTGGAACGGACATCAAACGTAGTACCTGTCCTGGTAGCTTAGTGCTATGGATCGCACTTGACGCTAAACCCCCTGATTGGCCAAATGATTCGAGCCAAGTGGGCTGTCGAGAATTGTTATTTGGGCAACAATGGGTAAATGGCATCGAGCATTGAAGCAACACACTACTGGTAGATTACAGACCATGTGTGGTGAATCTGCGTGTCATCTCAGAGAAGCATGTCTCAATGTTCCGCTACTACAGCAGCCTGTTATTGTAAATCGTCGATATGACACACGGAAGCAGGAACTCTTAAATACATCCATATCTTTATCAAGTAGATATATATATGTAGATCGTGGATGTTCCTCATAGGGTGGAGGGAGCAGTTGCTTGACCCATCTCGGCTTTCGAGGACCTTCGCAACCATCCCCAACCATCACCGCCGCCATTGATTAGCTCTGTTGTGGACGGGGCGTAAAACCCCCTCGCATTTCATTTCGGACCAGAGAGCATGTATCCCAGTAATGTGGTAACCACGATTGGGCTGCTTTGAGTTCCACTGAGTTTTGAAAATGCACACGGCAGGTCAATTGATGTCGACCGAGTGGTTTAACAGGACCAACACGAAACTTGAGACGGACGTAAGTGCATCATTGTGCACGCTTGAGTTATAACAAACACAGGTATTCAACAAGCGAAGTGGCCTAGCAGTCATACACAGACTGACCATGTCCAACAAGCCATGTCCGATCCACCGTGGGAATGCGCGTCTTTGTTCGGTAGAGGGCGCAGCGAACCCTGGGAATATGACATCACAAGGCACTTCATCCTGTCGACAGCCATATGGAGGAGAAACCAATTGGGCGTGTGCGCATGCGAATTGACCACTGTTATTAAGCATCCGTTCTCGGTGAGCTATCAGGCTCGAGTCATCCTAGGAGCTATTAAATCTCTCTCCTGCATAATATTTGGTCATAATAAGTAACGTTCTTCCGGCTATGAAAGCTGTAACCAATCAGTCATTTCCCTACGTAAGCGCGCCTACTTGACCCCCTCCCCCCCCCCCCCCCCCACCTCGCCCCCACACTCCCAATCTACTATATTTTATCCTACGATATAGGCCACATTAACGTGGAGAGATCAAATCTATATACTCAATCTACAGATATTTCTTTGAAGGATTTAATCAATATTACGAGTTGTTGTCCATGAACCATTGATTGAGTTGATTTAAGCAAATGTACCAGTTTCTATTATTTTAATTAACGACAACTGAGTACAAATACTGTATGTGGATGTCTTCTGATTTATTCCCTTGTATCTATCTCGTTATATTGTATTTTCCTGTATTTATTCGATCCTTATAATTCAGGTATATTTCCGTGCTCATAATTCACAGATAAAGACCCTATAATGCGGCGATATAAGTCCTTGAGCACGACTCAGTGATTTCCTCGGACTACCTTTTCATCGCGCCACCGTGCATATGTTACCCGCTTAACAGCCTGTCGTTCGCTCGCTATCACACTATTCCTAATTCGGAAATGTTTGCAGAGAATCATTCGCCCCGCCCTCTAATCTCGATGGCAACACTTACTCGCGGCGCTCTTGCTGCGTCCTTCCCATTGGCTCGTGGCTGAAATTGTCGCCAAAGGCGCCAGCCAATCACATTGAGCGAGAGCTTTTGGTTCTGAGGGGTTTCATTTCCAGTTTATAAGCATGGAATATTAGTCTTGGACTGAATTTCATGGCTTACCCTCTCGAATTGCATAGTTATTTATTCATCAGTGAATTAAGCTGGTGTCGATTGGAATCGGAGCTGCGGACGGGAGGCGTCATTTCAACACCTCTTAGCGATAATATTTTCCCTGCCCAGGCATCATACGGTACGTAATTTGCTATTAAAACTCTAATTATTTATTCTATCTAAGCGGTTTTTTCATCGATATTTAGATGATTCGTCAAGAATATGTGGGACTGTGTTTTTGTACGGTTATCATGCTGTAAATAATAGCAGTTGTCATAAATATTGACATGGAAATGTATGCTGATACAGAACACTATTATATACATCACAAAGTTTACTTCGATTCCCTAGAAACTCTTCTTGTGCCATCCATTCAACATAACTTGAAGCCTATCCTACCATAACATTGAACAAAATATCCAGACGGCAGTTGCGGTTGGTTTCTGGTGATCGTATTGTCAATTGTGAAATTATCTCGATCGCATTACTTTTCTCCTTGCCTTAGATATGGCCATTTCGGTGGGACTATTCACGGTGGAGTTGAGCCCTAAGTGCCTGGGAGGACCCCCCTAAGGGCAGGTTGACCTATTATGGGGTTAAGGGGCTGGTTTTATTGCCGCACGAGTGATTATTGATAATTGTGGTGTCTTGCTACAGGTGGCGCTCTGGCGAATTCCAGTTCCATGCCGCACACAGGTAAGATACATGCATGTCTGCTCTCGGGTGTGAATATAGTCAATCAACTGAGAGGTGGCTTTTTTATGTCCCGCGCTGGGTATAAAAAGTAGCAGCTATAGATTGAATGGCTTTATGATTGGGAGTTCTGATTTGCTAACACTCATGTGACAGTGTCAGATCTCATTCAAGATGGCTAAATTCTAAGTAAAATATCTTAACAGATGACTGAATTATAGATGATGCTATTATCCACCCGATTTCTGGTCTCAATTAGTGACATTGCTAAGGGTGAAAGCGACAGTCCATCATAACTCGTGTCCTGTAAATTACTTTCTTCCATCAGTGCATTCGATTTCACTCCAAAAGGATCATTTGTCAGGTTACTGTATTCGAGTAATTAACGTTAAACGACCCTTGTTTGCACATGGTGCACTGGATGTATAATTGATTTATGCACTGTAGCTTAGTAAAAAGCAGGAGCCGTATAGGATCGTAATAGACAGAAATGTATTGTTTTCGCAGGTCAGACGGGCGTTAACCAGCTGGGAGGGGTGTTCGTTAACGGACGCCCCCTCCCGGATTCCGTCAGGCGCCGCATCGTTGAGCTGGCCTTACTTGGCGTCCGTCCATGCGACATCTCGCGCCAACTTCTCGTGTCACATGGTTGTGTCAGCAAGATACTTACGAGATTCTACGAGACGGGCTCAATAAAGCCAGGAGCCATCGGTGGCGGCAAACCTAAATCTAGGGTAAGTTTACAAAAATAAGCGAGCATTGTTATAAGATAAGTAAATATCACTCCAAGTCGCGACTAAATTTATCATAAAATATATCTATGCGTATGGGGTATTTTTCACTGCGTTGGATATCAGACTCTACAAAAGACAATTCACTGTATTTTGCAGGTTGCTACCCCTTACGTTGTGAAGAAGATTCTCGGTTTCAAACAGACAAATCCATCAATTTTCGCCTGGGAAATCCGAGACCAGCTCCTCGCTCTGGGTATCTGTGACCACACAACCATTCCAAGCGTCTCTTCTATTAACCGTATCTTGCGGAACGCACCCTCAATTTCCGACTTCTCTGATCCATCCACGTGGACCTCCTACTCATGGCCTTATTGGAGCTACTTTGCCGCGAATAATTCGGGTAATTTAAACCTGGGTGTCGCGGCAAAACAGAGGCAGTCGCTAGCTCCTCCTTACGGACAACACCTGTCACAGAAAACGACAACACAGAGTCACGTGAAGTTACGCGAGATTACCGTCCAGGAACAGAGGCACTATGGGAACTATTCTGCGCTCATAACTGATGAAACATGTCACGTTGGATCCGAAAATGATTTATCACAAGGCGGTGACTATTTACAAGAATTAACTCTCGACTTGTCTCGTGAAGACCTATCAGATGGTAAGCGCACAGAATGTGAACCGTCGCAGGGGGCATGGAAGGTCACAAATCACCGCATCTACCCCCAGACGAAAATAGAAAACTCACAGACTTTTCGATAAGTAACATCCTGAAGTAATGGGAGCTCCTTAAGTTCCGTAGACATTGCGTCGGATGAGGTGGACTTACAACAGAGTTATGGACAGGAGTAATGTAAATAAGTTCTCGTAATATCAGTGCTACTCTACTGACGTTAACGTCGCCTTGCATTAGTACACCTATTTATTGTTTGTTTTATTTGACCTCGTTTTTTTTGTGTGAAGTTGAACATGGATTAAATAGTCAGCATTCCCCAGGTGATGACTCCGGGCTATAGCCATGACCTACAAATGACCTTTCATTGTTCACTTGTTCATCTGACTTGTACTCGTAAATCATAAGCTCACTCATCATTGTAGATATAGATATCAAACGTACAAGTTTCAAATCGGCAACCATCTGCTAACTTGTGACCTGCCATTCACTTGCCGGTCATAGAAACATCATTGAGGCGTCCAATCGAAAAGCTATTGTTCTCTTTCGACTCAATGAGAATAACAGTG
>CM067343.1:60412644-60450144 GCA_034190875.2 Urechis unicinctus | reverse complement strand
TGCCGCTCACGCGAAGTACCGAAAGAACTGGTTCTCTTTGAGGCGGGGTAATACAATAAGACGTATTTTTAAGCGCAACATGCAGGCTCGTTGTGATTATAACAAGCAAGAATACCTGTTGAGATTGCGAAAATCCTCTCGCCCTTCTCAGTGGTATTTTCACAGCACAAATATGTCAGAAAATGTATTCTTTGGGGCACGCGCTCGGCGTTAGCAAGATTAAGGGGGGTCCTTCGTTGATGCAATGACGTCGCTGCGGCGAATGTTACATAACCTAGAGAAGCACAAGTTTAACATCGATATTTACAGGGTACCTCAAAGCACCAAACGCTTTAAGAACTAACCAGGCTGCACCTAATATAGGAGGGTACCCTCAACGACTGGATTTCGTTGGGAAAATTAGTGCAAATCACGCCCGTACGGAATATTAATGGTTTTTCGCATGGTCTTTGGTTTTTTTGTCATCAATAATGATCCCCAAAGATTCCACCTCTTGGTCTCCACCTTATGTTTCTGGCATTTTTTAACACTTCGGTTTTATCAGCACTTAGAAGAATTTGTCATGAAAGCATATCTTTTTCACTGGCATCTGTTATACTGTCATGGCGTTTGTGAAAGGAAGATAGAGGGAACAGATTGCTGTAATGGTACTATCTGACTCCATGAACAAAGTGACTGCGTTGGATGATGGAAGATAACTCATCACCCTAGCACCTAGCATTTGACCTATGACAACCTTGGAGGTCACCTTACCATCGTCGCGGGCACCTGCGCGCTTTACCAGCAGACTAGACGACAGGCCAGATTTTATCATTCCTTTCAGAAGCATAAAAAGACTCGGCTTTATACTAAATGATTTGAAATTACTAGATAATAGAGAATGTTTTAGTTGACGGATGTTTTGCAATGATACTAATTATAATCTGGTATTACCGCATTGAGGGCTGGCTGACAGGTGATATCTACTGGGGAGCTCAGAGGGAAGTATTGGGTGGTGACAGTTCGGTTTTATACGCTAACCCTTACCCCCACTCTCCTATCCCTCAGAAATCACCCACGGAGAAAATCAGTAATCACGACCTTCATCTCGACGGGCGGTGAAGCGCGATATGGACTGCGCGACGCGAGCCGCCAAAGCGGTCACGGAAAGCAGACGATTCAGAACCGGCGCGGGAAAATCACGACCAAACAGACGATCTCCACCGGCAAGCGTTCGAGCTCCTACAGTAGCTTTAATCCGTCTAACTTTTGCTTGCTATAATTAGCTTTAGATGCTTCCATGGAGCAATAATAATAAAGAATTAACTGACATGAATAATGGGAGGATGGAAGGTGAAATTTCTCGTCAACTGTTTGCGCTGACTAGGCCCCACGCAAACTCTTTTTGAGCAGCGAAGCGAGGAAACCTGTGGTTAGCTGCTGAAAGATTTGTGAGCCGAAACCTGGCTATTGGTTTTGGGGAATAATAGAAATGTTCCATTAAAACTCCCTCTCTGTCATTGACACTGTTCTGCTGTGGTTTAAGTATGGTTATTTTAGAGCAGCTTTATGCTAAAAATCCACAGGACAAAGATAGTAAATTAAGGGCCAATGTTTCAGCTTCTCCTTGGTAGGAAACCGCACTTCAAATCCTTAAGTTGACATTCAAGTTTATGACTCCTGTCAAGTTTTTCATCTCAATCAAGTTTAGTTCAGTCCGTCTCCTCAGTCCGTATTTGATTGCGTAATCAACTACGTATCCCTTTATTTTGAATGGATTATTGGCAAAATTTTAAATTCAAACATTATTGGCAGACCACGGCATTCTGGTAGCACGCGTGTGGGCGCGATGTGGACAGTTGTGCGGACTAATCAAGCGTGAATTTGCTCACACTTTAATGTCACTCTTTTGTCAAACAAGGCTCTAATTCACAGACTCATTCCAAATTTAGTGATCGAGTAAATCAAGTGTTAATTGTGCTCTCCAGGCGCCCCTGTTGTGCTGGGAGCTCATGTCGGCTTTAAGTCTGGTTAATCTGGATTTTGGGTTGTCAATGGATATAAACAATCGCGGAGATGCAAAAGTCACCTGCTACTAGATGACTGAGTCCAAATTACAACAGTGAGGCCCATCCAATTAAAAGGCGATAAAAAAGGATGTCTTCCGGGGTGGAGGTGGGCGTGATGTGGATAGCCGAGATAGCATTTTCAAGTAAGCACTTCCGTATGTGAGAGGGTTTTTCCTGCACCGGAAAAGTGCGCCTAGAAAATTTGAAGTTCGTTTCTTTGAATGAATAATTGAAATTTACTGAGCCACGCGGGAGAACAACATTGTTTATTTCAGCACAAGCGCATTAACGTTGTAGGTATCGAGTATACTTACGTCTGATATTCGCATGCACCACTGTAGCGAACTTTATTTTTTTACTTTCAAGTGGATTCGTATTTGGAAAATACCTAGCATTAAGTTTTGTCGTAGGTCAAATACCTGGCATAAATCAATCTCAAATTCAAAGACGAGGTGCTTCCTTCAAAAGAAACAAATAATATGCAATCGAAATTTTGAGCTGATTCGGGCTTTATAATGTCTGAAAGTGATTCGTCCACTTGAAGCTCTTTGAACGAGTAGGAAGGAGTGGAGGTTGGGGCGGGTCAGAGTTCACGGCCCGCAATGGACAGAGGGTATAGAACAAGTTGGCAATGAGAGCGTGTCCAACCATTACGATTATATTCATCAATCGTATCAGCGCTTCGTGCCGTTAGCTTCGTTCAACCCAAATTATTCATTCATTTTTACTCTTGGAAATTCCCTAAGGCCATCATAATGTCACAGATTGAAGGGACAGTGACATATCTCATTATGATGACACAAGACAATATGTGAGGTATCTAATCATAACGTAACCAGTCACGCTTTCGCAGCGCACCACAGCAAGGGCCCAAGGGGGGGGGGGGGGGGTGTTCTCGCTATGTGAAGGTTAGTGGAGATGTGCCGCCAAATGGGTCGTTATTACTTGAAGACAGGTATAGCAATGGGTCGGTTTTTTGGCAATGACCTGGTATACCAATAGGTACGTATTTTTGACGATTCCATGACATATGCTCACAAGACAAATGCTCACAGGACACAGTTGGAGAAGTTGCCATCCATGTACCAAGTGTCAGCTGAACCTAGATGGCGTAGCTGCTCCTCTGACGCGTAGACCACAACACACTGCCTTTCCTCAGGGCCTGAGTCGTGGATGAGGAAGGGCCTGGGAGTACCTCCTCCAGTCAGTGTCCAGTACTCGGTGATGTTGAGGTCTCGAAGTGAAGCAGGGTCCTGAGGCAGGAATCCAAGACGTTGTCTTTGAAGATCTCGTTTATAAGACTGGGGGTTGCCGATGTTGAAAAAATATATTAAAAAATAAAATAACTGTGAGCATTTGTCTGAAAATCTGTTAAGGGTGTGAGCATTTGTCTTGTGAGAATTTGTCTTGTGAGCATGTGTCCTGTGAGCATTCGTCTGGTGAGTATATGTCTGCGCACCATTTTTGACAGCAAGTACAGCAATGGATATTTGTTTTGTGATGGGTATCCAATATGATGCTCAATATTGGGAGTTTGCTCAAGTCCCCTGAGTCAATGGTGGCCAGCCCTATAAGTCAGCGTGGTTGCGTTGTTTCAAAGACAAAGTTTTATGGCATGATAAGCAAACAGAAAGGTCAAGTCCGTACATTCTCCTTCCACTGTTTCCTGCAGTATCGTCTACCTCATGAGCCGGACGTTCTGGGGCGCTTGTTGGTAGCCTGCGGGCCCGAGTCACACATCGGTTTATTAAGTGGCCGCTATTTAATTAACTGCCCTGTCGTTACGAACCAGAGCATTGTTGGTACTTGACCACGGTATCAGCAAAGTTTTTCTGTGTTTTTTTGCAGTTGCAAAGCTCAATAAACGTACTTTTTCATTCGGAACCGTTAGTTTTGTATATGGATGGGTCCCTTGTAGCTACTCGAGGTGGTCTAGATATGATTTGGGATGATTGATTTTGGTATATGCGTTGGTGACCCTTTAAATAAATTTGTATATGAATGGGTCTATTTTCAGAGGATTTGTTATGTAAATGGTTCCCTTTTCTCACTTTCGCTAGGTATAGATATGGTCCGGTTTTTGTTTCCCATGGCGGCTCACCCCTACCCTTTTCCAAGGAGAGAACCCCCACCCCCCCACCCTCCCGGGAGCAAGGGCTGCCTCATTTCCATTTCAAAGGCGGCGCTTTTACAGCCGACAGATAGGGACGTCAATTGACAGCGGTAGAAAGCTTTAGGAACCAGACCAGATTGAGGGAGAAAGTGTTGGTGATCGGCGATGCGTTTTGGAGGGGGTCCAAAGCCAAAGCCACATTGTCGATTCTTCTTGAGGAATGAGGCGATGTCCGACTTACAGTGAGCGTCTGTTTAAGACTACATTTAGAAGCTCATGTACCGCAATCACTCGCTTCAAGTGTCGATGAGACATATTAACGTGAGTTTGGTGAAGCGGGATACAGTGGAATTCGTGGGGCGGGGAATCGGTCCAGGCAGACAGTCAAACTGTAGAGGTTGTTGTTGGAAGTTGTTGTTCGCGGTAAATCGTATATACGGTCAACATTCTTAACCTCCTTATACCAGCCTCACTAAGGTTCGGTTTATCGAAGCCACATCTGTTCTGCGGGTGTGGATGTTTGTATAACGAACCTCGGCATACAGGGTCCAAGTGTTTATTATGCGATCGAACGAAATAGAGCTAGCTTTCAGAAAGATAGGAACGACCCGTGTGTTTGTTAGTGATTCCGTCTCAGTTAATTGTAGAAGCATAACTAGAACCGACAAACACATAGCAAGACAATTTTAATGAACTATATAAATCAATACAAGACAAATAGAAAAGAAATCCGTGCCACGCACTGACCACTGAAATCTGTCACACACACGCACACATACCCACACATATTCATCCATACGCACACATACGCACGCACACACGCACACACACACACTGAAGACAGACTGAACGATCTCAATATTGCCACATTTTAGTATAAAGGATATCGTCTACGAGAATTGCGCTAAATATCACCGAGCAGGTAAGGTGATTAATACATGATGATGATTGACAAGACACACAAGGCACTCAGAACCAAGGAAACTGTGGCCAGATGATGATTGACAGGACACACAAGGCACTCAGAACCAAGAAAAATGTGTTCAGATGATGATTGACAGGACACACAAGGCACTTAGAACCAAGGAAATTGTGGCCAGATGATGATTGACAGGACACACAAGGCACTCAGAACCAAGGAAAGTGTGTCCAGATGATCATTGGCAGGACACATAAGGCACTCAGAACCGAGAAAACTGTGGCCAGATGATGATTGACAGGACACACAAGGCACTCAGAACCAAGGAAACTGCGGCCAGATGATGATTGACAGGACACACAAGCCACTCAGAACCAAGGAAACTGTGTCCAGATGATGATTGGCAGGACACACAAGGCACTCAGAACAAAGGAAACTAATGCCAGATGATGATTGGCAGGACACACAATGCGCTCAGAACCAAGGAAACTGTGTCCAGATGATGATTGACAGGACACACAAGGCACTTAGAACCAAGGAAACTGTGGCCAGATGATGATTGGCAGGACACACACGGCACTCAGAACCAAGGAAACTGTGTCCAGATGATGATTGACAGGACACACAAGGCACTCAGAACCAAGGAAATTGTGTCCAGATGATGATTGACAGGACACACAAGGCACTCAGAACCAAGGAAAGTGTGTCCAGAAGATGATTGACACAGGACACACAAGGCACTCAGAACCAAGGAAACTGTGGCCAGATGATGATTGACAGGACACACAAGCACCATTCAGAACCAAGGAACACACTGTGAACCAGACTGTGACAGATTGAAAGGACACACAAGGCACTTCAGAACCAAGGAAACAGATGATGATTGACAGGACACACAAGGCACTCAGAACCAAGGAAATTGTGGATGATGATTGGACAGGACACACAAGGGCACAGATGATGATTGACAGGACACACAAGGCACTCAGAACCAAGGAAAGTGTGGCCAGATGATGATTGACAGGACACACAAGGCACTCAGAACCAAGGAAAGTGTGGCCAGATGATGATTGACAGGACACACAAGGCACTCAGAACCAAGGAAAGTGTGGCCAGATGATGATTGACAGGACACACAAGGCACTCAGAACCAAGGAAAGTGTGTCCAGATGATGATGACAGGCAGGACACACAAGGCACTCAGAACCAAGGAAACTTGTGGCCAGATGATGAACTGACACACAAGGCACTCAGAACCAAGGAAAGGTGTGTCCAGATGATGATTGACAGGACACACAAGGCACTCAGAACCAAGGAAATTGTGAACCAGATGATGATTGACAGGACACACAAGGCACTCAGAACCAAGGAAAGTGTGTCTAGATGATGATTGACAGGACACACAAGGCACTCAGAACCAAGGAAACTGTGGCCAGATGATGATTGACAGGACACACAAGGCACTCAGAACCAAGGAAAGTGTGACCAGATGATGATTGACAGGACACACAAGGCACTCAGAACCAAGGAAACTGTGGCCAGATGATGATTAACAGGACACACAAGGCACTCAGAACCAACTCCAGATGATGATTGACAGGACACACAAGGCACTCAGAACCAAGGAAACTGTGGCCAGATGATGATTGACAGGACACACAAGGCACTCAGAACCAAGGAAACTGTGGCCAGATGATGATTGACAGGACACACAAGGCACTCAGAACCAAGGAAACTGTGGCCAGATGATGATTGGCAGGACACACAAGGCACTCAGAACCAAGGAAACTGTGGCCAGATGATGATTGGCAGGACACACAAGGCACTCAGAACCAAGGAAACTGTGGCCAGATAATAGGAATAAGCATACTCCTGCATGGCGTCATATATCCATCCTGAAAGCATATGCTGCACATCTTTATGCCATATCGGGGGATGAAATTTAGTTGAGGTACAAAGGGGTAATAAGTATTCACTATGCGTTCGAAGTTTGAATATTAATAAGCCTGTGTAAACGAACAACTTACCGGCACACGGTGGTCCAATCAACAATCCTGCTGCCATGGCAACCATCAGCATCCCGTATCCATACGAATAATGATCTTGCCCTACAACGCGCAAACAGACTTCCGACAGGATCATACCATAGGCAGGTATTATAGTCATCCCATGAACCACCACACAGATCAGGAGTCCCTCAAAAGAGGTGCACAATGTCATTAGGAAGGTCATTAGAGCGCATAACCCTACACAAATCACGTAGAGAAGGAAAACGATTGAGTGGAAACGCATCATGAGGAGACTTAAGGCGATTCGGGCCGCGATGGAAACGAGGCCATGGATGGAGACGAGCATGCTGGCCTGGTCTTCCGCTAGACCACAGGACTCTTGTGCGTACACCACAATGTGGGTGCTGAATATGAGGAAGCCAGTGCACAATAGCGCTGTGCTGAAGAACACCAACCAAAATGACACACGGCAAGAAAACTGGCATTGGGCGGTGGTTACCTGGGATGTTTCATCTACATCAACCTCGTCGCCATTTGTAGAATCAGTGTTTACATCGTGAAGTGTCGTAATGGTCAACAAAGGGGCGGAAATATGGTGCTCCTGGGATTTACAGACGTCAAGAATTTGGTTGCAGCTATGGTTGTGCTCGTTACTCTTTGGCGACATTGGCGCCGACGATTGTTCAAACACTTTCTGTTCTTTGTAAGATGATTGGGAGCTGGGCAAGTCGTTACATGGGCATGTTTTCTTGTACGAAATTGCAAGGCTGTTGGTACTGATGCAGATTTCGGAGCTCAGAATAGACAGGGATTGACGCTGTGGATATACCGGTGTTGATGGCATGCCGTCAGAGATGGGGCTAATAACAACATCACTGTCCGCAGTCAAAACGTCCTCCCTCACCTTCCACTGACTTGTTTCAGTTTGACTTTCAAGCGCTGATGGGATGGGGCAATCATCATCAGCTGCTGGTGTCCTGACAACAGTACCAGCGACAAGGAGCTGCAGTGTGAGACCCGCTGTTAAAAGCATGCCTCCACGCCACCCGTACATCTCGTTTAGACTGAGCAGAACGAACGGATACACAAATGTACCGACCCCGACGCCGCTCAGCACGATGCCCTGTACAAGAGTGCGACTGGAACCGGGGAAGTGTCGCACGAGCGCTACCATTGATGTCAAGTACACTAACCCATTACCTACTCCTGCATACAAACGAACCAACCGCATGTTAGACATAAAAAACACTTTCCACAGTACATAACAACATCCGTGGCCTATTTCAAGCATACATCATAATGTTTCTCCTATCATAATGTTAGGCACCATCGTAACATAAAGACCGCATGCATACCACACCTGTGAGTACACCGAATGACGCGATTATGACCACGAGGTTATTCGCCGTAGAGCTGATGACGAAGCCAGTGGTGGCAAGTAGAGCCCCTACTGCTATGGTAAACCTGAGACCATATCGGAGAACTAACCAGCTGGCAACAGGACCTGTAGCCAGTCAACAATGTGGCGAGTGAACAACTAACAATGCATTTGTTTTACCATATCAGCTCATATCATATCATTGTTATACTAGCGCAATCACAACAGCCAAGTGATCATTGACGATCAAATTCCTACCTGTAGCACATGATATTCCCTGGTTGATCGAGCCGATCCACGAAGTGAGCCCGCTTCCATGATTGAATTCTTCCAGAAATACCGATTGAAACACCCCGATGCAATGAGAAACGCCAAACGTCAGCATTTGACATCCAAAGAGTGCCCCCACCAGCACCGCTTGGTAACACTGATGAGAATAGGGTCGCTTGCAGTCTCGCCCCACAGACGGGCGACTCGTACTGCCCATACCTGGTCAGTAAGCTCGCACAGCCCACACCACTGGTAAGACCCAATGAATCCAAATGTCAGACAGTTTGCATTTTGAGTGGGTTAAATGGAACCATAATGAGCGCAAAACACGGCTGGTTTTATGAGATGGTTGGTTCACTGCGCAGATAAAGCGCATCGAGTTCGTTTAAGGGGATTGCGTTGTGTGGTGAACTCGCCGGATGTTCACACGGGTTTTTTATGCTCACGAATCGATAAGTCTATTGAAGCCTGGACCTGATGGGTTATACTGGGGTCAACACAACCACACGGAGTTCTCAATGGTCGGTATGGCATTTACTCAATTAAATCATAAATTACTCCTTCTCGCCCCCTTCGACCAATCAGATGGCGCACAAAGCGCATCTGCGGGGCAAGGCGCTGACAATCCAACATCACTTGACAAAACGCAAGGCCGCATCTATTACATGCATGAGATATTTAGATTATTCGCAATAGTTGTTTAAACGGCAGACATATGGAATCGCTTGCAAGGACGGGAAGTATTCAATATTATGTTTGCTGGTGAATAATATCAGTGGGACTTCGAGGACGCAAAGCTATGGCGTGAAATATGAGCATTACCGATTAATTACACAATCAACCGATTTATGTCTACCTAGCCTCATTAATTCATTTTCATAGGATTCTTCGTACAAATTGCCTGTTTAGAAATTATTCCCACCAATGTAATGTTATTTTTAGCTATATACTATCTACTCAAAAACTAAACGCCTATATTCATATTATATATATAACAATTTTTTCCGTGCCATCATTTCACTCAACAAATACATATTTCTTTCATTATTCCAATCATGCCCCATATTACCCACAGGCTCTCAAGTCAATTCACCCGAGCGACAGTGACATGTATAATATATAAGTCAGGCGAAACCGAACACTACCGAACGCGCTCGTTGAATCATTACACTTGAGTGCCTGTGGTTTTACCAAACATACAACCATGCCATTCACACGAAGTTCGATCTCATCCACGTGTCAAACAGTTTCTAACGTAACAACCAGACGGTTCAACAATTTACATCCATACAGATGCGTCGGCCAATTATCATGGATTACAGACCATATCGCAATTCAAACAAACACAGCTGTCTCAAGGTCCAAGCTATCAGCCTAGCACTCAATGGGGGCTTTCTAATTAACCACGCCATAGATAATCAAAGTCCCCCATTAAAGGCAGACTCTAGAGGTAGTCACCAAAGTGACATCCACCTTTGACGCTTAATCTCTCAATCAGACACACGCATCCTCTGTTGCTTACACGATATCCACGAAAACTGTAAATCCAGGTTAGACCATGACATGACTCCCATTGTCTTATTCCACGCACGGCAAACTTGACGCTATAATATTTTCAATTATGTTCGACAATTATTTTGCCTCTAATCTTGCAAAGTAATAAGATGAAATCTTACTATCAGTGAAGTCCACTTCACTATCATCGCACCGTCTTTCATATCATGTGAACACGCGTAAAATTAGTGACCTTTTATGATACTTTCACCGTGAACGACGACACTCTTTATGGTCGTAGTGATGAAGACGAGACGTCAATTGAATGGTATCTGGAAAACAGATGTTTATTTCTGAATGTGGGGGTACGGATTCCGTATCCCGGAAGTCCGAATATAGATTACAAAACTGTGGTTTGGAGTAACTCTGGTGATGTCCAGAGGCTACTGCTGAGCTGGAATTCCAAACTGCAACGTACGGAGTTAGCCTCCCAATTTGGTCCGTACGACGGTGACTTTAGCTTTGCTCGAATCTTGTCTTCTGGGGGCGGAGGTATTTATACAGTGAGTGGCGTCGTCAGCACGCGTGGGGGTACAATCAACACGAGATTTAATTGGAGATCAAACATGCTGATGTTAATTGCTATAGTAATTGACGGGGTGCAATGTCTACGAATGAGTGTATATAGCTTTGTTAAGAGCGCTCACTCAAGCCTCAGTCCGAGGAAAAAATGATAAAACGCCACCTGTTATGCACCATGCCCCATAAAGCCACATGGAATTGTCTAATTAATTCGGACCCGTGGAAGCTTCGACCAATCAGGTGGCACCATGTCTTTAACCTGTTAACAGACGTATGTTTTCCAACGATAGTTGGAAGACATATTGGTTTAGCCAGAATTTTTTTTTTTTTTTTTCTCCAGTCAAGGTTTTTCGGGCTTTTCTCCGGAACGGCTAAACATATCAACATGAAATTTTGGGCAATGATAGATCAAGTTGGGACACAACTGCCGACTAAGTTTGACGCGCATGCGCAATGTTGGAGGCTTATGGGATCGATTTTTCTTCGATTTTTTCCCCCATTTTCTGTAACTATCTCCTCCATAACTACTGCAGTTACGAACATATGAATTATATAGTTGTAACAAGCAATTATCGTAGCATGGAATAGGCGAAAAAAATACTTGTTTTCACCTTTTGTACTTTGTATAATGACATGTATTTTAGAGTACCTATCGCGATTTTTGCTACGAGTTCTCTCCTCGCTGATATCTCCGAAACGGTTGTATTTACGCACATGAAATTTTGTCAGTATTTAGAACTTGGCCTCGTGATAATGATTGTAACAGTATTTTTAGCATTCGCAGTAACAAAAAAGAGTAAAAAGGACGATTAGTTTCAAGGTTTTCTACTGCAGGAGCTTAGCGGCAGGCTAACAGCAGGTGCTGTTTAAGTAGGCCAAACTTTACGTAATCGACCAGAGGCCTTGGCTGGGTTTGCATGGACTTGGGTAGGGGGTCAAGTCAAAACAGGCTAAACCTTACGTAATCGACCAGTGACATTTATCACTTTCGTTGGCTCAATATTGACTTGGCAAAGGGGTCATGTCAAAACATCTAAGCGGCAGCTTATAATAGTGCGCGTTACCAGCTATTCTCGGTCCGTGTATATACTGTCTTTTTGTCTCAGCGGCAGTGTGCACTGCATGTCCCGGTGCAATCAAAGCGGGTTGTATACTCAAACACGCATACACGCACACGATATATATATAGAGATAGGCTATGCATATGGAAGACAGAGAGAGAGATATATATATATATATAGAGGACATATGAGAGAGAGAGATATTTATATATTTAGAGTATATATATACCTATAAGTATATATACATATATAGAGAGATATATACATATATATATATATATATATATATATATATAGATATATATATATATATACATATATAGATATATATATATATATATATATATATATATATAGATATATATATATACATATATAAATATACAGATATACATAGACATATAATATATATATATATATATATATATATATACATATATATATATATACATATATATATATATACATATAAGATAAATATACATATATCATATATATATATATATAAAAATAAATATATATATATATATTCATGTATATTTTTGTTTAGAGAGAATATTGTTTGTTGTGTTATATTGTTGGTACCGTATTGCTGGTCGTCCAGGCTTGCCGTTGGAAGACATGCCGTTGGCGCTTGTGCCAACGCTAAGTAGGCCAAACCTATAAGTGTGTGTGTGTTTCATATATTACGTATATATATATATAATTATATATATACATTTATATATATATAGATCTATATATATATATATATATATCTATATATATATATATTCATATATTTACATATATATATATATTTATATGTATACAAATATATGTAAATATACATATATACATATATATATACATACATATATATATATACATGCATATATATATATATATATATATATATATATATATATAAAATTTACATATATACATAGATATATAAATAAATAGATATATATAAATATATATATATATATATATATATATATATATATATATATATATATATATATATATTTGTTTAGAGATAATATTGTTTGTGTTATATTGTTGGTACCGTATTGCTGGTCGTCCAGGCTTGCCGTTGGAAGACATGCCGTTGGCGCTTGTGCCAACTCTAAGTTTCATATTGTAGTTGTCATAATCGCTATTGTCCGACGTGTTTTGGCAGCGGAAAGGCTGTGCGAAACAACATTTTTCCCGCTCTCATCAATCGCAGCGACATCGGCACAGTATTCCCATGTGCTTATGTATATATCATAGTTGCACCACCTGAGGATTGCAGTGTTTTATAATTAGGGAAGCTATCACCACAGAGGCACTCGAAGTGAACCCTCTCAGCGAAGCTATACACTCATTGTGTTTACTTCAAAGGACAGTCACAATAAACATCACCCATTATGCAATCTTAAATTATTCCTGCATATGCGGTGTATCACGTCATGAACGAAACTGCAGCTTGGGGAAGACGTGCATATTTATCAGAACAATTAATGGCGAAGAATCTCATATTGTTCAATTCTAAACAAAAATATATGAGATGTTAATATTGATCTTCTCCCGCACGTACAACACATGCGAATTAAGTGCCGCACCGTTGTGTATCCGGACTTATATGTTAGATAGTGGTCATGTGCAATATGTGTCTTTGTATTCGATCAGGCATCATTATTCTAGACAGACTCAAAATCCTGGTTTTCTTAAATACTGACCTGGACAATAACAGTCACTCCTTAACACGCATCCACTCCCCTTAACCATAGTAAACTCAATCATTTCAACATTTATCTTTGCATGTTTTAGATATATTCTACATAACCCATCATCAAGAAGTTTGAAAAAATTCAAAATCGGCCAACGATTGACCAATTTATTATGGATGTTAAATTTTTGGCAACCACAATTCAACTAATTTTCATGACAATCGCATGAATATTGATGATTTCATAAAGAAATCATGCTGACCAGGGCTATGATAGATTGTCAATGAATTGTCCGACTCAAGGAATAACGTTGTTAATAATTAGGTGTTACCAAGGCATGACATATTTGAGTTTGGGCCCGTGAGGCATAGGCGAGCAGAGAGCAGAAGCGGCCTTTGTTCTCCCCGATGTGAAGGCTGCTGTTAACAAACCATTGAAAACAACAGCAGAAATGACACCCACAGTACTTCAAGCTTATTTTGTAAGAAAACTGATGGTGATTTACAACAAAATATATATATTTATATATTCAGAATTGAATGGACTTCCTTCGAGTGTAAATAATAAAATTTGCGATACGACCATTAACAACGGAGAAACGACACGTTAACTTCCGATTTCGGTCCCGTTTAAACTTTGATTTGTTCGTAACCGGAAGTGACGCAAGCGATATCTATAAAAACTTATAATTCGGTTGATCACTATCCATGATAAAAATTTAACCCAATTTTTTAGACCATCGAACGCATATTGTCGATTTTACAAGCGGTCGAGAATTTCTTTAATAATTTTAGCTGTTTCAAAACTTTTACCTGCGATCATGAGAAAACTACGCATGATTCGGGCTGCAGCAGACGAAATACCATCATAAAATTTCAAAATCGACCCATTATTAATGAAGATATCGGGGTGTTAATGCATTTTGAGGGGCGTTTTTGGACTTTAAGCTTAGTTTGTGGGGAATATATTAAGAACATAGGATTAGATTAGTTTCAAGTTTGGAATAGCAAGGGCGATCGTCAGGTGAAAACATTTTCACAATACTACCATTTACGACGGAGATACGACATGTTACCTTCCAATTGCACTGCTGATTTGCATTTATTTTGCTCATAACTGGAAGTGACGTCATCGACATCCATAAAAAAACTCATCATTCGGTAGCATTCGTTAGTCACTTTCCCTTACAACATTGGACCCATTTTTAATGACCTTCGATCAAATACTGTCGATGTTATAAGTGATTTAAGAATGTTGTGTTGTGAAAAGTTGGCCAATAAACCAGGCTACAAGGAACTATAAACTGTTCCAAAGTCGCACCTTAATATAAGGTCAAGGTCAAAGCAAAACCTCTAGGTTCTGCCCATTATTGAGACCTACCATTTTAAAAAAATAGATTCTTTTTTAAAATTGCGACCTCTATCGCGAAACTACAATTGTTTACATGCAAACCCACAAACCAGTCTGACCAAGATAACTTGACGAATGCGAATTCGCCAAGTAACTAACTTCCACAGTATTAGTTCATTGTGTTCTCGTATAATTAATTTCCATACAATTTGTTGAATTCTTCCAAAATTAATAATTAAATTAGCCACAGTGAGTTATTTCACCATTACACCATTTTACGCTCATCGCTTTTTTCCATGTGGTTTTAGAGCGGAGTAATACTGTGAAAATGTAATTAATGTCATAGATTTATTCCATATTTAATACTTGTCATTTGATTTTAATATATTTCTTTCAACACCTTTAAGGCTGACTGAATTAGAAAAATACTATTCGAATAATTATTTTGACCTCATCTATCTTACCTATTATTATTATGCACATGAGCCAAGGGTGAAACAGTATCGGCGCATGTCCAAGCTACTCTGGGTTCATTCCAAATTCCAAAACAAATAATATCGGGCTCATGCCGTGCTGCACCTTTACTAATTATAACTCATATTCCAAACAAGGTAAATTTATGGTTGGGGAGGATGTTATTATATTATTCTGGCTCATCCGACATTAAAACCTTTCCCCCTAAATTATTAAGCGACATGCTTAGCATGGGTCAACCCCCGTCCGCGTGGTAGGGGTGTGACCCTGAAAGCCCATCCTGGCCTATCGTGTCGGCTGGTCAAAAGGTAGCGGGGGGCAAAGCCAGCAGCCCTGGGACCTTTATAAGCAGCGAGCCGCGGGTCAGTCAGAGAGAACTACCTAGCCAAAAGAAGAGAATTATCTAGTCGCGAAGTTCTGGCCGAGATCCCAGCAAAGCAACATAGTTAAAATTGAATAAACTACGGGACTATTACTCCTGGACTATTCTGTGGCTTGTCACCACTCCAACAACAACAAGCACCCAGTAACAGAACAACAACGAAGGAGCAACGCTGCAAGGAAAGCCTAGAAATTATAGTATAAGACTATACGTATTTTGTCATCATCACATCGACATTATCCTGTAAAGACATAACTGAATGGTACAACCATCTACAATAACTGGAGCATCGTTTAACAGCAGGCATTAATTATCGATTATGTTCGCGCGACCATAATGTTTAAAGATGTCAAACGATATATTCAATGGCAGCATTTGTTTGAGGAGATAAGTTGTAAATTCACGGACATCAAACCTTATTCAACATGGAAACGAACCAGCTGATGGCGTACCTGTACACCAATCAATAGGCTCCAACAGCAGGTGTCCACGGCAGTCATCAGATGCCCTGTTATGCAATGTTATGACATGCGTGTCCAGGTAATACACATAGCGGTCTATAAACATTGCTTTGTGAAATAATCAAGCTGCCATTGATTGCGAATTCGCCAAGTTAACAAGCTGCCATTGATTTTCGAAATAATCAAGTTGCATTTAATGCGAAGTAATCGACCTGCCATTTATTTGTGAAATAATCAAGCTGAATCCTTATATCAAGCTAGGGGATCTGATGCTATCATAACTTCGATTTGATTCAGGGGCTTCTTATTTCACGGAAACTCCATGGATATGGAGTGATGCACGCTGAAACGTTACCCCTTCTCTACCTGTGCCTTGGTTTCGCAGAGGGCTCCGTCTCAATGTTTTCGATGGAGCGGTGATATTCTTCGTCTTGTGGTCATAATCTGATCGCAGTAGAGTTAGATGTAGACTTTATTTTTACTTCGAGATTTCAAATTCGTTAGAGTGTTTTCAACCAATAATTAACTTTGTTGATAACATCTGAGTTGGATTAGTTTAGTGATGCTGCAGAGGCGTCGTCTCGTAGTACGATCGCTGGGTGGGAGGGTGTGTGTTAAGGTTGAGAAAAGCCTGTTCCCGGGGCGTAGTGATAAAACAGTGTCGCCTTTCGACCCACAGGATGTTGGTTCGATGCCATGGTGTGAAACAAGGTGCAATATCAGTCATGAGTATAGTATGGCTTCATGAATGAATAGTTATATATTTTTCTGGTTTTATAGGCATTGACTCATTGAATGCACGTATATGGGCGATTTAATACGCCTATCTGTGGGTTCCGGATGTGGAATGGGGCCATCGTCAGCGCCTGCGATGTAAGGGCAACTTGTAGGGGGTTGTGTCGGTGGACGATGGGACCCAGGTGGTGGAAGGGGTCGGTCTTCGAGAAATCGGTTATATTAGCATCCTTTGTAACCTTCTTGTTCCAGTTTATCTTCATCCACACATGTTTCTGTCATTTTACCATTTATCCAGGATAGCGGTTGCTCATTAAGGTCAATCTGATCTGTTCATATCAACTCCACCTTTGCAGGCACCGTATAACACCTTCGTAATTGGTGTGTCGTTAAAACCTGTACTTACATACGTACTTGCTTTAATCAGGGAAAGAATGTGTCAGAGAAGTAGCGACACATGAGTGACTGTGAAATCTATGCATGGTTACGTATATGATGCATCATATCCACATTAAACAAAACTATTGATTTGTAAATGGCTATGATCGTTTGCAGAGAGATTTAACGAGGAACGATCCATCGGACGTGTCCTAATAAGTTCGGCTGCATACAATTTTGGCATTTAGTCATAGCCACACATGCCGAGGAGGGCCTATATAAGTGTTCCTCAAGCTACCTTAGTTGCTGTGGGGCGACCAAAATGGAGCATCATGCCCACATCGTCCCGGCATCGTCAGCGTCATTATGCGTAGGAATATATTCTTTGTATGAAGCGTATGTTTATCAACAATTAACCTGGAACCTCGGACTCTCCCATGCATTACATATATAAGTAAGAAGTAAGCATCCATCGTGAAAGTAAACAAGACGATTTTTTATATATTTGATAATTACAACTTTAATATGTTTAGGGTGCACTGTCCTACAGTGCACGTATTTACAATGCTAGTCATTGGATGCCAAACTAAATATATCATTGCCTTGCTAATTTCACATATAACATTCGTGACGCGTTTATTGTTTTGGACATATTCGAGATCGAATTCATATGAAAGTTATATATAAGTTAATCCAAGCAGATTACATTCGGATCATTAGCAGACGTCACAGTTCTTGCTCTTCGTGTGAGACTGGCATGGTATGTAAGAGCCTCTTGGGCCAGAAGACGATTGGTAATACCCATAGGGTACTGAGGACATCCGACGCAGTTGCCAGGTAAAATGAATCAGCAAACACGTGACTGGCATCATATATCCATCCTGAAAGCAGATGAATCCGGGTTGATTTCATATTACTTCCATGCCATCATTCATGTTATCATGGTGAGCGTCAACCGAATTATAAATATTTTGGAGAAGTCGCTGACGTCATTTCCGGTCACGAACTAATCAGATTTTAAATGGGACTAAAAGTTGAAGTTATCGCGTCTATTCTCCGTCGTGAATGGTCGTATTGTGAATTGGTTTACTCTCGAAGGAAGCCCATTCAATTCTGAACTTATGACTAATTCATGTCTGATATAAATAACCGACAGTTGTCTCACAAAGTAAGTTTGAAGTACTGTGGGTGTCATTTCTGCAGGCTCTTCACTGGTTTGTTTACAACAGCCAGCCTCTCGTTCTGCACCAAGGATGACGCTGCTCCGCGCTCGGCTCGCGGGGCGCGGCAAGTATGGCACGCCGCGGTACTATTTCCTTGTGTCAGCCAAATCATTGCCAATTTATCATGGACCCGGAAAACATGATTCCTATAATAAATTTGATTTTATATAAGATCATCATTATACATGGTCTAGTTGAATTGTAGCTGCCAAAAATTTAAAATCCTTTCAAAACTGAGTCAAATATGGGCCGATTCTGAAAACATCTTGATAAGTTCGCCAAGTTCTCCCATGCATTTAAAGGTCAACTACAAAGATTTTTTTTATTCCATTTTTCCAAAGTTCTATGTTTTAAAAGGGAATCGTGACCAAAATAAGGTGACTGCGCGCTTTTTTTCTTTAAGAAAAATGATTTTTAAATGTATATTTCCCACGTCGAATCTGACAAGATACCGCTCGGTAAAATTCGTGAATTTCCGAACAGTGACGTCATTCAGGTTGTTTGCGAATATTCATCGCCATCTTTAGCCTTCCCGGTTGGTTGACAGCGTGTGACTAACTCGTCTTTCTTCACGGTCTGGTGCGTTTCTTGGTGTGGATTATACCTTATTGTTGTGCGTTTGGTTGTCGGAACAATGTGAAGTCAGGCGTGATTTTTTTTTTGTTTCTAAAAGACATATGCGCCGCATATGGGTGTCGAAAGTCAAGCGTAAACACTGGAGTCCTTGCCCTTATTGTTATAGTTATACGACAGTTCTATGTTCTGACCATTTCGAGAAAAGTGCTTATGAGACTGACCCAGAGCTGCTCAAAAGTCCAGGATTTCGTAAGAAACCTAGGCTCCGAAATGGTATTGGCAGCTGAGCAGATAGATAAATCAAGTGACAGTGGTGAATCACAGACTGAGGTGTCACACTCAAGTACTGCCGACGTCGGCTAGGCGAAGAAACTTCGCCTGTCAGCGTCCGCGCTGTTTGCTACACCAGGGGCGAGTGCCTTGCCGTCTGCCGACCATGAAGCTTGCTCTCACTTGTCATAAGGGGTGAAGGCAAATGTTTTGGTGAGTGTCACAAGGCAACTGCATTATTATATATGGTGAAATGCATTGGCAGGGATAACTTCTGTTGTATGTTTCCATGTGTCTTTTCAGAGTCAATTTGTAAACATTGACATCATTAAAGGCTATGATGAATGAAATTGTAGCATACTTATTGTATTGATACCATAGATGGCTGACAAGTCTCTACAAACACAGAGTTCTATCTTTCCTGGGATAAAGAAATATTCAAGAGGTACCCAAGTTGGCCCATCTCACCAAAGGTGTCACCAGGGGCACCCAATATGAGCCCTAGGAGGAATCTGGTGGACTGGTGGACAGCGATGATGAGATGGAAACTGACCCTATGACTTCACTGACGAAGTGATGATGCTGAGATGGAAACTGATGATGACATGGCGTTTGAAGAACTGTTAGGTAAATGTTGTTTTGTTTGTAGTGTAATCACAGGGTTTTATTTGATGGAAGAAAAATTTAGCTCACAGAATGCTTATATACAGTGGTGTTGATCTGGAGGATGGCCCTAGTCAGAATCAAAGATTCTGGGGGAGTTTTGCTTGTTTTGAACAAATCAGCGTGAATGGACACAGTAAGATGTGGGATTGCCAATTTTTTACAGGAGCTATGCCCGCAGGGAATTTGTTTATGGCTTCAGGGATTTTTGTTAGTGGCAGTAATGCTATTAGAACACTGAACATGTTCAGGTATGGGAAAATCCCAAGCCTGTCAAAGTACCAATTTCTTTTGGTGTGAACATGCATTAATCTAAAATGAAACACATGTTATTTTGACATTTATTACCAAAACCTGAATAAGTTTCATTTGCACAAACATTGTTACCCAATTAAAAATTGGCATATAATATAACTTACTTATTATATGACTATCATAAAAATATGAATATCATTGATTTGCTTCAGACTATGTACATCAGGTGCTTGATCTAAGGCAAAAATATCCAAGCTACAGACTTGCTGAGGTCCTTGCAGATGACAGGACTGTCCCACCACCTATTGCCTCCCAGTACGAGAAACCTGAAAAGGATCTTCTCGTAGGTGCTCACAGGTGTCGATTCAACCTGACCAAGAAATCTTCCGCTCCATTGTACATAACCTGTATATTTGCCGCCCGGGTCAGGGAAGGATTTTCTAACAGCTGTTACCACACAGGCTGCCAGCACTTTCCTGTTTCTTTTGCCCAGTCTGTGCCATATCCAGAGTGTAAACTGTCGGTAAACTAGATACCTGAATAATCTGAAGCAATATGTCAATTAGTTGTCTATGGTTTTAAAATAAGTTGTATAGCTAAAAAACAATTGTCATTTGTCAACCATTCCCTCACTTCATAATTTTATTGTAAGCTCTGCCTCTGGATTTCATGTAACTGGCATTATTTATTCTTGGCTATGTAAAATATATTGTAGTTCATCAATATGAACACTGAATATTTTACACAGTGGAATTAATGTTCCCTTTGTAATAAATATGATACCATCCTTTTTGGTAGCAATAATGGCTAACTTACTCATTGTAGAGACCTCATCTCCAACAGGTCTGTCCATTTGAATAGATTCAAATTTGGACACTTCCAGCACATTTTTATTCATGCAGCTAGCCAGGAATCTGGGATGCTTGGTGATGCATGTCCATTCGTCCGTTAGAGCCATCACTCTCTCCAAACTTCTGTGGCTGCGTCCATTGGGATGCAGTAATGACATCTACACCTAAGTTAGAGAAGTAATTAAAGAGTCATTATATTTATATTTGTGGTACAATGTATGAATATAAAAGGAAAATACTTTATAAACTGCATGCAAACATCTGTCCACAATATTCAATGTGCTCAGGGTACAATGACAAAGCTACATTCACTAGCCAAGTACTATTTGTTGTAGTAGTTTAGCTCCGGTCGTAACGGTAACATGAATTTATACCTCAGACGTCTTGTAGGGCTATAGTAGTTAGGTCTGTCAACATACCATCCTCAACGTAAAGAATGTGTAAATTTATTGGGTAAATGAAACTAACGATATTTTTTTACCAGTTAATATAGTTCAATAAAGCTTGGGAAGGGTATTCTAAAACTTACCATTCATCGAAATCTTTTGTTGATTCTTCATCCGAAGCGGACCCTTGAGTTAGACTTAATTAGAGCTCCCGGTGTCATTTCGTAGTGTGACTTGGATTTTTCAACTCCCGTCCGTATTGTCTCAAATAAATAGTCATGGACATGATTTGCCACAATGTTATGCTATGGGGATTCGTAAACTTCACCAGAAGACGACATGGCTTATCAAAACGGTGTAATTTTAAAATCCAAACAATTTTTTTTTTCGCTTCGCTCGCTCGCTCGCAGTCAAATTCTCTTGGAGACAGCGCAGCAGGAATGACGTCACGCAACGTGCACCTAGCGGCCAACTGAGGCAAAATGGCATCGAGAAGATGGCTTCGTATTTTCTTCCGAATGAAACCTTATCGGTGGATTTTTAGTACTTATGCATTCCGTTGCAATGAATTATGGGTCCCCGTTGGTTTATGAGTTATTAATCTTCAGTTTGAAACACATTATAAAGAAATGATGAAAATCGTTGAAGTTGACCTTTAACTTGCGTTTAACGTTGGTTATCTTATGAATCAATGCTTGTTAACTTTTTCTTGTCTCGCAACACAGAACGCATTTTTCAATATATTTTTGTAATTATTGCTTTAGATTGAAAAAAGATACTCAGAACCCCAAGGTATTATTTTGACCTTGATTTTAAACTAAGGTCAAGGTCATCGAATGAAATATTAGACCAGATACAGTTTGCCAAGTTCTCCCATGTCCCCCTGGGTTTCTCGGCTTAACGTTGGTTAGCTTCTGAATAAATATTCAAGGTTGTTTGTCTCGTGATACAGATCACAATTTTCAATATATTTTCGAAATTATTTTTTACAATAAACGTAAACTGAGGTCAAGGTCATTGAAACAAATGTTAAATCATCTCCCTTGAAAATAATTCGATCGTAAAAACTATTACAGATTATTGTAGCAAATAGAATTGTAAGCGTTTTCTATTTATACAACTAATTATAAGATTTCCATGACGATAAGGCTTATGATGATAATAATGATGCCAATGACGATTTTGTGTATTGAAGATAATTCTGAACATAACCTTAATGATTATAATGGTGATGATGGTGGTTATGATTAAAAAATGTCGTCTAGGTTCCCTCATTTACCCATATACCTATTTCGTTTAACCTTGGTCAGCTTCTAAATAAAACTATCAAGCGCTTATAAAATCGTAAATAATGGCCCAATGGTCACCAGAATAGGACATCTATATAGAGGCTTGGTGGGCTGTTTAAATTATTACATGCATTTGTGTATCCCCATTTGATCAGTCTGCTAACAAGTGAATCCGGGGCATGCTACAAGCTCACGATTATAATATTCAAAAGGACTCATCTGTGAATATAGGTATATTGATGATTATACCATACAGAGAGTATGCCAGAGAGCGACAAAGCTGATGAGATAATAAATGAGATAACATCGTTAATGCTACTATGTTAGCACATCTTCCAGATAAGACTGATAACTTAAAGAGAGCGCATAATTAATGTTGTCATATATGGAATGTGAGGTGTATGCTATATTTGTCTTGTCATTGTATTTAAAACAGAATGTCTCATAGTATATATCTACCCCATGTTGTAATATCTCACATCGCACCACATTCCAGTGTATTCGAGTCACGTCCTCTTTAGTGATCACCCTCAACTGAAGAGTTGTCGATCAACTGAAGATTTCCGTGTATGTCTTGGTCGATCAGCTTTATTTCAGGATCGTTAACTTCAAATATCGTTTAAGAAAAGCATTCAAAGTTAGTATGCACTAAACTGCTTTATTGCGTACCTTATCGGCGACGCTTGACATCAGCCCGCGTTATACAATGTGTGCTAGTTTTATCAACATCAAACATTCCTGAATATCTCCTGTGAGATCAAACGATTTCATGCAGACATAAAATGAATGATTATAACAGGGATCACTGCACCATTGCATTTATAGTTAAGAATCTGCATTTTTAGTATGTGTTCTTGAGTAAGCTATGTATGTCGGCACGTAAGAGCAGTTGAAGATTCTGGTCAACATTACAGCAAAATAATATATTGTTTGTGCAGCCTATCATACTCGCTCTGGTCATATAATAGATGCAAGTGGCAGCTAAAACAGTCATTCATCCCCCCAAGTATTTAGTATTCAGCGACTATTCATTCAATGGATGGAAACACCATCAGCTTTATCGCAGGTAAAATGCAATATGCAGTGCTGTAATATAGCGTGTAATCGATACTCACTACAACACACACATCACCTGTCATCTATATTCACTGTAGCCCAGATAAGATATCCTCTACACCCAGCATTAGTCAAACAACCAATCATTGAATTCTCAGATGATAAATATCAATATTGGTCAATTATGAATCGATTTTGAAATTTTCTTCCTCATGCATTTCGCCAAGTTCCCACATGTACCCCTGGGCCTCCAATATAGGGCGTTTATACTTCTATGATTAGCGTTGGACATATATCATTGAACGATTGGTTTATAGTCCTGTTCCAAGACTTATCTGATACCACATTTTGTCTGGTATTAATCTTTTCCATCTTGACCTATTGCGACAGATACAGTATCGTGTTGTTTTGATGCAAATGTTTATGACCCATCAGATGCCAGGGATATTGCTGGGGATATTCACTACGAAGCTAATTTTGATTTTGTCTCCGTTTGTGTTTTTATGCGCATGTCTGAGTTAATGCATCGTTTTACAGTTGTTTCCATCGTTACTGTCATTGTGCCTTTGGCTGCACTTCTCAAGGATAAGAAGTTGATTTCTACAGATAATATCAGAGTGATTTGGGTCAGAAGGCATTCTTTGATAACCTGATTTCTTCACTGATTATAGTGGTGTCCGATGTATTAATTCAGTCACGGGCTATGTTGAAGATTTGCTCTTTAGATGACGCAAAGTGATTGGAGCTATTGTGGGCGTATTGACAAGGTTATGCATCGTTTACGATTATGTTCATCGAATGATATTTTGGAAGTCAATTGGGTCGTTATTATTTGGCTTTGTGTTATGACCCTATGACCCTGATGTAAGTTATGCCCTAAATGCAAGTATTGTGTAGGGGTTGTGGTCAAGCTTTAACGGTTGTCATCGTAATAGCGCAAACTGAGTTGTAATAATCACCATCAAGCGTTAAATCAATGATAGCAGTGTTAATTGGCTCCTCGACACCTTCTCTCTGTAGCAATCTAGTTATGGATCGTCGTGGCGGTTTTATTACAGGGACCATGAAGTGAAGATCAGAGTGCCTTCCTTCTCAAGCATAATTAACATAGTTTATTTAAGTTTACATTTGAATAATTGACCAAGTTATTATGGATTCTACATTTTGGCAACCACAATTCATTCAATTTTCATGACAATCGCATGTATATTGATGATTTTATAAGCAATCAAATTTATTAAAGAAATCATGCTGTCAGGGGCCATGATATACTGACGATGATCTGGCTGACTCAAGGAAAAGCTTAATTAATTGAATAAACCGCCAGGCGAGCAGAGAGCAGAGGCGACCTTTGTTCAGCGCGGGTGTTGTTAACAAGCTAGCAGAAGTGACAACCGGTGTACTTCAAGCTTACTATGTGAGAAAACTGTCGGTTATTTACAACAGACAATCGTAAGTAATGTGTTCAGAATTAAATGGGCTTCCTTCGAGTGTAAACCAATTCACGATACCACCATTCACGATGGACAAACGACGATTTCAATATCATTTCAACTTTGATTCATTCGTGACCGAAAATAACGTTCCCCCAAAAACTATAAATCGGTTGACGCTCTCCATGATTACATTCGACCCACGTTTTATGACCATCGAACATATTGTCGATTTTATAAGCGATCGAAAATTTCTTGCCAATTTTAGCTGTTTTGCGAACTTTTACCTGCGATTCGTGAGAAAACTACGCATAATTCGTGCTGACATTAGAGCAAACGAAATTTTACTAGAAGAATTACGAACAAATTCATGGAAAAAATTTCAAAATCGACCCAGTATTATCAAACATATAGGGGTGTTAATGCATTTTTGGGTGGCGTTTTTGGACTTTAAGCTCATTTTGTGAGACAACTATTAAAAATAAAATTAGATGTATTTTTTTTACGATACGACCATTAACGATGGAGAAACGACGTGTTAACTTCCGATTGCACCGCAGAATTACATGTTTTGGTTCGTAACCGCATGTTACGCGATTGACATCCATAAAATAAACCCTATCATTCGATAGATACTGCCCCTTACAACATTTGACCCAATTTTATAACCATTCATCGAATATTGTCCATTTTATAAGCGATTGAAAAATGTGGTAATCCAATACCTCAAATTTTCGAGTGAGGGCTAAGGGGTGAAATATTTGTTCCTGATATTTGTTGCGAAAAGTTGACCAATAAACCAGGCTACATCCACTATAAACTTTATCAAAATCGCTCAGTAGGTTAAGATGATATCAAGGATTGAAAAATTTACAACATCTGGGTTCTGCGCATCATTGGTTCGGCTCAGTTAAAAAGTACAATTCGACCTGTATCGCGTGCCAAATGGGGCTATCGTCAGCGCCTGCGTTGTAAGCGTAACTTGTAGGGGGTTGTGTCGGTGGAAGGTGTCGGTCTTTAGGAAATCGGTTATACATTAGCATCTTTTGTCACCTTCTTGTTCCAGTTTATCTTCATCCACACATGTTTCTATCATTTTACCATTTATCCAGGATAGCGGTTGCTCATTAAGGTTAATCTGATCAGTTCATATCAACTCCACCTTTGCAGGCTCCGTATAACACCTTCGTAATTGGTGTGTCGTTAAAACCTGTACTTACATACGTACTTGCTTTAATCAGGGGAAGAATGTGTCAGAGAAGTAGCGACACATGAGTGACTGTGAAATCTATGCATGGTTACGTATATGATGCATCATATCCACATTTAACAAAACTATTGATTTGTAAATGGCTATGATCGTTTGCAGAGAGATTTAACGAGGTACGATCCATCGGACGTGTCCTAATAAATTCGGCAGTGTCCAGGCTTTTGGTAAATTTTATCCAAATTACTTCTAAGACAAAACCAACTGAGCTTATATCCTTGGACGATTCTAGTCCGATCAATGGCCCAGCTTTATCTCATTTATCAACCCAACATAATGCTGCACAGCAAAGGTCCGTACTACCTAGGCTTTAACCTTTAACCTTCACGCAGCATAAAAAGCACAACCTTGTAGTATCTGATAAGCAAGACGCATTATCCATGAGAGGGGCCATCAGGCTAAGCCGTTTTGGAAAATGGGTCAGTTTTTGAATATGGGGCTAAGCATACAATTTTGGCATTTAGTCATAGCCACACATGCCGAGGAGGGCCTATATAAGTGTTCCTCAAGCTATCTTAGTTGCTGTGGGGCGACCAAAATGGAGCATCATGCCCACATCGTCCCGGCATCGTCAGCGTCATTATGCGTAGGAATATATTCTTTGCATGAAGCGTATGTTTATCAACAATTAACCTGGAACCTCGGGCTCTCTCGTGCATTACATATATAAGCAATTAGTAAGCATTTACCGTGAAAATAAACAAGACGACTGTTTATATATTTGATAATTACAACTTTAATATCGTTTAGGGTGCACTATCCTACAGTGCACGTATTTACAGTGCTAGTCATTGGATGCCAAACTAAATATATCATTGCCTTGCAAATTTCACATATAACATTCGTGTCGCGTTTATTGTTTTGGACATATTCGAGATCGAATTCATATGAAAGTTATATATAAGTTAATCCAAGCAGATTACATTCGGATCATTAGCAGACGTCACAGTTCTTGCTCTTCGTGTGAGACTGGCATGGTATGTAAGAGCCTCTTGGGCCAGAAGACGATTGGTAATACCCATAGGGTACTGAGGACATCCGACGCAGTTGCCAGGAAAAATGAATCAGCAAACACGTGACTGGCATCATATATCCATCCTGAAAGCAGATGAATCCGGGTTGATTTCATATTACTTCAATGCCATCATTCATGTTATCATGGTGAGCGTCAACCGAATTATAAATATTTTGGAGAAGTCGCTGACGTCATTTCCGGTTACGAACTAATCAGATTTTAAATGGGACTAAAAGTTGAAGTTATCGCGTCTATTCTCCGTCGTGAATGGTCGTATTGTGAATTGGTTTACTCTCGAAGGAAGCCCATTCAATTCTGAACTTATGACTAATTCATGTCTGATATAAATAACCGACAGTTGTCTCACAAAGTAAGTTTGAAGTACTGTGGGTGTCATTTCTGCAGGCTCTTCACTGGTTTGTTTACAACAGCCAGCCTCTCGTTCTGCACAAAGGATGCCGCTGCTCCGCGTTCGGCTCGCGGGACGCGGCAAGTATGGCACGCCGCGGTACTATTTCCTTGTGTCAGCCAAATCATTGCCAATCTATCATGGACCCGGAAAACATGATTCCTTTAATAAATTTGATTGTATATAAGATCATCATTATACATGGTCTAGTTGAATTGTAGCTGCCAAAAATTTAAAATCCTTTCAAAACTTAGTCAAATATGGGCCGATTCTGAAAACATCTTGATAAGTTCGCCAAGTTCTCCCATGCATTTAACTTGCGTTTAACGTTGGTTATCTTATGAATCAATGCTTGTTAACTTTTTCTTGTCTCGCAACACAGAACGCAATTTTCAATATAGTTTTGTAATTATTGCTTTAGATTGAAAAAAGATACTCAGAACCCCAAGGTATTATTTTGAACCCGATTTTAAACTAAGGTCAAGGTCATCGAATGAAATATTAGACCAGATACAGTTTGCCCAGTTCTCCCATGTCCCCCTGGGTTTCTCGGCTTAACGTTGGTTAGCTTCTGAATAAATATTCAAGGTTGTTTGTCTCGTGATACAGATCACAATTTTCAATATATTTTCCAGAGGTTTTGTTTTGATCTTGAACGTAAACTGAGGTCAAGGTCATTGAAACAAATGTTAAATCATCTCCCTTGAAAATAATTCGATCGTAAAAACTATTACAGATTATTGTAGCAAATAGAATTGTAAGCGTTTTCTATTTATACAACTAATTATAAGATTTCCATGACGATAAGGCTTATGATGATAATAATGATGCCAACGACGATTTTGTGTATTGAAGATAATTCTGAACATAACCTTAATGATTATAATGGTGATGATGGTGGTTATGATTAAAAAATGTCGTCTAGGTTCCCTCATTTACCTATATACCTCTTTCGTTTAACCTTGGTCAGCTTCTAAATAAAACTATCAAGCGCTTATAAAATCGTAAATAATGGCCCAATGGTCACCAGAATAGGATATCTATATAGAGGCTTGGTGGGCTGCTTAGATTATTACATGCATTTGTGTATCCCCATTTGATCAGTCTGCTAACAAGTGAATCCGGGGCATGCTTTGGCTTAATGGCGCTACAAGCTCACGATTATAATATTCAAAAGGACTCATCTGTGAATAAATGTATATTGATGATTATACAATGCAGAGAGTATGCCAGAGAGCCACAAAGCTGATGAGATAATAAATGAGATAACATCGTTAATGCTGCTATGTTAGCACATCTTCCAGCAAGAACTGATAACTTAAAGAGTGCGCATAATTAATGTTGTCATATATGGAATGTGAGGTGTATGCTATATTTGTCTTGTCATTGTATTTAAAACAGAATGTCTCATAGTATATATCTACCCCATGTTGTAATATCTCACATCGCACCACATTCCAGTGTATTCGAGTCACGCCCTCTTTAGTGATCACCCTCAACTGAAGAGTTGTCGATCAACTGAAGATTTCCGTGTATGTCTTGGTCGATCAGCTTTATTTCAGGATCGTTAACTTCAAATATCGTTTAAGAAAAGCATTCAAAGTTAGTATGCACTAAACTGCTTTATTGCGTACCTTATCGGCGACGCTTGACATCAGCCCGCGTTATACAATGTGTGATAGTTTTGTCAACAACAAACATTCCTGAATATCTCCTGTGAGATCAAACGATTTCATGCAGACATAAACCGAATGATTATAACAGGGATCACTGCTCCATTGCATTTATAGTTAAGAATCTGCATTTTTAGTATGTGTTCTTGAGTAAGTTATGTATGTCGGCACGTAAGAGCAGTTGAAGATTCTGGTCAACATTACAGCAAAATAATATATTGTTTGTGCAGCCTATCATACTCGCTCTGGTCATATAATAGATGCAAGTGGCAGCTAAAACAGTCATTCATCCCCCCAAGTATTTAGTATTCAGCGACTATTCATTCAATGGATGGAAACACCATCAGCTTTATCGCAGGTAAAATGCAATATGCAGTGCTGTAATATAGCGTGTAATCGATACTCACTACAACACACACATCACCTGTCATCTATATTCACTGTAGCCCAGATAAGATATCCTCTACACCCAGAATTAGTCAGATGATAAATAACAATATTGGTCAATTATGAATCGATTTTGAAATTTTCTTCCTCATGCATTTCGCCAAGTTCCCACATGTACCCCTGGGCCTCCAATATAGGGCGTTTATACTTCTATGATTAGCGTTGGACATATATCATTGAACGATTGGTTTATAGTCCTGTTCCAAGATTTATCTGATACCACATTTTGTCTGGTATTAATCTTTTCCATCTTGACCTATTGCGACAGATACAGTATCGTGTTGCTTTGATGCAAATGTTTATGACCCATCAGATGCCAGGGATATTGCTGGGGATATTCACTACGAAGCTAATTTTGATTTTGTCTCCGTTTGTGTTTTTATGCGTATGTCTGAGTTAATGCATCGATTTACAGTTGTTTCCATCGTTACTGTCATTGTGCCTTTGGCTGCACTTCTCAAGGATAAGAAGTTGATTTCTACAGATAATATCAGAGTGATTTGGGTCAGAAGGCATTCTTTGATAACCTGATTTCTTCACTGATTATAGTGGTGTCCGATGTATTAATTCAGTCACGGGCTATGTTGAAGATTTGCTCTTTAGATGACGCAAAGTGATTGGAGCTATTGTGGGCGTATTGACAAGGTTATGCATCGTTTACGATTATGTTCATCGAATGATATTTTGGAAGTCAATTGGGTTGTTATTATTTGGCTTTGTGTTATGACCCTATGACCCTGATGTAAGTTATGCCCTAAATGCAAGTATTGTGTAGGGGTTGTGGTCAAGCTTTAACGGTTGTCATCGTAATAGCGCAAACTGAGTTGTAATCACCATCAAGCGTTAAATCAATGATAGCAGTGTTAATTGGCTCCTCGACACCTTCTCTCTGTAGCAATCTAGTTATGGATCGTCGTGGCGGTATTATCACAGGGACCATGAAGTGAAGATCAGAGTGCCTTCCTTCTCAAGCATAATTAACATAGTTTATTTAAGTTTACATTTAAATAATTGACCAAGTTATTATGGATTCTACATTTTGGCAACCACAATTCATTCAATTTTCATGACAATCGCATGTATATTGATGATTTTATAAGCAATCAAATTTATTAAAGAAATCATGCTGTCAGGGGCCATGATATACTGACGATGATCTGGCTGACTCAAGGAAAAGCTTACTTAATTGAATAAACCGCGGCATCCCATAGTTGCTGGTGACCCGTCAGGCGAGCAGAGAGCAGAGGCGACCTTTGTTCAGCGCGGGTGTTGTTAACAAGCTAGCAGAAGTGACAACCGGTGTACTTCAAGCTTACTATGTGAGAAAACTGTCGGTTATTTACAACAGACAATCGTAAGTAATGTGTTCAGAATTAAATGGGCTTCCTTCGAGTGTAAACCAATTCACGATACCACCATTCACGATGGACAAACGACGATTTCAATATCATTTCAACTTTGATTTATTCGTGACCGAAAATAACGTTCCCCCAAAAACTATAAATCGGTTGACGCTCTCCATGATTACATTCGACCCACGTTTTATGACCATCGAACATATTGTCGATTTTATAAGCGATCGAAAATTTCTTGCCAATTTTAGCTGTTTTGCGAACTTTTACCTGCGATTCGTGAGAAAACTACGCATAATTCGTGCTGACATTAGAGCAAACGAAATTTTACTAGAAGAATTACGAACAAATTCATGGAAAAAATTTCAAAATCGACCCAGTATTATCAAACATATAGGGGTGTTAATGCATTTTTGGGTGGCGTTTTTGGACTTTAAGCTCATTTTGTGAGACAACTATTAAAAATAAAATTAGATGTATTTTTTTACGATACGACCATTAACGATGGAGAAACGACGTGTTAACTTCCGATTGCACCGCAGAATTACATGTTTTGGTTCGTAACCGCATGTTACGCGATTGACATCCATAAAATAAACCCTATCATTCGATAGATACTGCCCCTTACAACATTTGACCCAATTTTATAACCATTCATCGAATATTGTCCATTTTATAAGCGATTGAAAAATGTGGTAATCCAATACCTCAAATTTTCGAGTGAGGGCTAAGGGGTGAAATATTTGTTCCTGATATTTGTTGCGAAAAGTTGACCAATAAACCAGGCTACATCCACGATAAACTTTATCAAAATCGCTCAGTAGGTTAAGAGGATATCAAGGATTGAAAAATTTACAACATCTGGGTGCTGCGCATCATTGGTTCGGCTCAGTTAAAAAATACAATTCGACCTGTATCGCGTGCCAAATGGGGCTATCGTCAGCGCCTGCGTTGTAAGCGTAACTTGTAGGGGGTTGTGTCGGTGGAAGGTGTCGGTCTTTGGGAAATCGGTTATACATTAGCATCTTTTGTCACCTTCTTGTTCCAGTTTATCTTCATCCACACATGTTTCTATCATTTTACCATTTATCCAGGATAGCGGTTGCTCATTAAGGTTAATCTGATCAGTTCATATCAACTCCACCTTTGCAGGCTCCGTATAACACCTTCGTAATTGGTGTGTCGTTAAAACATGTACTTACATACGTACTTGCTTTAATCAGGGGAAGAATGTGTCAGAAGTAGCGACACATGAGTGACTGTGAAATCTATGCATGGTTACGTACATGATGCATCATATTCCACATTTAACAAAACTATTGATTTGTAAATGGCTATGATCGTTTGCAGAGAGATTTAACGAGGTACGATCCATCGGACGTGTCCTAATAAATTCGGCAGTGTCCAGGCTTTTGGTAAATTTTATCCAAATTACTTCTAAGACAAAACCAACAGAGCTTATATCCTTGGACGATTCTAGTCCGATCAATGGCCCAGCTTTATCTCATTTATTCAACCCAACATAATGCTGCACAGCAAAGGTCCGTACTACCTAGACTTTAACCTTTAACCTTCACGCAGCATAAAAAGCACAACCTTGTAGTATCTGATAAGCAAGACGCATTATCCATGAGAGGGGCCATCAGGCTAGACGTTTTGGAATATGGGTCAGTTTTTTGAATATGGGGCTATGCATACAATTTTGGCACTTTGTCATAGCCACACATGCCGAGGAGGGCCTATATAAGTGTTCCTCAAGCTACCTTAGTTGCTGTGGGGCGACCAAAATGGAGCATCATGCCCACATCGTCCCGGCATCGTCAGCGTCATTATGCGTAGGAATATATTCTTTGTATGAAGCGTATGTTTATCAACAATTAACCTGGAACCTCGGACTCTCCCATGCATTACATATATAAGTAAGAAGTAAGCATCCATCGTGAAAGTAAACAAGACGACTGTTTATATATTTGATAATTACAACTTTAATATCGTTTAGGGTGCACTATCCTACAGTGCACGTATTTACAATACTAGTCATTGGATGCCAAACTAAATATATCATTGCCTTGCAAATTTCACATATAACATTCGTGTTGCGTTTATTGCTTTGGACATATTCGAGATCGAATTCATATGAAAGTCATATATAAGTTAAACCAAGCACATTACGTTCGGATCATTAGCAGACGTCACAGTTCTTGCTCTTCGTGTGAGACTGGCATGGTATGTAAGAGCCTCTTGGGCCAGAAGACGATTGGTAAGACCCATAGGGTACTTAAGACTGACGACGCAGTTGCCAGGTAAAATGAATTAGCATACACGTGACTGGCATCATATATCCATCCTGAAAGCAGATGAATCAAGTGTGATTTCATATTACTTCAATGCCAACTTAATTTTCTATTGTAAAAACCGAACAATACAAACGACTATTGTTGCTCTGAAGCAGAAAGTGCTCACCTGCGCATGGCGGTCCAATCAACAATCCGGCTGCCATGGCAACCATCAGTGTGCCATAACCGTAAGCGTAATGGTCTTTACCGACGACGAGCAGGCAGACTTCTGAGAGAATGGGACCATAGGCTGGAACGCTTGTCATTCCATGGATCACAGTACATACCATAAGGCCCTCGAATGAAGTCCACACAGTCATTAAAAAAGTCACAAGGGCACATATTCCGACACATAGAATGTACAAAGGAATGTGTGACTCAAAGCGTATCATGACCAGACTCATGAGAACGCGGCCGACGATAGAGACAAGACCGTGAGTGGACACGAGCATACTCGCCTGGACTTCATCTAAACCGCATGACTCCATTGCATATGCAACGATATGGGTGAAGAAGGTAAGGAAAGCAAGACATAGGAGCACAGCGCTAATGAAGAGAAGCCAAAATGAGATGCTACAATAGAAATGGAATCTTCGAGGGATGCCGTTGGGTAGTATGCCAGTGCGAGCTATGGTGCTGCGGATGGAGCGTACACTGGTTGAGCTCGCTAGCCAATCATTCTGATTCTTCGTCTCCCAATTACCATCTGAATGATATATATGCCCAGATTTAATGACTCTATTGTAATCTACTAAGTTCTGGTTGGGATCATGTTCCGCTGTACACATGGGTTGTTTTTGCAATTCTATTTCGTAGACAGACGGTTGTGAATTTGACATTTCTTCGCATTTGCACTTATAGTTTTGCATTTTAGCTAGACTGCTTGTGCTTACATATATATCTGGACTGAGAATTGATATGTTTTTGGAGCTTAAATATCCAGATGAGGCTTTCAGTCGTGAGCCACGTAGTTTTTGTAAATCGTCGGGGATACTGACTAGAATGTCCGCCTTTTCTGACACAACAGTTGTTACTTGGTTATTTAACACATCCGTTTGCAACCCTGGAATACTGGCTGGCTCCCTGACAAATGCACCCGCTAGCACAACATGCAGAGTAATGCCCGCGGTAATCAGCATGCTACCTCGCCAGCCGAATTGTTCAGTGACGTCAGCCACGATGAAGGGATATATAAACGTGCCGATGCCAATGCCGTTTAACACTATACTCTGCACGAGGGTGCGACTGGAGCCTGGGAAGTGTTGCACCACAGCTACCATCACCGTCAGAAAAACCAATCCGTATCCAAGCCCTGTAAAAACATAGCAATTGACAGTATTAAACAAAACGGATATCGAGGTGAAATCCATTAATTGCTACGACGCAGTTAGTCATAATCTTTGCGTCAATAGGTCTCAAATCAGGCCACTCCCTGGCGGTATTTGATTTAATTAAAAGAGTTAAATGACGGTTCCACTATGATATCTGCTACTGGTAGTATAGTACATTTGTCGCTAGAAAATTGTACCTGTTATAGCCCCAAACGCGAACATTATGACAATAAGATCGGTTGCCATGGAAGTGACAATGAATCCGGTGGTTGCTAGGAGACCCCCAAGCATTATTGTAAATCTCATGCCAAACTGGTGAATCAGCCAACTGGCCAGAGGTCCTGAAAAAAACCCGTATTAATTGGTTATACAGATAAAGTACATATAGATATCCATGCCTATTTCACACGATGTATGTTATGTTTACTACATGGATGAAGGGCCCCCATGTTGTAAAAACTCGTCTACGACAAAACTTGAAATTTTCAATTGACATCATTGGCGGCTAAAAGCGAGGTAAACACCCATGGAATGTCAAGCCATTTGTTAAGCAACGATGCATAACGTTTGGTGACCCCTAAGCACGCATTATGATTCGGTGAGTTTGGCGACAGAGCAGCAAAAGGGGCCACATAGCGATACATTACCCCTCAAAGAAAACTTCAACCGAAACAAGTTTAAAGGCTCTCATATATGTCAGGTTTTAAAGCGGGCACAAAGAACACACCCCACTCTACCCAGAACAACAAGCTGCAAAATATACGAAATGCTTAGACGAGTTATAACATATCGGGCCGAAGTTTAAACATTACAATGATAAAATCAATATTGCAGATCTTTACCACGAACTTACCTGCAGCACATGCGACTCCTTGGTTGATGGAGCCGACCCAGGAGGTGAGGCCGCTCCCGTTATTAAACACTTCCACAAATACCTTCTGAAATATGCCCACGCAGTATGCTATACCATAAGTGAGGAAGAGACACACGAAGAGTGCCCCCGCCAGCACCACCCGGTAGCACTGCGCCGCGTCTAGATTGATGCAGCGAATGTCAGGTAATGAGCGACCCATGTTTTCAATGAATCGACTGTCTACCTGCACGAAAAGCAGGTGTGTAAATATCAATTATGTTCCGATTTGCTGGACACAGTAGAAAAGGGGCCTTTTAAATGGATAACACAGGGCTATCAGATCAGAAGTTGCTATGACTTGTAATAAGATTAAACCGCACATGGAATGAACAATCAACGCTTTATACCTTTAAAAAACACAACTTACTTCGTCATTAAAACCGAGCCAATGCCGAACGAATGGGTCCACAGAATACAAAGTAGTCCGAAATTATGATGATCTCCCTCGCGATGACTTGTGCATCTCTTGTGGAGAACGACACTGATCTCACGTACCCGTATAATCACTTATTTGTCATGCCGTCGACATGCTCGCCATTACTGAGGCAGCGTTATTGGAGTGGTCAGAGGCGCGCGGAAGGTACGAGGTCGGCGCGCATGCAAGCAATGACGTGATAAACTACAGGGCTACCACTGTTTAGTAGGCCTCGCTTGGCAAGACGAGAGCAGCACAATGCTATCCGCACATCACAGCGGTACTCGGACATACACGTTTGCTTCTTGTCGAAAACCTTGTTCGAATATTACATTGATTCCACTTATTGGTCGAAGGAATAAACTCCGGGGCTTGATGCAGGTTTAGCCTCATGTATTTCTATAGCCCAGCCAGGGGTATTCGCTTTTGATTGATTCAATCCGTTTTGCAGGGAGGCTAGAATCGAGCTTCACAAGTGTTCGTTCATTTAAGGTCAATATCGACAACTGATTGCGCAGTGCTAGTCCGCATTGCAGGTTTATTTCAGAGATACGTCATCAAGCGTTTGTCAATGCGGGATTGTCACGTGCGAGTGCTTACGGTCGGGTCCAGGCCACTGATACAGACTTACTCTTCAAACGATATATAAATATATTCACATGAAGGTCTATTGTCAGCAAAGTGTAACGAGCAAAGAGTAGGGCGTTTCTTCAGATCAGTTATACCATACCCCTCATACTACCTTAATTATGTAGTCACGAGTGGGTGTGGGTGTGGGTGAATGTGCGTTTGTGTTTATGTGTGGGTGAGTATGTGTATCCGTGTGTATCTGTATGATTGTGCGTGAGTGTGTATTTGTTAATTTGTGTGTCCGCTTAATTGAGTGTTTGTGATTGTTTGTTAGAATGTGCAGGTGTATTTGTGAGTGAGTATGTAACTGTTCATATATATGTGTAAACGCATAGACGTGCGTGTTTTATAAATGTGTG
>CM067343.1:60360144-60407644 GCA_034190875.2 Urechis unicinctus | reverse complement strand
TTCTTTCACCTGTATAGCACGATGGCGATGTTGTAACTAACTTTGTGTCTTAAAATGGATGAGACGGCACCCAGATTTGTGGACTTGGAACAGACAACGAAGCTTATTGTTCGGTATAACCGAAATCCCAAAATCAAATCGATGTCTGGCTCGACTCTCGACCATCCCACACTGCATACAATTCGAGTTTACTCCCATGCAATATTGTTATGTGAGTGGTTTGGTCGCGGATTATACAGTCGTGGTTTATTGAGGTGTTGCCATCTTCTCTGCATGCTTGACGCTTATGATCGCAACAACAACTTCAATGGAGCGGAAGATGTTGGCCAGGAATACCGCATCAACACACCTGAGGGACCGAGTAATATCCCGAATGATTCTTTGTAAGCTTACCGGTTTATACAAATGTATTTGTATTACTGATAAATTATCAGTTATGAATGATTATCAGTAAGAATTTATTCACATTACCTCTGCATTTGTTTGAGTAAAAATTAAGCCAAGTTGAATATGCTTGTGTGTTCTAAGCCTATTGTATTTGTTTATTATCAGGTATAGGAACACCCTGCCACCTTGCATTGCTATGCCCAGGTGGCTGCATATATCCGCTTCCTCAATAAAGAACTTACCAAAGATGCAAAAGGACTTTTCGCTTAAAGATTCCTCAGCTCCCTGCGAGCTACCTCTGACCTTTACTCTGACCATTTTTTCATCAAAGGTAGATGCTGTGCGCAGATGGGGAAGTCTGTGGAGAATGAGGCTTATGTGGTTCTCTACATCCATGGCGTCATCAAGTGCCAGTGTGATTGTGGTGGAGGTATGGGCCCAGATGCACACTGTAAGCACGTGTGTGCTGTGCTCTGTGCACTTGTAGATTACAAAGTGTCTGGCCTTCCAGACGTTCCATCAGATCCCGAAGCCAGTAATATAGCTTGACACATGGAAGGATGCAAGAGACTGAATTCCTCCCAGTTCGGTAGGCTATGCACAGCCACAATCAAAACGGACATGGTCCCTATGGCAAAGTCACTGACCCGTGTCAATCAGATGGGGGCTCACAAGATGATATTGCGCCTATTGTAGCATACCTGGTCAGTGTGAACAATCAGCTGACCCTCAACAGCCAACACGACTACGTTTACCAGATTCAGGGCCAGTTGTTTTATTGTTCCTGTGACCCTTGATAATGACTTTATTTCTGCTATGGTTGCAAAGTTAGAGGTTGTTCAGGGACTACTCGAAACATGATGGGCTTGATTCCATGTATTTTCATAATTTCTGTAACTGAATTTGTGAAGTCTTGTGAACGGATTTTTTCCTAAAATAATTATTGACCTGCACCTCTAGTTGTATTTGATCTGTGTTGGAATGTATGATAAACTCATTGAAGTCCAAGGTGTTTTGTTGCTGGGTTCTTTAATATAAAAACATGAACTCAGTGAGAATCCAGTCCCAGTATTAACTTGTTTAATGAAAGAGACAAGCATTAGTAGGTTATAAAACAATTTTATCTTCACAATGTAAAGAGTACTTGAGTGAGGGATTATCATAAATCACATATATCAATTTATGGTATAAAACGACAACTATATAAGACCCCCGGGATTAGACCTTTCAGTGAGATTCATATAATATCACACCCTGCATTGCACATCCTTCGATACATCTGATATCCTCTCATCAACATTTTACAAACACCACACCTCACGTAAGGCAGTGATGGGGACAATGCGCAGCCGAAAGTTTCATATCATATAAACCGACAAAGATTATGACTGGACCTCACAGTGGTTAATTGGTTCCATTTTGAAAGTAAATTGACAGTGACAACCTTACCCTAAACAATTCGCCACCATCTATATCACGTGACAGCGTGACGTAGTGCCGACTGCGAGAATTCTTCGCGCGAGAATTCTTCGTGGAACAAAATGGAAACGAATATTGTGTAGTTACGCATCAATCGCGAAGTAAGCGTTCGGCCTATTGTGGGACCGCATTGCTCTGGAAGCCACCTATCGGGCAACGTGGTCTCTCAATAACAACAGCACACCTGTGACATCTGCCACTCCTAACGTGACGGTGTCAACCCATATGGTGTAGTCGGTTCTGTCAGTGAGAATCCCAATCGCGTGTGAAGTTCCGCACACGGAGGAATGAGGCGTGCTGGGCGCCCTTCTCTGCGCTCTGACATCGCTTCTGCTCCGTATGGTAGCTCCTCTGCACTCTGACATCGCTTCCGCTCTCATACCTCTTCCGATCCGTATGGTAGCTCCTATGCGCTCTCATACGTCTTCCTCTCCGTATGGTAGCTCCTCCGCACTCTGACATCGCTTCCGCTCCGTATGGTAACTCCTCTGCGCTCTCATACCTCTTCCGATCCGTATGGTAGCTCCTCCGCAATCTGACATCGCTTCCGCTCCGTATGGTATATATATATATATATATATATATATATATATATATATATATATATATATATATATATATATATATAGATATATATAGATAGATATATATATATATATATATATATATATATATATATACTCTATATATAGATATATCTTTTATATATATATAAATTTAGATATATATATTGCTTTAATTACTTTAATTATGTAAATATATATATGTATATATATATATGCATGTATATATAAGTATATATATATATATATATATATATATATGTATATATAAATATAGAGAGATATCCATATATATATATATATAGACATCTATATGCATATATATATATATATATATATATATATATATAGCTATATAGATATATAGAGATATATATATATATATATATCTCTATCTATCTCTCTCTCTATATATCTATCTATAATATCTATCTCTCTAGATCTCTCTCTCTCTATATCTCTCTCTCTCTCTCTCTATATATCTCTATATATATCTATATATATATATATATATATATATATATATATATATATATATATTATTACACACCAGTGGACTTCAAGGCGTTGCGTGAGTTGAAAAGTAGCCCGTTGTGACCGTACCCTTATCCCCACCGCTCACCCCTACCCCCAATGTTATTAGTCATAATCTCCCCCATGACCTCTACTTGATTCCCGCTGAGAGCAAAGTGGAATGGTTTGCCTATCCGTTTACAACCGTCCTGGGTCTATACCATGGCGATAAATTCAAGTTTTGGCCATGAAGGCAGCCACCTCGGACGCTGGAATGCACAACAGCTTATTCCTGGTTAAATATCTGGACCAGTTTACAGCCGGCTAAGCGCAGCCGTTTGGGTGGTGAAGTTCGATATACAGAGAAGCAGACAAGTATATGCAAGTTGATTATACATGTATTTGGGCGCGTTCGCGGGTACGTATCCGCGCGTGTGTGAGCACAGGTATATCTTTAAATTGTCAATAGCTGGATAGTTAGTCCAGTTTTGTAACCCGATTAGCGCATAATAATCCATGCGTTTGAAAAATGACTTGGCCGATTAATGCCTTTGGATATAAACAGCCCAGTGACCTCGATGTTAAAAGGTTATTGGTTGGTAAAGTTGTCGTGTTTCGACACGCACACCAGCCATTGGGAAGAGACTTTGGAGTGTTTTCGACCGTGTATGGACACCTGTAATCTATCAATCGCGGAGCTGTTAAAAGCACCCCGCCCCTGAGAGGCAGCTTAGAGTGGTTACAACAATGGACCAGCCAAGTCAAATGAAGCGCGACTGAGCCGAGGCGACCAATCAATACGGAGCAGGGGTTCCTCACCTGCCTTGCTCGGCTCTGTTAGGCCTGCCTCTGGTCGCCAGCCCTTATTTCGACCGAACTTGAGAGCGGCTTGTATGCTTGGCTGGCGGCAGCTACGTCACGGAACTGAATTCGCAGTGCACTGTTAGCTGCGTTGTGCGTATAGCGCAGCATACAGTGGGGCTAACAGGTGACCGCATCTGCGGTATTGTGTCGACACATGTCATCAGAAAGTTCGTCTGGCATCGCCGTTCATATAATTTGTTACTGACCAAGCTAAAGGAACTTTCGATGACTTGTCGACGAGGATTTCACCTTGTGGTGTGATATGGCGGCGTCGTCATACAGGGAGGAAAACCCTCCCCCGAGACCAGCATGTTCCTCCCTGAGTTCAAGTGTGATTTCCATAGGAGCTCCTCCGTCTTATGAGCAAGCACTGGGACACAGAACAATAGAATGTACGCCGTATGACCTCCAGAATGCAGGATCCTACCCGGGTCCTCCTGCCCTCCCGGGATCTTGTGGAGCACAGGGGGGCGGAGGTCGGAGGCGACATGGATGTAGCAATGAGAATGGGGGTGTCAATGGAGGAATGGATCTGAAAAACGGAGACTGGTGCGTCCAAATGAGTCTTCCCGCCATGCACCTGTGTATGGCGCTCACCTGCCTCGTCTTTAATCTCCTCATACCTGGAACAGGTGAAGCAAGCTTTTTTTCTCTCAAGTACTGCTGTGATTGTCTCACTACGCTAAATACTTAACATGCTATACCGAAACGCTGATAACATCTACATAGTCTGTATATAAAGACTGGTGTTTCATCTTGTTATTCATGTAGGATGTGGTAGAACACTAACCATGGAAAAGGAGGCTCTGTTGTCCCTGTTACAAATATCATAGACATTATAATTTGTTGATTCCTGGTTGCATAATAACGTCGAAGTCGGTAGATATACGGCTAACAGGATACACCATATATACAATAATTCACCTCATAGTATTAAAATCTCATATAATTATCACAATTGACATAGAATTGTGATAGCTGCCATTCTTTATTTCTTCCATTTAACTCCCCTTTGGGTTCGTGTCAGCTGGAAAACTGTTGTGTAATCCGAATGGATGAGCTGCGTGTCATCAGCTCTCGTGTCATCAGCTCACGAGTGACCTGTTGATATCGATACGATAAGTGGTTCTAGACGGCGAGCAATCTCGATGAGTCATCACATCCTCGAGTTTCTTTCGGTGGTAACACCCGAGTGGCCGGCCGCTTCGCACGTCGTTCTACCAAGGTCATGTTCATACAACCGCGTACCAATATCTCTATCCTTCACAGCGTCACGTCGCATCTTGCGGTCCTTCATGACAGCCCCGTATGTTTATTACTCTATCAAGATGCTCAACTTCTTCTTCCTTCAGGCCGTGATTAAAAACCCCAGAGTTACGGATCTAACTTCAATTCTCGTTAATCCTTAACTATGACTGAAAACCCCAGAGTTACGGATCTAATTCCAATTCTCGTTAATCCTTAACTATGATTGTAAACCCCAGAGTTACGGATCTAACTTCAATTCTCGTTAATACTTAACTATGATTGTTAACTCCAGAGTTACGGATCTAACTTCCATTCTCGCTAATCCTTAACTTATCGCATGATATCTATCGATCAGTGCACTCGAGGTTGTCAGGTACAAGCACCGAGATCACAGGTAGGCCTTGGCCGTGATCAATAGCACGTAAAATATATGCTCAAGTTAACATTGGGCCAAGAGAGAAGATTAACGCGAAATAATGAATCGATCGTGTCGATTTGGGCCCCCCTCTTATAGGAGCCTGGTTCTTTATACGGCTTGGATTGGCATGGAGGGTGCGTGACGCAGCAACGAGAACACAAACACCTCTCCACGCTGATCTATTATGGACAGCTTGACATTATAGACTGATAAGATTTGCATCTAGTTATCATACTGTTGATACTGGTATCGTACAAATCATAAAACTGAGCATGGATTAACGATATAATCTAAAGAGGTGATAAGGCATGACCGTGCTATATCTCCTTGCCACATATATCATCACCATGAAAGGGACCATGGAGAACAGTGCACGTGCAACATTCATTAATTAATTAATTCATTAATTAATTCATAAACATAACTAACGATTAAACGTTCTTCTGCATGGTAATTTGTCCGCACGTTGCCGTTTCCGTCCTATTTTCATCTAATAATTCATTCGATTGTATATTAGATCATTCGGATTTTGTCTCTATATAAACGAATTTATGTTTGCCATCCGGATGTTGTCATAAATGCCCTCCTCAGCAAATCAGCTTCTCAGTAATCGTACACACCCCAGCCATTGGCACGGGATTGAGAGTGACAGAAAATATTTTTGGTTGCAGCATAAACTCCAAGGTGTTGCATCCGTAAATATATATCCGTTGGCCAGTGGTTTGGGTAGGTACAGAATGGATTGATGATGAGGCCTAGTTCGCGAACTAAGGCCGATTACATGGCTTGTGGTGAATGGACCTAGGCTTGATGACGAGCGATTAATACATGTAGGTTTCGACTGGTGTTCACCTATACATATTGATCATTGTGTATGGCAGTTGTAAGTAGGATGCAATTCGTCTATAGTTATTTGTTATCATTTCATGGAACGGATAAGCCGATTAGTCACGTCCATGACTGTCACAAGACCCAGTTCGTGTCACAAGAGTTCGCTGTAGATGGATATTGCCTTCATCTATCCAACGTTGATTTAATGGACAAAAAAATTACAGTCGTCAAACTGCACCAAACTGCCGATGCCATTTGCTACAGCGAGGTAGATTCATAATACATACCGCAGCAGAGATACGCTCGCACTGATAAAGAGCACAGCATTTGTGACACGATGCGAGACTCATGTGTGTGGACATTTGTCCTCACCTGCCTCCTACTTCAATGAACAAGGTGATATGGTTAGTACCGCTCCTACAGCTATCTATCTGTCCTTCACAGCGTCACGTACATCTCTGAAACTGAGTCACGTCGCATCTTGCGGTCCTTCATGACAGCCCCGTATGCTTATTACTCTATCAAGATGCTCAACTTCTTCTTCCTTCAGGCCGTGATTGAAAACTCCAGAGTTACGGATCTAACTTCAATTCTCATTAATCCTTAACTAAGATTGAAAACCCCAGAGTTACGGATCTAACTTAAATTCTCATTAATCCTTAACTATGATTGAAAACCCCAGAATAACGGTCTAACACATTTCGTGGCCATTTGGCAGTGAATGCGGTGCCTGATAGGTTCATCTCCTTATTGAGTATGTGCCCGATTTATCCGTGATTAATAAGGATCACCTTTGCACCCTCTATCATTTTTCACCAAGTGTGCATGACAGACTTCATGTATTCTCTCACCAATATCTGCAGTATTTACGAACGACTACATTGCTTTTCATTTACCGTAAACTACGCGTGTGCGTTTCACTGTTCAGACAAATGATCATAATACTAGTTGTAATATTTAGTATTAGTAACATCCCGATATGCCTGCAGAGAGGCATTGGAGGCGTTATGTCCGTTGACGTAATTGGTTCAAATGAGAATGATACCGATAGTATTCAATGCACTAATTTACAGCTTGGCCTGGCGACCTATAAACTCGGTTATATACACCTAATTGATCGTCTATGTTTATATATATCCGTCGCTGAATGACAATGGGATCCGTGTGGTCTGACACTCCGTTAGGCTACCTCTGTTCCAGGCACCCTGCTCTCAATCAACGACATGTCATGGTCACTGGGGCAACCCGGTCACCTCTAAACAATTGTTTGAATAGGGTCATCTTTATATATGGCTCGGGGTCAGGGGTCATACGGATGCATCTATCCATCAGAGCGGTGCAGTCATGTTGGTCACCCATTAAATGCCAGCCTAACTAATTCACCTAAACATGTAACGCGACGGACGTCAACATTCAAGAGTAAATATCGAGGCGAGACAGAGTGCTTGTTATCCAATTTGTGTTGAGCGTGTATTCGCTGAGGGACTGACTATGTTGCAGTAACCAGCACCTTAATTGCCCTAGCGGCTGTAAACATGCTGTCCCCTTGGCAGCAAGAGTCTACAAAGGTGGGCGGCACTGCCGTGAATAATTGTGTTTTAATGTCACCTCTGTACAGGAAAACTCTTCCAATAACATTCCTACACGCAAGGATATATTTGCTCTCATTCGAACGTCTGCCCCTCGTTCTGAGCTGATCATTGCCACCTGTTTACTCAGCATACATTATCATGGCTTTGTGTACTTCGCCTGGTGCACACGCGAATGATAAATCACACCACATGATTTGGATACTTATTCGTCCTTGATCTTAATCAGGCCGAGTTTTTGGTTGGCATGTTGCCATATTTGTAATAAAGGTCGCATGGTGACGGTGCCAAACCAATTTCTCAGAAACCATTCCAGTGATCAGTTGTCCCATGCCAAATTCGATCTGTGAAATAAAATCACAGTCGCTCGGTTCCCGATGCCAAGCTTCCGAGTGCCGAGCCGCTTCCGAGCGCTTACCCGCTACCGAGCGCAGAGCGGCTATATCTACATGTAGATAGCCGCTCGGCACTCGGAGGCCTGGTTCACGTGTTCTATCTAGTTTTATCTAATAAAATCAACTTCTGAACTTAAGGCGAGTTTCAACAACTAAAAGACTCTTGTGACTGATTATCTCGGCCTAAAATCACACCAAGCGGTAATATCTGGGCTTGCCTACATGGCGGTAACTGAAGCTTTCACCAAATGGAACATAGACGAGGCTGCGAGCAAGACGCGGGTTCGCAAGGACTATTTGTGGCACGAAGCTAAATGCTAAAATGACAAACATACACCGTCGCTCAAATACCACACCGAATCACGAAGAAAACAACGAAAACTTGGGGAAAAGGCGACAGGAACGATCAGCTATAGTTTTTGACTATGTTCTCACCGCCATATTTACAGCGGAAGTTTCTGGGGCTCTCTGGGATACCGTCCCCCACGCTTGTATTGGGACAGGGAATATCACCGGTTAACTTGGAAAGTTATCGCAAATATATTTTCCGGCTGGCGATAGGAACATGGAACATTAACTTAATCAAAATTAAATTATCACTTTCGACACTGATAGCCTGAAAATAAGTGGTGTGTTCTGTCAGGATGTGTCTGAATCGACAACAAAATAGGTGGTTGTTCTGTTAGTCCAGCAAGGTAATAAAACCTGACGTTGTTCTGTTGGGCTACTATCAATATATATTATATATAGTATATATCGATAACGGCTTGGCGCTGGGAAGCTTTGAATCATGTATCCAGCGCCCATGCGTGACGTTACCCGAAACAAGGGTCGGTGGGCTGATTAAACGTCAACCATCAACCCGGCATTAAATCGGGTCCCCCTTTGTGGCAATCGGCAGACATAATTCACTGACTTGCTAGCCACCAAACAATTCATATCCATGGATGGTTGGCAAGCGACTTAAAGAAGTCATTGTTCGCAAGATTGATAAGGGTTGTGCATGGTATTGCAGTCAGTATGCATTATCGCGGTGGTACAGGGGGTGGGATGGGTTGTGGGGTGGGTGTAATAACGCCGTGTGTTTGTTATAGCTCGGTTAGTTTGTGGTAGCGTGGTTGGTATGGTGGGTTTGTTGTGTGGAGGTGAGTTTGTTATGTCGACTTTGTTACGGCAAAGTTGGTTTGTTACGGCGAGGCGGGTCTGTTATGGCGAGGTGGTTTTGTTGTAGTATATAGTTGGTAAGCTGTGGCGAGGTGGTTTTGTTACGGCGAGGTGGTTTGCTGTGGCGAGGTGGGTTTGCTATGGCGAAGTGGGTTAGTTGTAGCGTAGTCTGTACGCCGTAGCAAGGTGGTTTTGTTATGGCGAAGTTGGTTAAGTTAGGTGGGTTTGCTGTGGCGAAATGGGTTAGTTATGGTGAGGTGGCTTTGCTGTGGTGAAGTGGGTTTGTTGCGGCCAGGTGGTTATTTATTGTGGCGAAGTGGGTAGGTTAAGGCGATGTGGTTTAGTTATGGCGAGGTGGGTTTCTTATGGAGAGGTGGATTTGTTGTTGCGAGATGGGTTTGTTATGACGAGGTGGGTCGGTTATGGCGAGGTGCGTTTTTTGTTGCGTGGTGGAATTGTTATGGCGTAGTGGGTTTGTTATGGCGTATTGGGTTTGTTATGGCGAAGTGGAATTGTTGTGGCGTGGTGGGTTCGTTATGGCGAGTTGGGTTGGTTATTGCGTGGTGGGTTTGTTTTGACTAGTGGGTTTGTTCCTGAGATTGTTTTGCGTCATGGGTCCATTAGAACGGCTGTCATGCGTGTTTTTCTTCCGTTAATGACGCACATGGGCCATGATGCCGCCGTGACGTTCCCGTGGAGGACAAGTGGTCCTGAGACCCTACCAGCTGGGGTCCGTGTGTCTACAACACCGCCTCTTCACATGCAGGCGGCTTCCGTCCGGCCGGAATGGTCGATATAGCACACTTATATTACAGACGAACCAAGTTCGGTGGCTACCACCAGAGTCACTCTATCGTTTATATGCCAACCGACAGCCTATCTTCTACCTAAATATACAAGTATCATATTTTGAAGCTGACTCGTTCTTTACGGTGTTTCGCAGTAGGTGAAAAAATAGAAAACTACATTCTTGTGGTCAAAACAAACTGGCCAGTGCGCTGTAGCTTTGTCCTGATCCGACTTTTGGCGGTTTTGTGTCACCAGAGCCGCAAGTATCCTCTGCCATCGCCTCTCTCCCATTGGTAACACGGCGTATGCCTGTTGTTCAGGGACATGCGCTTCTGCTTGTGGATAACTTCTGCGGCTGCTTATGAAGTAACTTATACACAAAACAGAAAAAGTTAATTACCTCACTGAGCGCGAGTCTTAACTTGAGTCAATACCAATGCCCAGTGCATGCTGAGGTTATTGTGTCCTTAAGCGGTTCGTGTCTGACAAAATAGTCAGGAACGTCAAGCAGATATTTGGTAACGTTACAGACTTCTCAGAGCTGATATTTACACAATTCTGGTGCGGAAACTAGGTTCCAGAGACTAAGTCCATCAAGGTGTGACTAATTTCAGCGCTCGATGAATGGATCATTCTTTGCTTATTCAGTTTATCAATGGGTCCATTTTATAAATATATGATGTATTGATGGGTTCAATTTTCTAAAGATTTGGGTCTTTTTTTTCTCCATATACCCTTGTTCTTGGAGAGAACTCCCTCCCACCTCTCGCACCCCCGCCCTGGGTCATCGTGGAGCAAAGGCAATCTGGCCTATCATTATGATCAGGCATATTAACTGTAATCATAACGGACTAAATCACAGATCGCGCGAAGACTGAGTCATAGTGTCAGTTGGGTAATGATCATTTCGTGATTCCCAGTCTCGACTGAGCGAGGTAACAGATGGTTGACTTCTCATTAGAGCAAACAGTCGGATGAGTGAAATTATAATGCTGTAGATTTTTACCAGCATCATCATGATAATCTCCTGTAAAGTTTTCTGCTGAACTTGTTTGTGTTTCGTTGCGCCTAGTTAAATCCAAAGCAATTTCTATGGCTTAAAAAGTCATTGTAACATACATGAGAAGTACGTCTAAATGCAATCGATCTGAGGGATTCGCGCGAAGGTAGCCGAGACACGTCGTCCCGGAGCGCACCTTTATTTCCAGTTTGCACTGAAGTGTTGAAATCAAACATGTGTGAAAATTTCAAAGCCTTCTTCTCGTGAAGCAACGGTTACTTCTATGATTTAACGTCTAATGATCAACTTTATAGTGAGTATGCATGCAAATTGGGGAGCGGACTGCAATCTACTCTGTCACTCTGGCCACTGATAATAACGCTAACATGTAAATGGAAAGGCGAAAGTTATCATTTATCTCTCATGACATAATGTTCGAAGTAATGAGATTCATAGTCTCTTGTGTGAGCGTTACTTTCAAATATTCAGCGTGTCATTTGGAATAGAATCGTCAGTGGCGGCGAAGCATGTTTCAACAACGATCTGCAGTGCGTTATGACGACCCTAATTTCTGCGTTATGACGACCCTAGTTTCTCGGCAGTCAATGATTGTGTTTCTCTTATCGCTACAGGTACGATGCTGTCTGGTTTCGGGGCGCTATGCTGCGTTCGTCAGGACGAGTGGACTGCTGGGCGTCAGTGTGGAGCTTTCTGGTTGTGTCAGGCCCTGGGTCTGGCTCAGCTGCTTCTCACACCGGTGGTACTGATGGGCTGGGTGTGGAGCGTTCTCTGGGGGTTCGCTCTTGTTGGCAGATCACGTGAGTATCAAGCTGGTTCCACTCAGAAATCGTGAATACTGTGCGCGATGGCGATGCAAATTACCTTGACTCATTCATTAAAAACCTCAATTTTGGAAAATAAATTACGTATAGATGTAGAGATTCAGTAGGTAAATAAGATTAAGCACGTGCCCCCGACCCACATTGATCAATAACTTGCAACAAAACGCGAACTTGATATTGTAGCAGCGTCTTTCCCAAGTTGAGATGGACGTTGATAGTGAAATAGCTCATACTGGTTCAGCTCGGCCAATAACGTGCATTTAATCATTTATGTCAATGAGCTGAAGCTATCCTCCGATGGACGGTCGCGATGTTCGTTCTTCTTTCTCGATGCCTCTAGTGCTAACTTCTTTAAAGGATTAGTAAGAGGTTGCGATACATACAGACGACATTCGAATGGAGGTGTTATGATACCTTCATTATCTATGTTGACAATCTTGAAAGAGCAGAAGCCGTATGAGTGCTACTCATCTGAATACCTACAAGCTGCCACGCAGGTGTTCCCAGAGATACTTGTCGCCACCTTGATTCGCCCGGCCAATTGATGTAGTGTTGCTTATAATGTTGTGCAGAGGAAAACTACCACGCCAGCGCCCGAAGGGGAACTAATGATCATGATCGCCGCCGGGAAATGTCACCACCCCCTCCATATATCCTGAACACAGAAGGCACCACGCTAGGAGATCACCTTCCCACCAGCCACACCGTGACGTCACTTGTTCATGCCCCACCTAGGCAATATACTCTACAGTCCCCTGATTTAGCTGTTAGTTCGTCTCAACCAAATCCAACACGTCCTCAAACGGAACGTACCTGTATACCAGGGGCCTATGAGTCAGGGAGGGATGTGACGAGATCTGATGTTCCACAGGTCGCGGGAACAAGCCAGTCCTCGCGTGAACTGACGGGATCTGATGTTCCACGGGTCACGGGAACAAGCCAGTCCTCGCGTGAACTGACGAGATCTGATGTTCCACGGGTCACGGGAACAAGCCAGTCCTCGCGTGAACTGACGAGATCTGATGTTCCACGGGTCACGGGAACAAGCCAGTCCTCGCGTGAACTGACTAGATCTGATCGCCCACCAGTGCATATGTCATCGGCTCGTCCATCGGTGGACAGTATGACAGACGTGTCTATGTAAATGAGGGTAACATGAGTCCGATTATAGTGCCAAACGTGCAAACAAGTTCTCACAATTGGAGCATCATTGGGAATCTTGAGACGCATCCCTCAAAAAGACAATGATAGCATTGAAAATGTGAATTGCATCATAACGCAACTTAGTCCATGGCAGTGGACCATTTACATATTTTTGTCTTTGAAAACAACTGTTCATTGGACAGTGCTTGTTAAGCCTTTCGGCATATATATTGAATTTAACCTACATACTGTTACGATGCCTCTGGATTTCATGTGTGATGAAATATTTGGTGACGGAAAGCCATTTGTATCCGTCCAGGCTCCAAGAAACCACAATCAGTGCCTTTCATGAGAGGTGATGGAAGTACAATGGGTAATGCTGTGATACATTAGTTTGTGATGAATAGTTAACCATTTGACTTACTGTGATATGTGATTATATATATATATATATATATATATATATATATATATATATATATATATATATATATATATATATATATATATATATATATATATATATATATATATATAAATATGTTTGAAATTCGATTAATATTGAATGATGATCTGGAACCGATTGTCGGGAAGATTTTATGACCCATATGTCTCACATTGACTTAGGTATATGAATAAATCATGATGAAGATAATTTTACCATGTAAAATAATGTGCTCATGCCTATTGCAGAGCTAGTTCGTTTGCCAATCTGCCGCATATATATATATATATATATATATATATATATATATATATATATATATATATATATATATATATATATATATATATATATATATATATCTCTATATATATCTATCCTATATATCTGTCTATCTCTCTCTCTCTAGATATCTCTCTATATACGCGCGCGCGCGCGCGCGCCGCGCGCGCGCGCGCGCGCGCGCGCGCGCGCGCGCGCGCGCGCGCGCGCGCGCGCGCGCGCGCGCGCGCGCGCGCGCGCGCCGCGAGAGAGAGAGAGAGAGAGAGAGAGAGAGAGTGGAAACATTGAGAAACAGTGTGGAAACATTGTACACGATGGTCTAAATCAGTATACAAGAAGTGCCTGCTGTTTCTCATGAGCACTAACATTGCCTTCCCATCGCCGACATCGCTCCTGCATTGTTTAGCACCATTGAAGGATGCTCCAGTCAAGAAGCTTTTCCTGGTAAGAAATCCGGTGAAACCAAACTAACACAAATTTACAGATGCGTAAATCTGAAACCAGTATCGAGGAACTAACTAATGGAGGAACAGAACGAGTAAATATTGATACAGTTTTATTCACTGTCACTGCTAAACACCATAATATCATGTAGTTATTTGTGCTAGGTAGTACAACAAACCGTCTGAACGGAATTACCCTGTTTGATGGATCCATCATTGCTCTCGAGCTCAACACTTACAATCGTCCGGCACAATATGCCATAAACTTACGCACCAAAAACTATCGGATACAGAATGCACCCCAAACATATGAGTCAGCGTGCAACATGCAACACAGCAGTGACTAGAAGCCTGGCGCGGAGTGTTGTCTGCTTATTGATTTGTTAGTAATTAGTATCCTCACAGCGCAGCAATAATGATCACGCCTTCTGAATCAAAACTGAAACAATGACTGCAATATTCAAGCGATATCCCACGAACCACGGGCACGGCAAAATGCAGTCATTTACGAGACCAACAACAATACGGCCACAACCAAGTATATATAACAATCACTGTAACAATGAACGTGACCTGAACTATGGTTAGTTAACATGTAAAACATATCTGTTACGAAAGTGCCAACGTAATTGGGGTGAATATTTGTATTTATTAACCGTATAGCGTACTCAACTGCTTGGTTTTCTGTTATTTTTATGTATTTCCTTTTTAAAGTTGGAATAAAATGCATTAGAAACTCACAGCTGATCACAATTGCTTTTTCCATGATGGCCGGTTGTTATAGCCAACTATCATGGCAAGCAACGAACGGCGACTCGAAAGTGATAACACGTCGCGTACAGGCAATGATTTTTCAGCAGAATGAGCAGGTGGGATGTTAAGATACAGGAAACTGCGTTGCATCAGCGACACACGAAGTAAAGGAAATTGCAGATATACCTCGAAAATAACCTATAATACATTCTAGGGTTATTTGCTATTTGCACAATGAAAGTATATATAAAATGTACATATATAGATAAATGTATATATATATATATATATATATATATATATATATATATATATATATATATATATATATATATATATATATATATATATATATATATATATATTATATTTATATAAAAATATATATAAATATATGTATACATATTTATACATTTATCTATATATATACATATATAAATATTCTCTGGGGAGTGTTTGACAAATCGTTAAGTGACATGTTGACAAACATAAGTTATCGGCTTGTACGTAGTAATGTAGGTGAATTCGACATTGATGGCTTGGAAATACAGTTGCTGGTGGTTTGATAAATCCTGCATATATAACTGAGTATACAAACAGTACTTAAGATATCGACACCTAACTATACAAGTTACATAACACATCGAGCAAAACTAAACAGCGATAATGATTACACAAGGCAGATACGGAGAACGAACATAGTAGCACTTTATTTTGGCAAATGCGAAACTGATTCTGCACTGCTCGAGCTTTATGGTCAGCCATGCAATATTGCACGAGATGGTTAAGCAACGGAAGTAACTGGCATCCTGCAATAGCCGCCAGGCACACACTAGCTAACTGACTGTTATAGCGCGCACAAACATAGCGATTATGCACAGTAATAATATTTACAAAAAGATCGCTGGTGAATCAATTACCCTACCACTGCCCTCCGCAGCCGTCGCGACAGTGAGAGCTTCACTCATGACGACTTACCCCAGCAAGACAGCCACTGCCCCACGACCCATGTGCGTAATATTATAACCCCATTGCATTTCAAGTAAACAGTAAAACTATTTGACAAGAAACCTATTTCACCTAGCCTTTATCCCGATCTCTTGAACCAACGGCAATTGGTTATAAATTTGCCACACACCTGTCAAAACCTTGATTGTTCCTTGTGTGATCAGTTCCAGGTGTGCAAATGAGCTGTGCTACGGATGGCTTCACATTTCGGGTCCCAGAAAGCTGAGTACCTAAAAACTGCGCATCTATTTCACAGTGAATCGATTAATCTTGGGTCAACTGATTTGATGTTTGATGTAGGAAAGCTCGGACGTATCCGAGTTGGATCCTCTCACTCCACCGGTCGTATAATGGGGCTTCTTTGCACGCTCCATGTGGATTCTCGGCCGTGTTTCCGGTCCATCTCCGACAAAGCACTTTCCGGAAGGCCTCTCGGAAAGTAGAATTGTAAAATGCGTAGAGAAATGGATTGATCGAGGAATTGACGTATCCCAGCCACAGTGCAAACAGATCCAGATGAATATTTATCTCCAAGGAAATGAATGGTTTGGCTGTGAAAATAAGAAAATATGGAATCCAACAAATCCCAAATGCAAGAACGACAGAAGCCAAAGTGACAGTGGCTTTACGATCACTGACAATTTTATGTTCCTTGTGGGATTTCTGACGGAGAATGTTTTTATGACGGGAAGAATTGTTGGTTCCCGCCAATGTTTCGCCATTTTCTTCTAAACTAAGCATAGCTTGTGCCAAGCCGGATCCAGCTTTACTTAGCTTATTGATCTCCTTCACTTGTTTGCGAGTGATTTGCAGAACTTTCATATAAACTCCGCACATCACCATCAACGGCGCAAAATACGTACCCACGGCTACTAGCATAGCATACGGCCGGTTGAGCTCGAACACGCACATATTGGGGCGCGCCCAGTTCTGCACGGATCCATCGGGTGTGTTCAGCCCGACATGGATAGGTATGAACGCCATAATTAATGAAAAGACCCAGATGCCAGCGTTTACCTTCCATACAGTGGTGACATGCATATGTTGTTGATATCGAAGTGGGATAGTCACAGCGAAATATCTATCTAATGAAATCGCAAAGAGAGTCAGAATTGATACTGTACAAAGCATGACATCGCTTGCATTATAGAAATTGCAAAATATTGCACCCAAAGGCCAGTGGTCGCTCAGCGTATTCACAGCGCTGAACGGTAACACAAGACTGCCGAGCAATAAATCCGTGGTCGCCAATGACAAGATGAAAAAGTTAGTAAAGTTGTGCAGTTTTGTGTTGGTAGCTATTGTCACACACACCAACAAGTTGCCAAGTATAGTAACAAGTATAATGGTTCCCAGAATAGCTCCTACAATGACGATCTCACCAAGGGCACGCTGTAAGCCGGGAGGAGGGGAGGTTGGATCCGAGGAATTAGTACCATTGAAAATGTCTTCGGCAGTCACCATTTCAAATACGTTTGAGGAATTGAAGCTTGATACAGGTACAGGTGACATGTTGCCCTCTCTTTCCATTATACGTTTCAGCTTGGCAAATTCCTATTGTCTCCGTAGATTATTTTCTCAGCACTCGTCTAGTCCATACATCGCCTCCTTATTACTCACAGGAGGCCAGTGAATGGAAGCTTTCTTGAGTGACTGTTACCACGCACCGCCTACAGCTGCCAAGTGCTGCTATCATTGGGCACTGGAGTATTGTGCATCTCCGCAGGCTTTTATAAGTCAGCGTTGAAGCGACCTCTTCTGTGGGAGAGATGAAGCTTGGCGTTGTAGGCGGAGGCAGAGGCGGTGTAGCACCCTCCTAGGCACTGCGACCAGGAGCGGAATCCCAGAAACATGCGGCACTTGCAGAGCTTCCTCCTCCCGGCTTATTAACCAACTCCCTGCCTCATCCATTTAATGCGCCAGATAAGCTACTCCAGCCACGACCGAGGCGCACCTGTAGTTGAAGACAAAACCCGCCCAGCCAATCTTCATAGCATGTAGTCAGGTAAAGAGAAAAACAACAACACCAGGTAACCGGTACGTGTCTACAACGGGCGCTGAGGACGCGACGCCAATACGTTAATTGATTGCATGCGAGTAACATCTTCTACTTGGGCAACCAGGAACTACAGGTAGCATCGATTATTGATATCGACGTAAGAGATTGACTACAAAACAGAATTAAGTAAAAGTATGCAGAAATAATTAGAAGAGTGAATGGAAGTCCCAATACGACAGCACATAGACTGGGATTGAAGTGCAGTGAAGCAGCAACGTCCTCCCTCGAAGCGGCGGAGGCTTGTACACAAAATTAATTGCATGCACTATATTAGTATATGTCTGTACGTATATATATATATATATATAGATATATATAGATATATATATATATATATATATATATATATATATATAGATATATATATATATATATATATATATATATATAGATATATATATATATATCTACATATATATATATATATATATATATCTCTATATATATATATATATCATATATATATATATATATATATCTCTATATATATATATATATATATATATATATATATATATATGTATGTATGTATGTATGTATGTGTCTGTCTGTTGTATGTATGTATGTATGTATGTATGTATGTATGTATGTGTGTGTCTGTATGTATGTATGTATCTGTCTGTATGTATGTATGTATGTATGTATGTATGTCTGTAGGTATGTATGTATGTAGGTATGTATGGTATGTATGGTCTGTGTATGTAGGTATGTAGGTAGGTATGTATGTATGTATGTATGTAGGTAGGTAGGTAGGTAGGTAGGTAGGTAGGTAGGTAGGTATGTAGGTATGTAGGTAGGTATGAAGGTATGTAAGACTATACAAAGTGAGTCGCAAACATATCACGCGTGCTTGTTAGTCCTATAGGCTCTTTGGGTATCCTCGAATTCTTTGCACATTGGACCACGCCCTTCGTCATCAGGTTGCATATTGTGGCGGGCAACCGGAAACACTAATAGCTCTGCGCAATAATAGGCAAATGGTAGTGAGGATTCAGAGAAACCTGTTCTGATGAAGCTTTATTTAGATTGGCTTCATCTCTAATTAACCGGGTTTTAAGATGATATTACGGTATTAAAACCACTCTCAACATGTTTTGCAACAAGACAACTTTGGTGTTGCGTTGCGCTATTGACGAGATGATGTCTGACATCATGAGCATCGATAGACTACATTCATCAGGATTTTTTGTCACAAGACGACATTGACCTCACATCGTTGAAAACGCTGATGTTACACCAATAAGTGTAAGCTAATTAAGTATGCATCAACGTATAGACCAATCAAATGGAAAAGCGTCGCATACTTAGATGATAGGAGGCGAAGACAGCCACATTGGCGATAGCTACATAGATTAAAATACCCATTCATTGTCATTGTTTAAAATAGTAAAGATATGCACTTAAGATGTTGCCGAAGACGCGGGTAACGGGTATAATATCCATAGCATAACTCAAGGACGCTTTTGAAAACATTTACATGCGACGGAATAAGTTTCGGGAAGGGCGAACTTCGGCCTATTTGACCTAAATATATATTAAATGGTATGCAAGGGAATATTCTATATGTCATTACATATAAGAGGGAGCAAGGCGATAGACTGAAGTTCTGATGCGTCTACAATTCAGTATTTACGAAGTACGTATTACCCGTATTAGCCCGAGCTCTTGGTCGGTATTTCCATGACGTGCTTACGTCCAAGATTTTGTTAGTACAGCTATGTACACTCAGTAGTTCTATATTGCAGCTGCATTAACAACAAATAGTCCACATTGTTCCAAGTACTCTAATCCCAGCACAGCAATGCGCACGTTTGTGTGTGCTTCCAGCAAATGAGATGCCATCCGGTAATAGGGTACTGCACTTGAAGAACCACGAGACATGCGGAACATTAACATTCATCTCGTCACATCGACAATCAGCACCAGGACATGATGAGGTCATCAAATGCGAACAGCAATGGATGATACAACAAGTCTCGGCCAGTTGATAAATGAAAGCTGATCGCTTGGCTGCCGTATAATATTAATGAATCACACACAATATAGCCACCGCAGAGGGGCATAATCTCAGAGTAAATCCACTTCTGCATCCTGGTTTCGTAATCGATAGCACAACGTGTGTGTTGTGGTTAATACCTCATGTAGCAGCTGATAAGATAGAATGCGACTATAGTTATATTAAACGCGGATTTTGTCAAGCCAAGTTCACTACCCTACGGAAACATGTGCTAGGTGTTTGCGTCCTTGTAAGCACACTACTTCAATGCATCCATGATGATTGTATTCACAGCAATACATGTTTCTTCCTGTATTTATTGTCATGTTATTGCCATCATCCATGTGTTTTTGAAGAAGCCATGCTCTACTATGAAGGAGTTACATGCATGGCTTTGATAGTCCCATAACATTTAAAGAAATCTACACAGTGTATAAGCACTCTTCTGAGCCATAGCATACTCGTTGCTTATGCAGGAAGCATTGTTGTTAAAATGTCACAAATTCATATGAACTTCTGTTATTGATTCGTCGTATCCAATGAAACGACAGACCTTGCTGGGGCCACAGTAACAGCAGTTGGATCCACCAAACCTCACACCATTGCCACATCACACGGGTTCCCAATAGTTCCCTCAAATATACATTGATTCATGCTGACATACGGGTAACTATGGCAAGTTGTGATGCCTGGAAATCTATTAAAATTTCGAATAACATAGCTATACTTTTAGCTGCTACTAATGCGCAAACTTTGGGCGCAGTCTTCATCAAAGGGTTATAGCAACACTATGATTGAGATACGGGTAAATAGCTATTTACTATCCATTTCGTGGTGGTATTGGCAGCTCACCATCTCAGGCTACTGACTTATCAACTAATGTGTCGGCAACATATCTCCAATTCACTAGGGCTAAAGAATCTGCATTCAGCACGGATGACTGCCAGTTACTGATAAGGTTGAGATGAAGTGGTTGTGTATGTCACAGACTGAAGCACTGTTGGATAAACATAGAAAAATAACGAAATTCTTTAAAGGCATAGTCAATTAAGCATGAATACACGAGGATATATATATATATATATATATATATATATATATATATATATATATATATATATATATATATATATATATATATATATATATATATATATATATATGATATATATATATATAGGCTATATATATGTATATATGACTGATAACAGACTCAGGCTCTATGTCTGTACTTGTATAATGTATTGCAGTGGCTGTTCTAGTAACAAATTCTGCAATCCGCACACGTTCGTGTCCATACAAAACATGTTATGAATGTTCTCACTGTGATGTGAATAGATATGGCCTTGGGCAGAGTCATCCATAGGAGCCACCGACGTCTTATGTATACGCATAATACCCCACTGAGGTTTGCCCCAAATTACACCACTCATTCCCCTGAGACACGAGCCAGACAGTCTCGCGTGTCATGATGCCATTTTGCGATGATCTTTAAATAGTTGTTAAACATTGAACTTTTACAGTGCACTCTTTAACATCCAGGAGTTATGTGCTCTAACGTTTGACGCATGTAACGCATGGCTCATACGAATTGCAGGGATTGAAGAATCAAAGAGAACTGAGGGTTTGCGATGAGATGCCTAATGAGATTCAGTGTTTCAAATAGGTTTCGAATAGGTTGACAGTCGGCTAGTAGATATTAAGTGTATTTATGTAAAGAAAATTATTCGAGTCAAATTATATACAAAGGCATTGCTGTCCACGCTCGTTACTGAATCACAATATCAATTCATTGCTGACTCATAGAAGATATATTATTTCCGTGCAAACACAATCACAGGTAGCAAGGGCATGAAGGTAACTCGATAGGGAAGCAGAGGAACAGAAAGTACCTTACCTATGGCCCTGTAATTTAATCGGATATATATCCAATGTAGTTTTACAAATGTAAATAATGTTTTTATTTGTTACTTACATCTCACTGAATGTATGCGGCGTGATAATTACAATTTCACAATATGAAAAAAAAGCATCAGCTGACTTCACACAGTAATGGAAGGTCACTTTTCTGATTTTTGTGTGATAGATGTGAACAAGCCCGGTCAACATTTGACACTTATCTAAACATGCATATTGTTTGTACGTTACAATATATTCTCACAGAGCACATAAAGATTGACAAAATAAACACCTACTAGAAATATTGCGCCAAAAATACAGTTGCGTCATTGTCCCTCTTTATATCAACTTGGCATGGCCCTTTTGAAATGATCAGCAATGATTTTGGGCATAATAAGATTTGCTCATCTCTTATGCAGTAAATAGACTAACGAGGTGCCAGGAAGTGTCATATTGGGTCCCCTCTGACATTAAGCTATTACAAAAACATAATCTTCTGAAAGGCACTTACAGACAATTGAAGGAAAAGTGTATTAAAACATTGCTCTCTAATCTAGAAAAAGGGTGAAATGTGCATTAAGGTCCTGCCATATGTTGATGGATCTGTTCATTGTCATGACCGCATTAGCCATGCCCTGTGCTGAGTGTTTGGGAAGAAGATGATGCAATGACACTTGTACAAACCTATCAGATTCTCTATTGTAAAATGATGCAGCATGAAAAAAACGGAATATAAATGACTCGCTCTTAATGCGTTGCTCGTGGTAAACAAGGTGCTTGAGCTATTCTGTTAACAATCGGAATGTACATTTGATCAACATCCACGACAGAGGTAATACTGGACTATTCTAGTAAACGGAATAGCAACTAACTCGATGCGACTCATATAATGTCGAGTCAGCGGTGGCTCTACGAATTGTAAGAAGATATAAATAGCAAATTAACAAATTGGTCCACATTTCATTGGACCAATAGGATGTTTAGGCTGGATTACAGTTTGAGAGCCGGCCCATCGTTTCTCCACAATGTGCCCATGTATCCCGTTCTCATGCGTCATTTCATCTTAACATTGAACATCTATAGTCCTGCCACACCGACAACATTTAACAGTAAGCGATGCTTTATCGTTATGATAAACACCAGCGATCATCTGTACATACATACAAGTACAAATCAGTTGAAATGTACGGGGTTGTGGTCAAACTAACGGCTCATAATTGAAACCGTGTTTCGTGTAGGGCTGGTATATTTACGGTTTGAATATAACTGATAGATGAATTGCTGAAATTGCCAAATAAACTTTGATTACAGGTCACGTGCTGAACTAATTGCTATGGATAAAGTACCAATTACAATTATCAATATGATAACCTAACGGCAGGTTGAGATATACATCAAAGCGCCCAATTTGAATCATACTCAAAATAGTCACCGATATATTGAACATCTTTCCCTCGTCTGTCGCCCAAACTTGCCAAACTTATAGGAGCTCCGGGAGAGCAACTTCAGTAAAAGTACTTACATTTGTCAAATCGCATCTTCGGAATGAGATTTCAATCAGAAGCATCAATGATTGGCATGTTGTTCGCGCAAGTCCAATTCTCACAGTTGCAAGTATTGCTCTTGTCGCGAGGGCCCCGGGCGAAGTGAATGTATACCATCAGTTCACATTTATAAAGATCTTGAAATTAGCAATTAATGTTTCTAATGCTGTTCCTTATTAATGCAATTTCACAATTATTTTGGGACGTCTCGCTGTGTTCTAAAACCACATATAGTGGCGTTAAGAGATAAGGTATTGTTGTCAAATCATCAAATGGTTGGTAGAGCAAAATGTTTGTGTTAAGAGCTTGAAATGTGATGCTACAATTGTCATCCCATGCATTGGATCAGTGTCAAAAACAATTTATAATAGAGAGTGGCAGTCGCAAGCCAACTTGATGTTATTGACAAGATATTGGGCGTTATGGAGAGAAAACCTCTCGGCTGAACCTGCGTTTAAACACGATATACAGAAGGCTTGTATCATTAATAGAAGATTAATGAGAGACTGTGCTCGCCCACTTGCACATTAAAATGTGATTGATTGCATTTTTAGTATGTGGTATCGCTCATTACATTGACAAATGGAACGGAAAGAAACGTATATCTTCGTGGAGAAGGAAAGCTTAAAACGGACGCGTGTCACTGACTCAGGATACACCATTTAAAAAAAATACGTTTCAGGCGTACTAGATACATTTCCAGCAGGCACACTCTAGGGGTCATATTACATATATTATTAAGATCAAGTACCATCAAGTTTGTTGATTCAGAGCTAGTGCCGTGTGGTCGGTGAGTACGTTAACGTTCGAACCACTGCTATACGGCATTTGCAATCTAGGTGCGCCGACGCCTGCCAATACCAAATGATTTCTTATAGAAACCCTTAGTGCAACAAGTATTTTATCTACAATATGCAATCCAGGCGTGGTCACCATAAGTTCATAAGGAAGTTTAGCCATGGGTTCCAAAGAAAAGAGCCACAAAACACGCCAATAATATAGCAGATTTAAGTTGCTAAAACAAAACTACAATTTGCTGTGACTGACTGTCAAACGGGATTCGTTTGCCTGAAATCTCTTGCACATCTGTAAACGCATGGCACATCAATATGCCGCGCTAAACACAATGTTTTGGCGTACAAGCTTCGTCTGGTGATTTTGGCCATGAAATGGATGATATGGTGTAAATAACGGCCTGAATATTTAAAGCATTATTTCTGATTAACTCAGATAGTTACAATATCGAATATTAATCAAAGTAAACAGGCACCACATCTTTGCGTATTGTCGATGCTATCATACACATAACTTTGTGAAAATATATTCGGTATTGTGTATAATCAACAGAAACTACGTCGAATGCGTACCTGTCTTAATTCATATTATAACAGTGATTAAAACAACTGACAGTTACTAAACTGAATGAGCTTAAGTGGATCCATGTATAAACGCATGTACACCATGCATTTACTTTGGCCTTGGCAAGTGTCATGTTCAGCAACCTATGTATATAACTTTCTGCTTCTGAAATAGCCACCAATATTTGCTCTAAATAACCCTAATCATTCCCTCATACATGAGCCTAACAGATCCGAGAGCCTTCATGTCATCATGCCATGACCATCTAATAGCTGTTATAATTTTGAGCCATTATTTTGGGCTTGCTTACAGCACAGAGGGAAGCATATACCATCAGAACAACCCGAGGCGATATGAATCTTATCCGACTCATTGTGTGGGACGGCCTCGTTACATTGTCCCATGGCCTTTATCGAGGGACAACACATAGCCCGGACAGCCTAGTTTAACGCTGGAATCATCTCACGTTAGTCCGTAAACATTGGACACAATAAAGTTATTACCATAAGGCCTGTAGCTCAAAGAGAGCCAGGCGGAAATCGGGTAAATATCTCTGCGTGAACACTCGAAAATAGATTAATTAAGCGCGCAGTACTGATGCTCTGTTTAGTTCAAAGGATCTTATATGTGACACAGCAATATGGTCAAGTTAAAAACATTCGGCTTGCAAAGAGGATAGTGTGTATAATATATTGTCCGCAAAACATGCAATAAGTGGATGAATAGGATATCATTGACTTAGATACTGTCGTGTATGTAGGGTCAGGCAAGTTAAGCAAGATTATATATATATATTATATATATATATAGAGATAATATTATATATATAGAGAGAGAGAGAGAGAGAGAGAGAGAGAGAGAGAGAAGAGAGAGAGAGTAGAGAGAGAGAGAGAGAGAGAGAGAGAGAGAGATGAGAGATATAGAGAGATAGATGATAGAGATATAGAGGTTAGAGGATAGATATAGAGTATATATATATATATATATATATATATATATATATCTATATTGTATTATATATATATATATATAGATTCTATATATATATATATATACATATATATCTACACACATACATATATATATATATATATACCTCTCTAGAATCTATCTCCATCTTCATATTCATACCTATATATATATACATCTCTATATACATATATGTATATTCATTTATTTGTCTACCATGTATGCATATTCATATATATGTATTGAGACATATAGATAAACGGATATATATAGAGAGAGGCAGAGAGATGGAAATATATTCAGAATAATAGATAGAAAGATAAAGAGAGGGAGAGACAAAAGGATAGAGATAGATAAAGGGAGAGAGATATAAAAGAGAGAGAGAGAGGGGGAGGGAGAGAGGGAGAGAGATATATACAGAGAGAGAGATAGACACACAGAGAGACAGATAGAGAGAGAGAAGAGAGATAGATATATATATATATATCTCTCCCCTCTATATATAGTATATATCTATATATATATATATATATATATATATATATATATATCTCTATATATATATATATATATATATAGCAACAGTCACGCACGCTAACTTTGAAATATATATTCATTTTGCCCTGGTGAATACTGAGTGTTCCCACATCATTTATTTTATGGGATTACCCTAGGGATTTATGCTAGTGGCAACAACTGATCACTTCCTCGGAGATGAGGTGCATAACTCCACGTGTCATCATGTTATATAAGTGGCTGTAATTTGTATTTAGCCGCTATTTTAGGGCAATTCGAGGAACATACGAGAGCAAACCCAAAAGTGAATGTGAGTACATAACCGATTACTTGACTCATCACACGCACTGAAATGTTTTAAACCAATAATTTGTAGTTTCAATATTGCCTTAGGGACGTGTGTAAAACTTGCTACATGGATTTTAGTACCATAAACGTAGCTCACGGGATAATGTACAGCCTCGTTTCGTATTGGCTAATATTTGCTCACATCTATAGCATTGTGCAATTATCTCACATCTATTGCTTCTTCACTGACGCACGATTTGTGCTTTGTTTGCACAAATAAGCAAACTAATAGCTAATAGCCATTCCCTAATTGATCATATTTGGTCTGTTGCTCGAGCTTGTGAAAATCTACCACCCTACTTAGCTAATGCCATAAATATAGCAAAGGTGACAAACTAGAGACGACTTTTCGGAGTTTCCACTGTTTTTCTATTCCGTAACTTCGAATTTTAACCAATGTTTTCCTTAAAAAACAATAGTATGGCTGCTATCATCAACATTTTCTACCATATATTTGGTGAGTTATCATAATGGCACAATCGTGCACACCATAGGAGGTTATCATCACTTTATCAGAACGTTTAGCGGTAAATATGTTGGATGTCACATGGTTCAAACCAAGCAAAAAAAATCAAATGGAGATCTTTGTTGGCAGGGTAATAGGAGCCTTCACATAGTCGGGTTCCCGTCGCGGCCGCTAGGAGGGCTACCGTCGCGCACAGCGATTTTTACCGGAATTGGGGGCATGTTTCTCTGCCTTTCAAGCTGTCAGCGCTTTACCAGTTGCTGTTTTAAGTTCCTGCGTTGTTGTGCGCATTCTTGTTGCTGTTTCTATAGCTGTAAAGAACATCAAAGACGTCGCCGAAGGTGTTAAGCGTATTCTGAACTTCTCTTAAGTTCATCTGAACGCTGTCGCGTCGCAATGAGCACATTTGAAGCAGTTCTCTAACACAGAGATTATCATAAAATAGTGATCCAAAATGTTGCCATCTACTTTCATCTCCAGTCGTCTGGAGAGTATTCTGCAGGAACATCAGTATTCACCGATATCATTTCAAAGTTAGCGTGCGTGACTGTTGCTATATATATATATATATAGATATATATATATATATATATATATATATATATATATATATATATATATATATATATATATATATATATATATATATATATATATATATATATATATATATATATATATATATATATATATATATATATATATATATATATATATCACGCATATATATAAACAAACGCGGAGTCACAAAGTTATTGGTGATAGAAGGAAGCATTTATGCCTAAAATATACATTCATCTACAAATACGAGACGACTACATAAACATGGACATGCATGGAATTTTAGAAAAATATGTTGATTATTATGCGGTGATCATACCATTGTAATGTTTTACGTGTGTTTTTTTATACCTGAGGATCGTTAAATTGAACATATCCAGAAAAACTGGCAAGTACCGATTCAATGGAATATAAACACGTTTTCAATACTATAATGTTTACAATACTGTATTTTGAACACATTTATGTAGACTACTGCGTTGCATCATTGCTGATGGCTCCGACATGATAGCTTTTGTAAAAGCGTAAGTGTATATGAATCGCACTTGCGTTGGTACCCAAGTGTAATAGATAAGCTTTACTTTGCAACAACGTCATCATGCTTTTTGAGAGAAGAGTGACAAATATCCCCAAAACTAACATGTCACGCTGTTCATTATTCCGCGTGTTATTACTCTGCTTGTCATCGCTGCAATAGGTCTGCCGAAAAAACGGCAGTTACACAAAGCAGATTGTGCTCATTACTGAACTATGACATGCCTTGAAAAAATTCTGACGTGCGTGCTTTAGCCACTAAGTTTATGGTATTGTGCTTGATATAAAGATGGCAATATGTGTTTATGCAGTTTTTGCAAGCTGCCAGATTCAGCGTTGATGACCTAACCCGTTTTATATGAGCATGTAGCACACACACACACACACACACACACACACACACACACACACACACACACACACACACACACACACACACACACACACACACACACACACACACACACACACACACACACACATATACATATGTATATATATATATATATATATATATATATATATATATATATATATATATAAACATATGTATACATGTACATTATATAGTTATATATATATATGTATATATATATATATATATATATATGTATGTATATATATATATATACACATATAATATATATATATATATATATATATATATATATATACATATATATATATATATATATATATATATATATATATATATATATGTCTTTAGCATTATATATATCCATACCTACTTCTGCTACTATACAGCAAATATATATATATATATAGTTCGATGATGCGTTATATATATATATATATATATATATATATTGTTGTCTTTAGCAACCTACTTCTGCTACGATTTACGCTGTTACGCTGTTGGTATACAAGCTGCTAGACTGAGAACGCTGTCCTCTGCTAGACTGAGAACAAGACAATCTGGTTGTGGTGTGCTTACTAAGTGAGGTTGGCTTTGAAATCACAGAGGATTGACTACCGTTGTACGGTTGTTTCAACTGCCTGTGTTTTCATTTTTTTTTCTTAGCCGATAGTGATAATTTACTTTCTTTGGTGAGTTAATTGTTGGGGTGAGTCCGTTTTGTGCATTGCGTATTTGAAATATCTTTAGTGTTTGCCAATATGAGTTTTAATGGTGACTACATGGCGCGCACTCTAACGGATTGAAAACTGTTGTAGCATGGCCTGTATGATGTCAACCCGTCTATGTGGAGTAACGCCATCTAGTGGCTAATAAAGACACTCTAGGATCCAGCCTTTATTTGCTATGATCTACCACAAAAACTAATATTATGTTCTTGAACACTTGCCCATCATCCGTGCCAATTAAACATATCGCATCAAGTTTTGATGTAGTTATGAAGCTTTCCATAAAAAGTGCTTTATTTGCTCTAGTTTTCCCCCAATTCATACAGTGACGCTTAAGGACTGTGGTGTGATAGAAACCATATATCACAGCAAAACAATACAGCAATGTGAGGATCAAAGTGAGGTGAAAGTCTTCGTATGTGTACCATTCAACATTATTTATACTGTGTGCTAAATGTCTCTTATATTGATACTGTATCCATACAATGTCCTATAAGGTCGATTGAGCTCAATACTGACCAAACATCCTGTGGGCCGTGTTATTGTCAAGATCATCCTTCATGTGCCACTTTATTTCCTGTTTTCAAAGCCTTCTAATGGTTGTTTTCTCTACGCCTCAGACTGGGTAACGATTCTTGCCAATAAATGGGCAGATGTCTTACCACTTGAATTCACTTGATCGAGATTTAGTGTCATGACATAGTGAAGCAAATTCATAATGGATGCAACTTGCAAATCATACATAATGATTTTGCATTGTAGCATATATTAAGAAAAATGACTGCATTCCAGATTCAGCTCCGTTAGGGTAAGACAAGTTGCAATCCTTAAAAATGTTCACTGACATTACGTCAAGTCTAATCAATAGCTTTGTCAGTAAGCACGGCTATATTGCAACTGATAATATAACAAACCGGATTTACCTGCAACAGTTGATCATGGAATAACAGGATATAGCAATCCAGGGCAAATGACAATTAAAGCTTGTGACATTCCATATGCAGCTGGCAACTTCATTCAAATACCTATGGTTTTAGACGGATATACACAGGAAGGAAGAATATAAATTCATGAATCAATATAGTGAAACAACATTATTAAACGAACACGAGTGTCGATATGCCCGCAATGGAAAAGATGCCGCCTGAGAACAGCATGAGCCACTCAACATAAACACATCAACAATGGAGAAAAGAGGCAGCGGCATCCGTCTAAAGCCAACCCATAATACCTTCAAAATGCGTGATGCATGAAGAATCAAAGCAATTTACCTATTATACATAGACTGTTGAAAGCTTGGTAAATCTGTTTCATTAAAACGGATACTGAAGTTGTCTCAAAACTGACTGACCATACTATGTCACATTTTACACAATTCCTGTTGTGGACTGTCGATACTGCTTTATTGGTCATTTTGGTACAGCTGATTCAAACTAAAATGGACTTACACGTGTTTTGTTAGACATCACAGGCACTGTCGTCATCCGTCCATTGTTCTTGTGCGTCACAATATAATCCAACTTTGCAAAAGAGAGAAATTGACATGGCTTACATGGAAGAGTTACTCTTCAAACGATTAAGCTTCATACAAAAACGAAATCACATAGTTTAGTAGAATAAGATTCTGGTCAATTCAGTCATCTGGGGCATTTGACATACATTACATATGACATAACCAGCTCTGATGACTATGCGAATGATTCAAGGAAAAAACTATTCTTTAAAAAGTAAATTCCTTGAAAACATCCGGCCAACAAATTAGGATTTGCTGCATACTGAGATAGCAGCCCTCCAAGCAATATTTAAGCAACAAATTGTAAACCTCGTCTAACTGCTCCTGGCCCAGGAGAATTGGTTGGCGGGGCTGTCAGGAAAATATATGTTGAAAACTTACCTGTGCATCTGTGCAGTTTAACTTGAGAGCAATAACGGTTACGATAAAGGCTCGCTTCTGATGATATATAAAGCGATGTGTGCGCAACGGGTTGGATATTTCGCTGTTACCAAATTTTTTCCAGTCAATATAAATGGATGAATAAATGAATGAGTGAATATTCTCTGTACTGTTAGCTTGTATCTGAAACATTATGTAACACAAATATATCAAACCATAAGAACTAGAGAACCATTTAAACAGATTGCCGAATTGAGCCATGTTTTGCCATGTACGGCTACTGTTTTTGTGATCATTATATCAAATTAATCATGATTTCAACAATGTCATGCTTTATTTCTTTTTCTACATGTTTTGCAAAAATAACATTACGAGTTGCTGATTTCCATGGCGACCACCTTAGATTTTGTGCCTTAGAGTATATAGCGTCTACCTTAGAGTATTTTCATCTATATATCCATACTAACTCATTACTATGTGTCACTAAGCCATCTTACTCTTTGTAGAAATTCGAAACCATGATCAAAAATATTACATGGCGCACGAATATGAAATCTGCTTGACAGGAGACAAATTTCGAGGATGCGACATGAAGATGCTAATCTGCAACCAAAGAGATTGTGAGTTACTACGCTCCGCATGTCGGCTCTAAGGTAAGACTGATTATATATATTCCCATTTCAATTGCTGCATGAAGCCTAGCATTGTCCTTCCCTGCGATGCTCATGTAGAGCGCACGTAAATAATGTTCCCAGACTGACAGTGCGATGCTCTGATCATTGATTCTTTTGTCCTTGCTATGAGCTCAACAATGATCAGTGTAATTTGACTGGTTTACGCTATCGGGACACATATATTATGACAAAAATATTCTGTACCATACCATCTGCGAGGAGGCAGTACGGAGAAAGGAAATACCTGGTGATCCGTTGTGATTCTTATTGATCCTCAACTGTAGATTGACTATGACAGACTGGCACAGAAGAATTGAATTGCATTGCCCCAGAGAACATAAAGATAAGATAATGTTCTTTCAATAAGTTCCATATGCCATTGATAAATATACTCTAAAGAGATGCACCAACGCTAATGTCAGTATTGCCTTTTATGTCTGATGCATGATGCGTTAAACGCTACATGGCATATGTCATGATATGAATTCAGGTCGGAACATTTTTCTAGATCATTACCCATGCAAAATACCCTGCGATGTTGAGCCTCATTCCATTATGATGTGGACGTTTCTTCAAATATAAGTCATTCTTTTTCGATACAACGCTTGCATGTTTTGAGGCTACTTTTGGCAACAATATTACGTAAAAGTTGTGTAAAAATGATGATTTTGTATGACAGGTTACGGAATTTTTAGAAACAATTGTAATGAAATACTGATCGATTGCCAATTACGCATGATATGAAAATGGACAACAGAATTAACCTCTTAAGACGTTACATAAGAGTGAGCGCTGATGGATCAGTGAATTAAGGTGCTGATACGGTTTGTGGATTAACAAAACTGCGTTGATTTCGACTCCCAGTGACTAGCCAGTATGAAAATTCCTACTAATACACACATTCAATCTATCAGCACAGGGTTTAATAAGATCAAGTCAAGATGATTAGTATGACTGAATTATATCACCGGGTTTGCTTATCTCCTTCATATTTATTCTGAGCAAGGTTTACCAAAATCTATTGAGCCTAATGCGCTGAGCCTGTTATTGACCATTGAAATGTAAGAAAAGGTTATTACCTTGTACGTAAATAAGAACCTACCGATGGATCTTTAAGATAATGTATATTCTTTGATAAGGCTCTCACGCTAGGATGCCTCAGATGGCAACGGATGAGAGTAACCATCCTTGATACACTACAGCAATAACGCGCAGGGTGCATGGACCATTTCAGGACAATCGTCTACAGAATGGATATTTTTACCTGACAAGCTTATATAGTGAATTCACCTGACAAGCAGTTGTATGTTTGGATTATTGATATATAACTATATTCGGATGCATCTGATTGTAAACGCACCACCCTCTATTCTGTCTGATCGTTTTGGTATCATATGACAGAGTGAAGGTTGGAAAGTACGACCTCATCTAAATTTGTTGTCAAGTAATTGCGTTCGAAACGTTTCTCAAAGTTTGCGCACAACGCCATGTTGTATATATTAGCTGTCACTGTTTCTAAATTGAGCGAGTCGCATATAAATCAAATCTTGCGCGCGAAGACATTGCATCAAATAGACTTGATCGAGCTGCCTGAAATGATGCGGACAGCTGTAAATGACCAGGTTGATAATGATCAAATTATTAGGATTAGGTGGCTTGGGTTCACAATAAGAGCCTGCCATTTCCGATCTCGATCTCGCAAGAGTTGCACTAATTGGTGGTTCATGTATCTCGTGTAGGGCTACACTTTTTAAAGGACCCCAACAAGGGGAATCAAGCGGAATCAGCGCCATAAAGCTGCAGAACGACCACTACTGTTTTATTTAAACATGATATATGTAATCAAATAGGATAAATTAACGAATAGGAAGCTTGTATAGCTCGGCTATAAATTCAATGTGATAGATGTTTCAAAGATATTTTCTGTTTTAATGCATCTAAAACTGAGAATTCGCCGACTGGAGTACTTCCTTCCAGCGTTATATCGGTTCATCATCACGAACGCAATATTAACCCATGATTGATGAAGGTGTCAGGAACAATCGGCTAATGACAAAACTAAAACGACTAGAGTATCTTTAATTAAACGCCGGCTGACATGCGGTGCTTCGTCATCATATGATACTGCATGATTAAGCAACGGCGAGAACATTCATTTTCCGAGACCCGACATTTAATAACGATCCGTTCATTAATTTGCCAACCAGTCACTAAGCTACAAAATGGTCTGCCATTTCAACTAAGGTATCATGTTATTCGTCGTCGATGATATGGAAAATGTTGGCAGAATATTGCTTATTGTCGACAATGTTAGTAAGTGATTGAGCTAGTGTTGTTTATAACTTCATTATATATAGTACAAACTTGTCCTGGCACATTCGTTTAAAGCCATTATATCAACTGTTTTGGTTTTCATGCGGCTCGGCGGGGCTTGAGAAAATGTTTCTTGCGTCATAAATACCTTGTAAGACTTGTCATTGTATGGTGAATTATATATTGTGGATTCGCTGGTAATTTTGCAAATGTCATTTATTCTTTGTGTGTGAGCATCATTCTCTGTGACCCACTGAAAACATGCTTCATCGCACGGGATCCCATTAGCTGTTTTGTTTCATGCGAAAATTAGTTCTAGTCACAGAAATCTTTTGATTGTTTGAACTGTCAGACGAAGGTTTCAGCTGACGATACGTACTCGGAGCTTATCTAGCCGTGTTTTGCCATGTGCTGCGACTGATTAGGGTGCTGGTGGTACGGTCACACCGGCGCTTTGGAGCATATTCTCAATTAGTTACGTTAATGTTTGTGATCAGCAGTGATGGGTTGTGTCACATGCTTACAATGGAAACATTGCTGGTGTGTCGAACCTATAATACCAGAAGTAGGATATCATATAGATATGTTGATGTCATATTTGATGATTGCTTCCAAGCATCCGACGAAGTCCGGAAACTCTCGGTAGTCATGGCCGTTTTCCAATTGCTCCTTTGGTTCGGTAACAATCACGGTGCCGATATATATCGACTAGACTTCATTGTTGTTTTAATTGAAGATTTGTTATCTGAATATGAGTCGGACTTAAGTGGAGGGACAATTACAGCAATGATTAATACTTCTTACTTGACGCATCGCTTTCTTTAGGTGTCCCATGCGTATTACATTATCATTCATGAATTTTATATCAACTATTGACTTTGCTCCCAAGGTCTAATAGTAATGAAAGCGTATATATCTCACGCGAGAGACAAATACCTGTTTGACAAAAAGGGAACAATTGTTAGCACTCTCCTTTCGCTAAAAGCAAATCTGTGGCATTTCGTATCGTGATGTCGGTAGGTTATTTCTTGGCAGCTTTTCAACATTAAGTGTATAAATCACGCCCATTTGAATATTGGAACATAATATCAGCTAGTCATGGTTTCCAATTCATCCTAATTATTGCGAAAGCACGACTTGTAGATAATAGAACCTACCTGGTGGTGAATCTACCCCTCTATTGCTTCTCTCTTTTTCATCGTTTCAAAAGTGCGTAAGAAAACGTGTATTTAATCATACCTGTTGTTTGTTACTCATGTTTGGATGTTCATGCATGGTGCATGATATATACCGCTAATACATGTTTCACTAAATAAGTGTTCTAGGGCAAAAATAACGGTGAGGTCTTCATAAGTACAACTGGAAAGTACTCATGGGAACATGGAGAAGGGACTTTCATAAAACTAGAACAACATGGCACAAGCGTTTTTTTGGATAAAATAAATCAGCATTAGATCTATGAGTATGACTGACATTTGACACACTTAGAATGGCATCAATCAGACAACGATTTCTCGCATAAAGTGAACAACGGAACCATTCACATATATACATACCGGTTTTCATTGGTGCTATCGTTATTTCAATTTTGCGAAACTCATTTTAAAGATGTACGAACGCTATCAACTGAAATATGCACTTGGATATTGCACTCGAAGATAGGTCAACAACAAAATACGGGTATCAAAAACGGATTGCCCTTCAATCTTGTCTTTGAATGGTGTGCATAGTTTAACTGACTTTCATGAGATCTGTAAATCGTTTCCGTATGAATCATATCAGCATATCATGCCTTCATCTATCACCAGTCTATTTGCCGCCATATGTATTAAAGACGACGTCAATGAAATTACTTAATGATAATATCACTTAATCAGTCGATGATAGTCTGGAGGCAATACGCGGGGTTTGTACATCAACCAACCAATTGCCAAATAGCCGTGGTAACTCTGACGCAGCTGCGCAACTCCGTGACAAACGTTCTTGCCGCTAGCAGAATCTCGTGGCATTTTTATCTGCCTGGAACCCTAGATGTTGTTCTTCCAATCCCAAGGTAAACCAACAGGTGTGTTTTGTCCCAGACAAAGAGTTGGCACACACAATGCCAACTGACAATTCAAGTTTTTACATCCACTTATTTAAGTATATAACGGACAGAATACAAAAAAAAACAGTGCATCAGAAACTCAAGTTGACAAGTTGAATGACTTGGGACCGCTGTTGGATAGTGATTAATCTGCACATCTGTCCTGCATTAATGACAATTATAAATTTGACTCCAAGGAAAGGACGTTGCACATGGCACGTGGACTTATATATATCAATTTATATACACACACACACATATATATATATATATATATATATATATATATATATATATATATATATATATATATATATAATATATATATATATATATGTGTATATATACATATATATATATCTATATATATGTATATTGATATATATATATATATATATATATATATTGATATAAATATATATACATGTATAGATATATCATATATATATATATATATATATATATATATATTTACAGAAGCGAATATGGCGAAGACGAGGCAGTTGATTAATGACATCATATATCTTGAATAAAAATCTACCACAGTATGCATTCTCTTTACTGCTCGGTCGATATGGCGGCGAATTAAGTTCACACTGCATTTTGATACAGGAAATGTTATTAATGAAGTTGGCTGTTAAACTAATGACGTGGCTGCATTGCTGACATAAGGCAGAGTTGTGATTGTGTTGAACGCTGGCTGACAGAGTTACTCTTACCCCGTCCCCCAACACAATACCATTCAATAACCCTATCCGATATGATATTTGCACCCATATCCCTGTGCAATCACGCTTTGATTGGCAGTGGAGACGACGTGCCTCACGGCACATGTTTTAATGATTTCGTAATGCGTTATTACTAATCCTTGCATAGTAGTCATCGTAAACACGGTTACTTTGGTTGATTTACACATGCTAATTTATCAATGACAGCTGGTGAAATGTCTGTCTAGGTTTCATCCAATGGTGTAACATTAGTGTGTTGACATGGATACAATAGGATTTTGTTTTAGCGATGTCAAAGTAAACTTGTACAGATGAACATGGGGCGTGATGCACCTCTCCATGATGATTTGACACGTGCAAAAAGTCGATAATTGTGCTTAGGTCCAGAGTATTAATGCTTATCCAGGTGCTATTTCCCATTACGCTAATTGGCATACCCAGCAAACAAATGAGCTATTGGTGCTTGGGATGAGCACTTTCATGTAAAATGAATGTAAAATGTAGTGTTTATTTGATACCGCGTTTGTTTGTAGTGAGGTTCATTGGCACAGTGCTTAAGGGTTAGTTAGGTCAACTCACATGTAGCAACATGCAGACATCTGAAGAGTTGTAATTACTAGCACAAGTCATAGCATACTGAATACGGTCTGCTGACAATCAGCCAATGGAAAACACGTGAATTTCGCAGTTGTACGGATAAGGCTGTAACTACATGTGATGCGACGCCCATGTTTTGTTTATTAATTAGCATAGGCGCATCAATATTATGTGCACCACTTTAAAGATACCACGCGTATCGGTAAGAAATGGCAATGATAGTGCATTCATGGATACAATGTATGAATGGTGTGATGTATACATAATATTCCCGTATTGTGTGATATATTGCATCGAACATGACATATATATAGACGTCACAGCTACAATTGACATAGGCAGATCATGGTTACTCATTGATACCAATTAAATGAAGATAGGCGGATCACAATTCCATACCATTTAGTTATCGAATTCTCTCATCATCAAATGGAAAACTACTTTTATCTCAAGAAACAAATTATCATCACAATGGTCTCACCATAAAGTTGTGTAAAAATGATGATTTTGTATGACGGGTTACGGAATTTTTAGAAAAATTTTAATGAAATGCTGATCGATTGCCAATTACGCATGATATGAAAATGGGCAACAGTATTAACCTCTTAAGACGTTACATAAGAGTGAGCGCTGATGGAGCAGTGAATTAAGGTGCTGATACGGTTTGTGGATTAGCAAAACTGCGTGGATTTCGACTCCCAGTGACTAGCCATGTATCAAAATCCCTGCTTATAAACACATTCAATCTATCAGCACAGTGTTTGATGAGATCAGGACAAGACGATTACTATGACTGAATTCTATTTTCGTGATTGCTTTTCTCATCCATATTCATTCTGAGCAAGGTGTTCACACATCTATTGAGCCTAATGCGCAGAGCATGTTATTGACTAATGATATGTATTAAAAGGTTATTAAGATGTACGTAAATAAGAACCTACCGAAGGATCTTTAAGATAATGTATATTCTTTGATAAGGCTATCACGCTAGGATGCCTCAGATGGCAACGGATGAGAGTAACCACCCTTAATGTACTGCAGCAATAACGCGCAGGGCCCATAGACCATTTCAGGACAATCGTCTACAGAATGGAATTTTGTACCTTACAAGCTTATACAGTGAATTCACCTGACAAGCAGTTGTATGTTTGGATTATTGATATATTACTATATTCGGATGCATCTGATTGTAAACGCATCGCATTCTGTTTTGTTTGTTTGCGTTTTATTTCATATGTAAGAGGGAAGGTTGCAAAGTGTACTTATCACGATATATGGAATTTGTTGTCAAGTAATCGCTTTCGAAACGTTTCTTAAAAGGTTGCAGACAACGCCATGTTATACATATTAGCTGTCACTGTTTCTAAATTGAGCGAGTCGCATATAAATCAAATCTTGCGCGCGAAGAGATTGCATCAAATAGACCTTGATCGAGTAGCCTGAAATGATGCGGACAGCTGTAAATGACCAGGTTGATAATGATCAAATTATTAGGATTAGGTGGCTTGGGTTCACAATAAGAGCCTGCCATTTCCGATCTCGATCTCGCAAGAGTTGCACTAATTGGTGGTTCATGTATCTCGTGTAGGGCTACACTTTTTAAAGGACTCCAACAAGAGGAATCAGCGGAATCAGGCATAAAACTGTACAACGAGCACTACTATTTATATTCAAACATGATATATGTAATAACATAGGATAAATTTATTTGAACGATTACGAAGCTTGTATGGCTCGGCTATAAATTCAATTTGATGCTTGAAAGAAACTTTTTGTTTTAAAGCATCCAAAACTGAGAATACTCCGACTACAGTATATCTTCTAGTATAAGAACACAGACATATAATATTTCTTCCTGCCGCAATTGTGCCTGCTATCAATTGTTATATCGGTTCATCATCTCGAACGCAATATTAACCCATGATTGATGAAGGTGTCAGGAACAATCGGCTAATGACAAAACTAAAACGACTAGAGTATCTTTAATTAAACGCCGGCTGACATGCGGTGCTTCGTCATCATATGATACTGCATGATTAAGCAACGGCGAGAACATTCATTTTCCGAGACCCGACATTTAATAACGATCCGTTCATTAATTTGCCAACCAGTCACTAAGCTACAAAATGGTCTGCCATTTCAACTACGATATCATGTTATTCGTCGTCGATGATATGGAAAATGTTGGCAGAATATTGCTTATTGTCGACAATGTTAGTAAGTGATTGAGCTAGTGTTGTTTATAACTTCATTATATATAGTACAAACTTGTCCTGGCACATTCGTTTAAAGCCATTATATCAACTGTTTTGGTTTTCATGCGGCTCGGCGGGGCTTGAGAAAATGTTTCTTGCGTCATAAATACCTTGTAAGACTTGTCATTGTATGGTGAATTATATATTGTGGATTCGCTGGTAATTTTGCAAATGTCATTTATTCTTTGTGTGTGAGCATCATTCTCTGTGACCCACTGAAAACATGCTTCATCGCACGGGATCCCATTAGCTGTTTTGTTTCATGCGAAAATTAGTTCTAGTCACAGAAATCTTTTGATTGTTTGAACTGTCAGACGAAGGTTTTCAGCTGACGATACGTACTCGGAGCTTATCTAGCCGTGTTTTGCCATGTGCTGCGACTGATTAGGGTGCTGGTGGTACGGTCACACCGGCGCTTTGGAGCATATTCTCAATTAGTTACGTTAATGTTTGTGATCAGCAGTGATGGGTTGTGTCACATGCTTACAATGGAAACATTGCTGGTGTGTCGAACCTATAATACCAGAAGTAGGATATCATATAGATATGTTGATGTCATATTTGATGATTGCTTCCAAGCATCCGACGAAGTCCGGAAACTCTCGGTAGTCATGGCCGTTTTCCAATTGCTCCTTTGGTTCGGTAACAATCACGGTGCCGATATATATCGACTAGACTTCATTGTTGTTTTAATTGAAGATTTGTTATCTGAATATGAGTCGGACTTAAGTGGAGGGACAATTACAGCAATGATTAATACTTCTTACTTGACGCATCGCTTTCTTTAGGTGTCCCATGCGTATTACATTATCATTCATGAATTTTATATCAACTATTGACTTTGCTCCCAAGGTCTAATAGTAATGAAAGCGTATATATCTCACGCGAGAGACAAATACCTGTTTGACAAAAAGGGAACAATTGTTAGCACTCTCCTTTCGCTAAAAGCAAATCTGTGGCATTTCGTATCGTGATGTCGGTAGGTTATTTCTTGGCAGCTTTTCAACATTAAGTGTATAAATCACGCCCATTTGAATATTGGAACATAATATCAGCTAGTCATGGTTTCCAATTCATCCTAATTATTGCGAAAGCACGACTTGTAGATAATAGAACCTACCTGGTGGTGAATCTACCCCTCTATTGCTTCTCTCTTTTTCATCGTTTCAAAAGTGCGTAAGAAAAACGTGTATTTAATCATACCTGTTGTTTGTTACTCATGTTTGGATGTTCATGCATGGTGCATGATATATACCGCTAATACATGTTTCACTAAATAAGTGTTCTAGGGCAAAAATAACGGTGAGGTCTTCATAAGTACAACTGGAAAGTACTCATGGGAACATGGAGAAGGGACTTTCATAAAACTAGAACAACATGACACAAGCGTTTTTTTTTTGGATAAAATAAATCAGCATTAGATCTATGAGTATGACTGACATTTGACACACTTAGAATGGCATCAATCAGACAACGATTTCTCGCATAAAGTGAACAACGGAACCATTCACATATATACATACCGGTTTTCATTGGTGCTATCGTTATTTCAATTTTGCGAAACTCATTTTAAAGATGTACGAACGCTATCAACTGAAATATGCACTTGGATATTGCACTCAAAGATGGGTCAACAACAAAATACGGGTATCAAAAACGGATTGCCCTTCAATCTTGTCTTTGAAATGGTGTGCATAGTTTAACTGACTTTCATGAGATCTGTAAATCGTTTCCGTATGAATCATATCAGCATATCATGCCTTCATCTATCACCAGTCTATTTGCCGCCATATGTATTAAAGACGACGTCAATGAAATTACTTAATGATAATATCACTTAATCAGTCGATGATAGTCTGGAGGCAATACGCGGGGTTTGTACATCAACCAACCAATTGCCAAATAGCCGTGGTAACTCTGACACAGCTGCGCAACTCCGTGACAAACGTTCTTGCCGCTAGCAGAATCTCGTGGCATTTTTATCTGCCTGGAACCCTAGATGTTGTTCTTCCAATCCCAAGGTAAACCAACAGGTGTGTTTTGTCCCAGACAAAGAGTTGGCACACACAATGCCAACTGACAATTCAAGTTTTTACATCCACTTATTTAAGTATATAACGGACAGAATACAAAAAAAACAGTGCATCGGAAACTCAAGTTGACAAGTTGAATGACTTGGGACCGCTGTTGGATAGTGATTAATCTGCACATCTGTCCTGCATTAATGACAATTATAAATTTGACTCCAAGGAAAGGACGCTGCACATGGCACGTGGACTTATATATATCAATTTATATACACACACACATATATATATATATATATATATATATATATATATATATATATATATATATATATATATATATATATATATATATATATATGTGATATATATATACATATATATATATATATATATATATATATATATATATATATATATATATATATATATTATATATATATATATATATATATATATATATATATATATATATATATATATACATGTATAGATATATATATATATATACATATATATATATATTTACAGAAGCGAATATGGCGAAGACGAGGCAGTTGATTAATGACATCATATATCTTGAATAAAAATCTACCACAGTATGCATTCTCTTTACTGCTCGGTCGATATGGCGGCGAATTAAGTTCACACTGCATTTTGATACAGGAAATGTTATTAATGAAGTTGGCTGTTAACTAATGACGTGGCTGCATTGCTGACATAAGGCAGAGTTGTGATTGTGTTGAACGCTGGCTGACAGAGTTACTCTTACCCCGTCCCCCAACACAATACCATTCAATAACCCTATCCGATATGATATTTGCACCCATATCCCTGTGCAATCACGATTTGATAGGCAGTGGAGACGACGTGCCTCACGGCACATGTTTTAATGATTTCGTAATGCGTTATTACTAATCCTTGCATAGTAGTCATCGTAAACACGGTTACTTTGGTTGATTTACACATGCTAATTTATCAATGACAGCTGGTGAAATGTCTGTCTAGGGGTTTCATCCAATGGTGTAACATTAGTGTGTTGACATGGATACAATAGGATTTTGTTTTAGCGATGTCAAAGTAAACTTGTACAGATGAACATGGGGCGTGATGCACCTCTCCATGATGATTTGACACGTGCAAAAAGTCGATAATTGTGCTTAGGTCCAGAGTATTAATGCTTATCCAGGTGCTATTTCCCATTACGCTAAGTGGCATACCCAGCAAACAAATGAGCTATTGGTGCTTGGGATGAGCACTTTCATGTAAAATGAATGTAAAATGTAGTGTTTATTTGATACCGCGTTTGTAGTGAGGTTCATTGGCACAGTGCTTAAGGGTTAGTTAGGTCAACTCACATGTAGCAACATGCAGACATCTGAAGAGTTGTAATTACTAGCACAAGTCATAGCATACTGAATACGGTCTGCTGACAATCAGCCAATGGAAAACACGTGAATTTCGCAGTTGTACGGATAAGGCTGTAACTACATGTGATGCGACGCCCATGTTTTGTTTATTAATTAGCATAGGCGCATCAATATTATGTGCACCACTTTAAAGATACCACGCGTATCGGTAAGAAATGGCAATGATAGTGCATTCATGGATACAATGTATGAATGGTGTGATGTATACATAATATTCCCGTATTGTGTGATATATTGCATCGAACATGACATATATATAGACGTCACAGCTACAATTGACATAGGCAGATCATGGTTACTCATTGATACCAATTAAATGAAGATAGGCGGATCACAATTCCATACCATTTAGTTATCGAATTCTCTCATCATCAAATGGAAAACTACTTTTATCTCAAGAAACAAATTATCATCACAATGGTCTCACCATAAAGTTGTGTAAAAATGATGATTTTGTATGACGGGTTACGGAATTTTTAGAAACAATTTTAATGAAATGCTGATCGATTGCCAATTACGCATGATATGAAAATGGGCAACAGTATTAACCTCTTAAGACGTTACATAAGAGTGAGCGCTGATGGAGCAGTGAATTAAGGTGCTGATACGGTTTGTGGATTAGCAAAACTGCGTGGATTTCGACTCCCAGTGACTAGCCATGTATCAAAATCCCTGCTTATAAACACATTCAATCTATCAGCACAGTGTTTGATGAGATCAGTACAAGACGATTACTATGACTGAATTCTATTTTCGTGATTGCTTTTCTCATCCATATTCATTCTGAGCAAGGTGTTCACACATCTATTGAGCCTAATGCGCAGAGCATGTTATTGACCAATGATATGTATTAAAAGGTTATTAAGATGTACGTAAATAAGAACCTACCGAAGGATCTTTAAGATAATGTATATTCTTTGATAAGGCTATCAGGCTAGGATGCCTCAGATTGCAACGGATGAGAGTAACCATCCTTGATGCACTGCAGCAATAACGCGCAGGGCCCATAGACCATATCAGGACAATCGTCTACAGAATGGAATTTTGTACCTTACAAGCTTATACAGTGAATTCACCTGACAAGCAGTTGTATGTTTGGATTATTGATATATTACTATATTCGGATGCATCTGATTGTAAAGGCATCGCATTCTGTTCTGTTTGTTTGCGTTTGTTTCATATGTAAGAGGGAAGGTTGCAAAGTGTACTTATCACGATATATGGAATTTGTTGTCAAGTAATCGCTTTCGAAACGTTTCTTAAAAGGTTGCAGACAACGCCATGTTATACATATTAGCTGTCACTGTTTCTAAATTGAGCGAGTCGCATATAAATCAAATCTTGCGCGCGAAGACATTGCATCAAATAGACTTGATCGAGTTGCCTGAAATGATGCGGACAGCTGTAAATGACCAGGTTGATAATGATCAAATTATTAGGATTAGGTGGCTTGGGTTCACAATAAGAGCCTGCCATTTCCGATCTCGATCTCGCAAGAGTTGCACTAATTGGTGGTTCATGTATCTCGTGTAGGGCTACACTTTTTAAAGGACTCCAACAAGAGGAATCAGCGGCATAAAACTGTACAACGAGCACTACTATTTATATTCAAACATGATATATGTAATAACATAGGATAAATTTATTTGAACGATTACGAAGCTTGTATGGCTCGGCTATAAATTCAATTTGATGCTTGAAAGAAACTTTTTGTTTTAAAGCATCCAAACTGAGAATACTCCGTTTTACAGTATAAAACAAAAATCTTCTAGAGAATAGAACACAGACATATAATATTTACTTCCTGCCGCAATTGTGCCTGCTATCAATTGTTATATCGGTTCATCATCTCGAACGCAATATTAACCCATGATTGATGAAGGTGTCAGGAACAATCGGCTAATGACAAAACTAAAACGACTAGAGTATCTTTAATTAAACGCCGGCTGACATGCGGTGCTTCGTCATCATATGATACTGCATGATTAAGCAACGGCGAGAACATTCATTTTCCGAGACCCGACATTTAATAACGATCCGTTCATTAATTTGCCAACCAGTCACTAAGCTACAAAATGGTCTGCCATTTCAACTACGATATCATGTTATTCGTCGTCGATGATATGGAAAATGTTGGCAGAATATTGCTTTTTGTCCCGACAATGTTATTAAGTGATTGAGCTAGTGTTGTTTATAACTTCATTATATATAGTACAAACTTGTCCTGGCACATTCGTATAAAGCCATTATATCAACTGTTTTGGTTTTCATGCGGCTCGGCGGGGTTTGAGAAAATGTTTCTTGCGTCATACATGCCTTGTAAGACTTGTATGGTGAATTATATATTGTGGATTCGCTGGTAATTTTGCAAATGTCATTTATTCCTTGTGCGTGAGCATCATTCTCTGTGACTCACTGAAAACATGCTTCATCGCACGGGATCCCATTAGCTGTTTTGTTTCATGCGAAAATTAGTTCTAGTCACAGAAGTCTTTTGATTGTTTGAACTGTCAGACGAAGGTTCCAGCTGACGATACGTACTCGGAGCTTATCTAGCCGTGTTTTGCCATGTGCTGCGACTGATTAGGGTGCTGGTGGTACGGTCACACCGGCGCTTTGGAGCATATTCTCAATTAGTTACGTTAATGTTTGTGATCAGCAGTGATGGGTTGTGTCACATGCTTACAATGGAAACATTGCTGGTGTGTCGAACCTATAATACCAGAAGTAGGATATCATATAGATATGTCGATGTCATATTTGATGATTGCTCCCAATCATCTGACAAACTTTCGGTAGTCTTAGCCGTTTTCCAATTGCTCCTTGGGTTCTGCAACAATCTTTGTGTCCGTGTATATTGATTAGACTTCATAGTTGTTTTAACTGAAGAGTTGTTGTCTCATTATGAGTCGGACTTAAGTGGAGGAGCAATTACAACCAAGATTAATACATCCTACTTGTCGCATTGCCCTCTTTAGGTGATCCATGCGTATTACATTATCAGTTTGCTCCCAAGGTCTAATAGTAATGAAAGCGTATATATCTCACGCGAGAGACGGAAACCCGTTTGACAAAAAGGGATCGTATGTTAGCACTCTTCTTTCACTAAAAGCAAAATTGGGACATCTGTGAATTGTTTGTGGCATTCCTCCTATTGCACGCCTTTTTCATATCGCGACGTCCGTAGGTTATTTCTGGGCAACTTTTCAAAATGAAGTGTATAAATCACGCCCATATGAATATTGGAATATAATATCAGCTATTTTTGGTTTCCAATTCATCCTGATTATTGCGAAAGCATCACTTGTAGATAAGAGAACTTATCTGGTATTAAATCTGTCCCCCGATTGCTTCTCTCTTTTTCATCGTTTCAATAGTGCGGATAAAAACGTGTATTTAATTATTTCTGATATTTGTTCCTCATCTATTGATGCTCATGCATGGTGCATGATATATACCGCTTATACATTTGTCACTAAATGAGTGTTCCAGGGCAAAACAATAACGGTAGAGGTCTTCATAAGTACAACTGGAAAGTACTCATGGGAACATGGATTGCAATTTTCCTAAAACTAGAACAACATGACACAAGTGTTTGTTGGATATAAACAAATCGTCATTAGATATATGAGTATGACTGACCCTTGAAACACCTCGAATGTCATCGACCTGACAAAGATTTCTCGCATAAAGTGAGCAACAGAACCATTGACACTAATACATACTGGTGTTCATCAGCGCTATCGTAATTTAAATTTTGCGAATCTCATTTTAAGGATGTACGAACACTACCAACTGAAATATGTACTTGCATATTGCACGCGGAGAATGATCAAGCCGAGCACGTTGGTCTTGCATTCATGTGATGTGTCAACAACATCATGTCTGGTATAAAAAAACAGATTGCCCTTCCATCTTGTCCATGAATGGTGTTCAAAGTTTAAACTGACTTTCATGAAATCTGTGAATTTTTTTCCGTATGACT
>CM067343.1:60332644-60355144 GCA_034190875.2 Urechis unicinctus | reverse complement strand
AGGTTTGCACGCGGCGGTACTGTAAAAATTGTATGATTTTGTATGGATTAGTTTTGGTCACCATATGAACGTCATAGATGCATTTACAGATAGAGCGTCGAAGCAAATAGATCGGATATTTATAGATGTTATTCCGTCGACATTAATTTGGCAACTCATAACTGACAGAGTATTTACCAAACACCTAGTGATTGCTATCGCTAGTGCCCCCTGTCTCTTGAGTGGCTTGACATTTGCCGTGTTATAGCATAGTACAAATCATTCGGGACGTCAGTCAGACAACCCCGCTTGGTCATATTAAACGTAGCACTGGCAGATTATGCATTCTGTGTCGAGGCAGCATGTCGTCAGCTTATAGATCTAACATTTACGCGCTTTCACCATGGGGTTATATGGAGAATATTATTATGAATCCTGCATGCGGCGATGGGTTTCAGGTAATTAAGAATAAGTCGTCGTTTGGTAAGTGCATTAAGGTGATACAACTGATGAATATGGTGCCCATTTTTGAATGATGTGAATCTCTGGGCATGATCGATAAAACCACTCATCTGATAATTGCGGAGGAGGCAAATCAATAAAAATCTATTTGCCACTCGACAGAATTACAGTTGCTGTGTCGCGATAATAAGACGCAGACAGCTTCTAACAACGTGTCAAACTAGGCCGCGAGCAGTTGAAGGACGCATGCCACGCAACCCGTCACACATCACACGCGGAATCACGCTTGCTCTGCTATGGCAAAACATCACGCGTCAATATGTTATTTGAACATACTTCAGGATGTGAATTGGTATGGAAAGGGTTACATAATATCACAACTGAGAGTCTGATGCCAAACTTAAGTAAATATCATTTAGAAGGAGTTGTTCAGCTTCCATAAGAAAGCAATCTAAACCCACAATTTATGAAGATTATGGAGGGCCACAACTCCTACAGATCATCGAAATATCCCGTTATAGATTATAAGGTAAATATCTCTATTTCGTATAACGTAAATTTAGTTTAATGGGTTGTAATGAGTTATGCAATCACTACACACCTACCAGAAATGTAGATTGAATGCAAACGGCTTGAATCAACGATGATGGCCTAGGCTTTGTATGCATTCAACATCAGTACTTCAAGCGTCCTATTTAATTAGCCCCCATCACCCCTCGTCGACCGCACATGATTAATAAGGGTGACCGGTTATCCGGCCTTGCACTTCTATGGCAATATCCGAGTGGTCTTAGAGCTTAAGACAGATTGACGAGGCAGGTATTGCATGGCAGAGGCGTATATAATGCATTTAAGACCTGGGAGCTAGTGAACATTGCACTCGAAAACACAATTTCCCTTTGTCATGTCTATTGCACGAACATGACAAAGTAGGTGTGTCATAGAATAAATGCTTGTTTATGCATATCTTGCAGGGTGGTCATTTTGCTTTTATATTTCTGGTCATTTTGTGATATATGTAACACATTTCATGGACATTGAAAATATCGACCTATGTGACAACGGACTCAGTTTTGATAGAAGAATAGTATTGATACCTTGAGTGTAGCTGGGGTAAATGCGTTCCAAGGACTGGAGAGGATAAATTGAAGCGGATGATTACGTAAGCCAAATCTCTTGGTCGACACTGTATAAGCTTTACATTGCTCTGACTAGTTTTCTTTCATTGCAATAAATCCTAGTAGCCATGCTAATTTAACGCTCAATCATGTTTGCTTTTACGCAAAGGCTACTCACCATGAGCCGCCTACCCGATCAGAGTCCTCACACTAGAAGACAGTGCTGGTCGATTATTAAGCCGAAAGGCTGAATCATCGAAACGTAACATAATTTTATATAGAAATCTTTTAAAGCTCTTAATCTAATCCAAATATCTCCAAACATTGACTTGTGAGCCGAACAATAAAGACAAATGTGGTGACCATAAAAGAGAAGACGCCTCGCAGAGCCCGCTTGCGCCTTTAAACGGTTTAAAGGAATTTGGCGGATAGTGATAATGTGCGTTAATTTAAGTAAGGCACAGCATTTGGGTAAATTAGTGTAGTTGTTGTCAACGAGCACGCGAGCATCTATGACACGAAAGTTTTACATTTTAGAACGAATACATAGTGTAATGAAGACTAGACATCTATTAATGCAAGGTTTTGCATAAGCGAGCACTGGCCGTTTCAAATGGCCGTGATTGTGGAATCAGCAACAAGAATACTACGTGAACATATTTAAGAAGGATACATGATTGTTGGTAGGTGAACTTTATCTTTCATGGAAATAATTATGCATTGTGGTGACAGGATGACTAAAAGTAAGATCAGGCCGCATGTATACTGAGGTTGTCAAAAGGTTAAGGTCAAGTCATAAACATAAATATACTCTTCTGCGTAATTACCAGGTGATATACGTCATAGCTATCATACCATTATCCACATTCACACTTGCTTTGTCCAGAATCATATTGATGTCATCAAAACGCAATTTGTATTGAGGGCATGATGGATATTAACCAACATGTTGACGCATGTAACGTGATTAAACATAAATGAATGTTATCACTGCATCCAGTTTCATAGTAAGAGAATTTTCTGCCATCTCGTGCTTGAAAAATATTGGTTTGTCAAGAAACAGTTGTGTCACTTACACTGTAGGAGAAGTCATCACATTTCCTACAATAAGTTAATCGGATTCACTATAGAACTAGTCTATGAAAACCGTCAATGATCACAATATCTAGCTTACTCATCAGACCTTATCAGTGAAAGCAGTAATGAATATATAGCTAATCATGGTTGCTTTACATGCTATACAAATGCATGCATCGGGTGGCTGTATCCTGTACCTGTACACCATTAACAGTATTACTACCCGACGATGAACACCGACATACGGAAGAATACCTTCTAAGACTGCTTTCTGCCGCTATCAATGGTTACATCGTTCAATCGCCCCGAACATAAAACATTCCCATGACTTATGAAGGTAGCAGGTTACAACGGCCGATGACAAAATGACAACTATCGAGGGTATCTTTGTTGGCTTGCTGTTGGCAAGAACTTTTTAAGTGCGAGTATCTTCATTGTTTGAAACCCGCAGCTAAATAACCGGATGCACACGACAAAGTATCCGGTGACGACATTTACAAACGTCTTTCACTAATATTGGCCAACTAAAGGATAGGTTACAATATAGTCGGATAAAAGTACAGTATTACCAAGAAATGTTTCACTTTTCAGACAATTTGCGTATCTTATCATTTCTTTGATTTCATGGTAATGTTTTTATATGCGTGAAATATTGTTGATATTAGAGTCATTATTAAGTCAAAAAAATCCATTGAGCAATACAGACAGTATCTACCGCAGTACTCATTTTGACATTCGCCTCGTGGCATTATCGTCTCAAGCACGCTGTATCAAATTGGTTGTCATTTAAAGAGCGGTTGGCTAAAACATTCCCCACGTCATGGTTGCTTTTAAGGACATAACAGCTTTCATCTCAATATGAATTATTTACTTTGAGACAGCTGTCGCTTTTTATATTTCGTGAGCATGACCATAGTTCTGATGTGATGCACTTCATATCGCTTACCGGAACAATGCCTCAAGAGAAATCGTCAATCTTCAATGTATTTACCCGACATTGGAAACAATTACATGGCGTCACGTTTTGGAGATAATTTTCTTCATGATGAACAACGCTTCATATGTCATTGTAGAATTTGTTTTTCAAATTAGTATTCAAAACAAGGAATGGATGTAAGAATGTTTACATTCTGCTAGTATTGATTGATGTATCCCATAATATTGCAGAAAACACGTGTTAACAATGGATGTAAAAAGGCCCAGGCTGAGAAACTCATTAGCAACGTTTCAAATATTCAAAGTAATGTTGGTATGGTGATCTTTCCTTGGCACCATCATGATAAGTCTCATCGTAACCGCCATGGTATCATCCAAATCAGGATTCCCCACTCACGTTGTGCAGTAGGAAGAAAACATAGCCTTTAACATAGTGTATTAATACTAATGTGTCTTTGTACTACTTTCTGTTGCTAAAACTAGCCTTTCTATCATTTGTACACATTTATTGCATCTGATCAATGCACAAATTTAAAAGACAAGGATTTGATATTGCATGGGGGGAAATGACGCATTAAATATATGCAAATTAACCTTAATGACCCCGATGGCAATATTTGTCATAAATACAAGTTGTTGTACTTGTGAAGTAAACACAATCAATTATATGTATTGTGTTGGAAGACAAATCAAGGACTGTCAAATGACATGACACCGAACGTACTAATACAATGGTTTAGTGCACCTTTGTTAGCGAAACGTAATGTAGAAACAATACCATGCATTTAATACACGAGAGTACATTAAATACTTACTAACAAATACTGTTGCAAATAATATAGCACTGCTCGCTTTCATATTAAGTTTTGCCTTAGTTGGAATGTAAGATTACATTGGTGCGTTATGTGTGGGAGTAACACATCTAAACTAAACGGCTCAGACTAGTCCTCGCATTTTGCAGTGATGAGATGTGCTATTAGGTTACATTTTGTGCATAAATGGAAGCATCACTGTATTGACATGGCAACTGACCTTACTGAAGGTTAAGGCAAGCACAGTGTGAATATATTGGCAGCTTCATTGTTTCTACAATTCGCTGCCTTAGTATATTGCATAAATACTGGGCCCATAAACATATCATTATGCCGTTTTACCTGAGATATTTGACATCATACACTTATAGTGTTGTTTTTAACCTTTGAGTTTTTTCTTCTGTTTTTACTTATGATACCGATCGATTACTTTTAACAGGGCGACACGGGCCGATAATTGCAAACATGTGGGCATAAAACTATCATAGGCATTTGTACTGGCATCTTCAGTAGTCTTAGCTGATACTCGGTCGTTAGTTCGGAGCTTGGTGTAGATTTACGTCAGCATCAATATTATGATATTATGCATTTCGATTTGTTTTATGCACGTCCTAATTTTCATTCCTTATGTATTGTTGATGCTGCAATAATTGGGTCTTTTCGAAATTTCGGAAATCTCTACGACGTATTTCAGCTTATCTTGCGTATTGTGTCCTCCAGCAAGCTTGCTCTTGACCAGCTAATGGACTTAGGGCACCTGTATCAAGCTTCCCTTATCAAGGTGCACAACGGATCCGTCATTATCCTCTGTCTGGGATATATCAATGTGTCACATCAATGAGTAAGAGACAAATTTGTTAACACCGTCTACGAGAAGATCTTGAAGTTTCAATATAGCATTTAAAAACTTCGGTAGGATGACCCTCTTGAAAACGTGGCAATCTCCAAGGCTTCTCAAATTGTTATTGGCTTTAACGACAATTAATGCGTAGATATATCTCGACAAGCCTTGTTCTTTCAATTTGTGTGATGTTTTCTGTATATGCGCTCGACGCTAGTGGTTGGCCGATCACAGGGTAGATAAATGCCTCTTACCGGTCATGCTGCCTTCCTTGGATGCCATCAACCTATCTACGCAGCCATTGTCCCGCATTAATCATTTCGCTATCGTTACATTAGGTCTCAGAACGCATAACGAATAATAATTACAATTGTTCAGCTATTTCATCAAAATTATAAAAAACAAAAACACCAACTGAGTACATCTCGTATTTTCAAGTAACTGTCTTTCCTGTAGTCTAGGACAAAAGTTTATTCCTTATTTTCATGACAACCCGCGCATGTTCAGTGACAGGTTGAACGTCACCCAATGGGGCTCATCAGCGTTGGGGAACATGTAACTCGCACATGCGTGTAGCATTGTAAATAGAATGCCGGAATTAATGGATGCAATTCGCTCTAGTTCATCAGATGTAGTTTTAATGACTTAGTGCTGCGCAGAACTTTCATATTGCAGGTTATCTGCTCTGTCGGAAACCAGGCAGGACATCAAGGAGAACAGAGGACGAGGAGAGCATATTTACGTACAAGAATCGAATTGGATCTTAACATGTGTAACGTACGTTGATTGTAGTGACTTCACGGCGCATTTGTGGTACAATGTCGGGAAAGTAAACGTTGATGTACTGTGAATTAACGTATAAATATGAACTAACTGTATGGTCGGATTATGGATTATCAATGAACTATATACACACAAAACGCATTGGAATAGGCTGTCGCGTCCCATGAGCCAGTCTAAAGTATTAAATTTGAATTGATTAATGACATCCGTTGTATCAATGGGTTATTGTTATTGCCTGGTGTTTGCATGTCGTTTGGATCTTCATTTTGATAACCAACAGTGTCAGTTTGATTTTGAAATCAGCTTTTACTATATGTATAAATAGTATATTTTATGGACATAGATTTCGAATAACCACTGTTATGTGTTACAACTATAATTGTTCTTCGTAATTGCAGGTATGTGGTATATAAAATACACATGTACCTGGCATGTGGATCGTGTGGATTGTGTATATTAAAACTGTTGCGCAATTCTCTGTTAATCTTAAATTAATTAGCCTGGATGCAGTACGGCTGCTGCAAACAACACGAAAACTACACAAAATTTATTTTTGATGTATAGAGTTTGCATTCTTTAGGGTTCACATCCAGAACCTGGAATAAAATGTTAGGTCACAGCTGCCAACCCCTGCAAATTTCATATACCGCCTCCACTTATGCACCTTACAAAAAGATATTCGTTGAGTTTGTAAAAAATATCAAGATAATTGCCAGCGTGATTATTGATTCACTCTGTGTAATGTGGTCTAGGTGATGGATGTTTTTCCACTTGAGCCGTTGACATATCCCACGTGAGTTTTTCGCCAATGATTTATCAGGCTATTGTCAGTCGTAAGTGCCACTAGCATAAGCAATATAGTATTGTAGCTATAAAGACTTCCTTGCACGAGGATGTCATACAAACGCTGACGCAATGATGAAGCAGAGCATAATGACTTCAACTGTATGATTGGCCTCTTTATAAAAGATTATAAAAAACATACGCTCGGGAAATGGCAGTAGGGCTTGAGCGTAATGGCAAGTACTACAATGCGCTCCTATGACCGTATACGTTTAATACTATTAAGAGCATATAGATAGCACAGTAGCTTATCGAACAACCCACGAACGAATGAGAATAATCACCATCTTCATCCCATTACCAGTGTCGCATTGTGCGGAACATTCCTCCTGCGATTCCATGTAACGTGATTCACCAAAGCAGAAATATTCAGCATCAACACGAGCAAACGCCTAAAGAACACCGGCCCCGATTGTGCTATCAACACGAGCAAACGCCTACAGAACACCGGCCCCGATTGTGCTATCAACACGAGCAAACGCCTACAGAACACCGGCCCCGATTGTGCTATCAACACGAGCAAACGCCTACAGAACACCGGCCACCATTGTGCTATCATTGGTGCAATTCCACGTCGAGACATGGCAGGTAGGTGCTTACTATCTAGTCACTGGGCACTATTCTGTCAAGACATAGGGTGCACCAATGTCACCTAGATTAGTAACAAATTAACACACGTTTAGTAAGATCACGCATTCATATTCGATATAATCGGTACAAGTATTTGGGTCATCAAAGAAATAAAGGTAGAAGTAACTATAAATGGTAAGTGGTTTCATGAATATTCTTATACTCAAGTGTGCCATGGTAAAACACAAAATTGTAGGCACTTATTACAGGGCATAAATGTTCATTATACTGGGCACGTATTTTATGCATGGTTTACACGTGATATATACGGTGTGATTAAAGTGACTTGTTATACTTGGTATGTAAACGCACGATATTGCCCCTCAAATATTTACAAGCGCCAACTCGGAGATTGCGCTTATCAGTGCGAGATAAGAACAGTAAGGACACCATAAACGTGGTTAATGGGCTTATGCAGTCGTGGACATTTGGCAACTATTACCTACATTAAAAAGTGCATCAACAAATTCAACAAATCACATTGGAAGCCTCAAAACGAAATATCATTTCTGGAGTAAACTATACCTGGCTATTTGTCAGCTACCATTGGAATATCTTGCGACGTTATCTCTACATTTATGTCATTTTCACTTCAAATGGGTGAATTTCCAGGGAGACTGGATGGCAGGAATGATATGCTTATATAAGGAATGTCGAATGATTTATCGTACCAGGGTGATTTGTTATGCAAGTGACTTGATAAGCTGTTACTATGAGCAGATACCATGAATATTACTTCAAATGTGTGACGACGTCAACCGACATGGTCGAAGGGGTATCCTTAATTTACACCCGACAATGTTGTTGATCTATCGCATTTTGCAAAGCCATATATGCTCCATGTGACCCAGTTCCGAGAGCTCAATGCATATTTGAATGTACAGCAGTAATACCGCTACATTTGGTGCTAACATGCAAATGTAAGTATTGTGCATATGTGAAAGGCACTGAATGCATCGTCTTTGCACAGCCTGTCCATAGCATCTTGTCGCGGAAACCGAAGAGCTATATATATAGTAAGCACCAACTAAGTAATAATGTCAAGTCTCGCTACTAATGCTGAGCCGTACTTTATCTGAACACCTGCCCAACATCACTATCGATTATGTAATGGCTTCTACATAGCCACGTAGCAGGCGGCACCTGGTCATATAATTAGAATAGTTAAATAAGGACGACGGCAGCATCTTAATGAGCAGACATCCTAATCAACAGCATTATCTATCTGCTATTGAAATTGCTGTCTATAACGCTATTAATTCAATTGATACAGCATTTCTTCATATCACAATCTAGCAAGACTACTCATAGCAACACAGCCTCTCTTTCCGCCCCCCCCCCCCCCCACACACACATATTAACACATTACCTTGATGTACACCAATGCCAGCGATGGATCCTCTTCGTTTTGGCATTTTGTTCAGCACATATATCTTGCTGAACTACAAATATCAGTCATAAACATATAAAATTAGAAATCCCATGCATAATTTCAAATACACTCGGAATGTGATTCTGATTTTACAGCATTAGCTACGATGAAGAGTATTTGCTCTCTCGTCCCCATGTTTATTCTCATGGATGGTGCAGCATAACATTGGTAGTGATGTTTTAAAAAGATTACTACTATGGTACGAACATCGCTTCGGTTGGTTTTGCATTGGCACTACTATCTTATTGCGGGCAGATGTTTCTCCATTTAGATGAAAACAGTCCCGTTTGTTAAGCACTTGCATTATTGTTGCTGAGCTGCCTGATGCTGATGCCTAGTATTGCGGTGCCGGGACATATTTGAAGCAGCAATCTTATCAGGTTACGCCACTTGACCGCGTACCCGATCTGAATAAGCCATGGATGCAAATTTCTCAATTTGTACAACGGATGTAACAGATTGTCCTAATTATTTTTACATCCATACAAATATTGATCGTTATATGACTAAAACCATCGAGGTCAATTTATATCGATATACCTTGTAAATCTACTGCGATCCTGACTCGACCATTACCTTGTTTCAATTGCAAACCCATCCTGAGGTTGAAACTATAAACATTCAGTGGCACGTCTGTCAGGTATGATAAACATATGCTTAAATATAGGGTTATATATCTCCCGCAGATGCAGTAGAAGTGTTTGGTCTTGAAGGTGTAATTTGGGACTTTGTTCGCCAGATGGGACATATGAAAAGCACAATATCCGCTGTCAGAGAATGACATACCTACATGTTTTCATCCCCGTGGCCCTAAATTTATCTATGACAAAATGTGAGCAATGTGTTAAAACATAGCTTATTCACATAACTAAACTATAGGAGTCATATAGGAGTCATTGTTTCTCTCGTGTTGGGGAGATTATTAGTTATGAGAAGTGTAACCATTGTTTTAAAAAGCTTTCAGACGTCACACATAATGTTCTGTAAAGTGAAGCAGAAATCCCCCAAAGAACTTTTCTTGTAATCTGCCCTTCATGGTGTAACAAATTGGTTTCTGTATTGACGTTAAATTGTTGGGCTAGGTTATTTCGTTGCCAATGGATTTGGGTGTCACAGCAGTGAGTCTTGGGTTATCGAAACATGGATTGTTTGTATTTCGTGTTTGCTGTAGTTTTATTATATTGAGTTAATGAAAATGATATGTGAGTCCTGCATGACTGAGTGAAAGGCTGTTTTAAGACCAGTATGTTGTGTATTGAGTAAATGAACATGAAAGGTGTGAGTTGCGGAAAGGGAGTATTGCTTCCACCTATGGCACTTGGTTCGGTGCAGAATTAGCACATAACGCACATATATTTGCGCTATAGCTTTATCGTATTTCATGTGAGGTTTGTGCCTGCCAAACCGCTTGACCTCTGACCATTGTGAAACATGAGAGTCGCAGATAAGCTGCAAGCCACAACGAGGGTCTACGGGTGGAATAGAACTTCAGAAACAGCCGTTTGCAAATTTTCTCCAGTTGCCGTGGAGTTCAGTAACATACCACAGTTTCTAAACCAGCCGTTTCGGAAGTCATGTAACGATGCCAACACCAGGACAATCAGTGGTGTAGACTGACCAGAGGTTATTAAGCATCATTATTGGTTTTATACGAACCCTGCAAACAAACCGCATGGCATTATCTTGGGTCTCACACGTAGGTCACTAAAGAGCTGAAATAATCCTAGTGTGCATATATAGTTACTTAATTAGCAAAGTGCGGAGAGCTTATACTTTTTATGCTTTATATCTGAAACGCGCGATCAAATAGATTCATCGCCGGATGTAATGTCAACAAACGTACCTGGGATTAATAAGTGGACAACTCATAACCAACTATTGACCAAGTACAGGAGCTAGGGCTCGTACAGAAGCAGAGCAAGAATCGCCGGGGACGTCAATCAGTCAACCCTATTTGCCAAAATTATACGTTTCACTGGTAGAACTTTCAAAGTCGACAAGACCATCGCCAATTTATAAATATGACACTTTCTTGTTGCTACCATGAAAATCAGATATATATATATATATATATATATATATATATATATATATATATATATATATATATATATATATATATATATATATATATATATATATATATATATATATATATGTGTATATATATATATATACTATATATATATATATATATCTATATATATATATATATATATATATATATAACTATATATATATATATATATATATATATATATATATATATATATATATATCTATATATATACACATACATATATATATATATATATATACATATATATATAAATGTGTATATAAATATATATATATATATAGATTTTTATATGTATATATATATATACATATATATATATATATATATATATATATATATATATATATATATAGCGGTTTTATATAATATACGACACGTCTATATGTATATACAATATATATCATGAATAATCTAGCCTGTTGCTGGGACACCATGATATTATAAGGCCGTATAAGGTTTATTATACTCGATTAAAGCACTTTTCGGATGTCAATCGCAATGAAAGCTTCTCACTAATTTCTGAGTGTACAAAGCAGAACCAAGTCAAACTGTCCATTCGACCCAGGTACATTTGCAATGTTAATCGCCCTGTTCATCGGCCGCCTCCACCGCCCCTGATAAATCAGTATGGCAAGTTATCTAGCCCTGCATTCTCTTTGGCAAAATCCAGCTTTGCATTCTCAATGGAACAATCCGAGTGGTCATTGGGCAGCATACAGATTAATGATCCAGGCTACCACGTGTCACTGGCACAGATAATGCATCTGATATCCGGGCGCAGTAGAATCTCAAACAGCTAAAGCCAATTTATTGTTCTTGATTCTCTGCTGTAAGAAAGGTAGGGCCAAAAGTATATATTGTGCGCCATTTAAAATATATATATATATATATATATATATATATATATATATATATATATATATATATATATATATATATATATATATATATATATATATATATATATATATATGATTTTCAATTTATTTATATATATATATAGAAATCTATATATATAAATTTATATATTAAATTTATATATCTATATCTATATATATATGTATATTATTAATATAAATATAAATATATATTTATATATATATATCCATATATTTACGTAGATATATGTATATATATAAACATGCATGTGTATATATATATATATATATACATATATACATGTATTTCAATATATATGCATATATATATATATATATATATATATATGTAAATATCTATATATATATGTATATATATGTTTATATTAATATATAATATATGTATATATATATATAAATATATCTCTATATATATATGATGACATATATTATATATATATATATATATATATATATATATATATATATATATATATATATATATATATATATATATATATATATATATCAATCTCTTGTGAGATCTTTTTCAACGAACTGAAAATAATGAGTTCCCTTTGTGTGCATGAGGATGGCTCAACATAGCCTGTATGAATAATTATCAAGCTAGAGATGTCTTTCGGTAAAATGTGGGGTTAGGATGCTGTGTAAGTGGTTCGTAACAGGTAATCTGACGGGCGTTAAGTGAGGTACACTTTTATAGACCGCCTCGATTATTTGTCATTTGTCTCTCACCTTTTACGGTGGTGCTGTAACAGTAACACTTTATTTGCAAACGTTGCTTTCAATGTTTTCAATGTATGCATGAAATTACGACCGATTTGCATTATATGTTGATACTGATGGGTGAGTTCTTCTTTTGATTCCCCATAGCGTTTATCAGTTTAATTGAAGAACTCACGGGGTTAGTCAAGCGGCGATGGAAGTCATCTAGCATTCAGTGTACTCTATTAGTCAGTGTACTCTATTATCATCAACACTTCCGTCTTATAGTATATAGTACCATTTATCATTATCGATACAATTTGGTTTGGAGATGATGAAGAAGCAATACCGGTGACCTGGGATTAAGAGGTTATCTAGGTGATTCAATGGCAGATGCATAGAGAGCTTCCTATCGGAATGGATGTCGTTTAGGCAGCTTTAACGGAAAGGCTGATTTGTACTTTGCTATATACATTGCTACGGTGCACATTGGACTTCATGCCGCACAGTTCACAACAACCATGGGACACAAACAACAAACGCAGATTAGAAAGTTCAAATTAGAAAATCAAGCACCCGCGCCGCTGAATCAGAAAATATTACTTTACTGATGATTAACATTTGACTGCTACATTTATTACCTTTTGCCTCTTCGATAAGCAATATTTGTCGCTGACACGCACGCCTACTATTTCCGAATATGTTCGGTGTTACGCGGTGTCTTATATAAAAAAAACCAGCGACACTAGCACGGTTAATGCTCTTCTGGTGGCAATTATTTTATGACGCTATCCATGCCTGTAGCTGCAATGTTTGGTGCAAGTGTGCTTTGGTTGCATCTAATGGTTACGGTTGTAGCATCATCGATCAGCATTGTGCATGAAAACATTCGTACGGGACAATGGAGTTCTGTTCAGAACAACTACAAGCTTCGTGGAAAAAATGGCACCTGATGGAGGCAAGATGCATGTCTTCTTCACAAATAGTGAATGGGATTCACTTTGGTACTCAGCTATGCACCGATGCTCTTCGGCAGCGACTTGTAATATCGGGCTATCTGGGCAAAGGTTAAAGTAGTAACTAGCAAAAAGCTTGCTAATAATTGGAATATTGCTACATCAGTGCCGCTTCAGACGACGTCGTAGTTTTCCCGAACGTAAGTGATTATTTCCCACGGACGAGCATCAATATACGGAATTATAATTGGACCCGAGTTAAATGATTTTTTTTTCATCAGTGGGCCCGCTACCATGGATAATATCGTTCCATTAGCCCACATTCAATAATGTAACTTGATTTATAAAGGCATCAGGTTGACCCCTGTAAAATCCTTGTTTAGTTCATTGGACAACTAACAAATTGCCTATCATCGCCTTTTGTTTTGCTTGCTTGGAGGGCTTAGCAAATATAACATTGTGTCGTAGTTGCCTTCAAGCCATATGTCTGTTATCTCACGATGTGGGCAAAGATCTTGTTATAATAAGATACCCGACTCGGCAGCTCGCCAGACAAATTCCGTGACACCGCGTAGGTAGCGCCCCCTACTTTTGTGGAAGCTACTCAACGCGCAGAAGCCAACTAACTTCGTTATGACTTGCGAGTATGTCTGACTAGAAGTCAAACACAAATGGGCATTTCTTCGCTGCAATTAACTGTTTGAATTGACAAAGGCCTTTCTACCCAAAAAGTGAATGTGCTAGCATATATGTCTCTAGCTATATTGCCCGGAAATTAAATTGTGTGCAATATGCAGAAACAAACTTCGGTAGTAAATGATATACATGACCAGAAGAATTACAGAAGTGCAAAGGAGGGGCTCGTTGTCCCAAGCAAATCACTAGTAGATGCATTATACAGGCTTAAGGAACATTGCTGCTAATTTATATTATACAGTAAGAAAGTAAAAGTCAGGGTTGTAAGCATTCTAGCTAAAGAGGTATCATTAGAGAAACTCCAATGTGAATCATGCAGGTGTCATGTTTCTGTAATATGTATTATGGTGAACATCAGGTTGCATCATTCCCTGAGACGGGCTAACTGTAAGTAAAAGGACCATAAGGAGAGAAAAAACGTAAGATATTGACATTTTCCCACCCATGAAAATTTCTGCTCTTAATTATTTTAAGTGCTGTTGTATGTGTAGATTTCCGAAAAATCAAATATTGCCATTTGTTTACTATGGCAGATGTACAAGGACTATTCTATCATAAATCCACACTAATATATAGGACTACTACACCTTAGATTGTAGTGGTGGGGGTGAGCTTGTCGAACAAAGGTGCCCCTGGATATACTGTTAATATGGTTGGTTGCATGGCATTCCTATCAGATGTGTGTGTAAGATGGGGCAGAACTATGTCTAGCTGATGTGGTGTGTTCAATTGCATAAGAGAGGGAGGCATATTGTCAACCTATCTGTTCGGTGTTTATATGGATGAATTGAGCTCTGATTTTAAATAATTGTTGTGTTCAGTGTAGTTCTAGTGTGCTTGTTGTTTATCTTTTAATGTATGCTGATGATCTCATTTCATTTGTGGTTGTTCTGAGTTAGCTATTAAGACTGTGAGTTTCAGTTGTAATGATCTTAATATATATATATATATATATATATATATATATATATATATATATATATATATATATATATATATATATATATATATAAAGAGAGAGAGAGAGAGAGACAGAGACAGAGAATGAGAGGGAGAGAAAAAGACAGAGGGACAGAGAGAGTGACAGAGAGAGACAAAGAGAGAGAGACAGTGAGACAGACAGAGAGAGAGAGAGAGAGAAATGATGATTAAATTCAAACTGCATCAATGTTTTTAGTATAGGATATGTCCTGAAATAATTCATTATTATATTGGTATTCAAAATAAGTAAGAATACATGTTAGAGTACCACATAACAAAATCCTACGTCTGCACAGGGCACCCTATCAACCGACAATGCAGCTTGTTAATTCGTTAGAGGTTCGGGTGACAAATCAAATATCATTCAATCTGGAAATCATGAGCATGTATTTAAATCTTCTTATATTCCGCCGCAAATATGTCCACACTAATGACAAAACCAATATGATTCAGATTAATCTTTTAACATCAAATAAGGGTAGACTAGACGTCCGACTGTGTCTTAAAAAGGGGTAAATTCAGCCCTACAGGACGTCTGATTAAGTATGTATTTTAACGTTCGATAGGGGCTAGGCCTGGGGCAGATACTGATATATGCGACTTCGATCAAACGTTCATTACAAAAATAATGTAGTTAATAAATCGTCAAACAAATTGATAAGAAGGTGTCAATAGTAATTGGCTTAGTTTTTATGTATTGGATCTATCAAAAATCCTTAAATTTTGGAAATACAGCGGTGATTTTTGAGTACCGACCATCGCCGATACATCTTTTACCATTGAGCCACGCGCTTTTGTTTACATTTTAGCTTCCACGAAACCGGGTGGCGAGCTGGTCGCGAGCTTCACAACAGAAATGTCCGAGTCGGGTATTTTATTACAGCAAGATCTTTGATGTGGGGGCATCGCCTTTTGTACTGAAATCATTAACTAAATATAATGCTTTTGGCTGTTTTTGCTAAGAGTGGACATAGGAAATACTTTATAAATATTGCATCGCTCTGTAAATGAGCACCTCGCACTAAAATACTGTGTAACTGCTCATTGTCTCCCGATAGAAGTCATCTTGCATTCAGCCTGATAAATTAGTCAGTGTACTCTATTATCTTCATTACTTCGTCTTATAGTTTAAAGAACGGCTATGCATTATCGACATAATTTGGTTTGGAGATTACAGTAAATAACAGATGATTAAGAAGCAATACCGGTGACCTGGGATTAATAGGTTATCTAGGTGATTCAATGGCAGATGCGTAGAGAGCTTCCTATCGGCGTGGATGTCGTTTGGGCATGGCGCACAGTTCACAATAACCATGGGACACAAACAAACTACACAGGTTAGAACACATTCAAATTAGTAATACAGGCACGTGCGCCGCTGAGTCAGAGAATATAACGATATTGATGATTAACATTTGGCTGCTAAATTTATTAGCTTTTGCCTTTCTGAGAAGCAATATTTGTCGCTGGCACGCACGTCCATTTACGAATATGTTCGGTGTTACGCGGTGTCTCATATTAAAATATGATTGAATTTAATATTTTATTTGTAATATATATATATACATATATATATATATATATATAGTTATATATATATATATATAAATATATATATATAAATATATTTATATGTATATATATTCATATATATATATATACATATATCTATATATATTATATATATACGCATAAATACATATATATATATGTATATATATATGTAAATATATATATTTATTTATATATATGTATATATATATTTATGTATTAATATAAAAAAATATACATATACATATATATATATATATATATATATATATATATATATATATCTTATATATAGATATATATATCTATATATATCTATCTATCTATATCTATATATATATATATATATATATATATATATATATATATACATATATACAAATAAATGCCATCAGAGCGGATCCGAAATTTAAAGGCCTTTGCGGCAGATGAAGCACCTGCGTTCCGTGTACTTTTATATTGGTCAGATTTATCAACATCTTGTTCACGCACCCATGGGGATTTGGAGGGTCGCCTTGCTGCCGAAATTCTATCTATTCGCTCGACAGTGAAGGCAAACGGCGCACGATTACTTGAGCGTGCGCACGATTACTTGTACAGTGGGTTATCATCATTGCGAACCACAAATACTTCCGCCCTATTAAACAATGGGTTAGTTATGTTGTCCAAAAGCCACAGGGATTCGAAGATATCCTTTGATTTCGGCTTTTCACACAGTCGATTTTTAACATTTCTGGACAGCGTTTTAGTTTCTGTCCCGACTGCGTAGAATAAAAACTTGCGCTAATGTACCGACGTAATCGATCATTATGTTTGCGTATGAGTCTTGTTCTTTCTTTCATATATGATAGTTCCTTTCAGGGCATTTATCATATTTGATAAAGCAACTACAAATGTGAACGAAAGAAGTTGGCATCTCGCCAATGACTTTTGATAAACTTAGTCAACGTATGACAATTGTAATTGTGGTGAAAGGATTCATGCACACACTGAATAATCGCAATAACAAAATTCAAAGTTAATCGGATCTCAGTGTCAAACATGGCATTTGAAGTGTTAGATATGAATAATCGCCTTCTTTCCTGCCGATATATATTGCTTCATAATGTGATCTCCATGGTATGCACGAAGACACAACGTCTAGTGTAGTACTAACTATGGCGTCCTATGAAGGGGTGATATAAAGGTAGTTGTAGCTGCTCGGAGTGTTACTTCATATGCGGTCAACCATAATAATTACTTACATTTATTACTATAAACCAATGTAAGGTGTCGTATGTTATATTTCATATGTGCACCATATACGACCTAGAAAACGTTTATGTAAGAGTGGTGCAGCTGCGATAGACTAGATGCTGCAGTTATACAAATGGATGGGCCGATATACGACCACCGATTTTTATCCCCATTTCTGCCATTAGAAGAACCATCAAAGTGATTTTTAACCTCCATCGTTGACGTCCCCATTGCTTCGTATGTCGACAAGTACATCAATTAGGGATGGATATAGACTCGATACGCTTATGCACGAAAAATATCGACGCAAATTCATGGAAATTGCCCATGTTTAAAACACGAGGTTGAACTGAAATTCGTTATCCATACCCGACAATGTAACTGACTCACCCTAATTTTTGATTTCTGAAATGTTTCGGCGGCATCATCTGAGCACAACCAGTGAATTGCACCTTGCCTCCAAACCTCAAGCATTTGTAACAAGCTTGTAGCAAAGTGGTAATCATCTGAATACCGGGGAACCAACCCTTGATCATTATTTCCCCGAACACCTGCCCAGCAACCCCGCCAACATAGTTATATAAGAGCTATACGTGAGCGCGTTGCGGATGTGGCCATATATGTATCGTGGCCATATATATAACATACACTACAAACTTCAGCCGTAGGCGTAGTGACGGCGACGCAGACTTTGCATAATATATACCGCATATATTACCAAACAATGAACCGTAGCAAATGATTCTGGCTGTGTAATGATTATCAAGGTGTCGTAACAGCAAATAGCGCAAACTGCCCAAATCGTCTCAAGCAATAATCCCTTTCCTCTCCAACCACGTACACCGCACTCACAAACTGCCAACCTTTACAATGTATCCTATCTTATCTATTATAAGGAGTATTTGATTGCAAGATATACTCAGTTGTGATGTCCACAAAATACATCTGTTGAATAACGTTATGATTTGGCTGCCAGTGAACCTAGTGGTGTAATAATTTTTATATGCATCAACATTATCAGCGTTACCCATCCGTCGCTTTTGATACAGTTACGTCCGACGCTTTATTCACTTACATACTACGTAATGATTGCGTAATGTCTCAAGGGCCGATCTTGTATATTTTGGGATGACTATTTAGAAGCCACCAGCTGACAGAAGAGTTGATCACGGTATTGAATCTTCTAACTCATATGCTGCTTAGACAAAAAGATCTTACAGGAAAATAGAATGGATATACGGGACATGGAGATTTAATTACCATATTCGGCAAAATCCAGGACTGCTCAGTTTAATGGAGGCAGAGTGTGCAATATAGGCAATGGTATAAATATATCTTAAATTGATGAGAAAACCCCTAGAGTCTGAATCAACTCTAAGCATCCATACGTTTTTCATGGGCTTATTGCCCCAGCGTATGCTCTGTAAACTCTGCGTAATGAGGTTTCTGAAGACTATTGTAGGCTTCCGAGGCAATATCAAGCAAAAGGCATATCATACATTCTAAATATAGAATGACCCACGACTGACACATTGGTCAGTTATTTTCAAATTCAGAGACCCTGGAATACCTTCTCAGACCATCTTAGAATAAGTGCATCGTTAGGCAAGATCGATATAACCACTTATCTTCTAGTAGATCTTCAATATGCCTGTGGACACAACAAAGCCAATCCAAACCCACACGTATTCACCTATTGACCAAATTACATTTGCGTGCCACTCAATTATTACCAATCAAAGTACAATAGCACTCCAACCTAGGCTACCAGTTAATGTAACATCCATGCGCCCAACACATTATGCGCAATTGAAATATACTAAAAGGAATACTTGAGTATGGTGAAGGGTCATGAAAACACCACGAGAGGATTGTTGATATCAACATATTTAACTATATGTACACTATAATTTCTTGTTGTTTGAATTCTGCATAAGGGGTTGCAATATTCATACAATTTCTGCCCACCTAGCGTAAACATTTCCGCTGGATCAATCTTGATTCAACGAATCAACAATAACACCCTGCTATCGCCAGCAACGCAACATTGATAGCCGATATGCCTACGTTCATCGTCTCATTTAATTAGCCACAACCGCTAACCTCTTGTCCACCGTACGTGATTAATTAGGATGACAGGTTATTCAGCCTGGCCTTTTCTATAGCAATATTCAAGTGGTCTTTGAGCACAAGAAAGATTGATGGTGCAGCAATACCAATGCACAGACGTAGATAATGCTTCTGATACCTAGGCACTATGGAAAATCTTACGGCCAAACTCTATATTTCCATGTCCCAAACGCGAGCATGGTAACGCAGATGTGTTATGGTATAAACGCTTTGGGCCCCCTCAGCTTGCGCATATTCTATTTAAACGACGCTTGTGCACAAGCCTGCTAATCATTGTTGTGAACATATAGCGTTGGTCAACATAGATAATTAATCTTTCTGGTATCGCTCAGTTTGATAACAGACTTGTTTTGATGACATGAGACGGGAACGTGGGAGTGGGTGAATATAGGTATTTGATCATCATCGGGAAACCACTCTAACATAACCATACAGGCACAATCTGAACATTGCAGTGACCAGTTCCTCTCTGTATTATTTGCGCTACCTGAACACTACAAACCACGCAATGTTCTATTTAGGTCGTTTCTGTAATGCACATACTATTTGGAAATATTGGGGCTGTATGATGGAGATTAATAGCGGGGTGTATTTCACCGTCTACAGTTGGTCAATAGGTATCAGTCAACAGTCTAGACACTTGGTTCAGAAAGATCAGTTTGGATAGCTCATCCGCTAATTACTACATTTCCATAATTGCTATATTAACCTCAGCTAAGTGTGGCCCACACATTCTTCTGGTGCCGGGTTCCTGTGTCTGTATGCGTTTTGATCATGGGCATATCGTCCCGAGACGACGGCCCGGCCAAATGCCCTGGCCACCAAGTCCAAACGCCCCTACGGCACTCTATCCGGGGGCGATGGTGCGATGTATTGTTTTCTGGATTGTAGACATTATGCTTTAAATTTATTCCATATCAACAGATACAAATTCCTTAGTACTTTTCCTTTATTTAACGAAATATGTAGCATTCAGTGTATTCCGTTCTATAAAACGAGGGCGTATCATTGCGGAGGCGAACTGACCCGGAGGCGAACCTACCAGGGGGCAAACTGACCCGATACCCTGTAGACATTATTCTTTAAATTCATTTCATATGAGCAAATATGAATTCATTGATACTCTTCATTTATCAAATTAAACATGTAGCATTCAGTATATACGTTTACTTCCTTTCTGTAACACAAAGGCGTATCATTCTCGGGGCGCATGGTCCCGATGTTGCATGGTCCTGGGGCGCATTGTCCCGGGGTCGCATGGTCCCGGGGGCGCATCGTCCTAGGGCACATCGTCTCGCGGGTGCATCGACCCGGAGTGGATCGTCCCGCGGGCGCACTGACCCGCATTAAGCCGAGAACACCCCATAGCTACATTATTTAAAATATCAATGCATTATAGATGACACATTGTGTCACGGGAATGTCCACCTTGAAGCTGTTTGCGAAATTGCGTCAAACATTGGCACATAAAGCTTGCGTTTAGTGAGTTGTAGGAGTGTTTGAAAATGCCATGGTTGCTGATATCAAATAAGAGAGACAGCTCAAAGCCCAGTACTTTTCCAAAGGGAGAGTATTCTCATGACCATGAAGTACCAAACATTTCAGTAAGCTTTGTATTATTGAGCTGAATTTATGCCAAACAGTATTCTTGTTTGATAATATATGTAAGTTTACGATGGTTAATTGCTCGGAATAAGCAAATGGGTTCATAACACTAGTGATCTACACACGATACTATACGATACAATCCATTAAACCCCATGGGAACAAATCGGATCGCATATGTGATCAGGATCGGGGATATGATATCTACTGATGTTATAGACGATTAATAGTCTAAGCACGTGTGCACAACATATTGGTGAAATCGTGTGCACTTACTGTCCTTCTTTGTGTGCTGTACTTGTACCCCGTGTCGGTTGTTGTTGCAGTAGAAACTCCCCTATTCCCGTTTCTGCAATACCACTAATATACTCACTGAGTTGCATGGTAAATTCTACTTCGGTATGGAAGCACGAGGAGGCGATAGGTCTATGCCTCGAAATATTTCTAAGAATGACAGTTTCTGTTTTCCCCTATTCATATGATGTTCTTTGTTACTTGTGCTCTTGGTTCCCATATTCATTTATTTCCCATTCATATGGTGTTCTATGTTGCCTTTGTCATTCATTTCCCATTCATATGGTAGTCTTGGTTACCTTTATCATTCATTTCCCAATTCATACGGTTTTCTTGGTTACCTTTATCATTCATTTCTCAATTCATACGGTGTTCTTGGTAACTTCTCATTTTAAGATCGAACGAGTTAATGGTAAAGATCCACAGCTCAGTAAGATGATTCGATCATAGTTCC
>CM067343.1:60284945-60325743 GCA_034190875.2 Urechis unicinctus | reverse complement strand
GATGTTGTTTAAATATGGGATCACTGTTTCATGGGAATTACTCTAGTGTTGATTATACCCGATAACACAGCTCTCGCATTTATCTCTACGTCGAATCATGGCAGGAACCCACGATGGGTCTAACATAAATACAAGATAACGCCCTAACCAGATTCATAGTACACAGACATGGTCGCATCGATGCCACGATACGTAGTTTGGGGAAGTATGACACAGCACTCGCGGCTTTGGTTGCCATACACTCTTATCAACACGGGGCCATTTCTCTCTTCATGTGGTTTTGGAAATTTATAGACACATCAAAGTAAATGCTATTCTCTGGTAAATTTCGTGTTCTGTTTATTATTTACAGTAAGGTAAAATCGTGCTATTTGTGGCTATTATATGGCTTACATTTATACATAACGCTTGATTATACAGTATAACGTGTGAATACACTGCATTACTTGCTTAATTATCAAGGTGACAGAGATTTAGCAAGCGCAATGGCAGTTTTTCACCAAGGAGGATATCTTAGCAACTGCCAAGTAGTATTTACGCGGACAAACGTGCGTGGCTGGAGACGAGACCAAATTTCCAACCAGTGTATTTGCAAAACTTCATCAGATCAGGCATTAATTAGACACAAATCAATGACACTGAATGCAAAAAAAAAGTCGACGAAAGGTTTTCTGGCAACTGTGAAACGTAATAATGACAAAGTAATCCGCTTTGAGCACGTAACAATGGACATGCGAAAAGTTATGTTAAGATTAGTTTGCTTGCCAGCAGGATGATCGCTTTAACAAACACAGTGTGCATGCCACTAGTCCGTTCTTCTTTTAGGATCAACATGGTCCTTGTAAAGTCAATTTACAACGTCGTGCCTAGCTTTCATTTGCGTCAATATATATAAATATATATATATATATAGATATATATATATATATATATATATATATATATATATAGATATATATAATATATATATATATATATATATATACATATGTATATATATATATATTTTATATATATTTATATATATATATATATATATATATATATATATATATATATATATATATGTACATATATATTCATATATATTTCGAATCTGCTCTGGCGGCTTTGATTTGTATATAGGCACATATATATATAAATTTATATATATATATATATACAAATATATTGATTTATGTATATTTATGCATATATATGTGTATATATATATATATATATATATATATATATATATATATTAAATTTATGCACTAACATCAATCTAAGTGTATATATAGATATACATGTGGATATACATATAAATTTTTGTATATATGTATATACATATATATATATATATATATATATATATATATATATATATATATATATATGTATATATTTATATATATGGACAGAGATATGTATATATAGATAAACATCTATACATACATATATATAGGTATATATATGTGTATATATATCCATATATATATTTATGTTTGTTTATATATATTTCGATATAGATATATAAATATATATATCTATATTTGTATATATATATATTTATATTGATATATAAGAAGGTACATTGGTATAAAAACTATATATCTATACATATGTATTTATATTTATATAAGAGATAGGGATATATATATATAGAGATATAAATATATATATATATATATATATATGTCTGGATATATATATATATTTATATTATATATATATATATATGTATATATATTTGTGTGTGTATATATATATATATATATATATATATATATATATATATATATATATATATATTTATATATATGTTAATTTTTACCGAGATCTTTTCAACCAACCTTTGCATGCATGGTGATAGTTCAACATAGCCCGCATGAATAAGTATCTTGCTAGAGATGTCTTCCGGTAAAAGATGGGCTTAGGATCTGTGTAAGGGGTTCGTAGCAGATAATCGGACGGGCGTCAATTGATGTACACTTTAACGCCACGTTTTGACATTTATAGACCGCCTCGATTATATGTCAATTGTCTTACGGTGATGCTGCAACTCTAACGTTTTTTATTTGCAAACGGTGCTTTCAATGTTTTCAATGCATGCATGAAATTGCGATCGATTTGCATTTTATGTTGATACAGATGGGTGAGTACTTCTTGTGATTTATCATAGCATTTATTGATTGATTAACTGGTGAACTCACGGGATTAATCAAGCGGCGTTGGAAGTCATCTTGCATTCAGCCTGATAAATTAGTCAGTGTACTGTATTACCTTCATAACTTCGTCTTATAGTTTATAGAACGGCTATGCATTATCGACATAATTTGGTTTGGAGATTATAGTAAATAAAAGATGATGAAGAAGCAATACCGGCGACCTGGGATTAAGAGGTTATCTAGGTGATTCAATGGCAGATGCGTAGAGAGCTTCCTATCGGCGTGAATGTCGTTTGGGCATGGCGCACAGTTCACAATAACCATGGGACACAAACAAACTACGCAGATTAGAACACGTTCGAATTAGTAATGCAGGCACGTGCGCCGTTGAGTCAGAGAATATAACGATATTGATGATTAACATTTGGCTGCTAAATTTATTAGCTTTTGCCGTTCTGATAAGCAGTATTTGTCGCTGGCACGCTCGTCCATTTACGAATATGTTCAGCTTTACGCAGTGTCTCATATTAAAATATGATTGAATTTAATTTTTTTATTTGTTATATGTATATATATATATATATATATTTGTATATATTTAGATATGTATATATATATATATATATATTTATATGTATATATATATACATGTATGAATATATACATTTATATATACATATATATATGTATAGATATATCCTCTCTATATATATATATATAGATATCTATATATATATATATTCTATATAAAGATATCTATATATATATGCATTTATATACAAATATACATATATGTATATATATACAAAAAAAAAGCCACCACAGCGGATTCGGAATCCGTATATGTATATATATTTATATATTTATTCATATGTATATATACATACATATATATATACAATTATATATACATAAATACATATATATTTATATGTATATTTATATAAATATATATATATATATATATGTATATATATATATATATTCATATATAGATATCTATATATATATATATATGCATTTATATCCAAATATATATATATATATGTATATATCTACAAATAAAAGCCACCACAGCGGATTCGAAATGTAATGGCCTTGGCGGCAGAAGAAGCACCTGCCTTCCGTTTCCCGTTATATTGGTTAGATTTATCAACATCTTACGCACCTAGGAGGATTTGGAGGGTCGCCTTGCTGCCGAAATTCTATCTATTCGCTCGACAGTGAAGGCGAACGGCGCACGATTACTTGAGCGTGCGCACGATTACTTGAGCGTGCGCACGATTACTTGTACAGTGGGTTATCATCATTGCGAACCACAAATACTTCCGCCCTATTAAACAATGGGTTAGTTATGTTGTCCAAAAGCCACAGGGATTCGAAGATATCCTTTGATTTCGGCTTTTTCACACAGTCTATTTTTGACGTTTCTGGACAGCGTTTTAGTTTCTGTCCCGACTGCGTAGAATAAAAACGCTAATGCACCGACGTAATCGATCATTATGTTTGCGTATGAGTCTTGTTCTTTGTTTCATATATGATAGTTCCTTTCAGGGCTCTTATCATAATTGATAAAGCAACTACAAATGTGAACGAAAGAAGTTGACATCTCGCCAATGACGCTTAATTAACTTTGTCAACGTGTGACAATTGTAATTGTGGTGAAAGGATTCATGCACACACTGAATAATCGCAATAACAAAATTCAAAGTTAATCGGTTCTCAGTGTCAAACATGGCATTTGAAGTGTTAGATATGAATAATCGCCTTCTTTCCTGCCGATATATATTGCTTCATAATGTGATCTCCGTGGTATGCACGAAGACCCAACGTCTAGTGTAGTACTAACTATGGCGTCCTGTGAAGGGGTGATATATAGGTAGTTGTAGCTGCTCGGAGTGTTACTTCATACGCGGTCAACCATAATAATTACTTACATTTATTACCATAAACCAATGTAAGGTGTCGTATGTTATATTTCATATGTGCACCATATTCAACCTAGAAAACGTTTATGTAAAAGTGGTGCAGCTGCGGTAGACTAGATGCTGCAGTTAAACTAATTGATGGGCTGATATACGACCACCAATTTTTATCCCCTTTTCTACCATTAGAAGAACCATCAAAGTGATTTTTAATCTCCATCGTTGACGTCCCCTTTGCTTCGTATGTCGACAAGTACATAAATTAGGGATAGATATAGATTCGATACGCTTATGCACGAAAAATATCGACGCAAATTCACGGAAATTGCCCATGTTTAAAACACGAGGTTGAATTGAAATTCGTTATCCATACACGACAATGTAATTGTACCCACACTAATTGATCACATTGATGTTCATTCTGAAATGCTTCGGCGGCATCATCTGAGCACAACCAGTGAATTGCACCTTGTCTCCGAACCTCAAGCATTTGTAACAAGCTTGTAGCGAAGTGGTAATCATTTGAATACCGGGGAACCAACCCTTGATCATTATTTCCCCGAACACCTGCCCAGCAACCCCGCCAACATAGTTATATCAGAGCCATACGGAAGCACGTTGCGGATGTGGCCATATATGTAAGTGGTCATATATATAACATACACTACAAACTGCAGCTGTAGGCGTAGTGACGGCGACGCACACTTTGCATAATATATACCGCATATATTACCAAACAATGAACCGTAGCAAATGTTTCTGGCTGTGTAATGATTATCAAGGTATCGTAACAGCAAATAGCGCAAACTGTCCAAATCGCCTCAAGCAATCATCTCTTTCCTCTCCAACCACCTACACCGCACTCACAAACTACCTACCTTTACAATGTATCCTATCTTATCTTTCCATTATAAGGAGTATTTGATTGCAAGATATACTCAGTTGTGATGTCCACAAAATACATCTGTTGAATAGCGTTATGATTGGCTGCCAGTGAACCTAGTGGTGTATTGATTTCGATATGCATCAACATTATCAGCGCACTGACCCGCATTAAGCCGAGAACACCCCATAGCAACATTATTTAAAATATCAATGCATTATAGATGACACATTGTGTCAAGGGAATGTCCACCTTGAAGCTGTTTGGGAAATTGCGTCAAACATTGGCACATAAAGCTTGCGTTTAGTGAGTTGTAGGACTGTTTGAAAATGCCATGGTTGCTGATATAAAATAAGAGAGACAGCTCAAAGCCCAGTACCTTTCCAAAGGGAGAGTATTCTCATGACCATGAAGTACCAAACATTTCAGTAAGCTTTGTATTAGTGAGCTGAATTTATGCCAAACAGTATTCTTGTTTGATAATATATGTAAGTTTACGATGGTTAATTGCTCGGATTAAGCAAATGGGTTCATAACACTAGTGATCTACGGTATGGAAGTACGAGGAGGCGATAGGTCTATGCCTCTAAATACTTCTAAGAATGACAGTTTCTGTTTTCCCCTATTCATATGATGTTCTTAGTTACTGGTACTCTTGGTTCCCTTATTCATTTATTTCCCATTCATATGGTGTTCTAGGTTGCATTTGTCATTCATTTCCCATTCATATGGTGGTCTTGGTTACCTTTATCATTCATTTCCTAATTCATATGGTTTTCTTGGTTACCTTTGGCAGTCATTTTCCAATTCATATGGTTTTCTTGGTAACTTCTCATTTTGATATCGAACGAGTTAATGTTAAAGATCCACAGCTCAGTGAGATGATTCGATCATTGTTCCATCAGGTGATATTAATATATAGCAATACAGTGATTGCAACATGCTTAACTTGCGGACTCTTGAAGTCAGACGGAATGTTTGAAACAACCTTTCATCTTTCTTCTAACACATCAATTGTGATGGCATGTCAACCAATGATGGCCAATTTCAACTTTAAAGGCCCGATAACGTTTTATTTGAAGACAAAATAAGGAGAACTAACTTAACATGGCATATGGTCGATCGAAAATGACATTTAGCCAAGATGATGGCTTTAAACGAAACAGGTTATTGTGTAGTAGTAGTATTCCGTGCTAAGCCTCACTAGACACGAAACTACAGGATGCTACGACATGTATGAGAAGCAAATCTAGATAGCCCTTCCAACATACATCTAACCGTTGTAACGATTCCATAGCAAGATGCAGTATCAGCAATAATACAGCTTTCGCCGCACTAGGTGTTGGACGCTGTTATGACCTGGTACGACTTGTTACCGACAAACCATCTGAGACGACTTTTTCAGTATTAAACCCTTGTAGTGCTAACTAGCTCATAACGGCACTAACTGCTGTCGGCTTTTTCTGGGGCATGTCTCTGCAACTCATGTCTACTTGTACCTCCCCTCAGACCATTAGTCATGACAACTTTGCACCTCCCCTGACCTCTGACCCAACCTTATACAGGTATTATCTTTCTATGGCTCAATATGTTGGCTTTCATATTAATGAAAAGGCGCTTTCGACTTGATGACTTTCCCGGGAAAATCCGGCACATCCTAGTCTTCTGCGTAATTGTTTGACATCAAATAATCTTTCACCAATGAAACATTTCTTGCTTGAAATTACCTTCTCATTTGTGTGTTTGATTGCCTCCGATACTTCAATTGACGCACGAGGTAGGCGTCAAGTGCTGAAGTACATACACCACACTTCATCAATAGAAGGTATCGGTCCCCTGACTGTCGTAATAGTAAATGGGATGAATAATTGTTTTATGAGCGTTACAAGTCGATGAAATGTAGTCTGTCTATGTGTAAGCTGAACATTCTTACTTCGAATTTCCTCACCTACAACGCTCTGTGCACTTCTGTTATTATTAGTTATATATGATGCTCTGATACAATCCACTTTCTTGTTGATGGTCTCAGAAGCGCTTTCATGCGATGCTCATCTCAATGTCTGGTGCATACTGATAGCACATCGATTTATTCCAGTTAGGCTCTCGTGAGTTTTTGAATCTCTTTATGCTCGAAGGGGTTTGACCTGCTACTGCACTGCATTTGGTGATGTATACACCATTGACCAAGGTATTCAATCTTCCTCCACATGTGTGTACACGACAGCTTAAACACTTACGTGGTGGATACCCATTATTTTCAAGCGAAGGATGCGAGGCTAGACGGGGTTACAAAATAGTCGCGTTAATTTCTCAATATCACACCAGAGTGTAGTACCTACATGGTTGCCAAACACGTATTGATACTCAGAGATGGAAGCTCGAGGAAGATCGAGAAAGCTCGATTAATCCGATACATGTCATTGATGAGCTCCAGTAAACGAGGCGTCTTTCTTCGTCCACATATCAGACAGCAACCTCATTAAACGTTTGATATTTGTTTGGTCTGCTTGCCTATGGCTGTTGTCATCCGCGTGTTAGTTGTACAAAATATGTGTTTGTGGGAAAGGGCCGAGGGTAACGTGTTTTATATATATTTACAGATGTATATATAGGCATCCATACAAACATTTGCATGTGTATATATATATATATATATATATATATATATATATATACATGCATATATCCATATATAACAATAAATATATACATACGTTTACATTCATCCGTATATTTTAAATATTTATGTAATTGTGACTGTCGATGTGCGCCTGTGTATGGGTGTCGGTAGTGACTCTCCTCAATGCTTTTGGGTGTTGTTGTGGGTTACATTTAGAGGTTGCTTTCCCAGCCTACGAATCATAATTGTTCCCATGAGGCATTTCACCTCAAATTATTTTTCCCGTGTGACTTACCGCTATCTCCGCTTGTTGCCGAAGCCAGACGTTTGGGAAATCCACACTCAATGCGAAGAGCCCCATAAATGTGTGGACATAAACTCCTGATTGTTTTCTCAAATACAATGAGAGCACCGTAATATTTTCATCATTGGTCGTAGACAAAAACCGGATGTCAGAAAATACATATCGAATTATTGTTACTGCTTCAATACTGACTCATGAATAGATCACTTATGCAGCTTGTCAGATCGATGACCTGACATTCTAGGAATAAAGTTAGGCCTAGTCGCAATTTATCATTGATTTGCAACCTCTCTCTTCGATTGCAAGTAATTGGTTTTAAGTGAGTTACCTTAACTACATTCATTACCCACCCTTGCTAAAATGCACGCGTCCCATTTGCCAAAGGTTCTCAGATGATATGTCACGATGTGTGTCAGCTACGTCGTCGATCTAATAGAGTCAACCGTCAATAAACTGATAAAATAATCTTGCATTAATTCCAATTGATTCAGTACTTTTCATATCATTTGTTTCATCACGTGGCTAACAAACTCTCCGTGTAATAACAATGTCTGCTTTATTCTACTACCTAGAAGCAAACACGTGTTTTACCTGGCTGTATCTGAACCGTGCTATGATCTACAAATCATATATATCGGGTCTGATCTTGAAAAACTCACGTGAGTCGACATAAAGAATCGCTATGGAGATTTATAGAAATTAGTTCGATCACTTGTAACTTGGTCGCAACCATAACGATTTCAAAAGCAATTGATGCGAATGTGATTGATATAACAATGGGTTTGACGGAGATCAAAATATATTCCACCGCCAACATCAGAACTCGACCGTGGTCAATTAAGTCCACAATTCGATCGCGATCGTACCATATAACATGCGCAACCCTATATTTGAAGGGCGGCTGTGCTAACTTAGCAATCATGCTTGAGAAGTAATATTCAAACAGCGTAATCCCCGTTATATATTACCGCCTCCGCATGACACTGCTGTAATGGACTATAGACCCACATCACTTTGCAAGTCAAATCAAAAGCTCCACCCATATAAATGTTTATTCTGTTATTTTGAGTACGCCGCAAAAGAGTTATATAATAATTGTTATACCAACACCTGAATTTACATTGGCAGCAACCAGCGTGAGCTAGGTTCAATCTTCGTTGGCAATGCCAATTAGTTCTTGCCACGTTTATGATCAATCCTGTGGCTGGCGATAAGTCTTAATAAATTCCTAATGACATCGCTTTGTCATTGGTGTTTACAATAACTCGATTGTATTTGCATTTCTTATATAATCTAGCTTGTAGACGCTGCATGAGTCACATGGCAACTGATGCAGTATCAAGCAACCGGGAGTCGAAACCGACCAATCGTAAACTAAAAATGAATGCGCAACTGTGCATTACAAATATCGCAAAGTTATTCAGATTGTCGAACCTAAAATGTTCACCGCATTTGATTCAGTTGGTATGGGTAATGTTGAATGATGTAGCCCTTGAGATTGAGAGCGCCATTGTGGGTACATCGTAGAATGTGACCGCGAATCCTGGTGTACACTATTCTACTGAATACTGCAATCACCAAGGACTGCAATATGAGATGGCACATTTAGACTTCATATATCTAAATTGAAATATCATCCCAAAATCGAAGAAATTCTTCGCATGTTTAAGATTTGCCGATAAACAGAAACGGATTTCGACATTGTTACATATGTCATTGGGGTGCAATTAACGTGCTCCATAATCTGGTACCAGAAACTAATTTCTACAAGTGATAATACTCAGTATATAACTTGCACCCACCCCTATGTGATACTTTCACCGTAATTTCAATTAAGAACAGCCAATCATTACTTCTAATTTCTTTGCCCCGAATGTTAACGCCTGGACCATATCAGTATCAAGTCGGCGTTCTTATTACAATCTCATCCCCTTCCCGTCACCTGCATTTGAGCCAAGCAGCAATAAGGAATGATTGAATGGGATGGCAGGTAGCTCTGCAATGCATTTCCGGCAGCAATATCCTGCTGCCTTGATTGTACGCGAGTGGTCTCTCTGCACCAGATTATTGATAAAGCAGCTATTATCTCGTGGCACTGGTGCATGTAATGCATCTGATGCTTGGGGCTGCAGAATCACTTACAGGAATACTTTGCATTTATCGATGTTGATTAAATATGGCATCACTGTTTCGTGGGAATTACTCTAGTGTTGATTATACTCGATAACACAGCTCTCGCATTTATCTCTACGTCGAATCATGGCAGGAACCCACGATGGGTCTAACATAAATACAAGATAACGCCCTAACCAGATTCCTAGTACACAGACATGATCACATCGATGCCACGATAGCGTGGTTTGGGGAAGTATGACGCAGCACCCGCGGCTTTGGTTGCCAAACACTCTTATCAACATAGGGCCATTTCTCTCTTCATGTGCTTTTGGATATTTATAGACACATCAAAGTAAATGCAATTCTCTGGTAAATTTCGTGTTCTGTTTATTATTTAAAGTATGGTAAAATCGTGCTATTTGTGGCAATTATATGGCTTACATTTATATATAACGCTTGATTATACAGTATAACGTGTGAATACACTGCATTACTTGCTTAATTATCAAGGTGACAGAGATTTAGCAAGCGCAATGGCAGTTTTTCAGCAAGGAGGATATCTTAGCAACTGCCAAGTAGTATTTACGCGGACCAACGTGCGTGGCTGGAGACGAGACCAAATTTCCAACCAGTGTATTTGCAAAACTCCATCAGATCAGGCATTAGTTAGACACAAATCAATGACATTGAATGCAAAAAAAGTCGACGAAAGATTTTCTGGCAACTGTAAAGCGTAATAAATGACAAAGAAATCCGGTTTGAGCACGTAACAATGGACATGCGAATAGTTATGTTAAGATTAGTTTGCTTGCCAGCAAGATGATCGCTTTAACAAACACAGTGTGCATGCCACTAGTACCTTCTACTTTTAGAATCAACATGGTCCTTGTAAAGTCAATTTACAACGTCGTGCCTAGCTTTCATTTGCGTCAATATATATATATATATATATAATATATACGTATATATATATTTATGCATATATATATATATATATATATATATATATATTATATATATATATATATATATATATATATATATATATATATATATATATATATATATATATATATTCGAATCTGCTATATATATATATTGTATATATATCTATATATATATATATATATATATATATATATATATATATATATATATATATATATATATATATTATATATATTTCAAATCTGCTCTGGCGGCTTGTATTTGCATATACGCATATATATATAAATATTATATATATATATATATATATATATATACTATATCAATCTTTATATATATATATATATATATATATATATATATATGCATATATATTTATATATATATATCTATATATATATATATATATATATATATATATATATTAAACATTTATGCATAACATCAATCGAAGTTTATATATAGATATACATGTGGATATACATATATGCTTTTTGAATATATATATATATATATATATATATATATATATATATATATATATATGTATGCACATATATATTATATTTATATATAACATCTATACATACATATATGTGTGTATATATATTTGTATATATATCCATATATATATATGCTTTTTTATATATATTTCGATACAGATATATAAATATAATATATATATATTGTATATACATATATATGATGATATATATGAAGATATTGGTATAAAAACTATATAAATATACATATGTATTTATATTTAAATATATATATATATATATATATATATATATATATATATATATATATGAATATATATATACATATAGAGATGTATTTATATATATATATTTATTTATATTTATATATATATCTAAATATATCTCTCTATATATATATATATAGTCTATTATATCTCTCTCTCCTATATCTTTTCAACCAACCTTTGTGTGCATGGTGATCGTTCAACATAGCCTCGTATATAATAATATCTCTATCTTGCTAGAGATCGCTCTTTTCAACCCAACCTTTGTGTGCATGTGATAGGATCTAGCCCGTAGGGAATAAGTAGCTTGCTAGAGATATCTTTCGGTAGAAGGTGGGCTTAGGATCTGTGTAAGGGACTCGTAGCAGGTAATCGGACGGGCGTCAATTGATGTACACTTTTACGCCACGTTTCGACATTTATAGACCGCCTCGATAATTAATTGTCATACGGTGATGCTGCAACTGTAACGTTTTATTTGCAAACGGTGCTTTCAATGTTTTCAATGCATGCATGAAATTGCGATCGATTTACATTATATGTTGATACTGATGGGTGAGTACTTCTTTTGACTTATCATAGCATTTATTGATTAACTGGTGAACTCACGAGATTAATCAAGCGGGTTGGAAGTCATCTTGCATTCAGCCTGATAAATAAGTCAGTGTACTCTATTATCTTCATAACTTCGTCTTATAGTTTATAGAACGGCTATGCATTATCGACATAATTTGGTTTGGAGATTATAGTAAATAACAGATGATGAAGAAGCAATACCGGTGACTGGGATTAAGAGGTTATCTAGGTGATTCAATGGCAGATGCGTAGAGAGCTTCCTATCGGCGTGGATGTCGTTTGGGCATGGCGCACAGTTTACAATAACCATGGGACACAAACAAACTACGCAGATTAGAACACGTTCAAATTAGTAATGCAGGCACGTGCGCCGCTGAGTCAGAGAATATAACGATATTGATGATTAACATTTGGCTGCTAAATTTATTAGCTTTTGCCTTTCTGAGAAGCAATATTTGTCGCTGGCACGCACGTCCATTTACGAATATGTTCGGTGTTACGCGGTGTCTCATATTAAAATATGATTGAATTTAATATTTTATTTGTAATATATGTATATATACATATATATATATATATATATATATATATATATATATATATATATATATATATATATATATATATATATATGTATATATATAATGATATATATATATACATATATATATATACATTTATATATAAATAAATAGAGATATATATATGATATATATATATATATAATATATATATATAGATATATATATATATATAGATATAGATATATATGCATTTATATATAATATATATATATATATATGAGAGAGAATATAGAGATAAAATATATATACATAGCGGATATATAAATCCGTATATATATATATATATATATATATATATATAGATATATATAGATATATATATATATATATATATATATATATATATATATATCTATATATATATATATATATATATCTATATATATATATATATACTAGCGGATTATATACTACATATATAGATTATCTATATATATATATATATATATATTTATTATATCTATATATATATATATATATATACATTTATATATACATAAATGCATAAATAGCCATCAGAGCGGATATCGAAATTAATGGCCTTGGCGGCAGATGAAGCACCTGCCTTTATATCCTTTTATATTGGTCAGATTTATCAACATCTTATATATATACAAATAAAAGCCACCACAGGATTTCGAAGGGTAATGGCCTTGGCGGCAGAAGAAGCACCGAAATTCCCGTTTCTATTGGTCAGATTTATCAACATCCTACGCACAGGTGGAGGGTCGCCTTGCTGCCAAAATTCCATCTATTGGCTCGACAGTGAAGGCGAACGGCGCACGATTACTTGAGCGTGCGCACGATTACTTGTACAGTGGGTTATCATCATTGCGAACCACAAATACTTCCGCCCTATTAAACAATGGGTTAGTTATGTTGTCCAAAAGCCACAGGGATTCGAAGATATCCTTTGATTTCGGCTTTTCACACAGTCGATTTTTGACATTTCTGGACAGCGTTTTAGTTTCTGTCCCGACTGCGTAGAATAAAAACTCGCGCTAATGTACCGACGTATTCGATCATTATGTTTGCGTATGAGTCTTGTTCTTTCTTTCATATATGATAGTTCCTTTCAGGGCATTTATCATATTTGATAAAGCAACTACAAATGTGAACGAAAGAAGTTGGCATCTCGCCAATGACGCTTGATGAACTTAGTCAACGTGTGACAATTGTAATTGTGGTGAAAGGATTCATGCACACACTGAATAATCACAATAACAATATTCAAAGTTAATCGGATCTCAGTGTCAAACATGGTATTTGAAGTGTTAGAAATGAATAATCGCCTTCTTTCCTGCCGATATATATTGCTTCATAATGTGATCTCCATGGTATGCACGAAGACACAACGTCTAGTGTAGTACTAACTATGGCGTCCTATGAAGGGGTGATATAAAGGTAGTTGTAGCTGCTCGGAGTGTTACTTCATGCGCGGTCAACCATAATAATTACTTACATTTATTACTATAAACCAATGTAAGGTGTCGTATGTTATATTTCATATGTGCACCATATTCGACCTAGAAAACGTTTATGTAAGAATAGTGCAGCTGCGATAGACTAGATGCTGCAGTTAAACTAATTGATGGGCGGATATACGACCACCGATTTTTATCCCCTTTTCTGCCATTAGAAGAACCATCAAAGTGATTTTTAATCTCCATCGTTGACGTCCCCTTTGCTTCGTATGTCGACAAGTACATCAATTAGGGATAGATATAGACTCGATACGCTTATGCACGAAAAATATCGACGCATATTCACGGAAATTGCCCATGTTTAAAACACGAGGTTGAACTGAAATTCGTTATCCATACCCGACAATGTAGTTGACTCACCCTAATTTTTGATTTCCGAAATGCTTCGGCGGCATCATCGTAGCACAACCAGTGAATTGCACCTTGCCTCCGAACCTCAAGCATTTGTAACAAGCTTGTAGCAAAGTGGTAATCATCTGAATACCGGGGAACCAACCCTTGATCATTATTTCCCCGAACACCTGCCCAGCAACCCCGCCAACATAGTTATATCAGAGCCATACGGAAGCGCGTTGCGGATGTGACCATATATGTAACGTGGCCATATATATAACATACACTACAAACTGCAGCTGTAGGCGTAGTGACGGCGACGCACACTTTGCATAATATATACCGCATATATTACCAAACAATGAACCGTAGCAAATGTTTCTGGCTGTGTAATGATTATCAAGGTGTCGTAACAGCAAATAGCGCAAACTGCCCAAATCGCCTCAAGCAATCATCTCTTTCCTCTCCAACCACCTACACCGCACTCACAAACTACCTACCTTTACAATGTATCCTATCTTATCTTTCCATTTTAAGGAGTATTTGATTGCAAGATATACTCAGTTGTGATGTCCACAAAATACATCTGTTGAATAGCGTTATGATTGGCTGCCAGTGAACCTAGTGGTGTATTGATTTCGATATGCATCAACATTATCAGCGCACTGACCCGCATTAAGCCGAGAACACCCCATAGCAACATTATTTAAAATATCAATGCATTATAGATGACACATTGTGAAAATGCCATGGTTGCTGATATCAAATAAGAGAGACAGCTCAAAGCCCAGTACTTTTCCAAAGGGAGAGTATTCTCATGACCATGAAGTACCAAACATTTCAGTAAGCTTTGTATTAGTGAGCTGAATTTATGCCAAACAGTATTCTTGTTTGATAATATATGTAAGTTTACGATGGTTAATTGCTCGGAATAAGCAAATGGGTTCATAACACTAGTGATCTACGGTATGGAAGCACGAGGAGGCGATAGGTCTATGCCTCTAAATATTTCTAAGAATGACAGTTTCTGTTTTCCCCTATTCATATGATGTTCTTAGTTACTGGTGCTCTTCGTTCCCTTATTCATTTATTTCCCATTCATATGGTGTTCTAGGTTGCATTTGTCATTCATTTCCCATTCATATGGTGGTCTTGGTTACCTTTGGCAGTCATTTTCCAATTCATATGGTTTTCTTGGTAACTTCTCATTTTGAGATCGAACGAGTTAATGTTAAAGATCCACAGCTCAGTGAGATGATTCGATCATTGTTCCATCAGGTGATATTAACATGCTTAACTTGCGGACTCTTGAAGTCAGACGGAATGTTTGAAACAACCTTTCATCTTTCTTCTAACACATCAATTGTGATAGCATGTCAACCAATGATGGCCAATATCAACTTTAAAGGCCCGATAACGTTTTATTTGAAGACAAAATAAGGAGAACTAACTTAACATGGCATATGGTCGATCGAAAATGACATTTAGCCAAGATGATGGCTTTAAACGAAACAGGTTATTGTGTAGTCGTAGTATTCCGTGGGCACTGTATGGAGGCTAAGCCTCACTAGACACGAAACTACAGGATGCTACGACATTTATGAGAAGCAAATCTAGATAGCCCTTCCAACATACATCTAACCGTTGTAACGATTCCATAGCAAGATGCAGTATCAGCAATAATACAGCTTTCGCCGCACTAGGTGTTGGATGCTGTTATGACCTGGTACGACTTGTTACCGACAAACCATCTGAGACGACTTTTTCAGTATAAAACCCTTGTAGTGCTAACTAGCTCATAACGGCACTAACTGCTGTCCGCTTTTTCTGGGGCATGTCTCTGCAACTCATGTCTACTTGTACCTCCCCTCAGACCACTAGTCATGACAACTTTGCACCTCCCCTGACCACTGACCCAACCTTATACAGGTATTATCTTTCTGTGGCTCAATATGTTGGCTTTCATATTAATGAAAAGGCGCTTTCGACTTGATGACTTTCCCGGGAAAATCCGGCACATCCTAGTCTTTTGCGTAATTGTTTGACATCAAATTATCATTCACCAATGAAACATTTCTTGCTTGAAATTACCTTCTCATTTGTGTGTTTTATTGCCTCCGATACTTCAATTGACGCACGAGGTAGGCGTAAAGTGCTGAAATACATACACCACACTTCATCGATAGAAGGTATCTGTCCCCAGACTGTCGTAAGAGTAAATGGGATGAATAATTGTTTTATGAGCGTTACATATCACTCCTGGGCGTTACAAGTCGATGAAATGTAGTTTGTCTAAGTGTAAGCTGAACATTCTTACTTCGAATTTCCTCACCTACAACGCTCCATGCGCGTCTGTTACTATTAGTTATAATGGTGTTCAGAAGCGATGCTCTGATACAATCCACTTTCTAGTTGATGGTCTCAGAAGCGCTTTCATGCGATGCTCATCTCAGTGTCTGGTGCATACTGATAGCGCATCGATTTATTCCAGTTAGGCACTAATGAGTTTTTGAATCTCTTTATGCTCGAAGGGGTTTGACCTGCTGCTGCACTGCATTTGGTGATGTATACACCATTGACCATGGCATTCAATCTTACTCCACATGTGTGTATACGACAGCTTAAACACTTACGTGGTGGATACCCATTATTTTCAAGCGCAGGATGCGAGGCTAGACGGGGTTACAAAATAGTCGCGTTAATTTTTCAATATCACACCAGAGTGTAGTACCTACATGGATGCCAAACACGTATTGATACTCAGAGATGGAAGCTCGAGGAAGATCGAGAAAGCTCGATTAATCCGATACATGTCATTGATGCGCTCCAGTAAACGAGGCGTCTTTCTTCGTCCACTCCTCCACATATCAGACAGCAACCTCAATAAACGTTTGATATTTGTTAGGTCTGCTTGCCTATGACTGTTGTCGGGCGCAGCATCGCACCATCCGCGTGTTAGTTGTACAAAATATGTGTTTGTGGGAAAGGGCCGAGGGTGAGGTGTTTTACATATATTTACAGATGTATATATAGGCATCCATACACACATTTGTATGTGTATATATATATATATACATGCATATATCCATATATAACAATAAATATATACATACGTTTACATTCATCCATATATTTTAAATATTTATGTAAATGTGACTGTCGATGTGCGCCTGTGTATGGGTGTGGGTAGTGACTCTCCTCAATGCTTTCGGGTGATGTTGTGGGTTACATTTAGAGGTTGCTTTCCCAGCCTACGAATCATAATTGTTCCCATGAGGCATTTCACCTCAAATTATTTTTCCTGTGTGACTTACCGCTATCTCCGCTTGTTGCCGTAGCCAGACGTTTGGGAAATCCACACTCAATGCGAAGAGCCTCATAAATGTGTGGACATAAAACTCCTGATTGTTTACTCAAATACAATGAGAGCACCGTAATATTTTCATCATTGGTCGTAGACAAAAACCGGATGTCAGAAAATGCATATCGAATTATTGTTACTGCTTCAATACTGACTCATGAATAGATCACTTATGCAGCTTGTCAGATCGATGACCTGACATTCTAGGAATAAAGTTAGGCCTAGTCGCAATATATCATTGGTTTGCAACCTCTCTCTTCGATTGCAAGTAATTGGTTTTAAGTGAGTTACCTTAACTACATTCATTACCCACCCTTGCTAAAATGCACGCGTCCCATTTGCCAAAGGTTCTCAGATGATATGTCACGATGTATGTCAGCTACGTTGTCGATCTAATAGAGACAACCGTCATTAAACTGATCAAATAAACTTCCATTAATTCCAATTGATTCAGTACTTGTTTCATCACGTGGCTAACAAACTCTCCGTGTAATAACAATGTCTGCGTTATTCTTCGCCTACTACCAAGAAGCAAACACGTGTTTTACCTGGCTGTATCTGAACCGTGCTATGATCGATCAATCATATATATCGGGTCTGATCTTGAAAAACTCACGTGGGTCGTCATTAAGGATCGCTATGGAGATTTATAGAAATTAGTTTGATCTCTTGTAACTTGGTCGCAACCATAACGATTTCAAAAGCAATTGATGCGAATGTGAATGATATAAAATGGGTTTGACGGAGATCAAAATATATTCCACCGCCAACATTAGAACTAGACTGCGGTCAATTAAGTCCACAATTCGATCGCGATCGTACCATTTAACATGCGCAACCCTATATTTGAAGGGCGGCTGTGCTAACTTAGCAATCATGCTTGAGAAGTAATATTCAAACAGCGTAATCCCCGTTATATATTACCGCCTCCGCATGACACTGCTGTAATGGACTATAGACCCACATCACTTTGCAAGTCAAATCAAAAGCTCCACCCATATAAATGTTTATTCTGTTATTTTGAGTACGCCGCAAAAGAGTTATATAATAATTGTTATACCAACACCTGAATTTACATTGGCAGCAACCAGCGCGAGCTAGGTTCAATCTTCGTTGGCAATGCCAATCAGTTCTTGCCACGTTTATGATCTATCCTGTGGCTGGCGATAAGTCTTAATAAATTCCTAATGACATCGCTTTGTCATTGGTGTTTACAATAACTCGATTGTATTTGCATTTCTTATATAATCTAGCTTGTAGACGCTGCATGAGTCACATGGCAACTGATGCGGTATCAAGCAACCGGCAGTCGAAACCGACCAATCGTAAACTAAAAATGAATGCGCAACTGTGCATTACAAATATCGCACAGTTATTCAGATTGTCGAACCTGAAATGTACACCGCATTTGATTCAGTTGGTCTGTCAACACATAGCATGGTATGGGTAATGTTGAATGGTGTAGCCCTTGAGATTGAGAGCGCCATTGTGGGTACATCGTAGAATGTGACCGCGAATCCTGGTGTACACTATTCTACTGAATACTGTAATCACCAAGGACTGCAATATGAGATGGCACATTTAGACTTCATATATCTAAATTGAAATATCATCCCAAAATCGAAGAAATTCTTCGCATGTTTAAGATTTGCCGATAAACAGAAACAGATTTCGACATTGTTACATGTGTCATTGGGGTGCAATTAACGTGCTCCATAATCTGGTACCAGAAACTGATTTCTACAAATAATAATACTCAGTATATAACTTGCACCCACCCCTATTTGATACTTTCACCGTAATTTCAATTAAGAACAGCCAATCATTACTTCTAATTTCTTTGCCCCGAATGTTAACGCCTGGACCATATCAGTATCAAGTCGGCGTTCTTATTACCATCTCATCCCCTTCCCGTCACCTGCATTTGAGCCAAGCAGCAATAAGGAATGATTGAATGGGATGGCAGGTAGCTCTGCAATGCATTTCCGGCAGCAATATCCTGCTGCCTTGATTGTACGCGAGTGGTCTCTCTGCACCAGATTATTGATAAAGCAGCTATTATCTCGTGGCACTGGCGCATGTAATGCATCTGATGCTTGGGGCTGCAGAATCACTCACAGGAATACTTTGCATTTATCGATGTTGATTAAATATGGCATCACTGTTTCATGGGAATTACTCTAGTGTTGATTATACCCGATAACACAGCTCTCGCATTTATCTCTACGTCGAATCATGGCAGGAACCCACGATGGGTCTAACATAAATACAAGATAACGCCCTAACCAGATTCATAGTACACAGACATGATCGCATCGATGCCACGATACGTGGTTTGGGGAAGTATGACACAGCACCCGCGGCTTTGGTTGCCAAACACTCTTATCAACATAGGGCCATTTCTCTCTTCATGTGGTTTTGGATATTTATAGACACATCAAAGTAAATGCTATTCTCTGGTAAATTTCGTGTTCTGTTTATTTTTTACAGTAAGGTAGAATCGTGCTATTTGAAGCAATTATATGGCTTACATTTATATGTAACGCTTGAATATACAGTATAAACGTGTGAATACACTGCATTACTTGCTTAATTATCAAGGTGACAGAGATTTAGCAAGCGCAATGGCAGTTTTTCACCAAGGAGGATATCTTAGCAGCTGCCAAGTAGTATTTACGCGGAAAAACGTGCGTTGCTGTAGAACAGACCAAATTTCCAACCAGTGTATTTGCAAAACTTCATCAGATCAGGCATTAATTAGACACAAATCAATGACACTGAATGCAAAAAAAAAAAAAAAAATCAAAATCACGGTTCACAAAGACAAATTGGCGAAAGGTTTTCTGGCAACTGTGAAACGTTATAAATGACAAAGTAATCCGCTTTGAACGCGTAACAATGGGCATGCGAATAGTTATGTTAAGATTAGTTTGCTTGCCAGCAGGATGATCGCTTTAACAAACACAGTGTGCATGCCACTAGTCCGTTCTTCTTTTAGGATCAACATGGTCCTTGTAAAGTCAATTTACAACGTCGTGCCTAGCTTTCATTTGCGTCAATCTCCGTTGCCAGTACTACAGCTTGTTGCATATATTTGCAAACACTTATTAAAAAAATATATTTGCTCCTTCGGTTCCGTATAAGTTTTTGGAAGACACTCCATAATAACTCCTTCAGGCAGAGTGTCGGCAAAGCACTTTTCGAAAAGCCTCACGGAATGTTGAGTTGTAAAATGCGTAGAGGAATGGGTTGATCGATGAGTTGATATATCCCAACCACAGTGTAAATAAATCCAAGTGTATATTCACTTCAAGTGAAATAAAGGGTTTCGCTGTAAAGATGAGAAAATAGGGAACCCAACAAATCGCAAAAGCTAGAACGACAGAAGCTAGAGTAACAGTGGCTTTACGGTCACTGACTGCTTTGTTTTCCTTGTGAGAATTGCGTCGGAAGATACTTCTGCGCTGGGTACTTTTATTAGTACCTGCCAACGACTCACCATTTTCTTGTAAGCTAAGCATGGCTTGTGCCAATCCAGAACCAACGTGACTTATCTTGTTGATCTCTTTCACTTGCTTACGAGTGATTTGCAAAACTTTCATATATACTCCACACATGACCATTAGAGGCAAAAAATAGGTGCACAAGGCAACTGACAAAGCATACGGCTTATTGAGTTCGAACACACACATGGTTGGGTTAGCCCAGTTTTGCACAGATCCATCCGGGGTGTTTAGTCCAACATGAATCGGAATAAATGCCATTGCTAGAGAAAATATCCAGATACCAGCGATAATCTTCCAAACGATTCTGAATTTCATATGCTGTTGATATCGAAAAGGAATCGTCACAGCGAAATACCGGTCCAATGAAATTGCAAACAAAGTTAGAATCGACACAGTGGATAACATTACATCGCTAGCGTTGTAGATGTTGCAGAATATTGCCCCGAGCGGCCAGTGATCACCCAGAGTGTTGACAGCGCTGAATGGCATTACAAGGCTGCCCAACAAAAGGTCCGTAGTAGCCAATGACAATATGAAATAATTTGTGTAGTTGTGAAGTTTTTTGTTCGTTACTATTGTCACGCACACCAATAGATTGCCAAGAACAGTAATAAGAATTATTGATGCAAGAATAATTGCCACAATCACTATTTCACCGAGGTGGCGTTGTAAACCTTGGATAGGAGTTGTCTCCGTCGAATTAGTGCCATTTGAAAGATCACACAACGATACGGTTTCCATTGCGATACGGCCTCAATTCTATGCCAGTATGAGAGACACGGCCTTTGCTGCTGCGATGTCATAAGTGCCAAACCCTTATCATTGGCTTGCTTCGTTAGCCATCTGATCATTAAAACCTCTGATCCAAACACCAATCAGATCCATCGCCGATGGTCAACATTTGTAAGCAGCCATCAACCCGTAAAGCTTCGCGCATAAGAGTTGGAACAAACATAGCATGTTTGAAAAGTCCGAGACTGAGTAACCTCTTCTAGGCCAGTATTCCACTCGATTTGCCTAGGCGCATAAGACGTGTCTGCCCTCAAGTGTTAACATTAGGATATCTCGTCGACCAAGGCCTTTCAGTATCACTTCGCTATTAAGCACTCCAGTACACGTAGCGGTCAAGTTATCCTGAGTTTGCAACTGTGAGAACCTGTGGTAACAGGGACAAATGTATACAAAGTAAACGAATGTTGAAAAAGCATTCAAATTTAAGCACTTGTATAATAAATGGGAAATGCATTTGCAAATTCAAGCGTAGTGTTTATGCTTTGCTGAATCGAAGCGGGGAATAACAGTATTACCCAGTTGTACGGGAAAGGCCGTTTATTATGTGAAAATGGGCACACAGGGTAGGGCTTTATTGTCGGGCATAAACAGTCGCACCCTTCGGCCGAGATTTTGATAAGCGTATGTGCCCCGTGAAATGCACACACAATTACGCCTTAGCGTGATTTAAACTCATACAAGCGCTTCATGTACCGAAATGTTTGGTAAAAAAGGCAAATATGATAGAATAAAGTAATTAAGATATGATCCCGAGGTTGCGTTAATGCGACATTTAGATCCACAACGAGTCACTAGATCCACAATCCTTGAGATAACACGCTATCGCAGCTTGGTGGACAATGACAAACACGCTGGGAATGGAGTTTAAAGGATTCACGAGCTGTACCGGTTACATAGCGTTATACCATCCTAGTGTGAGACCAAAACTGTCGTCGCTTACAGTGCTGGAGTTAGCGGTTATATTTATAAGCACAAAGCGAGTGTGCGTGTAAATGTGAGACTGGTCGAGTGAATGAACGCGTACATGTAAGAATACGGGGGTTAGTCTATGACAAGAAGAGTGAGCGAGAGAGCTAATGTGAGAGAATGAGCGTGTAAATGATGGAAACAGTGGATTCTTATCTGATTGTGTGGGTAAGTGCGTGAGTGAATTATATGCTTCGCTGACTAATAGGGTGGATGAGGTGGGTAGTAAATATATTACAAAATGCAATAAAGACTGGGTGAGTGGATATATGAGTGTGTGAAATGGTGCGTTAATGAGCTAATGTGCGAGTGAGTAAGCTAGTATGTTACTGAGTGAGTGAATGTGTGAGTTAATTAGCTGATGTGCGAGTGAGTTAGCGAGTATGTTAGTGAGTGAGTGAGTAAATGTGTGAGTTAATTAGCTGATGTGCAAGTGAGTAAGGTAGTATGTTAGTGAGTGAGTGAGTAAATGTGTGAGTTAATTAGCTGATGTGCGAGTGAGCAAGCGAGTATGTTAGTGAGTGAGTGAGTAAATATGTGAGTTAATTAGCTAATGTGAGTTAATGTTAGTGAGTGAAGTGAGTAAATGTGTGAGTTAATTAGCTGAAGTGCGAGTGAGTAAGCGAGTATGTTAGTGAGTGAGTGAGTAAATGTGTGAGTCAGTGAGCTAATGTGCGAGTGAGTAAGCTAGTACGGTAGTGAGTGAATGAGTGAGTAAATGTGTGAGTTAATGAAGGAACAAGTGAGTAAGTGAGTGCTTGCGTGGGCATCTAAATAAAAGATTACTTTTTCGAGTTGGCACGTTGGCGAGTGAGTTAATAGCGAGTATGTTATTGAGCATGCGAGTGAATGATTAATTGAATTGGTGAATATATGATAGAGCATGCGTGAGTGCGTTGATGAGTGATGATGATGCGAATGAAAGGGTGATTGAGTGGGTTAGTGAGTTAGCAAATAGTTGGATAAGAGAGTGAGTGCATGATTGAATCTTTTTGATAATGAGTGGGTGAGTGAAGGTGAGAGAAGTCGTTTGCAAATGGATGGGCGAATCCCTCGTTGAATACCTGAGTGAGCTAATGAGGAAATGGGTGAATTAATAATCTAGATGGCGGATGAATTGCTATGCGAATAAAGAATACATTTAATCTTCGCTAAAAGTTACTAGCATTGTATCCAAGTAAGCTTCCTCAGTTATTGTTCATTGTGAAGCTTTTGCTGGAAAAAATCGCTTACGAACCCGAGTATTGGATTTACTTTTCATACCTTATAACAACACTTGAGTCCCGTGATCCTTAGTCATATAACTTCAAACAAGAAAACCGGTTTTGTTACCTCTGCAAATATATATTTTATTGAAACCTGGAATAGAGGACCCATTATCGATGTAACAACAGTCTCATAACTGAACACCACACTTACCGAAGTTATTCAACCTTTCTTTCAATTGGTAGGAATCATATGCTAACATGCCACGAGCGTTATATAAGTCTTTTGTATATTGCTCACCCACCCCCAGTAATAAATCATACAAAAACACATAGATGGCGTAAATGGGTAGCGTTAATTAGTGTTATCGAGGCGTTGGTTGCATAATAAGGATATCGGAATAATAAAAATATGTGAGGTCTTGTGTTTGGTTTAGGTTGGATTATATTCAAATGGACCGTTGTGCGGAATTTATTGAGTAGTAAAAATGTGCTAAGAGTTTCTGTCAGTAAGATCATGTCCAGGCTACCTGGATCTTTGAGCTGGTGCGTCATGCAGAAATAAGGTAGTTTTACACTGGCAGCTTACTGCCATCATTCCGTTTCCACAGCGCTAATGTGTCATAAAATATGTACGATTACCCGTAATTGCCTGCTGCTCGTCACAGGGTTTGACCACCAGTGTGTAGTGGGCTTGTCAGCACGCGGTTCTATCGTGGCGTTCGGTCAAATAGAGCGTCAAACAATAGTACTTGGGAAAAACGTTGGTTACTCAAGTAAGCTCGCTATATCAAATTCATCACACCAGGTGTTCCTCAGCTAATAACACTAACGTTTCTAGGGAAGGCTGTGAGCCGGTGCACCTGCCCTTAAGGTACACATTTAGCCTCCGAGTTGGTTACATATATGGAAGCCACTGGCGCATTTGTGTCAATAAAACGCCCAGCTTTTATTAATAGATATTTTATCAAGACCGGAAAGTCTTCCATGTATGCCACAATCTCCATGTACTTGTCACCCGGTTGATGCAAGGCAATTAGCTTAACATCATATCGCGAAGTTATATTGGGCTGCCGCATATTTATCCATTTCTACTCCTGCTCTACTTGGCTTACACTCCGACTCGAAAGAATTTTTGCTGGCGCTTTCATAAAGGCGGGCTAATAATCGCACCATGCCCCACGTGGTCGCCCTATTTACAGGGTCATCACAGGTACACGTGTAAGGTGTTGCACTCATGTGTGATAACCGATGTGATTGACGTTTTCGATGTAAAACATCTCGTCGAGCCATCGTTGTACTCGAGTACGATGGGCGAGCGTTACAACTGCCCATGTCTTATCGCATTTCGTAACCACAGCTGATAAGGCCATCCAGTGACGCATGTGGGATGTATTTAGCAATTGAAAGATCGGGATATGGAGTAATTAGTACCCCTTGGTGGGCGTGGCGGACGATGCAGGGCGTGCACATAAACAAATACACTCGATTATGGTGCAAATCACTTTTCATTGCCTTACGATTTAGCTTTCGGGACGATTTCTCAGCTAGCTATAGGAAGACTTTTAAATAGCATACTAACCTTTCAATGCAACTGCCAAACAATCGACGCCTCATATGTACACTATCTCGGGCCGGCAGCGTTAAATCTATTGTCCTACTATAAATCCTCATTCCACCTAATGAGCTTGCATATCGAGTGGAATACACCCCCGTAGTGTAGTCGTTCGAGGAATGACTGTTCGTTCTGTTTACTGTCTCTTACGGCGCCGCACGTTGGTGAATCAGCGCCGCAGAGCGCTTTGAAATCGGTGAAATTTCTGTGTGGTATTACTCTACAGAATACATTCGATGCCGTTCAAGGACGGAAATTACAATATTTTCAACTTGCAGGCGACTGTGCAACAGTCAGTTATGAAGGGACTGACATAAGGGGAAGGTAATCCGATACCTCTTAACTCTTGTCTGCATTGAGAAGCGTGATCGTCTGGACCTCAGGAGCTATTGAGACCCCAATGAACCCTGTAAGTGGAGGTGTTTCCTCGCCGCTTTGGCCGACATATCGTTTGCCTCATGTAACCGCGTTGGACCTGAGCGGAGTAATTTAATGCGCTCAGACTTCAGATAAACATTGACTGTTATACCGAAATGTTTTTTCACTGAAACGCGGTTGTCACTGCATAAAATCTTGACGTTAAAACAAAGTACATTAACTGAACGATCCGTGGACGCTCACACTCATTGCCTACTGACTATGAATCATATAGAAATATATGTATATTTATATATATATATATATATATATATATATATATATATATATATATATATATATATATATATATGCATATATATATATGCATATTTATATATATATATATATATTATATATATCTATATATAAACACATATTTATATATATATATATATATATATATATGTATATATATGTATATATCTATGTATATATATATATCTATATATATATATATATATATATATATATATATATATATATATATATATATATATGAATAAATATATAAATGTATATTTATATATATATACATATATATATATATATATATATATATATATATATATATATATATATATATATATATATATATATATATTATATATATATATATTTATTTATATATGTATCGGTTTAACATGACCGCAGATACCGCAATATATTACTGTGGCTTACCCGCTGGACTATTTTGGTGTATATCGGTGTCTTGTTGCACAAACAGGGTGTCTTAGCATTCGATGTCGCTACATCAATCCATGCAATTTCACGCCTTTGCAGTTTCCACGAACTTTGTTCGTTGAAGGCCCTGACCGAGCAAACCGCGAGGAAGCGTATTATTACCAGCCACACAGATGGGTGGATATCGTTGCATGCGAATGTACGTGTAGTTTTCCTCTCTCTCTCGCTATGGCTTAGACATGGTTGAGGTGTTAAATGGATAGTAAAGTAATGTTTGCTTAGAAAGCAGAGTTTGCCTTGGTTGGCCATTCATTCCGGTTCGTGCCCTGTGATATCACCGTGTTTGCCGTGTATTTGGCGACTGGCCACAAATAACACCGTGACCTAGCCCCAGCGAGGGTACTAAGTTCCCTAACGCGGCGTGGCTGGCGGACTATGTAAAGTATATCACCGGCTGGCGAGCTCTGCTAAGTATCTCACCGTTACGTGGTTGACGAACTCTGTTTACTATCTCATCGCTAAGTGGTTGAGGATTTCTGCTAAGTATCTCACCGCTAAATGCTTGGCGAGTATTTAGAATGGATGTCAGGCACTTAAGATTTACGTTGTGTCTTCTCAGTTGAAATCTCAGGAATAATCCGAATTAACCATTCCGAGTGTAAGGTTGATTTTAGTAACAAAAACGTATAGTTATGCGTTTCTCTTTACAGATAGGACAGGCAGAGGCCTAATTGACACTTTTTTCGACATACATTTGTTTACGGTTTACTGTTGAAACACTTTCCCAATCATTAAAAAGAGAGCCCAGGAATAACCGCTGAACACAAAACAATACAAGAGACGGCCCCGACGACAATCCCGTGGCAGGCTGTGTGAGAGGCTGGTTCGCAAAGCCGAGTTTACTCGAATACAATGACAATTATAGATGACTGTATGACCACAGAAGATCCAATATTCCTGAGGGTCAAGCAGATTCCGTTCCAGCCATGCTATAGCGAGGATAGATAACGAATCCTTGGTGATTGGGGTACTACTGGCGCATACATAGATTAGAGAAATTGTATGGGAAACGTGCCTTTGATCATGTCGCTGAGCCTCTGCGACTGCGTAGACAGGTGACGAGAAAACGAGCACCGTGTTAGCAGCAACATATCACACAGGTTGTGTTTATATGGGCCAATGTATCCCTGGTTAAACGAGCTAGATATGATGACCGGGCAAGATGAATGCTAGCAGCTGCTACCATGATGAATGCGATAACACCGCCTAACGCATTCAAATCAGGTATCACTCGGCGCAAGAACGAATCTCTAATGCAGTTCAATTGGCCTCCCATTATGACCTAAGCTCATATATCTAGCCGCTAACCATTTGTAGGTCATATAACAGTTTGCGTCGTTCAACATTCGAACACAGTGAGACTCATATGTAGGTTATTCGTCCGGTATGATTGCTTTATACATTTGAATGACATACTACAGGGCATAACAAATAGCCCGTAACTTTTGGGCGATTTTACCAGCACATATAATTGTTTTCTACCAACGCCCCCTTTTGTTACCTATCAGCAGTTTTATAATCCGGCAAGGTTTATATGTTTGGATCAAACGCATGAACTAAAGCTATAAACCCGGTTGCACTGTTCAGCGTAGATACTTTATTTATCTTCTTCATAGACGAAAACCTGTACAAGCGTGGTTAAGCATTGTAAAATAAACATACTTGACAGCGTGGCCGCCACACTTGTGGTTGTTGCCGTATTTGCTGCAAAAATATGTTTTGTAGAAGTCATTCTGGTAGAACTTATCAAACAGGAATGTTTATGACATGCGAAGTCAGGTACATATACCTCTGTGTAACGGTAACTACGTCAGTTGATGTAATGAAATATAAACAGTCACGTATCGTATAACTGCCGTACATCTCGAGGCCATCGATCCGGTACGAGTAATCAAGCGATTGTGGCCATTCCAATCCCATGGCCACACACACACAGACACACAGACACACACACAGACACACAGACACAGACACAGACACACACACACACACACACACACACACACACACACACACACACACACACACACACACACACACACACACACACACACACACACACACACACACATAATATATATATATATATATATGTATGCACAGATATATATGTATATATATGTATATGTATATATACATATATATATTCATATAAATATATATATATTTATATATATAAATATATATATATATATATATATATATATATATATATATATATATATATATATATATATATATATATATATATATATATATATATATGATACATCCTGCGCAGTCATTTGCCTCCATATATATATATATATATATATATATATATATATATATATATATATATATATATATATATATATATATATATATATATATATATATATATATATATATATATATATATATATATATGTATATGTGTATAGACATATATATATATATACAAACTATGGTCCTGCGAATATATATGGAGGCAAATGACTGCGCAGGATGTAGCAGGGTTAGCAGAAATAGTTTCACCCAATGCTGGTACACATTAATAAAGATAGCCCTGAGGCGTTTTGCCCTCAGATTATCCCATCCTGTAAACTTACCCTTCCAATGTCAACGAAAGAAATGACCACAACCATGTCACGCCAAGAGGTTAAACAATTCTCTCCTTATTCGTTCGCTTCAGTTGACAGAGCGATTTATGGCGTCGCGCATTACAAGCGAGTTTGCATAAGAGCTGCTCAGGGATTGACGTAAAGTAAACTCTTCACAATAGCTCGAGTTGACAGGTTGGATTGGGCGTATCTGGTGATTGACTTATGTGCAGCTACGTTACTATGAGTAATCGCCATGTTAAAACAGTTCAAGCAAGGAAAACATGAACACAGCGAATTCTGCGCATCTGCTGATGCTTCGGGATTCGAAAGAATTTAGCTGCATGTCAGTTAAGTTCAACCATTCCGAGTAGCGCGGAGAAATGTTTGGCCCCCCTAGGGATTTGTTCCATTTGCATTCAAAATACAGATCACCATATCGGTATCATTAAAAATGTGATAAGTTTCCAATAGTCTTGTAATCCCCAACAACATGAATAACAAATGAAAGTAACTATTGAGAACAGTTAAATTGTACTACTTAATCACCAATAGGCATAATCCTATGTATAACTTAGATTATATTTCTTGATCTGACTTATTGTACACCTCGGTGTAATTATGTACGGTGTAATTGTATCAGTTTACATACGTACGAACATCGGTCATCATAAATAACCTAGAATGTACAATAGTCAAAGCATACAACGTGTCTCCAAATGGGCTGTTACAGTAATGATTGATGGACCTTATGATGTACTATGGTGATCCCTGTCATCACTAGACATGCCTTTGAGTATTATCTGATTGAAGCGTGTATATGGCTAGTAATAGGTACAGAGTAGCGGTCATAGCCCATTGACATCGATGCTGTTTCTCGCAGTAGAATCACAACGTGTGGCCATAAGGCGCGCTTAATCCTCCGTCGCGCGGTCACAGCCATTGAGATATAATGGATAATTTTCGATGCGTATTGATTTCTGCAAGATTGAAAAGAATGAAAATAGCCGTGGCATTGCATACTGAATCTGCTCGAAAACGTCCTTCCTTCGCAAGTTTGACAACCTGCCCAACTATCGTCTTGCCTGCTTTTTCGTGTTTTGTTTTCGCCGATTACGCTGCTCTGTAGCCCGGGATCTTGGTTGTTATAGCTTTGGTTGAATAGCTACATTTGAGATAAATCATTGAAGATTTCACCGCATTCCATTCGCGCTATTGACTTTGTACATTGCGGAGCGATCACATATTAAACATGGACACATTATTATCGAACTGGTAAGTACCCACGATGCCATTATGGATAAGCATATTGCGCGTTCATGTGTCATGATGTATCAAAATGAACACAAATACACGATAAAGCGTATTATACACAGGTAGGGTGAAATAACGAGCTAGCCAATCATGTTTCTGAGTGCTTTTTCGGATTCATGCGAGCCATTTCAGGACGAATATATCTTTACGACCGCCTGTCTTTGCTCCACAGGGAGCTATCCGAGTCGGGAAATTTCGCCAATATAAACATTTGTGGCGGCACTTGGTGCGTCATGCGCCTAACAAAACCTCCTTCAGTGTTCGCATTGATACGATATAATAAGCCAATGTTAAGCGATCGATTACGGATTCTTAAGACTATATCAGCTGCCAGGGCTTTTGTCATCGGATCGCAAACTAACCGCGAATTCATACATGTAAGCGGTAAGGCGCACAATAAGTTGGGATTAGCATTACTAGGCTTGATGTTAATTGCCTGAGGCATATATAAAAAGAAGCGAAAGGTCTTATTGCGTGCACAAGCAACTCAAGGGGAAGATGACAGGTGAATCCTTTGCCTTACAACGCATTTCTCACTAGAAAACTAGGAGGTAGAGATTAGAAGCGGGGAGGTTAACGAATCGAGAGACTGTATGTGGATTTGTGAAATGTTTTAGACAGCCGGGGGCAAGTGAACGTATTGGCCCAATGCGCAACATGATGGGAATTAGACAGGTGCAACTGCGGGCGCATGAGAACACGCCAGTGTGTCCTACAAGAACGAATGTCATTGTTAGAAAAACTTTCCACTGATTGACGAGTTCATTCTTCGGGTTAATCCATTACACCAAATTAGACCATATGTAAACATTATATTGGCTTAATGCATTTCGTATTCCGTACAAATTGTGAAATGATTATCAATTCATTTTATGTCAGTACACATTGGTAATTAGCCACCAATTTATTTTATGCCAATTGTAGGAGAGTTCGATTTTTTGATGTTACCCCAGGGAAGATAATGGACACATAACACTTAAGCGGTCTTATTTCATCGTAGCCCCGAAGCTTCAACGGTGCATATACAATTATGGCGCCCAATGCATTAGCTACGCCCACAACTAAGACGTTGCTTTACGTTTCTTTCCTATGGTGTTATTCAGTTTCACGTGACATATGTATATAGTGTCGTTGTGACCTTTTTTTCTGCCATAAAATAGTATCTACTATCAAACTTTTTACTGCAACTTAATGCATTGTCATCTTCTGTTGTAGTAAACACAATAACTGACACTCACATAAAAAGCTAGCCATGACATGTAACATTGAGACGACCCGTAGTGTGATGATTGTAGCGATTCACATCAGACACTGGTTCGCACGATTGCTTTTGGGGGGGGGGGAGCGAAACTAGTTGTTATATACCCGAACTATCACTGCAACCACTAGGACACTAATTAGCGCTAGGGATAAGCGCAATATTCACACATAATATGTTAGCGAGCACTATTTAGACAATAACCATTCATCGTGCATTGCATTTGATGGAATATATCTGTTAGAGGCATACATTCTACAGCGGATTAACAACGGTATAATACGGCATTATAACAGCGTCTCAGAGCAGCTTCGAGCAGGAAAGGGTGGTATATAATATGTTAGTTAGTAAACAGCGTCTTAGAGGCCTAGAACAAGAATCGTCTCGTTTGGTTGCTATTGTGAACGCGTAGTGGTGGAGTTATTGATATCTCAATGAAGTTGCTCCTCCAAGTGTTACATATTTCTCCATCGATATCGAATGTCACAGAAAGTTCTCGTACGCAGGCATCTCATAAGGATATCACGGTTATTGTCATAATGTCTTTGATAATACTGGCAATTTTCAATTTCACGCAGCATTAGTCTATCTAAGAAAAGCGATGTATTTCCACTTCATCATTTGCGACCTCAGATACTGCTGAATGGCAAGACCAGTATAAGTAATGTAGCATGTTGAATCCATTTACTGGATGATATAAGGTAGAACCGCGTGGCATGTATGAAAATATGGCCGACTTTCAAGCGACAAAACCAAGCGTTATCAGTGTATGTGATTTTACAACAGCTTTACATCGGTTGCATATCAACAAAGCAAGGAACAACTGATTGATGTGATGGCAGTTTCCGAGAAAATTACAGGCGGTAGCGGATTAATCTTTTGATGCTATGAGCATCTGTGGATAACCTGCCTTTAGGCGTACAATCCAACTTTGGAGAGAGAGCTTTGGCGAATCAGCTTTTTACTTGCTGCTGTTGTTGCTTTAATCAAACACAGACCGATAAAAGGGCGTTTTGACAATCACATGTGATGACATGTTTTGAGAATATATTAGATTTTGTACATATGACATATAATCTCAGATGTATATATGATACAGTAATTGATATTTTTCATGAAAAGTGCCTCACGGTGTGTCAACTCAGCAGCCTATATTCACAGAAGAATAAACATCGCATATTGGTATTCAAGTGTCAAACGCGTTCGCCGTTAATGAGCGAGGGGCCCCTGGCGGCAATATTGTTACATTCATATAATTCAATGTGACGCAGTCATGAAGCTGCAATGCCCGTAACTGTGACCATGTGACTCGACGACCTGTTGGTTAAGGGAATTTATACTCATTAAAACCGAATCATGAACAATAATGAGTGCAGAGTAAAAAGAAACAGATGGATGAGGTTTATTACTTACTAAACATGTTTACAAAGTGCTCACATATCAGTCACTTGCCATTAATTAGCTTTTCCCCTCTGCCATTCTTGCATGATACCACTGGTGATAGTATTTGCAAATATCGACGCGATATGCCCTCGGATAAGTCATATTTGGAGGGTATTCACAGACTTCTCTGCCGAAGTGACGGTATCTAATGTCACAAGTCTCGGTAAACATCTCGAAAATCATTTAGGCAATGAATAGTACGCTATGACATTCGGTCCCTTGCAGTGGCTTAATGCAAATGCGACCCCCATTTTCATGAATGCTGATAATTGCATGCGTCATGGCGCAGGTTAGCTGGAATTCAGCATTTTTGAGAGTGGAAGTTGTTGTATAAATAGCGGCAGAAAATAACTACTGCTTACAGAGAGGCTAAAGGGTGCAGGATGGAATAAGCAATGATGCTTACAGTTATGGCGTGAAATGTAAATCTAACGTTAATGTATGCGAAAGCAATGCTCGTTAATGTTCGAAATTCCCGACTATATCAGACCACAGTGTTTTTGTAGTCATTTCTGTGATTAGTGTTTCTGACATGAGACGTTAATGTTCCCAGAAACAGAATTGAAAGATGTCGCCGCCCAATCGACCCGGACCAGGTACCTAGATTCACCGTTATGTATCTTCGCGTTTCGATCACTGGACAACGCTAGATGTAGGTTTCAACTAACAGTTTGGTAACTAAATTTACTTAATCACTTTGTTAGTCGATTACTCATTTTGGCATCTTAAGGATTCCGTTCAGTGCACTCCATCGTTTGCCTCGCCAATACTGCAGACGACCACATGACGTAATCACGTGTTCTGTACTATGTTATTCATCCTTGCTCTTGGCTGTAACGCAGTGCTGATATCAAAGAGACTATTTTTGGGTGTATTTCGGAAGCTGAGGCATTCGGTACACACAACAAAGACTTCAGCTAGCAGCAATGTCAAACACATTTAGAACAGCAGCGGCAAATAATGTTCGAACCGGAGCGTCCTTCTGAGCGTTTATCAGTTAACCCGCCATTATTACATAGCTACATTTACATGACAAACATTTCAATCATTTACATTTTCCATGCTCGGCGACTGAGGGAGAGCTTGTTCCACCTATAAAGCAAGCTAGGCCCTCACGATCCAATTTTACATTTACATTATAACAATGGCACCTTATGGTTTGTGACTTGCATCCAATATAATGCTTTGCTATACAAATGACACCCGAAGGAATACAGGATTAGCAAAGCCTCACCAGCCCCGTTTTTCCACATGAATATTCTCATGGAAGCCTCTCACTCTTGATGCTCACGGATAAAGACAACCGGATACTTCCATATAATCCCCTTTTAAGCACTACTGCAGCATTAGGAAACTGACTCTTCCTGACTACGATATCTGTGCAACACGCAAGAGGCTACTATGCACAATCGACAATTCGCTGCATTCATAAATTAACTCGTTGAAAGCGAATACCGTTTTTAAAACACGATTCTATTTTTAGATGCCGAAAATGAGGCATGGGATGCTAGAACTGAGATAGTAGACTGGGTACTGAATGAAACGAAGATCGTAATGCTACAAGTGTGGGCTGTTATCAGCATGCAGTGAAACCCTACTTTAACGCGATCATATTACATCTTGCGATAAAGCGGGGTGGCTTATATTGTTGACCAGACAATTTTACACACTCCTATTTGGTCTCATTTGACCCGCTTTGTTGCAAAAACTCTCTCAGTTCCGGAAGAGCGCGGAAAAACGGGCAATGATTAATCGGTTTTTACCGAATTCGTATTAAATTGGGGCGAGTAAAATAAGGGTTTAGTTCTTGCTGCATTGGACAGCGTTTTCGTCATTTCTAACATAGACCGATATCAAGGATGCTCACCTTGTAATCCGTCAACATATGACATGTTGGGGTAAATATTATTTTCCCTTTTGCGCATTTATTTAATTCATGGAATGATTTGGTTCTCAGCATGGATTGTTAGCAAGAACTCTGTGATATGTATAGTTTTGATGTAGAGGATAACAGAAAATTAACCAATTCGCAACAAATTTTAGTTGGCTTACTGTCATATTAAAATCCTTGGTAGTTGCGAGGCCTTTATGGACTGTCTGAGCGCTTTTTACGATGACGTATATATAGTAACCACGTTAACATCATACAGTCTATTCACTTTAGGAAGCAATGCTTTCTAGATTAGTTTGCTATTAATGAATGTTTTGCTAATTGACTGAAATTATTTATTGAATGAGCAAGTAAGTTCAATTCAGAATGGCTAAATGATGATAACGCTTAGGGCTGGGGTTAATAAATATAGGGGCGAATATTTGACATAATTAGGAGCACATCTGATTATGGTGAGTGACAATGAGCAACATGCTAAATATAGACAAAATACACATGGTAAAAACCTATGAGTTCTAAGCAGTCAAAAGTCCTGAGCATCGGTGTTGAGTTAGTTTGTATAAATAAGGAAGAGAAAACCCTAGGCTCAAAGCATGTCTGAAGTTGCTGCCGCTGTGAGTGCGTGAATATGTGAGCGAGAAATTTAACAGTCCTCACAGTTTGGACAACTGTAAGTAATTCACGCCGAAAGGTAGGCACTTTAAGTGCCAAATACACACATAAATTGTTTGGATATATTGTCCACGTTGAAAGGTATTCACTCTAGAGCTAAATTCCAGTGAATATTTACGCGGCAATGTTTACGCCCTTTTGATTGAACTGATAATTCAAACTCTTCAAAACAATGCTTCTATTTATTCCTTGGCGCTCTCTGTCTCGATTGAGTCAAAGAAGGACTAGCATTCTGTTGTTATATTATGTTTTTGAGCCGGATATATTTTCATGTTGCATTAGAATCCCCGACCATCCAACTTCGGCAATAAAATCCTTGTTCCCCTGAAATATTCATTTGTCGCGACGAAGCATATGACACACGCGCGTAGCAAATCATATATATATATATATAGTATGTATTGCAATGTAACCTCTCAGAGCCAGAGAAGTTGTCGCTTAAACCGATAAAGCCTTCTTCGTTACGAGGGACCACATAATTACTCCATTTTATTATTGCATGTTGAACACCATGCGCACGTATGAGGCGTGCCTTCAATCAGTCGATTCCACCTGTGAAAGTGCGTACGAAGCTACTATCACACAATGATGTTCATACAGCTGTAATGGTGGAATGGACCCTGGCCATTGACGGCTTGAAACTTCAAATTGGTCATAAACCATGTAAAGGCGTATCACTTGTAATGCACACGTTTCATCATATAGCTTAACCCTTCGCCGGAAGGAGCTTCTTATGGTTAAGGAGGAGGGGGAAATGGGAAAGATGCATGTAAAACCGATGCGGAAAGTTCACCTCATCCTTGTGTACATTATACGCGACACTGATGGAAAGCTATTAGGATTAAGTTACAACATACCAATCCAACCCTTTATCAGTAAATACAGCACGCAGGTTAAGTTGTCACTCCAATATTCCGTGAGTTTTGGTACGTTAAATCATTCAGCTTGATTAGTATCAATGCTGACACCGACAGATTTAGCCAAGCCATTGTTCAAAGGTTATGTGAGTCAGTTTCAAAAGTCGAATCCCTCATGTACATTTTTAACGAAAAAACTTTCTTACCGTCATTTCCTTAAGCACGAAGCACTCATAACTCATATAGGCGATTAGCCTCGTTGTGGAAGATGCAGAAGACACTGGGACTGATTAATTTATCACGCTAGGTGGCGATTGTGTGTTCCTCGAGGACGTAGACTGTCTGTCAGGTATAGTTATTCCTATCTACAGTGAGGTTTCAGGTGGGTTAGGGAAATGGTTAGCCGTCGGATGCCAGTTGAGACTGAAGCAAGTCCAATGTGTCGCATGTGTGTACCCGGTCTAGCCATTCGATACATTGATTTCCGTTTTGTAAAGGTTCAACATGGAAGGCAGATGGAGGTGTAATGCACCCCATTCGACTTACTTGAAATGGTCATATATCGATATTATATCATCGATGCAATCTTTACAAGTGTATCAAGTACTGGTTACCTGCGTGAGCACAGAAGAAACGTGCTGCCATCGGACGTACTTACTCCAAGCTGAAACCAGCTGGTGTGTACTTATAGCACCAAAGGACCGTCAGTTGCACAATACAAACCACGTGCATATACCGCTGTGTGTTGCGTGCTACCTGCTCACGCATATGACAGCTTCTTGCTCGAGCCGCTCATCGTTAATGGAAAAGATGGTATCGCTATGCACAAAGTGCCAACGTGACCAACTGTTACCCGATACTCGACGATGAGTATTGTATGATGAATGCGATCGATAGATGCGCATTGACCAAATAGACGTAACTTGTGTGACGATCACGCATATTCAATATCAAAATAGGATGGGTCATCTAGGAGACTCTACGTGACATATCAATCATGGTATTTTAATTCATATGTGGTCCATTCATTTCAGTACCACACTTGTGGCGAGCTATATGATATAACGTACTGAAACTTGGAACTTCAAGGGTGTCAGCCTCGCCGAGTCTTTAAAATGAAAGATAGTCAATTACAAGTTAACACCGCCAATATATTGACCGCCCAGCAATTCAAACTCAGCGTCAACTGGCTAGGTAAACTGATGTTCGAAGTAAAAGGTCTGTTAAACAGACGTTGCTACCTAGAGCAGCTTCACTGGATTTCCCATTGCCTACCGATTGATGGCACCCCGTTGATGGTCGATTTGATACACGTGCGTCGATAGGAATCGCGTCATCGTGACACTCATGTCTATTATTCCGTCTGCGCGCATTACAAAATGTACAGGAAGGATGCTGGTAAATTCAATTATGAAAACTTATAAAACTTACAAATAAAGAATAGGTCACCAAGTGGAGTATGGTTTCATGGGTCTTAAAAGTACATTTCATAGTAAAACACATCGAAATGTTGCTGGAATGAAAGAAACTGATCGAATCCCTACAAGTTTTTTTCCAATCCGCGAACCTGGATATTATAACGGCTTCCATTTCGTCCCACACGCGGCTGACATTATCAGACGTAAGTCTGATAAACATAGAAAATGCACCAAATAACTCTTTGGCGCAGTTCGCTTCTTTTTCGCATATTTTTGTAAACAAAGTTCAAAGGCTGTTGTAACGGCGCCGATGGTATTGACGAATGGTCGACGAAGCGGTGTTCCTCTACCAATAAGGGGGCGTAATCATTTCGTCTTAGCAACGAGACACAACTATAAACAAAAAAAAAACAGTAAACGCATCTTTAACGTCGCTTGCCGTCTAGATTGTCTCTCAGGAATTTCTTATTTGGAGCCAATAAAGTAGACGCTACATTGGGCGGCTCATGTGTCAGGCCCTAGTCTGAAAATCGTTTCACTCGTTAATTTAGGGTGGCTCCTGTTCTTATAAAGACTATCCTTGCACTCATAAATCGGATATATTTGACATTTACACCACCATTATTATCAGTAAATCATTGCCATCTTCCTATCATAATGCACCACATATAGCATTTTGATCTTCGTCGCCCTGATGTTCTCCTCTATATGCCCTGGCAAATCACCGACTTTATAAAAACACTTGCTGTTGATTGCATTACTCGCATCCCGCCATATCATACTCGTTTTCTGTATGGCCCGATGAGCTTTTTGTTCTGCCTGGACATGCTTATGAATCTCTTAAAGCCGCCAAGCCACGTGCAAGCGTATTAACAAGATATTGTCCATCACCGATATTGCTCTTGTCAACGCGGCAACGATAAGAGCATACATGCGACAACAAGCACTTGGGCTTGTTTTGTTCACTTTTGTCAAAAACCGTCTCTTTGATATAAAATCCAAACTTATTACGTAAGCCAAAAATGCCAGGCTATAGTTGACAACTGGCACGAGACGCATGAAAATAGATGCCTGCGTCTAGTGTGTTGAATATGTAAGGAAGGTTCAAGTACGAAAACCGAGCGACCATAATAATATTTTGGACATGTACCTTTGGGATGAACTTTGACATTCGATCCTAAAGTGTGACATAGAGGCGGCTGCGAGCGTACTCTGGTGTCAGGAAATTATACAATGACCGTAAGGCGTTTGTGGAATTGGAGCTGCTTCAATCAAGATAGCCGGCAGTGCCTGGTGAATACTGGTCTTGGCTGACAGAAAAAATGCCCAAAACACTGTATGAATATATTCTTTCAAACATAGCATTCATATTCGACTGCCCGTCACTGTCTAGGCTGACAAGTAGCTATAAATGACCCGCCATATGGTTGTTGATGAAGGCACGTTTGGCAAGGCTATTTGACATACGAGTTGATTCTGGAATCCGCTGGATTTCCACCGTGACCCCTCCCTGATACCCGGTGTGACGTCATTGGAATCTCCGGCGTAGCCTACCCTCCACCGCGTTATCTACACGGACCGACAAAGACTGAGCCTTAGTATGCCAATATTAAAGATGATTTATCAGAACACTTTCATAGTCCTGTAAAAAAAACAGAACATATACTTCTTAGAAAGTAAACTCAATCATCCTCATATGGTGGTGAGTGATTACCCAACAACAGACTATTAGCTATTGGTAGCAATATTTCACTCATCAAAATATTTACGTAAAACAAATCACGAGGAAATGGCAATTTCCACGCTAGCAACATTACATCCGGTCCATTGCTACTGGACCCGAATGAGTCCGGAGCTTCCTGCTGAGAGGCTGAGTAACATGTCGCCACATCCTAGCAAAAGACATGATGATTTTTACCCCACAGTATGGTTTCATCCTACTTAAGTAAGCACCATTTGCAAATTTATGATTGGAATGAAATGGGGTCTCTTATACACGACGGATGTCATCACTTATTGATACGAGAAACGTTGCACAACATCTGAACACTGCATAGAGCTTTTTGCGA
>CM067343.1:60274945-60282445 GCA_034190875.2 Urechis unicinctus | reverse complement strand
ATTTATATGTTCCTATTAACTTTATGCGTGTAATTGAGTATATATACCCTATATATATATAAATATATATGTATACAGATATTAAAAATATATATATATATATATATATATATTTATATAAGTATATATATATGTAAACATATGAGAATATGTCTATATATACATACACATATAAATGTATATATACATATATTATATATACATATCTATAAAATATATATATATTTATATATATGCATATATATAAGATATATATATATATATATTTATTCAGATATATATGCTCATATATATATACATATAAATATATATTTATATATATATATATGTATAATTAAAATATATATATATATATATCTGTGTGTATATATATAATTATATATTTATAAATACACATATGTATATGTATATATATATATATGTATACATATATTATATATATATATATATATATATATATATATATATATATATATATATATATATATATATTTATTTATATGTGTGTGAGTTAGTGCAAGTATGTGTGTGCGTGTTATTTTGTGTATTTACGTGTTTAAACGTATATTCTAAGATATTCCATGCTGGTCCAGTCGATACAATATTTATTCATGCTTGTGTTGTTTCCTTGAATATATCTACAAATGTTCGAGGCAAACATTTGGCTCACGATTGCTCTGCTTCCGGAAAAATACGGTAGAACTCGTGTTTTGTCTCCAGCTGATGTATCTCGTCCAGACATTTGTCAGTTGCAATCTTACGAGCATGAGTATGTTTTATTACTCATACATGAACTTCCAGTACAATAAATACCGATAATTCTTTTTCGTGCAATCATTAAGCGTATAGGACATCATCGCATTACAAATTATTGCAAGGTTTGGGCAAATAGTGGCTTTGGTTGTCACGACTAATTCCATAATTCCTTATAATTTAATGTGACACATTTTTGCCTCGTCTTGTTATAAATCACTAAAGCAGCACCCCCTAAGCTAGTTAGTCATTGAATACCTTCACAATCCCAGCGATTCATTCAACGAATATGCTAACACATACTTTATATTGCCATTTTCTTAACTATTACAAATGAATATGGTTAAATCACAGGAGCCATCTTGTTCGATACCTCTTTGCTTTAAATATATACACACAACACACACACATATGCACATATATATATATATATATATATATATTTATTTGTATATATGTATATATTTATATATATATATATATATATATATATATATATATATGTATATCGATATATATATATAGATATATATATATGTATATATTTATATGTATATATTTATATACATATGCATTTATATATATACATTAATATACATATATATATTAATATATATATATATATAAACATGCATCACACACAGCACATATATATATAAATATATATATATATATACATATATATATAATTGATATATATATATATATATATATATATATATATATATATATATATATATATATATATATATATATATACTATATATATATATAGAGATATATATATATATATATATATATATATATATATATATATATATATATATATATATATATATATATATATATATATATATATATATATATATATATATATATATATATATATATATATATATGAATCGGCGAACATTAAAGTCTCAATACTATACACAAGACTGCACTTTCCTTAACAGTTCTTTTTTACGCACACTCGTGACCAGAACAGATATTGATATAGCAGAAACACCAAATTTGCAATCAGCTGGCCTTTATAAAAGTCATGTTATTCACACTGGCATCCTATTTATCATTTGTATATTGTTTTTTCTGTTGCACATCATGTCTTTTTTCCGCATCATCACTCGCGCACCTTACGACTGCAGTGAATCAATGTTTAGGAATTGTGATGTGTAACATATATAATTTGCATGTTTCCATCTACTCCGTGCAGACAATCGAATACCACGAATTATATAGTAAACGTTAATATATTAATTCCGTGAATCTAGGTCGCCTGGCGTCCGGCCTGTGCATCCTTTGTAGCACACCACTCGTACTATAGTGCCCAATGTGTGACCTCTGTGACCTATGTGGCTTTATGAATAAGCAGTTGTATTCATGTCATAAGCAACTTCAGGAAGCATGTTCAAGCTATATAAGTTCTCTGTTGATATCTAGTGCACTATTGCTGATAAACTCTCGGCTAAAACCCTTAACCGATCCTTACATAATATTCTGGCTATGGCTCATATTACATCGAATGCATGCATTTCCATGTCTATCGACATTACCGTGTGCAACGGAATAACGATTGAAACATAAGCACCTTGCATCATACAGGTACCACCGACAAATATTTACAAAGATGACCGCAGGAATATGCGTTGCCAGGGTACCATCGTTTACGGGTTACTGGTTTACATCAGTCCCTGAGTCTATTTGGTATAAAGATACCCAACGCCGCCGATAAGATTAAAGTCAGGGGCGTGCACGAGGGACGCAGAATAAATTGATCTCTCTTATGAGTATTTTTATGATTACTATCATAGATGACAGCGCGTTTGATATATTATTAATTATTTGGTTTATACGCTGGGGTTGCAAATTAACTGAACTCCGCACATTGTTTGCCAGGTTAATGTAACCAGTCGGTGGATGGAGAGGTAGATTGCTCGCTTGATACCTCTGTTATTGCGTTATGATGCCTTTGGATGTTGAGCGTCACCCAGTCAAAATGCCGGCGGCATTCAGCTTGTAAACAACACAGCCAAATCCATTGACATATATACTTGGTGATGCGTTGTACAATGCAACCATCGAATGTAACACACCAACTGCAGGTGCTATGAGTCAATTACACTGACCAGTAGATATATCAACGAAGTCGCAAAAGCAGCCTAACGCGGGTAAGTGCTTTTGTGCATGACATACAATACGGTGTTTAGTCGGGGTTTTTTCCCCACAAAGCACTGCAGCGGAGAGAATTATATTTTAATGTTTTACCATACAATCTAGACCTCTATGGCTGCTGCTCCGCAGAGAGAGCATGTCAAACAATCAAATGTTAATCGATGTAAAGAGGATGAGATACTGATACGCGAAGGTCACATACGATGGAATTATCCGTACCTTACACTAACCAGTTATATATGTTGGTGATATATCAATAGGAAGGCTGACAGTTGCATTAAGAACCACCACATCGAGCAGAATATGATCGGAAATTATTAACGAGCAGTATATATATCTATATATATACTAAGCACCTGCGACTATGCGGTCACTGAGTTACATATCTATTCGTTATTCGTTTATGCAACAGAGCCTTAACATAAGTCAAATACTTGTGGTTCCAATGTATGAACTCAGTACTACAAGTGTCATGTTGTCGGTGGGCGATATGCCAACTATTATTTGTATATATGATATTCCATATAGCTTAACTAGTAATTGTGAACATGTTGAATCAACAGCAAAAAGAAGCTATATATGAGATTACCTCAAATATTATAGGTATGATGATGGTATATAGAAGGTGCTACACGTTTTAGTAAGGGGCGTATAGGCGATATTATTTATGTACGTCCGACGACAGGATAGATCAACCGTTGTTTATAACACTACTAGTAAGACCGATGGACTGTGATTGCATGATTGCTTATCTGCACAAAGCTGCCCCAAAGGCATAATCATGCACTATAGTATATCATTACTACGAGTAAAGTAAGTATAGTCGCAGACATCATAACGCGGTACATAACAGATACGAAATGTAGGATGAAACACTGAAGAACACCTTTCGTTAAATGATGCACCAAATGGATATATCGAACACTACAGTGATTGTGTAGACGTTCTGTCATGAACTTCTGTCATGGCTGTATCACACACGCCCTATTACAAATGGCCTAAGCTTTATAGACGCATTAAACCAAGATACCTTCGCTACACTGTATGCCGAATAACGCGGAAACGTTACCCAGCTGGGAAGAGAGAGTGGATATGGCAATGGGCGGGTTAATTACATGCAGTCACTTGAGACCAAATGAGAATGATGATACTCATTACGAATGCCAAAGACAAAAGGCTTGAATCCCCTGCGGAAATAGTTCATTTTCCAGCAGCTGGAAGGATTAGCATCCTCCCATGTATCGTGCGTAGTATACATTTAGTCTATCGAGGGATCGGTAGCAGTTGGCAGAATGCCTGGGCAAAGATCTTGTTATAATAAGATAGCCGACTCGGACGTTTCCGTTGTGAAGCTCGCGATCAGCGCGCCACCTGGTTTCGTGGAGGCTAAAATGTAAACAAAAACGCTTGGCTCAATGGTAAAAGATCTATCGGCGATGGTATGTACTCAAAATTACCGCTGTATTTCTTAAATATAACGACTTTTTGATAGAGCAAATACATAAAAACAAAAGCCAATTACTATTGACACCTTTTTATAAATTTGTGTGACGATTTTTACAATATTTTTTTATGAACGTTTGAACGAAGTCGCATATATCAGTATTTACCTCAGGCCTGTTCCCGATCGGACGGTAAAATACATACTTACTTAGACGTCCTGTAGGGCTGAATTTACCCCTTTTTAAGACACAGTCGGACGTCTAGCCTACCCTAATTTGATGTTAAAGAATTAATCTGAATCATATTGGTTTTGTCATTAGTGTGGACATATTTGTGTCGGAATATAAGAAGTTGATTTAAATACATGCTCATTATTTCCCAATTGAATGATATTTGTCACCCGAACCGCCACCGAATCAACAAGCTGCATTGTCGGTTGATATGGTGCCCTGTGCAGACGGATGATTTTATTATGTAGCACTGTAACATGTATTCTTGCTTATTTTGATTAGCAACATAATAATGAATTATTTAAGGACTTAGCATATACTAAAAACATTGATGCAGCGTGAATTTAATCATCATTAACTCTTTCGTGTTTTCTCTCTCTGTCTTTCTCTCTCGCTGTATTTCTGTCTCTCTCTGTCTCTCTCTGCCTGTCTCTGACTCTCTGTCTCTGTCTCACTGTCTCTCTCTGTCTCTCTCTGCTTCACTCTGCCTCTGTCTCTCTCTGTCTCTTTCTTTCTCACTGTCTCTCTCTGTCTCACTCACTCTCTCTGTATATATATATATATATATATATATATATATATATATATATATATATATATATATATATATATATATATATATATATATATATATATATATATATATAAAGGTTATTACAACTAAAACTCTCAATCTTAAAAGCTTAATCAGAACAACCACAAATGAAATGAGATCATCAGCATACATTAGAAGATTAACAACAAGCACACTAAAACAACACTGAACACAACAATTATTTAAAACCAGCGCTCAATTCTTCCATATTAACACTGAACAGATAGGCTGACAATATGCCTACCTGTCTTATGCCATTAAGCACACCAAATCATCCAGACATAGTTCTGCCCCATCTTACACACACATCTTATTGGAGTACCATGCAACCAATCATTCTAATAGTATATCCAGGGTCACCTTTGTTCGACAAGCTCCCCCCACCACAACAATTTGAGGTGCAATAGTCCTATATACTGGTGTGGGCTTATGATAGAATAGTCTTTGTACATCTGTCATAGAGGGCTTTTAAGGAATTAAGTAAACAAATATCAATATTTGATTTTTCGGAAATCATAACATACAACAGCACTTAAAGTGCCCATCGCACGAAATATCATGTCATTTTTGTCGCCAGTTAACGGAAATATAACCCAAAAGTACCTATTCTGCTTATGTGTCAATTGTCTAAGTGCGCTCTTTCTGATCGAAATTCGACTTTAAAGATGAATTCGGCGTATCGAGCCGACAAGCTCATGAATAATTAATCGCCTCCGCATGACGTCAGGTCCGGGATTGTTTTTGTTGCGAGTCGCAATCTGTACCATTTGAGCATGGTTAAATCAACAATGTCACATGGTTATTTTACAGGCGTTGCAGGTATACTGCATACAGGCAGTTTGTTCGCTGGTGCTGGGGACATCTTTGACAAAAGATAAGAGTTCCGTTACCTGCCTGCACTGTGTTACAACAATACGAGATAACTTCCCAGCACCAGACTATCAAGGATTCCTCTACCCTCCACTTACCTAGGACTTGTCTCGATTCATGCGGAACCTACTCTGGTGTGCCTCAATGGCTTGTAGTGGATCTGGTCTCACCGCATCTGCACACATTGGAGGTAGTGCTTGGGTATTGGGAAGGGTTGGCTCATAGCAAACTAGCAAGAACCCCGCAATCAGGCACTCAGGAATCAAGTCGCAGCTTCCACACCAGACTGTCGCTTATTATCTTATATCCCCATGGTTATTGAATTTGTTGTTGTTTACATTTTATATATCAGTAAAAATATTCACCAAATGTTGCCTTTGTTGCTACTTTAGTGAAAACATGCCCCTGCTTAAACTTGGTGTATCTAAGCTTGAAGACACAACCACTCCTTGCCTTCATGGAATGCATCAGCTTCGTCAATCTTTAGAATTATCATATTTATGTAGATCCATGAATTTGTTGCATGGTCGAAAGTATTGTACCCTCTTAACAAGATAATGGACTATTTTTCAATACTAATGCAACAAGAAAGTCATCGAGTCTCACCCTCTGCTTCTCTCTCTTGATAAAGGCAGGTCTGCTTGTCTTGGGCTGGGGTGGGAGAGGTTCACTTGCCTCACCATCCTTTTTTGTTTGCTTGACAGCAGAGGCCTTCGCAAAAAGGGTAGGCACAGCAGCTTCCTTCAAAACCCGCTTACATCGTGGTATCCAACCAAGCTCTTCTCAGAGTTACGGTGTCTCCTCAAAACATTCCTCGGTGAAATGAACCGAGCACACAAACGAGTTCAGACGGTCACAAGATGGCTAAAAACGATCCAAAATCCCCAAAAAGCGAGACGAACTCCGGCAATGAAAACAACGGGGAACTCCCCGCGTCTCTGAGAGCGGCCTCCCTTACCTGACGTCATACGCATGGTTGACCTAGATAATGGCTGCCGCAGCTTTTTGTCGGGAGCGCTAATTTGAACTGACATTTTATCAAATTTTGGACTTAACTGATCAGATGCGACGGTTATTGGACCAGTTTGAGTTTATTGATCACACTATGAATTGATTTCAGCGAAGTAACCGGGCGATAGGCACTTTAAAACAAATAAGAGCAAATATTTTCATGTGTGGGAAAATATCAATGTCTTATGATTTTTTCTCTCCTTTTGATCCCTTAACTTACAGTTAGCCTTTCTCAGGGAATGATGCAACATGGTGTTCACCATAATACATATTACAGAAACATGACACCTGCATGATTCACATTGGAGTTTCTCTAATGAGAACACAGCTAGAATGCTTACAACCCTGGCTTTCACTCAAAGTATAATACTGTCAATGAATTTGCGGCAATGTTACTTAAGCCTGCATAATGCATCTACTAGTGAT
>CM067343.1:60262445-60269945 GCA_034190875.2 Urechis unicinctus | reverse complement strand
GAGCACCCTCATGTTACCCCTGTTAACGTATTTTTATTTTACTTGCACTGCTCTTATACTTGTGACTACTCTATGTGTATCTGTTCATGAACTTAAAAATGTTTCTATTCCAAATATTGTCCGCATATTTAAGTGCTGGGGGCTGGGGATGATATATACTAATGGTTGACATCTCTGCTTGCCAGAGTGGGGATGACACTAACCTTGACTTCTCCTCCATCTACAATTCTTATAATCTCGTTGATGATCTCTATGACTCTCCAATCAATAACCAAAACCATACATGTAAATACTTTGAACCTAAATGTTTTCAAGAACTCAGTAATAATTATCTAAATAACCTAGCATCTTCATGCTGCAACATTTGCATTCAAATTTTTAGGTGTAACGGAATTGTATAACTGCAAGGATGATAATAGATTGATGCTTCCGGGATACCATAGCCTCATAGGAGGAGTAGGTGTATTCAGAAAGGATCACATTTGTCAGTTCTAATTCCTCATGTCATCAAAACATTCTTTGTAGAATATGAAACTGTATTTGAAACAAAAGCAATCCTTGGTTTGATATACAGACCAAACTCGACCCCCAAAGCCAACTTTGATGTATCCGCCAAAACTTCCTTGAACTTATGGAATTAATCAATGCTGAACACAAAATGTATAATAATGGGGGACTTGAACATCGATTTACTTAAACACCGGACTCACGGTAAAACCAATGAATTTGTGGACAACGTTTTTGCTAATGGCTTTGTACCAAAGATCACTAAACCCGTAAGGGTAACCAACACCTTAGCCACTCTTATTGACCATATATATTCAAATGACTTATCAACCCACAATAAGTCAGGAATAATCATTCCTGACTTAGCTGACCACTTTGGAACATTTCACATTGCAATTCATAAAGTGGAAAGTGCCGTTCCCCCCCTAAAAAAATGTGCAGAACCTTTACGCCGGGAGAAATAAGCACGTTCAAGAATTCCCTGGTAAATATGGATTTTTCCAGAGTTTATCAACACAAATATCCTTCACTAGCATATGATCATTTCCTGCAAGAATATAAATCAGCTTGCGATCAAGTCTTTTCAGTAAAACCTAAACCATCCACAAATACAGAAGTCATTCGTGAACCCTGGATGACCTCTGGCTTAATCAAATCATCCCGACGTAAAAACAAGCTTTACAAATTGAGGAAAATCAAACCAGATATTCATAACACTTGCAAATATAAACAATACAATAACACCCAGCAACAAAAGAAAGACTACTATGTTAAATTGATTAATGAACATAAATCTTATATAACAGAAACGTGGGCCGTACTAAAACAGGAGATGGGAAACGCAACAAACAAACCCCAGTTTCCAAGATCAATAGTGATCGATAAACATAACATTACAGATAAATCAACGATCGCCGATGATTTCAACAACTTCTTTGTAAACATTAATAGCCCCGCACAAAGAGTATTCATTGAACCCGTTAAACCATATAAAATGATTGCACTGGTCAACAACTTAAAGCCAAAACAAAATTCAGGGCATGACGACATAACTACAAAGATTGTAAAAGAATCTATACAACAAATATTGCTTTCCTTGACCTATATCTTCAGCCAATCCCTGACGACGGGTATAGTTCCTGATGATTTAAAAACTGCAAAAGTAATCCAAATCCATAAGTCATCCGACCCATGTCAAATGGTTAACTACCGCCCTATAAGCTTACTGCCGGCATTCTCTAAACTTTTTGAAAAATTTATGTACCATAGAATTACTAATTTCTTAAATACTCATAGAAAAATGCATGCCAATTGTTTATTTTCAGATTCTATAATATGTATATATTCCTGTGTTAATGTAGCTAATTTTTGTGCATATGTGCGCCTTAATGACATGTCCATCATGAGCAGAGTCACCCCGGTCTGGTAGCATGTGGACATTAGTTGTCGGCCCCCTGCACCGCACCCGTTCAGGAGTTGTGGTGTGATTCTCACTTGAATGCACTGGAGTGTCACTAGCATAGTTATCGTAAGACAGTTTTGTGCAGAGCGTACTAAAGGACAATGGGAAGACAGCCCCTGGCTACACTGTCCCTAATTGCAGCACTGGATTTGTTGTTTATTTGTTTGTTTCAAATCGGTATCGATGAGTTGCCGTTGCTGAAAGTAAATAACTTCTAATCCATTCTATTCTATACATATATATCTTCGATTCTATTCTATTCTATATATATATATAGATATATAGATATATATATATATATATATATATATATATATATATATATAGATAGAGAGATATATAGATATATAGAGATATATCTATAGATAGATATAGAGATAGATATATAGAGATATATAGATATATAGATATCTCTAGATCTATATATATATATATATATATCTATATATTCATATATATCCATATATATACATATATATATACATATATATATATATATATATACATATATATATATATATATATATCTCTCTATATATATATATATATCTATATATATATATATATATATATATATATATATATATACATACATATATATATATACATTTATATATAGATATATATATATATACATATATATATATTTATTTATATAGGCACAATTAAAACACGGCACTCGATCCATGACGTGTCTGCTCATATCTCCTGAGTTTCGCTGCTGTGCATCGACGGGGGTTAACTAGCGATATTAGATGAAGTCGTAATGCATCACTTATTGTGGTTATGTCAAAAATACTCTAAGAGGTTTTAGTATGCAGTATCATTAACTGGGATTGACTAACTATACTAGCGAAATATTCCTGGAACTCAGGGTGCAGTTGATTTGCACGTTTAGATATTGATAATATGATCGCTATATTACGCTGGATGATATTACAAAGAATGCAGGGGTGCGTTACATCTGTCTATCACACAGTCAACATATGAATGTCCCTTCGGATTTAAAACAAACGCATATATCCAACATATTCAGCTCAAAGCAGATAAATCATTTAAAAGTATATCGGTAAAGTTATAGAGGTTATTGTAATGAAGAGTATGACAATTAATATTTGGTGCATCTGTTGTAAATGAGAATTAAAGCAAAGCAGCGGTCATCCTGCACCTTTAACTATGTAATTATAAACGATAATTCATGATGTAAGATAACAGCTGTTTTATTACGATAATGAAGCGAATGATAGAATTATAATCGTTAATTGTAGCTTAAACGTGACCACTGATGTTGTATAATGCATATTTCAGCGCACTTTCACATTTGCGTACTTAAATATATTTACTGCTGCAAAAAGGTTCTCAACACAGAGCATTATTGCAAAATATCAACTGAATTCTCCTAAAATCTTGCCACTTCAAAAGCAACCACATCTTTGGCAATAGTAGATTAATGAGCTTATTAACGATTCTTATAACTGTAAGTAAATAAACATCTTTTAATATTGTCCATCTTGTGCAAACACGGTGTTAATGAATGACATTACGCAAATGTGGACGCAGTTAGATTATCACTTGAGCTGTAAACATAGCACCATTTATCTCTGATTGACGATAGTGAACCTGCAAAGATCAGCACGGCTGAAGCATGTTGAGTAAGCTAAAAAGAAGTGTGAATGGGTAACAGATGCAGCGGTGTGCATTTCTATATACAGATCTGTGTCGAGTAGATAATATCGCTTATCTAGGCAAATCGGTGCTTGTATGCAGGAAGCAGCTCCCAATACTACTACTACCAATGATAATAATAATAATGATAATCATCATCATCATCATCATCATCATCATCATCATCATCATCATCGTCGTCGTCGTCGTCGTCAGCGTCATCGTCATAGTCGTCGTCGTTATCGTCATCGTCATCATTATCATTGTCATCATCATCATTTGACAAACAATCACATAACCTTTCGTGCAGCTTGTACTTGGACTTGTGAGCAAGTATCAGTCTGGCTATCCGGAACATACAATAGTCCAATGACAGCCAGCGTATCGTCACTTGACAAAGGGATAGAGGTACTAGTAATTAATGGAATCAACAGATGATTAAGTAGCCCGTTCTGACCAAATTACGCTAAACGCATCTCATACGAGTAGGTTATCAAATGCATGCCATCCTAGTCACGGAATGTTACATAGGCGATACGTAACGTTATACATAGACTCATGGTGAACTATACATAGCACAGACGGCCTACACCCAGTGTGCTGCTAATGGTAAACACCTGGTGGAGCAGGATCATCAGTTCCACGTGACAACCACCGTTATGCACCTGCGTAGTACTTAAGCAGCCTCCATCTTACCAGCCAATCTCCATTTCAATGCCCAAGGCATGCGCATGCAACCGGAAATCGATAACGTTTATCTGACAATTGAAACACCGTTGTTGCAGATTACTATGCATAGTTCAACTATGGCTTTGGTTCATACCTCGCTTCATCAAACATAGAAGCGCACATATTCGCTCCATGATGCTGCGAAGGTTGCACCTGGCGTTAATACAGGTATGCACGGAAGGCTGAATACGCTGTAAGGGATTAACGAACCGAATATCACGACATGAATGCTGTTCTGTATTCTCATAGGGGAATGGCTGCACCCAAAGCAGCATTTCTTAAAAAAGATATTGTTTCTGATGCACTGTATCATTCATATCAAATAGCTCTTTGCACCAATTAACAAGCGTCTGAATGCCATGCATATCGATAACCGTTCAACAGAACAGCACTGTGATATATTCTTCGTACAAATAGTTATATATGATTTTTCATAATAACACAGTATAATATCGAACAATCGTGCCACAGCATTTCATTTTCTATAAAGGTAGTCTTTTAATGTTATACTCCTCATTGAGTTCCAAACGCCCTGTCGCAAAATATATCTTTCGCACAAGGCGAGGGAGGCAAATACATCATCGTTGGATTGAAGTTTTTCCTCAAATCATCGCTCTAGCAGAATTAAGGTCACTCGAAACAAAGTCGAATGACTATTCATCAAATGTTTGCTCTGCTGGGAAACTGTGACAATACGTGAAAGTGGGTAATAGAGAAAAATACGTCTATGTTCTGACCTTAATTCATCCTCAGTTGAAGTAATGTTGGGTAGTGATGTATGTGGCTCCGGTCATACCGGACGATGACAGGGCGTGAAGGTATTATGTGAGCAGCAACTAACGGGTCATTTTTACTTAGAACCCTCTAGAGTTTCATATAAGTTTAACATGTCATCATTATCATAACATTAAATAAAATTCCGAAAGGATTCCTTACCCCCAAAAGCTTCACAATTACATCGTCTCTGTGATGTATCTTATAGCCAGTAAGTAAAGTCAGCGTAAACCAGTTGCTAGACATTTAAACGCTAGCTTAATCCCAAGATGTTATTGTATTTCTATTGCGCATCTTGTTATTCCCTTAATAGGTAATATTCGTATTTGTTGCGATTGTACACCAATTTGGCGTTCGAAGTTTGCTGATACGCTTTTTAACACTATTCATTCACACAAACCCTAGCGCTTTTTGTGTCCTCCATGTTATGGCAAGCACAGTCACATTACAGTGTACTCAAATACGGATGGAGTTGCGTGCAACTCTCACTTACTCGCTAGGTACTATCACGAACTGTTCACACCTGTACATTATTTCATAGCTCATGTCAGACTCTACATTATACAGCAATTGCCGCACATTTTCTGTCTTAAAAGGTGCATTAAAACGCAGGTTATCTTGGTACCTTTCGATTCATTATCCTTACCATCGCAATAAAAGCACGGGCTCTGGTTGTGTGTTTTTTTCAGCATTCGTCCTTCACAGCAAATATATCATTTCGAATTTAATCATATGTGTTGCTAGGCAACCTTTCAATATGCATTCCTAACCTAACATTAGTTTTGCTACAATTGATGAAAAACCGACTCATACGTAAAAGTGGGTTACAAGTAGAAAATACATCCATGCTCTGTCTGTAATTCTTACTCCGCTGGGAAAATGTTGGTAATGACGCATATGGCTTCAGCCATACCGGACTATGAAAAAGGGTGAAGGTATTAAGCCAGTTAAACAAAACTTGCCAATAGCGGTCCTGTTTAAGTCTTAATGGGGTTTAAAAGGAATCATGGGAAGCAACGTGTCAAGAGGAGAAAGAATTTCACACATTACGTTTGCTTTAAACGAAATAACCGCGGATGTCAGGGGATATTATAGTAAGTGCCGTGTCCATACTATGGTAAGAATCTCCTTGATTATACCTATCATGCAACACAATAAAATGTCCCTTAGTTCATGTGCAAATCCTAATTCAACGCGGATGAGGTTTCCGAAAACGATGCAGCCGTAAATATCGCTCAAGCCATAACCACACAAATTCAGAGTTCACAAACAATATTAAAAACAGTGCGCCTTGTATAACAGCGCTATTGCACTTGGCAAGCTTTTAATAAACGATTCGTAATTAATAATTCGGATGCATTGGTTTGCGTAACGATAAAATACATTAGAATATAATTTAAACTATTCCATTGGAAATGATTTATTTGTCATTATATCTCATTTGCAGCTGTCAACTTACCTAATTAACTAATCACATATATGCAAACTTCGCCTATATTGCTTTATCCAAGCATTGAGTTAGCACGTGTGCTGACTTAAGTCTATTGTACCACTGATTTCATCATTATGGTGACGGTTTTCCGTTGACCAACTGAATGATGTATTGCAGACATTTAAAAAAATATTCTTCGTTTCCAGCAATTTCAATAGTTTCCTGTATCGTTTTAGGCATTGTCCGGTGCCTGACTTGAATGAACCAGTACGCATTGGGAACAAAATACTAACACATGATCCCCACCACCCTAGTAAAGTGACCAGCCTACTTGATATTACTGAATCAGCGTTATCGTCGCAAAGGTGGATATATGCACATATATAAATATATAAATACATATAAATCAATGTGTATATGCACATATATAGATACATTTACATACATATTTAAACAAATATACATATATGAACATATATATACATTTATACATATATATATATATATAAATATATATATATATATATTAAAATGTATGTATATTTATATATATATTTATACATTTATTAATTTACCTATATATATGTATATAAATATATATTCATATATATATATATGTACACATATATATATATATAAATAAATATATATGTATATATATATATATACATATATATATATGTGTATAAAATATATAGATATATAGATATGTATATATATATATTGATATATATATCTATATATATGATTGATATATATATGTATTTATATATTAATATATATATCTATATGCATCTATTGATATATATATAAATATGTATATATATATATATATATATGTTTATGTATATACATATATGTATATATATATGTATCTGTATATATATTTTATACATGTATATATATATATAAATATATGTATGTATATGTG
>CM067343.1:60217445-60259945 GCA_034190875.2 Urechis unicinctus | reverse complement strand
ATTCAGTATCTAGATTGCGACAAACTTCTGATGATTATGTTCTTATACCAGCCAGCCTGACCAACAAAACCCACTAGACTTCAGATTTTGAAACTACGTTGTAATTTGATGCAAACAGTCAATCATTTATCTGCTATAACACTGCTGTTGCTTGCACCTTACATCATGGCTACCCATACTAATGATGCATCAGCCACTAAACCCCCAATTGATCACATGATAAAGAAAGGGAACCCACTGTGAAGCATAAATAGTAAGAAGGCCTAATTTACCAATACCAAGTGTTGGTTGTGATTGCAAATGTGAATGTGATAGCAGATTTTTAGGCCTTGTGCAAGGGCTACCCATGCATTTGTTTTATAGGTTATGGCAATAATGATTAAATGTGTACTATGTCAATCTGTTACCAATATGTAATAGTTGAACGATGTACGCATATGCTTAGTACGTTGTATAGTGATAGAATACGTCACGTACATGCTTCTTGCTAAAATTGATAAACCTTAATAGGTGTTATTTCCTTACCATGGCTCCACTTTTAATTTGCCGGTAACCGAGTGATATACAGTACCAGTACAACAAGGCCATATTTCGGGTTTTTGATGGCTTATTGACCGAATTCACCGCAACTCATGGCTGACCCGATGATTGTGTCATGTACAGGCCTCAACTCAATTCGGCTATGTACAAATCAAAGACCAACGACTAACGTGGCATGTGAATGTGAACAATTCCATCTCGAAGCGGCAGGGTTCCTTTAAAAATCATTTTGCGCACGGCTAAATAACAGATAAGGGATATTATGATTAAAGCTATAAATCAAATCAGTTGGATATATTTGCCTTTCCAACCCGCCCCGTCGTAACATATATCGATTTACTCAGTCATGCCCGAAACTTAGTGTCTGTGTGACTATCAAGTCATACCCGGTGTGATAAGTTCGCCTCGTGCACACAGATGGACAATAACACACGTGAAGGGGGACAGGCGTGCATTCACCGCCATTTCGGACCCGTTTTGTGGATGATTTACGCGACACAATTCCACTAGAGTTAAGGTTAAACAAATATAAGTAAATAATGTATTAGATCTCAAGACGCCGTTTGTTGAAAGTGGAAGAGTATTTAATGAGAACGCTAAGGGGGTCGCTCTGAGAAAAAGGACTACGGCAGTATATGAGGTAGGTGGTCGCTGATAACTGATAGCCTGATAACTGATTGATACGATTGACACTGTTAGCGATTTTACTGTTGCATCCATAGGATACTTACCTTCTGTAGTGTTTGTAAATGTCACAATTAATTAAACATTTACTCAAAACTGATTGTATAAGTTTATGAATGAACTGTTGAGCTACATACCGCAATGATTATGCTGACAATCTCATGGAGCTTGAGCAGGGTGTCTTCATATGAAAGTTGCCGTACACTTAGATTGACAAACATGCACTGGATGAGATATCGCAGAAACTCACAGCTGCCGCTTATCTGAACTTAACTCGCTATGTCTGTGTTATTTCCGGTTAGGTTTGCCGCATCTATAAACAGCATGTTCAATGTAAAAATGAAAAGAGATCTACAAGACTGTTCAATCTGGTGCTTTAGCAAGGGTTATAATACTGTCTATCTGTTTAATGGCATAAAGGAGTGATAATATACTGTACTAATATTATGCGCCCCCATCAAGACAATCATATAAGTATAACTATTAACTGGTCAACTAGTTCCCGAGGGCCATTTGCATGCATTGTAAAACTGGTCACCTCACAGTTTATGTTCAGCGAATAGAAAAAAGACAATAAACAAGACGATAAATCAAACGAACAATGATTGCACACTGAAAATAACGGCACAAAAGGAGCACTAACACATCAATATCGTCAGCCACCAAAGCTACACAGGATGCCATTTCCAATATATACGAAGCGAGGCCAGCATAACAAATATCTAAACGTCGGATATATTCATCTGGGACGGGAGCTTGTACTTAATTAAGTCATTCTAACAATGTACCAATAGCTTCCCCATAACAGTTCCTTGTGGAACGTAGCACATACGCACGGTTGGGGGGCGAGAACGAATCGCACTAATCTTATAGGATCTTTACCAAACCTTCATCTCTTCAAAAACCCTCGCGTATCTGCTTGACGGGCTGATTTGTATAACCAGTTATACAATTTGCTATTTATAAAGAACGCGCCAGATACATCAAGGAAATCGCTGCAAACATGGAGATCGCATACTGACCCTTCTCGTAGGGCATTCTTTATCTGGATGTGGTGTTGCAGCAGGACGCTTTGGCAGCGGGAACAATACGATGTTGAGTAATGTAAAACTTCACTCAACCAGGCTCTTAGGAGTAATTGGTCCAGTTCGACCAGTTGTATTGAAGCAGGCAGCTCAATTCACAGGAATTAGGCTGCGGTCGTTAGCAACCTCTTATACAGATGTGATAACGTCATTTGAAATATCGGCTGACAAGATGTGTATCATACCACGACCACTGTGTTGTGTTGCGCGGTGAGAGTAGAAGATATCAAATAGGAAAAAAAAACAAAGAGAATACACGTGTGCCTTTTGTAGTGTATGTTGGTATGGTTTTGGCTGCTCGTGTTATAATATTATAATGTATTGGCTTCCAATAACAGAAAGTATCATTAAGGATTTGACCAGACTTCGTAAGGATAATCCTTCAACAACACACGGATATTGCAATCGCTCCGATTTTTGTTACACGCAATAAAGAAAATCATTTCCTGCTGTGTTTTCAACGAAACACCTCGGTGTTCTTATTCATTTCTTGTGTAAGTATGTAAGGGGCATAATTGGATAGATTTGACGTCCATCCCAGCACCCTGTAACATCGTGCCTTCACGATGATACAGACAATAATTGAACATGGCCTACCACACGGCACAAGTCAGACTACAGTAATACAATGAGATGGCGGGATGCTGACAGCATGATGAAGCATCGTCTGCAATATAATCAGTTAATCAATAGGATTATATGAAGCCATTAGGCTGGATGTGTTTGTGTTGGATCCATATTGGTTTGACTGCGTTCATTAAAGGGCCTATACAATATGAGATGCAAACAAACAAGGGATGTTATGCCTATCTAGTGGATTGGATCTAGATATATTATATTGCTTCGGGTTAACACCTCGTCTGCTGTTTCCACCAATACTCATCGTTATTTGCAGCTTAAACGTGACCACTGGTGTTATATAATGCATATTCAAGCGCATTTTCACATCTGCGTACTTAAATATATTTACTGCTGCAAAAGGTTCTCAACATAGAGCCTTATTGCAACATACCAACTGAATTCTCCTAATAACTGGTCATTTCACAAGTATGTTGAGGAAGCTAAACAAGAGCCGTGAATGGGTAACAGATGAAGTGGTGTGCATTTCTATATACAGCCATGTAGAAAATGCCGCTTTTCTAGGCAAATCGGTGCTTGTATACAGGAAGCCGCCCCAAATACTACTACTACCAATGATAATAACAACAATGACTATCATCTTTATTACCATCATCATCATCATCATCATTTTGACATACATCCACACAGCCTTGCGTGCAGCTTGTACTTGGACTTGTGAACAAGTATCAGTCTTGCTATCCTTAACATACAATAGCTAATGACAGCCAGCGTATCGTCACTTGACAAAGGGATAGAGGTACCAGAAAATTAACTGAATCACAGATGACTGAGTTTCCCGTTCTGACAAAATTACGCCAAACGCATCTCCTTACGAGTAAGATGTCAAATGAATGCCAAATATTGCGTAGTTGGTACGTTAAGCTATGCATTGACTCATTGTGAACTATACATAGGAGGCCTTACTTCCAGTGTGCTGCTAGTGATCGACACCTCGTGGAGCTTACAAAAACCCAGTATGATCAGTTACTCGTGCCAACCACCGTTATGCACCTGCGTAGTACTTAAACACTCTCCACCTTACCAGACAATCTCCATTTCAACGCTCAAGGCATGCGCATCCGTAGGTACATAAAGTCATGCAACCGGAAATTGATAACATCTATCTGACAAGTGAAACCCGGTGTTGCAGATTACTTTGCAACGTCCAACTATGGCTTTGGTTCAAATCTCGCTTCATAAAACATAGAAGCGCACATATGCACTCCTTGTTGCTGCGATTGTTGCACCTGGCTTAAATACAGGTGTGCACGGAAGGCTGATTGCGCTGTTAGGGATTAACAAACCGAAAATTACGACATGAATGCTGTTCTGTATTCTCATAGCGGAACGGCTGCACCCAAAGCGACATTTGTTAAAGCAGATATTGTTTCTGATGTACCGTCTTATATCGAATAGCTATTTGCCTACATGAATGCCATACATATCGATAACTGTTCACTAGAACAGCACTGTGATTTTATTTCCGTACAAATAGTTGTATATGATTTATCCCGTGTTAAGCAAACGTCCCGTCGTAAAATATATCTTTCGTACAAGGTGAAGGAGGCAAATACATCATCGTTGGATTGCAGTTTTCCCTCAAATCTTTGCTTTAGCAGAATTAAGGTCGAATGACAATTTATCAAATGTTTGCTATGCTGTTACAATACGTGAAAGAGGGTAATAGAGAAAAATACGTCTATGTTCTGACCTAAATTCATCCTCAGTTAAAGTAAGGTTAGGTAGTGATGTATGTGGTTTCAGCCATACCAAACGATGACAAAGCGTGAATGTATTATGTCAGCAGCAAACTAACGAGTTATTTTAAGGTTCCCTCTAGAGTTGCATATAAGTTTAACCTGTCATGAATATCAGAACATTACACGAAATTCCAAAAGGATTCCTTACCCGAAAAGCTTCACAAATGCATGTGATATTTTAGTACAATGATAGCTGGGTGCGAGGTAATAACATTGTTTCTGAGTTGATCTTACAGCTTCAACCAAAATCAGCACGTTGACAATTAAACATTAATTTAATCCCATGATTTTATCGTCGGTCTATTGCGCACCTTGTTGAAAGCCCCATGGGCTGTGTTATATTCATATTTGTTACGATTGGACACTACATGTTGGTAATGACGCATCTGGCTTCAGCAATACCGGATTCTGACAAAGGGTGAAGATATTTAGCCAGTTAAACAAAACTTGCCAGTAGCGGTCTTGTTTTAGTCTTAATGGGTTTTAAAAGGAATCATGAGAAGCAACGTGTCGAGTGGAGAAAGAATTTCACACAGTACTATTGCTCTAAAACGAAATTACCGTTGATGTCAGGGGAAATTATAGTGAGTGCCGTGTACAAGCTAGGTTAAGAATCTCATTGATTATACCTCTCATGCAACCCAATGAGAATGTCCCTTAGTTCATTGACAAATCCTAATTCAACGGGATGAGGTTTCCGAAAACCATATTGCCGAAAATATCGCTCAAGCCATAACCATATAAATTCATAGTTCACAGACAATTTTCAAAAAGGTACGCTTTGTATAGCAGCGCTATTGCACCAGGCAAGCTTTTAATAAACGATTCGAAGTTAATAATTAGGAAGTATTGATATCCGTAACAAGAAAATGCATTAGAATAGACCAATTTAAACTATTCGCTTGAAATTGATTCAATATCTCTGCTATCTCATTTGCAGCCATCAACTTATCTATTTAACTAATCACATATTTGCAAACTTCGCCTCTGTTGCTTTATCCTACATTTTTGTACCCTATTTCTGCCAAATCCAAGCATTGATCTAGCACTTCTGCTGACTTCCGTCTATTGTACCATTGATTTCATCATAATGGGGACGGTTTTCCGTTGACAAACTGATTGATGCATTGCTGGACGAAGTGTCAAGAACTAGGTCGACAAACTATTTACCATGTCTATTTACCATTGCAGACATTCAAAAAATCATTCTTTGTTTTCAGTAATTTAAATAGTTTTCTGTATTCGGTGCCTGACTTTATTGCATATAATCCTAACATTGGCTGAAGAATGGCGGCACCATGCATGTTTGGCAATCAATCATTTATATTGAGTGGTACAAAGCATATAGATTTGCACAACAGGACCATTATCTTCAAAACACATCCCAGGATATCAGAAGGTGATTAATTGATCCACGCTGATATATGACGCTATGCTCGTGAACCCTCAGAACACGTAAATCTTAGTTGTGGCAGATACACATTGCAATTTGATAAACAAACAATTAATACTGGTATTTACCCGTAGTCAATACAATAAGCCATCGTCTGAAGATATGACACCTAATCCTTTCTAATCTTTACGGCACAAGATGCTTCAGAGTACAGCATCACTCATATATATATATGACTTGTGCCTTTACTATTAGTCATTGTTGTGCAATAATATAAATGCATCATGTAACTCAATTCATTTCAATGCATGAACAATACGCTGCATTATGACTCGAATCACACAATGTAAGAACACAGCACAAATGCTTATGAGAGCGCAATGATGTATGACAGCTTACAGCCTGGGCAATTTCGATCAGAAAACATGGAAGTTTGAAATACCACACAGAGCATTGACAAACGCATATTTCAAGTAGACTTTTTGTGTTCGTAAGATATAGCTAATCGGGGATCGTCAATAGCAGGGTATAAGGAAAAGCAAAATTAAGAACAAAGACTGCGTTATCATTAAAAGCGAATTGGTTAGCAAGCGAGCAGCGGGAAGCCACCAAACCTATGGTGATAAGTGCCCCGCATTCTGCCAACTGCTACCGATCCCTCGATAGACTAAATGTATACTACGCACGATACATGGGAGGATTCTAATCCTTCCAGCTGCTGGAAAATGAACCATTTCCGCAGGGGATTGAAGCCTTTTGCCTTTGGCATTCGTAATGAGTATCATCATTCTCATTTGGTCTCAAGTGACTGCATGTAATTAACCCGCCCATTGCCATATCCACTCTCTCTTCCCAGCTGGGTAACGTTTCCGCGTTATTCGGCATACAGTGTAGCGAAGGTATCTTGGTTTAATGCGTCTATAAAGCTTAGGCCATTTGTAATAGGGCGTGTGTGATACAGCCATGACAGAAGTTCATGACAGAACGTCTACATAATCACTGTAGTGTTCGATATATCCGTTTGTTGCATCATTTAACGGAAGTTGTTCTTCAGTGTTTCATCCTACATTTCGTATCTGTTATGTACCACGTTATGATGTCAGAGACGATACTTAATTAACTCGTAGTAATGATATACTGTAGTGCATGATTATGCCTTTTGTGCAGTTTTGTGCAGATAAGCATTCATGCAATCACCGTCCATCGGTCTCACTAGTAGTGTTATAAACAACGGTTGATCTATCCTGTCGTCGAACGTACATAAATAACATCGCCTATACGCCCCTTACTAAAACTTGTAACACCTTCTATATACCATCATCATGCCCATAATATTTGAGGTAATCTCATATACAGCTTCTTGTTGCTGTTGATTCAACATGTTCACAATGACAAGTTTAGCTATGTGGAACATCATATATACAAATAATAGTTGGCATATCGCCCACCGACAACATGACACCTGTAGTACTGAGTTCATACATTGGAACCACAAGTATTATGTTAAGGCTCTGTTGCATAAGCGATAGATATGTAACTCCGTGACCGCATAGTCGCAGGTACTTAGTATATGTATAGATACATTACTGGTCGTTAATAATTTATGATCATATTCTGCTCGATGTGGTTCTTGATACAATTGATATATTACCAACATATATAAATGATTAGTGTAAGGTACGGATAATTACATTGCATGTGATCTTTTGCGGGAATTAAGATTAATAGCAAGTGTCGGTATCTCATCCTCTTTACATCGAATGATCCATGCTTTATTTCCTATTTGGTGCCATTTCTGATTATTTGACATGCCCTCTCTGCGGAGCAGCAATCATATAAGTCTAGATTGTATGGTAAAACATTAAAATATAATTCTCTAATACATGGATAATATATATATATATATATATATATATATATATATATATATATATAAATGTACTTATATAAATATATATGTGTATATAAATATATATGTGTATATATATAAACATAGTTTATATGTATATATGTAATTATGTATTTATGCATTTTTTAATGGTTTTAGATACGTGGCGGTCTCACCCTATATGCAGTTGGTCCTCATTTTCTCTGGTGATCTGCACACAAACGTGCCTTGAGGATAGATAGTCATGGAGAAATGGATTCATTTTAACATTACCATGGCAATTTCGTGGGCTTTCTTCATCGTTTATCTCGCACAAGTGTTTGGTATGAAGCATGAATCGCTGTGGCATTTCTACTATGAAACATAGGCCTCAGCTGTAAGGTATGCCGCAGGGAATGGCGGATGTTTGTGAGTTGCGGATAATCATTAGTGGTCTTGCATACTATTACTGACCAGTTTGTTTGTTTGGAGTATCAGACTTTGCGAATATACAAGGTGCGATAACCACAAATTTACCTTTGGCCTTGCTTGTGTTTCTCACATCGATTTTCATCGGCTATCATAGACTCTGCAGCTGCACAGTCGCTGTTCTCTGTGCGCTGAATCTACTGAAAAGCAATGGATACGCGACCTACGCGTTTTGCTGAACTATGTAGGGCTTATGACTGACCACAATCGACTCGCCCTTTTTACTACAACTTATTTGGCCAGGGTTGTTAATCAGCCGTGCAATTATAACTGACGTTTTCCCGTGTACAAAGAGCTCGCACTATAACTGGAGTACGTCAGCTACACTGAGATATAACTTCATTAGTATAATGGACTCCTGATATACATGAGTATGATTACCGAATGACTCGTTGTGTCATCGTCATCATCGAACCATGACAAGTTCAACAACTCACAGTACTAAAATGCATAGATGTGTCCACTTGCCTAATATTCGATGCAATGTGGGTGCGACGTTATCAATCGATTATCGGTTAACATTTATCGAGGAAGGGCTAATGTCAAATGTCCTAGCCCTCAACACAGAATACTCGATACTGTCCCCAATGTACGGGTTACTGGTTTACATCGCCCATAAAAGCGCGGATATTGAAATAATGGTAACTAACCGACTCTTTCATCTAAACATCGATTTCCTGAACCGTTGCTTCCCATCTCAAAGCAGTCAGTTATGTCATCCATAACCCTGCTTTACAGTTTACAAGCATTTGAAATTAATGATTCGGAATCATTATTATTTAAGCAAAGAATCAAGATGATATAGATTCTTACACATAATAATGTGCTATTACTGTGTGGATGTGTAAATGTGTGTGTGTGTTGTGTGTGTGTGTGTGTGTGTGTGTGTGTGTGTGTGTGTGTGTGTGTGTGTGTGTGTGTGTGTGTGTGTGTAGGTGTGTATATGTAAATGTGTGTGTGTGTGGGTGTGTGTGTGTAGGTGTGTATATGTAAATGTGTTTGAGTGAGTGAGTGTGTGTGGGGGGGGGGGGGTGTGGGTGTGTGTGTAGTTGTGTATATGTAAATGTGTGTGTGTGTGTGTGTGTGTGTGTGTGTGTGTGTGTGTGTGTGTAGGTGTGTGTGTGCGTGTGTATGTAAGTGTGTGTGTGCGTGTGTACACTGTTATGTAAGGGTACCACATCTCGACCACAAGTATATGCAGTCACAACCTGGTGGCGTTTCACTTGACGCACTTCTACCCAGTGATCGCCCCAGCCATGAATCAACATGTCATTGTATTACTACTCACTAAGATTCTGCGGTAACGCAGTTCACTTCACATTTCAGGTAACATGCAAATCTGATTCCACCGAATTCGCGTGATTCACTTCGACAATTCGCAAAAAGCTCTATGCAGTGTTCAAATGTTGTGCAACGTTTCTCGTATCAATAAGTGATGACATCCGTCGTGTATAAGAGACCCCATTTCATTTCAATCATAAATTTGCAAATGTTGCGTACTTAAGTAGGATGAAACCATACTGTGTGGTAAAAATCACTATGACTTTTGCTAGAATGTGGCGACATGTTACTCTCAGCAGGATGCTCCAGACTTATTCGGGCCCAGCAGCAATGGACCGGATGTAATGTTGCTAGCGTGGAAATTGCCATTTCCTCGTGATTTGTTTTACGTAAATATTATGATGAGTGAAATATTGCTACCAATAGCTAATAGTCTGTTGTTGGGTAATCACTCACCACCATATGAGGATGATTGAGTTTACTTTATAACAAGTACATCTTCTGTTTTTTTACAGGTCCATGAAAGTGTTCTGATAAATCATCTATAATATTGGCATGTGGTGGTATCAGAGAGAGGCCACGGTGGAAATCCAGTGGATTCCATAATCAACTCGTATGTCAAACTGCCTTGCCAAACGTGCCTTCATCAACTACCATGGCGGGTCAGTCGAATATGAATGGTATGTTCGAATGAATATATTCACACAGTATTTTGGGTTTTTTTTCTGTCAACCAAGACCAGTATTCACCAGGCACTGCCGGCTATCTTGATTGAAGCAGCTCCAATTCCACAAAAGCCTTCCGTTTAACTGTCATGGTAAGATTTCCTGACACCAGAGTACGCTCGCAGCCGCCTCTATGTCACACTTTTGGATCGTGTCAAAGTTCATCACAAAGTTACATGTCCTAAATATTAATGCTTGACATGGCTTGTGTAACTCAACCACGAGATAGTACCAATTCACTCCCAACTCGCCGATGCTATTTTGTGTCATTTTATCACTGATGCAGCATATGCCAGCGCTTTATTGTTGTTGCTCTGTTCTCGTACTTACATATTCAACACACTAGACGCAGGCATCTATTCTCATGCGTCTCGTGCCAGCTGTCAACTATAGCCTGGCATTTTTTGCTCACGTAATAAGTTTGGATTCTAAGAGACGGTTTTTGACAAAAGTGAACAAAACAAGCCCAAGTGCTTGTTGTCGCATGTATGCTCTTATCGCTGCCGCGTTGACAAGAGCAATATCGGTGATGGACAATATCTTGTTAATACGATTGCACGTGGCTTGGCGGCTTTAAGAGATTCACAAGCATGTCCAGGCGGAACACAAAGCTCATCGGGCCATACAGAAAACAAGTATGATATGGCGGGATGCGAGTAATGCAATCAACAGCAAGTGTTTTTATAAAGTCGGTGATTTGCCAGGGCATATAGAGGAGAACATCGTGGCGACGAAGATCAAAATGCTATATTTAGCGCTTTATGAAAGGAAGATGGCAATGATTTACTGATAATAATGGTGGTGTAAATGTTAAATATATCCGATTTATGAGTGCAAGGATAGTCTTTATAAGAACAGGAGCCCCCTAAATTAACGAGTGAAACGATTTACAGACTAGGGCCTGACACATGAGCCGCCCAATGTAGCGTCTACTTCATTGGCTCCAAGTAAGAAATTCCTTAGAGACAATCTAGACGGCAATCGACGTTAAAGATGCGTATACTGTTTTTATTTTGTTTATAGTCATGTCTCGTTGCTAAGACGAAATGATTACGCCCCCTTATTGGTAGATGAACACCGCTTAGTCGACCATTCATCAATAGCATCGGCGCCTTTAAATCATCATTTGAACTTTTTTTACAAAAACATGCGAAAAACAAGCAAACTGCGCCAATCAGTCATTTAGTGCATCTTTTAATTTTATCAGATAAGTCTGAAAATGCCAGCCACGTGTGGGACGAAATTGATGCCGTGGTGAAACCCTTGAAGTTTCCACTCCTTATTTACGTTATATCAGATATCTCGCCACAAGTGTGGTACTGAAATGAATGGACCAAACTGGAAGTAAAATACCTTTATCGATGTGTCACGTAGAGTCTCCGAGATGACCCATCCTATTTAGATATTGGATATGCGCGATCGATGGCATTCATCATACAATACTCATCGTCGAGTGTCGGGTAATACTTGGTCACGTTGGCAAAAGGTCATTGGCTCGTATTTCACGGCCAAAGACACGGCGTAAAACACAATTCCTGCACGCAGGTCACGGCTTGCTCACTGAGGTTTGCCTATTTCTATTCTCAATTTATGCGAGACCTAAAACATTTCGTTAGTGAGATGAGAAAACAATGTAATATTTAATGTGTGTCAGCATTCGGACGTTTTGCAGATTGTCATGTTGATATATTCAAGTTGTGAGAGTAAGAAATGTTCATGGTCCACTTTTAAGAGAAAGTAATATGTAGTCATGAACAGAAATTATGCAATGCAGTGCCGTCATACTAAATCTTTTTTCGAGCCAACTTGTAACAAGATGTCCGAACCCTTATATCACCAACTTACCTCACATCCACGTGCCATCGACTTCTATGCCTCTACTTTGAAGCGAAATTATCTGCTATCTTCAAAAGAATGATCCCTACCGAGAAGCTGCCTCTTGCTATAGACGGAACTCGTAACCAAATCACAGTGCAAGAAGAATATGATTTCTCCCCTAAATATGAAACTGTACATTTACTGCGTAAAGGCTGAATTGACGACATGGGCCGCAGCAACATAAGGATTTGCGTTATCAATAAGTGTGGTCATTACTGACTATCGATATCAAATACACGCATCCTAGTGCGGATGCTATTTAAAAGCATTTACAATCAAGTACAACATATAGTCAGCCTTGTTGCGATACTGGTTAACTGTATGACCAAACATGAACATGTCAACCGGGCTATTGAGGTGGCTATGAAAAGAGGTATATGTATAATTCACAATCACCAATATAACATCTACACCCATATATAGTCATTACCTGAAAGTGCAGATACTGGACGATCATGTAATATAATGGGAAAATATGCACGCCACCACTGCCTGATATATTGAATGTCCTGCTCTCTTCTGTTGCAATGAAAGATATTCCATAGGCAAATCAGGTATACATAAAAAACAGATGATTAGACACATCCAAAATTGGGCAAATAAATTAGACCAGCTCTATATCATTGCAGAAATGATTAGTGATTAATTGCTTTCGCTACCACTGGATTGGCAACGCATCTAGAATAACTTTCATTTCCGTTCTTGAACAGTTATTGTAGACTGAGGATTAGCTATCCAGCGTATCCTCTTGTAAAAAAACCTGGTAACGATGCAATACTGTTAGACAAAGGGATACTCGGAATTACTATCATGGTCACGCGTGGTGTGTGTGCAATTAACAGAAAGAATTAGCAAATCATTTATGTTCAACTTGCATATGACGTCGCCTACCTTATTATGATACATGCGAATGACAGCTGGCCTTACAAGGGCTATCACAGGCCATTTTTCACTAGTTTTACCCCTAATAGACGAGATCGGACGTGTTTGCTTGAATAGGAGAATTGGTAAGGTCAGTACACTGTTAACAATCTTCTGAAGGATTGAAAAGACCCTTACGCAGCATATTGCAGTACTCGAATTAATTTAAAGGGAACTATGACTATCGGCCAACGACACAGTGCAAAAAACGCTGGTTTTGCTGAAAAGCTATTATCCAGTCTGGATAAAACACTGGCAAAAAGAAAATATAATGCTCTGCGTTCATTCAGTATAAAAACTCCTAATGGTAATTTCAGAAAAAGTAAGCTAAATCTACATAAGTTTCAGAAAAGAAAGTGGTTGTAGAAACATATCAAATACCCCTAACACAGATGACAGACACTATCAAAAGTGTTTCAGGAAGTATTCGCACAATTTTCAGTGACAAGCCAGAAGTAATTACCGCAGACTCATGGAGAATTGGTAAACAACCAAACCGATTTCATGACCCAAGTAATCAGGTGTGCCTAATTTTAAAAATTATGACAATTGTATTTCCATTCCCATTACTTTTAACTTGCTTGCCTGAAAAATGATCAAGTCGAGTTTATCGTAATGTAACTTTATGATTGTGCGATAACAAGAAACCGAAAAAATTGGAGATAAGACACTCGTTCGATTTGTTCGTAGATAGTAACAAGATAATAAACATACTCTGCATTAGTTTAAACCATTACAGTCAGCTCCGGCGCCAGTCGAATCCTACTAGCCCATAAGCTGTCGTGTAAAGCTATTTCTGTACGCGCTCTGTGTGGATAAACAGAATAAGTATATCATTCACTGGAGCCACTTAAGCCATGCTGCCTGCGTGTTATCCATACTTTCACCGGCTAGACATGCAGTGTTCGAAATGCGCTGCGGTGATTTAAGGGATATATCACGGCTTGACTAATACTGACCTGCTCTAAATCCTAGATATGTAAATATTTTTACATCACTCTTCAAGATTCCATTAAACGCGTGCGAGTATAATGATTGTGATAAAACAGATATGTACAGAATCTTATGCACTTCCTAACGAATGTAAAGAAGCAATATCCCAACAGAGGTTGTTTCATGTTTTGGAGCATTTCGTTGAATCAGAGACCAATATTTAAAATCAGCAAGCACTAATAGCCGTGTAAGTTGATATAGACCCAAAACGGCGACAGCTGTTTGGTACCATGATCTGTTGGCGGTCGCTTTCCTCGTGGATGGGTATCATCGATTACGTCATTTAATCTATATATTAACAATTTAGCAGGCGGTATGTGGTTTGCATATTTCATATGGACGTTTCTTATATTCTTAGTGATTCATTAGCTGATGGGATTTGTAATTGGAAATATTTGATCACAGGCCGGCGTACACTGCTGCACGCTGAATAATGCGACATATTACTCACCCCATGGCCGGCTATATCCCTCTCGCATGTTTGGCAGGTGAATATCTCAGGTGCATGCACATTTTGTTGTGCAGTTAATTTATAAACCACTGTTATGGGCACGTTGGGATATGCGGCAAATAAGACCATCTTATACCTTATATATCAATTCCAAAGCAATAGGCTCAAAATATATGTCGTAGTACATTAAATATCCATGTAGTCGTATGGGCCACTTACTTCTAATTCAATTACGTGTGATTTTACGCATGGGTGTGGTGTGGATTTCCAGTCAAAAGGCAGCGCTGATTGTAGCGTCTTATGTACTTTGTTACAGGCTACGTTATTTGTGGTTGTCAGACATTTGCTTAACCCTGTGAATGCCTAACGAGAGACTTACAGAAGATACATAGCCTTACAAACACGACACGAGGTGACCTTACTAAACATTCGATGTATGTATTCTTATGATTCACATTCTATTGATATAAAACATATATATAAAATATATATATATATATATATAGAGAAGAGAGATATATATATATATATATATATATATATAATATATATATATATATATATATATATATATATATATATATAAATATTTATATATATGTACATATATATATATTATATTTCCGTAGTTGCCGCAACATTTAAACGTTTCTGCTGTGGCAGTGACCGATAGATACTACGTATTGTTTGGTGGTTGTGGATTATGCAAAGCCCTTTTGGCTAGCCCAGTAGCGTTGTTTGGATGTTAATCTTAACCGGGACGTGACTGCCTTCAAAAGTTTAGCTCGGTGAAGCGCCTACTCCTCAATAGCATTATGCTGACCCCGTTGATGTGGAGAGCGTTTGCGTATTATTCCGCCGCCCTTAGCCATTTAGCGTTAGACCAATCAGCTTAGAACATTTCATATGAAAACCAAAACGTCGTTTGTTGGCTTATCGCTCTCTACATATGTACACTATATCCACACAAATCAGGCCGAAGGACACTTCCCATACGATGATTTTGGAACGCATTCAATAACTAAAACTTTGCCGGGCGTGGCTTTTGACAAATCCTCTTAGGTCTGTCGGATATTGCGTGCATCTCATAAGCGGTTTAAGTTATCTGCAGAAGTGGCAATGCAACCAGAATTGGATCACATCAAGTAAATGCCCAGAAGTCACTTTGGCGAATCAAATATTAACTACCAAATACTAAACCAGAAGTGGCAATTACATAAACCAAAGTCAGGCTGTAGTTTTGATGATTTCGTATTTGAACAGAATTTAATGTCGTAATTGATCAACACATTATTAATGAGTATTCTTAGCATCTTACGTCAAACTGAAAAAAAAGTCTGCTGTAATGTCCTTAAGAAGTCATTAACTTGCTTTTGAGAATTAGAGACAAGCGGAAACGGGTTTCAGCCGCATTAGAAAACACTTAGGATTACACCAACATATTTTATTAAGGTCAATTTAAGCAGACAACTTCAACTGGTAATCATTTGCAATTACATCTATGCTTTTCAAATATTCATACAACATGCAAGGTTCAAGATGATCGGATGGTCGTGATAACGTTATCACGGTGTCATTATGGCAGATAAAGTCAACGTGTGTCTACGTATATAAAACATAATCGAATTTACTCACAAGAATAGCCTTTAAAGATTGATTTGTGACTCAATAGATATTTAGATATGATAATCAGAAAATGATGGTTTGATAATAATCGGAAAATGAGATTCCAATCGATATATTTTATCAGATGAGCCGAGAAGTGCATTATCTCAAGAATCGTTATGGATTGGTAAGAGTTGGCATTCCCGGTATCAACTTGTATATCGGCGTAATTAAATGTTCGACTATGTACAAGCATGTGCAATTCTTATTAAATCGGCTCAGCCATGAGCTATGAATTGTTTGATATTATCTATTAAAATTAGTAGTTCGAACTGTATGTCCTCCACAGCTTTCCATCATATGACTTTCTCGTGTCATAAAATATTACTCTTCCTTTCAGCCATGACAATCATTCCATTTTGTTTTATTACTAAGCAATATCAGAGTATTATATCTTCATCTTCTAAACTGCACACAGTGAATGATAGAGGAGGCATTGTCATTATACGTTGAAGTATAGTATTATTCTAATTGTGTTCGATGAAATTGAGCCCTTTTAGACGCTTAAGTATTTGATGATGTTTGTCAAACTTTATGTCTACTATATTGATGGGGATTAATTCTTGCCATGATTAAGATTCCCCGAAATCGATCCATCAACAAATCACGACAGACCACGGGCGGCAATAGCAGAAGTGATCGAATTACAAAGCACATATCACATGGTAATACAACATGTTCGCTTTGATTTTGACGAAGGCAGTTAATATTTTAGAATATAGACAGGGTCGTGCAGAAAAAGATCACTGAGCATCGATTGTAAGGTCGTTAAATGTTATGCAAATAATTGGATGATGTAAGCACATATTGAAGAATTAACCAGAAATACGGTGCTACACGAATACTTCATTATTATCATCATTATATGTCCAGACAAGTGTGTTGTCTACGGTTTGAATTGTTTACAGAAGCTGGATAAGCTAATCGCTACTAGGGGACTGAAGTCTGGCTTACATTTAATATATGTATATATGTATGCATGTTTATGTATACATGTTTATAATATATATATATATATATATATATATATATATATATATATATATATATATATATATATATATATATATCTATATATATATATATATATATATATATATCTATATATATATATATATATATATATATATATATATATATATATATATATATATATATATATATATATATATATATATATACAGTTCATACTATGGCCGCTTATAGTCCACTCTCCCCATCCGATACATGCTTAAAGTTAAACAAAAGCGTACCATATGAATATGGGTACATAATCATTATGCTTCTTCCAGATGTAATTTATTGACATCAAACCTCTTTTATCATCGTGCATGCATAATATATTCAAGATACTGCCCGTTCTATTTGAGTGGATGCATGCTGATATCCTCTCATTTATGTTTCTTAGTCACGTTATTGACGCAGCACTTGCAAATTCTTCGATCAGTGGTTGTTGAAAGTATGACTGTATAAATGGTTTCAACACGTTATGAGACTGGCGCATCATTTCTCTGTATTTACATAATGATCCCTGAGTGAACAACCTCTTTAAGTTTCAATGATAGGTGTTTCTGCACCCGTAAGGAATGTACCCGCGCATCCGAATAGCGTTAAAAAGCATGCATTTGTAGGCATCGCATTCTGTGTGTTCCGCATGAAAACGTAGTCAATTAATTTACAACATTTCCTTCTCTGTGTGCTACGTCAGCAAACAGGGCACTACAGGGAAACTCTTTTAGAATATTTTTGGATAGATAGGGGAGGGGGGAGGTGTGACCAGCTTTCTGATTATTTCGCAAAAGCTGTAGTAGCTTTTGTGGTCATCGATGGTCAGATGATGCGTTGCATCTACTGTTTATGAATACAGCAAATGAATAACATTCTTTCTTGTACTTTCAATCCATTTACCATTTTCAAGTCTGTCTCAGGCACCACTTTACATAGTCAGTCAAGAGTGCACTTGCTAATGTTCATGGCCTTTCGCTAGTAGTAGAGTAAATATGGGAAGTAAAGATTGTGCAAAAGGTGGATATTAGCATCTATACTATGGATGAGCTGTAGATCCATCCACTCATTCCTTTGTTTAAAGCCTGTCTATATTTACTCGGAAGGTTGGAATGGAACCTGACTATTCGCACCTGGTGGGTCGTTGAACTCGATATACAACGAGCTGACTGTGTGCTCTCAGTTGCACGTTGCGTTTCCTCCATGGGCCTTGTATATAAACATTGCGGCAGAAATAAATTCAGCAAATTGTTGACACAACGTTCTCGAAATACTAGCCGTGGCAGTACTTTCTACCCTTGGCGCATTAACACTGCAGTGTATTTGCAAGGCTCTAGGCGTTTGTGACATACCTTAGTTCACATATGTCAAGACTGATCGATCCATTGCAAATATATCATATTTTTGGACGTTAATATATGAGTACCTATATACTCTTGCTTACTTAGCTGGCAATAGAAGGACTTGAGGCAAACAATTGGTTGTAGATGGTGTTTATGGTCTGTGTTGGTCCCCAACTGCCAGACTGTGTGTGGTTAGTTATGATAAATCCAAGTAATCTTAATGTTGAATTCCTAGTCTATATTATGGTTATCTGCAATGCTTCTATAATAGACATACGCGGCGATGAATGAGTATTCTAGCATACACATTTCCGTGTGTTCCGTGTTGGTGATAGCAACTCTATGACAACGGGTGTTGTGTATCTGTTATCAAGCATGTGACTCAGATCGTGATCTTGTCCTCGTCTCCTGCAAATACGATACATGTCAATCATGACACTTGAATTTTTTTATAATTGATAAAATGGTACCAAGTCTAAGCTCTGTCTATGGAATTCGCATATATTCAAATGAATGTTACGGATTGAGAGTCTTTTTGTATTTTCCACGTTACGTCGACACATCCGATGGGCGTTGCATTAACAAAATTAGCAGGGCGGGTCTTCTTCCTGTCAAATGCAATGCTAAATGCATTGCTGCTAACTTAGAACGTTGGTTCAATATGTTTGGATGAAGCACAACATATATATTGTGACTGACATAATTACAACAGCCTAATGTCCGATCGTTGGTATTGTGAGGTAACCTTGCCTATAAATCATGCCAGTACTTACTGGATCGTGTACCAATACAGATAGTAGCATTAAGGGCAAGTCATGAGCATAGTAAGACAGCTATTACCTCCTTTTGCACTCCACAAGGTTCCATGCCGTCCTCAATGACCTCACAAATAGTGCCCTGTAATTGGTTGTGGCTGACCCTGGTCGCCACAGCTGATGACCTATACGCTACGTCATTCCAGCCACTCCAGGAACGTCTGCAGGTTCGCACGTAGTACTGTGCAGACCTCGTCCCAGATGACAATGAGTGGGATGTATTTCTGCCTCATCGACTCTACCTCACCTCATCTCCTAAAGAAGTTATGATAGGTCTTGGCCTGCACACCTCTGCGTCGCATCTCCTTGGCCAGGCGAAGGGTAGGTGCGAACACTATCGAATTTCTTCCCTAGATGGCGCGCGGGGTCATTCCACTCCTGCCACTGGTACCCAGTCAGCGGATCGCTACGGAGGGGCTCACTGCTGAGCTCCACCAGGCGGTGTCGTGTCCAATGGCTGGGGGTACATGCGACGTGCTCTGCTGGCAGGTACTTGTCACGCCAGTGAGCTGGGGACACAGGGAAGTATGACGTACCCAAGAGACAGTCGATCTTTTCGTGGCAATCCCACATTCGCTCAGCGACATAAGACTCAAAATTCGTGAGAATGTGGCCCGAGGGGTCATTCATCAGCGCTCTCACCAGGGTGCCACTCTTCCGGATATCGGTCACAAGCCTGCGGGAGAGACTATTACAGTCGGCCTTGCCACCTTGCGTGAACTTGCCAATGATGCTGCAGCCGGGATTGGGGCAACTGTAGATTTTTCGCCCAGGCGTGTCCGTTATGGGCAATTAGTTCTATTAGTAGTATTCTGTTATATAGGAACGTTGATTCGCGTATTCGAGCTGATGTCTGATCTGGTTAGCATCACATTTTGGGCACAGTATTGTCACGCTACTTGTAAATAGATTCTGAATACACATAATTTTTGGGATGGAATACCGTGATATAAGGCTTTACATGGCTTACTAAGCTTGCTGTTGAGCTTCGCCGCTAATGGTCCGCGACAACCTGTCGGAGGGCAACATTCATAGCTACAAGGGTTCACAGGGTCTCAGACATGAACTGAGCCTTGGTTGAGCTACCGCTGTTTTGGTAGCAGCGCACTAGTGCTGTTGATGTGGTGAATGTTAATGATCGCAACAACTTTCTCATCATAACACATAACTTTATTTCGTAAAAACCTTTCCAAATTGCCTTACTTGCTCTCCAATTATGGTATCTGATCTTCGGTATGTTTTCAAACTCTTCTAGAAATCACATGACTACAACAGAGACTTGACTTGTCTTGCCGCTGTTAAATATTGCTCTGCTCGCTGCATATGCATGACCTACTTGCAAAAATGCAGATATAAACAACACGGCTCGTGATAAACACTAGTTTGGATGCATAAGTTAAGTCACAAAACCATCATGGTGACAACTGACTCAACAGTGCAAGATAATTGTCGAGAAGATGCTCAAAAACCATTTGTATTTACCAACCACATATCTTTTGCGTTTTTCCTTTTCTAAATGTCTGTTTGCATTCACTAGAGTTTGGATAGTTAAACTGTCAAAAATGCCTTTTCACATAATCAAGATGCATTGCTATTTGCACGAAAGGAACGAGTTCCATCTAAATGTTGCTATATTTGCGGAATGTGTTTACTGGGTATCATCTTGTCAGTTATAATCTGTTCTTCTCCTGCATCTTCATGTAGAGTGTTCGAATCCCATACATCATACTCCATCACACACAAACGTGAAGCAGCGACCCATAGAATCAGCAACTGAATATTGATGTCACAGGTGGCGAGAATCATTACCATCAGGATATATCACTGCACTTAAACACACACACACACACACACATAGGGGGAGGGGAACCCGAATACCGACAAAACCTTCGCTGGAATGAGACGTTTTTGGTGTGAGAGGTCTGGGTCAACTTCTTATCGTATTGCGTCAATTTAAAAGAAAATTAACCTTTTTTCTTTTACAGTTTAGTAGCGACTTGAACTCCAATACGCGTGGCGGCTCGAACACGCACACACAAACAAGCAAGCACACACACGCGCGCGCACACAAATATGTATATATATATATATATATATATATATATATATATATATATATATATATATATATATATATATATATAGATATATATATTTATATATATATACTCTATATAATCGACAGAGATATATAATATATATATATACGCTAAATATATATCTATATAATATTCATATATATAATATATAAATATCTCTATATATATATATATATATATATATATATATATATATATATGTATATATATACATATATGCACGTATGCCCTCGTTCATTGAGCAGGTAGGTCAATACAGTCAACAACACATGATATTGACTTTCGTGATAGACCTCGTACAAAGGGAAGCATTAATGCTCATTCTTGTAGTATGTGTGACAAAAATTGAAAGTATAGCACTTGTCGCACCGATAATACAACACCCTCTCCATCATCCCCCCCCCCCGGGTATAATTGAGCAATGTCACGCGGGCATTATCTATCTAAATACAAATGAGAAGCTTTTGAGCCCCCTGTGAAAGCTAACCCACCTTAATTAACTCGTCGTCAGCATTTAACACTAACGAAGCTTTACAAATGAGAGTTACTAGCTACGGTTTTATAAAAACTCATTTACATTCGTTCTTGAGGAAACATTATTCGATATTGAAGGGGGAGGAACCGAATACCGACAAAACCTTCGCTGGAATGAGACGTTTTTGGTGTGAGGTCTGGGTCAACTTCTTATCGTATTGCGTCAATTTAAACGAAAATTAACCTTTTTTCTTTTGCACGATGTGATCACTTGTAGTTTAGTACGACTTGAACTCCAATACGCGTGCATGAATGGGTAAATTGATTAGGCAAAGTATTAAAGCGACAGCAACCTTTTGTTTATTTTTCTGCTATTTTAGCCATATTACCCGCTCACAATTTGCTATGCGTTGACAGTAGCCTATAGCGATAATGCACTCACAGTCGACAATTAATGACATAATAACGCTTCATATATTTCTTCTTTTAAATTCATCGTTAAAAAATGGAACATGCTTCAAATAGATAACGGGTTTTCTTTTCATCCGGTGTTCCGACCTCAGAAAGAAATGGCGAGCCAAAATCGGAAAGCTGCTTCGACTTTGTGTTTCTGTTTGACTGTTCAATTCGTGAAACGCACTTCGCTTAACTTTGAAAAGGCTATAAATCTCAAATTTGATAGCAAACGCGTTAATTGCAAAGACAGCAATTTTACACATAGTATCTATGAAGTCAAGCTTTTCTGATCAAACCTTCTCTCGGCACGCAGATTCTTAAGTACGTTATCCGCAGTTGTACTGAACGTGGCTGTTCCGAGTCGTGTTTTTGACAACAGATATGATCGTCGGTTTAACCAGTTCGGACTTGTAGATAGCGATTGTTGCATATGTTATGTTTGACTGTCGTACGTAAAGTGCAAGATAGCGATTGTTGCATATGTTATGTTTGACTGTCGTACGTAAAGTGCAATTTCTGCATTCTGGTTAATCATCAAACCCTGCGAGGACATTAACATCAGTATATTATGACTGGTATTGTAGTGTTAAGGCGGGGTGGGGGTGGTTATAGCGGATCAAAAAAGGATACATAAGGCACAGACGATCATGTCAATGCAAATTAGTGAACATTATGTTAGTCTCAGCTGCCATTGTTGACACACTGCAACCTAATCTCCTCATCGATAGAGCTAAGCACCGGCAAGCAATCGAGTATGAGGAACACCCTCTTTATCTCCTCGGTGACAACGCACTGAAGGGTCCGCCCCGAATATCACGCGACTCAACCTAAATAGTCATTGTCCTAATAAGTGAGATAACCGATAGCACATCATATAACCAAATGACACCTTTTCAAAACAATGACAAATCACCTGTCTAACAGTACCAATTCCATGGTATGGATGTCAAATTATTTATGCTGTCAGATTTGATTTAGTGAGCTTTTGGTAGCATAACAAACAATGTAAACGTTGGGGATAAAAACAAGATTCGACAAGCGATTCGTATTGATACTGTTATATCTTTGCCTAACGTTAATAGAGTTACGAAATAAAAGAAGTGAATGGCTGAGGATTAACTTCGATTCCAGCAATGTCATATTGCGCTGTGATAGACGGATATAATAGCGAGGCTTTGAGAAACGCCTTTATTGTGTCATAACACACCCGCCGCCGAACCAAAGCCTTAGCCAGTTTACAAAACGGAAGTCCGACCACTGGGTCGGGGCATCAGAGTCAGGAACTTATGAGTATAAGCAATCAATATCCAATCATGTTGAATAATACACCACAAAACAATTGTTGTGACAGTTATCTGAGGTTATTTTCTTTTGTAGTAACTAGTTTTGGTAATCTTAGGTAATCGTCATACCTATATTAGAAAATACGTGCTCTGTCTGCCACAAATAACTGAACCAGTGACAAATCAGTACATATGTAGGCAATCCTGGTGGCATATGCGGTGAAATATGATTAAAGTATAGAACCCATTGTTACATGAATACACAAATACAGAGTAAATAGCCAATAGCGGCTCTGACAATGTGTCTTCTCCGTAAGAAGTCGTCTTTACGGACTGTTTGGAAAATTGGAAAACAAATTAAAACTATCAATCGAATCAGCTGGATAAATTTGCCTTTCCCACCCGCCCGTCGTCACAAATATCGACCTACTGAGACATGCCGAAAGTTTGTTACCTAGAACTGTTTACATTATAGTACAATGTTAAATGTGAAATTTTAATGCTGATTCTTAGTGCAAATTAATCCTTAAAACATTCAATTAATGTAAAACTGCTAATTCGCATTAGATTTCCAACAATTCTTCTCAACACATTTGTTGGTGGGCTTAGAGTTATCTTGAGCACGTATAAGCCGCATCCAACACCATGTCAACATTATCCGAGATCAGGTAATCAATGCTCAAGGCTGATTAACTATTGTGCTAGTCGTAGCTACTTTAGTGTTACGTCCTGTTGATGTCTGATATCATTGAACATGATATCCTTTCGTATTTTTCAATTAGCATCCGTAATTCTGTGTGGGGATGGAAGCCGATTACGGCTAATGGTGTTAGTCTGTGTGACTATCAGGTGACACAAGGTTTGATCTGTTTGGCTTGAGTACACAGATGGACAATAACACAAGCAAAAGGGGACAGTCCTATATTCACCGCAATTTCAAACCCATTTCTAGGTTGATTTACGAAACATAATTCAACACGAGTTACCGTTAAACCAATATAAGTAAATAATTAATTAGATGTCAAGACATCGTTTGTTAAAAGTGGAAGAGCATTTAATGGAAACGTCAGTATATGAGGAAGGTGGTCGACTGTTAACTGATAGCAGTTCCTTATTTGGGATCACAGGCATGTTAAACGTTTTCACCAAAAATGTATTCGGGCTCTGGTATCACCATAGACATTACCGGCGTAATTATTACGATTGACAGTTTAGCGATTTTACATTCCCATTCATAGGATATCAACCTTCAGTAGTGTTTCTACATATCACAATTAATTACACATATACTCAAAACTGATTGTATAAGCTTATGAATGAACTGTTGACCTTGTTACCCTTAGATTGACAAACATGCACTGGATGAGAGTTCGCAGAAACTCACAGCTGCCACTTACCCCGACTTAACTCGCTATGTCTGTGTTATTTCCGGTTAGGTTGGCCGCTTCTATAAACAGCATGTTTACTGTAAAAATGAAACTAGATCTGTAAGACTGTTGCATACAGTGCTTCGGCAAGGATTACGCTACCTGTTGTACCACTTAATATTATTCAGGTTGTTGCCAGCTGATTTGGGATACACCAAAAGCAGCATTGGGGTTCGTGGTTCAGTGTCTATGTATTTTATATGTTTAATTGCATATACGAGTGTCAATATACATAACTAATATAATGCGTCTTCATCAAGACAATCATCTATTAACTAGTTCCTGAGGGGAATAACTAAATGCCGGTGTGCATATTAACAAGCTTCATGGTTGGATGGACCGTAATTTCATGTATTGTAAAACTGGTCACCTCACAGTTTATGTTCAGCAAATAGAAAAAAGACAACAAACAAGACGATAAATCAAATGAACAATGATAGCACACTACAAATACGGTAAAGCAGCAGTATCAATTACGACAGCGCAGCAGCGGGTACTTATCTGGTCTAGTATGCGATGCTCAACTGTTTGTCAGGCAGGCAGCTTAATTCACTGGCTTTTGGTTGCGGTCATTGGCAACCTCTAATACTGATTTTAAAGCGTCATTTGAAATATCGGCTGGCAAGATGTGTATCGTATGACATCCTTATGCGACCACTATGTTGAGTTGTGTTGTGAAAGTAGATGAAATTGATTAGTAAAAAAACAACGAAAATACACGTGTGCCTATTGAAGTGTATGTTGGAATGATTTTGGATGCTGGTGTTATAATATTATCGTTTGGTGGCTTCAAATAACAGGAAAAATCATGAAGGATTTCACCACACCTCGAATGGATAATCCTTCAACAACGCCCGGATATTACATTTTTTCCGATTTGTGTTACACTCAATTAAGAATATCATTTCCTGCTGTGTTTTCAACAAAGCATCGACGTATTTTGAATAATCTGCAAGTGTTACATGTTCTAAGTCCTTTCTTCTGGTAAATATTTAAGGGGCATTATTGGATGGATTTGATGTCCATCGCAGCACCATGTGCACGGGGCCTATCATGTTTTCACGATGCCACAGATACTTATTGAACATCGCCTACCATACTACACAAGTCAGACTACAGTAATACAATGAGATGGCAACTTAGCTAGATATATAAAAATATATATATATATATATATATATATATATATATATATATATATATATATATATATATATATATATATATATATATATATATATATATATATATATATATATATATATATATATATATATATATATATATATATATATATATATATATATATATATATATATATATGTAATGTTTCTGAAGCAAACAGTCTTCGAGTTGACAAGTCCTTCTACGTTTTATTTCCAGAAACATTACCCAAAATGATTGACGGCAACTTGCCGGATGTCAACATTTTTATGACAGTCATAACGTTGCAATTGGATATGCTACATCCCTCTTTCACAGTAGAAGTTGCATTTAAACTTGATTATAGTTATAACCATTCAAGGAACATTATGTATATTGAATAATTGAGCTGGTGAAGAAATTAATAGTGTTCAACAAAATAACGTTGTGATTTGTGGGTCACTTATAACATTATGTAGCACAGAGTTCACTTCAGTATTATTGACACATATAGTTCATCATGCGTCCATATCTGGTACGATTTTGGTCTGTCTTGTCTGGATGCGTTCGGTCGTGAGGCGTGTTGGGAGGTTGTGGTATTGGAGGTGAATGTTCTTTGTGTTTCGTTGTGTCTGGGGTGCTATTGATGGCCATTAGTGGAGCAGGAGTAGATGGGTCAGAGCTGAGTTGTATTTGCTTTTGTGAATCTGGACCTTATTCTCTTAGGCGCGTCCTATTCCTCCGATAAGTGGATCCATTTGGGGTTTCTATAACATATGAACGTGGTCCTTTCTCATTTTCTCAAAACTGTAGCATGCATCCAAGAACCATTTTTGACACCCTGCGTGAGGACACTCTGACCACTGATCAAGGGTGGTAGATCAATAGCGTGCTAGTCAAAGTGCTGCTTCTGAGCATCTTGATTCTGCTTTAGATTTTCATATACTTGATCTTTGAGGGCAGCGTGGTTCGGGATGTATACAGGTAAGTTTCCTCTTATCTTCCTCTGGTACAGTAGTTCTGCCGGGTTAGGTAGTGAATGGTCCAGGGATGTGGATCGTAAACAGAGAAGACTCATGCAATGGTCTGATCTACTCATCTTTGCTTTTTTCAAGCTATTTTGTACGGTCTGTATAGTTTTTTTCGATCATACCGCTAGACTGAGGGTAATGCGGAACTGGTAGTATGTTTGAATGACCAATTTCTGGCAAAGTTTTTATAGACCTCCGAGTCATTATGTCTGCCATTGTCACTTATGACTTTCTCGGGTTCTGAGAATATGTGACAACAGCTTGGCTTGTATAGTTATTGGGCATTTTCCTGATTAATGAGAATTTCGAGAAGTAGTCAGCAATAATGAGGTAAGTGCCTCCCTCAGAGTGGAATAAATCTGTCCCTACCACCTGCCGTGGTCGAGTTGGTATTTCATGAGGGATCAGTGTTTCGTTGGCCTGTGACCTCTGATAATGCTGACATGTTTGGCACTGTTTTGTTCTGGCTTCTATTTCTTTATTGATATCAGGCCAATTAAGTGAAGGCTTTATCTTTTATATCTGTTTTGATAGCGCTAATGCTTTATACCTTAACAGTTCCAATAGTCAATTTTTTGAACTCATCACCGAGTTTATAACTAGGATCGTTTTGATTTACGGAGTCGACGCTACTTCGTTGGTGTTTGCGTCTGTTGTTGTTTTGTCTTTTGTCCCTACGCCTCCGTGGTTGTGGCTATTTTTGCCTGTGAGAACTGGTGTTGTTATGGTAGGATCATCGGCACATTGCTTGCCAAAAGTTTGGTTTACAACATTTATTGCATGTTGTCCCGAAAGCAGAGCACCTATGTTTCACATGATGACAATTTTGACATTTGGTAGTCTGTTGATTTTTTGTGAATTGAATGTCTACAGTTTGGTTTGACTGGACACTTGTGAGCTGTTTCATATGTTCGTTCGCAGCTTCATAGGTACGGCATATGTCCACAGACTGATCTAGGGTAATTTCATTTCCCTTGCCGATAAGATAGATTTTGTTGGCCCTCTGGGTAACTGGTACCAAAAATAATTTGCTCAATGATTCTGTCATTGCATTCCTCTTGGTTAAAGTCACATAACTGTGCCTGTAGTTATCATCGTGACAGGAAAGAGTCAATGTTTTCTGTTTCATTTTGTCTGTACTATTGAATGTATAACCGAGCTACACGAAAATGCAATTTTGGTTCAATTAGGGTTGTCGCCATACCATACCAGGATTCTTTCCTTCGTCCACACCGAGACCCCATGAGACATAGACGCTAAGTTCCTCGTTCCCAGCAAACATAACAAGTTGTCATCTTACTTTTCTCATTGGATATTTTTCACAGAAAGATACAGGCCGCATATTTGTTTCAAAAGCTTGAGTGTACCAGCTAAGTCTGTCGAATTCCAGCCCATGGTTTGTGAGAATGATTCAGCCATTTTTTGTTAATTATTTCAGTAACTCAGACTATTACAGTTTGTGTATAGTTAAGGTAACGCACCATTTCCACAAGAGCACAGCTGGAACGAAGCGTCGTAGGCAGTTGCATTCCTCCGCTTGTCTGTCGATCAACTTCGAATCGGTGTTGGTATATATTTATATATATATATATATATATATATATATATATATATATATATATATATATATATATATATATATATATATTTATATACATATATATATACATATATATATATATATATATATATCCATATATGTATATATAAATATATACAAATACATTTATATACATATACAAATATACATATATATTTTTCATATATATATATATATAAATATAATTATATATATATATATCTATCTCTATATATTCATGTGTATATATCTATGATATATAATAATATGTATATAGACATATATATATATATACATAAATATATAAATAATATATATATATATACATATATATATATATATATATAAACATATATATGTATGGATATATATGCATATATGAATATATATATATATGTGTATATTTATGCAAATATATATCTATATATACATATATATATATAAATATAGATATAAAAAATATATATATATATTTGTATATATGTATATATATTTATATAGGAATATTTAAATACACATATACATATATATATAAATATATATATATACATATATATATGTATAGACACAAATAAAAAGGTATAATTATATGTATTGATATATATGCACTTATATGATAAAAATATAATATACACTAATATATTCTTATATATATATATATATACATATATACACAATATAGATGAATATATATGCATATATATTATATATTTATATATATATATATATAGATATATTTTATCAATATATATATTATATGTATATATACAAATATATACATATATAAATATATATATAAATATATATATAAATGTACCTATATATGTAAAAATATATATATATATATATATGTATATATATATATATATATAATTATATATAATCATATATATATATATATATATATATATATATATATATATATATATATATATATATATATATATATATATATATATATATATATATATATACATATATGTATATATATATATATTTATCCAAGGAAATTATGTTGATACCTATGTAGTGAACGACGATGTCTGCAGAGATTGTGAGGATGCTTATGGCGGTAACAGTTATCACTGTGACGAAGAACATTATAAAGTGATTGAAATAATGATGCAAACCTTAGGGTTTCACTCGGCATGGTGTCAGTTAGCAGGATGTGTTCGCACAGAAAACAATATTCGTTAGGGCTGTTAATGCACGGGTCGTGTCGCATCGATTATAACACTATACCTTACTGACTTCTTAGAATTGGCCATTTTCGATTGTCACACAGAATATGTATCCATCCAAATGGCATTCGCTTGGATTTTCATTCGCATTAAGTATTACATTGTTTCCTACCTTATTCCTTTTAATTGACATTAGTGAAGGCGGTGCTAAAATGGCGCAATCTGTTTTAAAATATTCCGTGTGCTTTATTAAAAGTTATTTTATGCCTTATACAGTGAAATGGAGCAAATAAGTACGGAATAGATACACGTCAAATTAAAATCACCTTGAGGTAATCTAATTTGACGATATATGTTTATTCTACGTGCCATAACAACCAGATACAAGCATAAATTATGTACCTCAAATACTGGGCGTTTTTCCGGCTCAGAGAGTTGGGATTCCTTTCGAAACTCGTAGAGAGCTTCTTCAGTATTTTTAATTTATGGTCTCACATTTTTTTTAAATCTCAGTAGAGCCAATTCGCAAAAGCAATGTCGGCAAACCACAGCAAATAAGTGAGTTTTGCTTTTCCCCCTCTAGATGGTAGTTTTGTTATACAAACTATAGCTTCAGACATATGGCTTGGCAGGTGTGAGAGAAGGTATTGGTGGATACAGCAGACAATGTGTTACCCCGAAGCAATATAATAAATCGGGTTCCAAACCATAGATAGTCATAGCATCCAATGTTTTTATGCATCGTAGATAGAGCCTTTTAAATGTACTCAGTGGATAAACCGTGTGGCCTACATCTCATATTGTATAGGCCCTTTAATGAACGCAGTCAAACCAATATGGGTCCAACTCAAACACATCCAGCCTAATTGCTTCATATAATCCTATTGATTAACTGATTATATTGCAGACGATGCTTCATCATGCTGTCAGCCTCCCGCCATCTTATTGCATTACTGTAGTCTGACTTGTGCCGTGTGGTATGCCATGTTCAATTAGTATCTGTGGCATCGTGAAGGCATGATAGGCCCCGTGTACAGGGTGCGGCGATGGACATCAAATCCATCCAATTATGCCCCTAACATACTTATCACAAGAACGGACTAAGAACAAGGTTTTGTTAAAATACAACAGGAAATGATTTTCTTTACTGTGTGTAACACAAATCGGAGCGATTGTAATATCCGGGTATTGTTGACGGATTATCCGTACGAGGTCTGGTCAAATCCTTAATGATACTTTCTGTTATTTGAAGCCACCAAACGATGATATTATAACACGAGCATTAAAAAACCAACATACACTTCAATATGCATTCGTGCATTCTCGTTGTTTTTTTCCGCCACAATAACTTCTAGTCTCACAACGCAACTCAACACAGTGGTCGTGTTACGATGTCATACAAAAAACCTCTTGTCAGCCGATATTTCGAATGACGCTATCACATCAGTATTAGAGGCTGCCAATGACCGCCGCCTTATTCCTGTGAATTGAGCTGCCTGCTTCAATATAACTGGTCATGATAAACCAATTACTCCTAAGAGACTAGGTGAGTTTTACATTCCTCAACATCGTATTGTTCCCGCTGCCAAAGCGTCCTGCTGCAACACCACATCCGTATAAAGAATGTCCTACGAGAAGAATCAGTATGCAATCTCCATATTGGCAGTGATTACCTTGATGTATCTGGCGCGTTCTTTTTTAAATAGCAAATTGTATAACTGGTTATACAAATCAGCCTGTCAAGCTGATAAGCGAGGGTTTTTGAAGTGATGAAGGCTTGGTACAGATCCTATATGAGTAGTGTGATTCGTTCTCGCCACTCAGTCGTGCTCATGTGCATCGTTCCACAAGAAACTGTTCTAGTGATGGTATTGGTATATTGTTCGAATGACTTAATTAAGTACAAACTCCCGTACAGGATCATTTTATCCGACGCTTCAATATTTGTTACGCTGGCCCTGCTTCGTATATATTGGAAAGGACATCCAGTGTAGCTTTGGTGGCTGACGATATTGATTCATAACAAATACAGATTGTGCAATATATTGGTCGTATAGGAACATATGAAACGATACACCTGTTCATTAACAATGGCGGATTTGATGTAAGAACTCAATCAATATTTACTATATTAGCATGTATGCAGTCAGTAATCTTCTTATGAGACCTTATACCACCGCAGAACACATTGCAACAAAGGACGCAGGTTCAGTATGCTGAAAATAACAACACAGTGTATAAACACTGCGGAAAGTTGGACCCATATATCTGACCGTTGAGATCTATGTGTTTCATCTTTTACCATGCTTTGGTACATACTGACCTTTCTCGCAGGAATCTATGTTTCCCCAATCTGTCGCCAACAATTATTTTAAAACCTCTGCAAAATGTCTGTGATAGCAGAATGCTATCATGGATTCTCTCAGTAAAATACCCATATACATGAAAAACTGAGCATTGCTTTGGGACCACAAGGCTGCTGTACCCATAGCAAGGCAGGGTAGTGATTGTTGACGTTTTAAAATGTCATCGGTGGCGTCTGGACAAAAAGTAGTATAAGGAGTAGCGGTTCTGGCGCATCACCACTCGTCTTTAATATTTCCTCTTTGGCAGCTTATACATTATTTTTGCTCACCATAAGTTAAGGGAAAAGCACCTCAGACCCGACCCCCGAAACGGGGCCGAGGTGGTCCTTACCCTGCAGTTAAAGCATTCTACTATAGCCTTGTCTCGATGGATATTAACACGGCCTGACTGATACTCCATGTTTTGTTAGCAGCTGATTCATTGCTCCCATAAACTCCTGTCCGGGGGAAGACCTGAAGAAGTTAGGCCAATGCAGTTATCCTCGCTTGTATATCAATTCGAGTGCACCTACGACTTCTTGAGCCTCTTTTGTAGTCAATGGCTCAGTCGCTTTGTAGCGTGAGGCCACGTCCACCACCGTGAGGGCATACTTATAAGACCGGCGTTTCACAACGTCATGAGTAAGAAATAAGAGCTCTGCTTGGTAAACCTCATTAGGGCCAGACGCATTTTGGTCTAGGAATGTGTTTTGGCATTGGCAGATTTGCCATACAGCTTGCTTTGTTAGCCACCCCCTGGCAACTTCCTCAGAAACCCTCACTTCTGTTGCAAGCTTCTTGATAGCTGTAATGCCTTTCCAGTAGCCCTTGGGACTATAGCAGGATCTTTTGCGTGCAATCCATTGTTATATACTTATGAGTTTCTTGATGTCCAGTACAAAAGTGTTCGGCTTAATACAAACTATTTAGCAAGCTTGAACACCAACAGATAATGAACATCACCTCACGTCCCTTTTTGATCATCTGAGGGCACGTAAAGCTAAGGCTCAGAGCCCAGTGAGTCAATGAATTTACCTGTAATCAAGGAGTACTCACGCATAGCCTTGTCAACATCCCTGAAAGTATAATTGGCATGTCCCTGGCAGGTGAGCTGCTCATTGATGAAGTCTAACCGCTCTGTTTGCTGTTTAGCCTACCCTGTCTTAGCAGATTGTAGCTGTTCTATTGCCTTATTATGACGTTTACTTTTTGCGTCCACTTGGCTGCTAAGTTATTTAGAGAATAGGAAGTTGCTCCCAGAAAATGCAAGGACGTTAACAGCAATCCAGGCCATTACTTAAGTAAGTTTAATCACTTGGTAACATCCCCTGTTTGATTAGCAAATCTTTTGTGGCCATGGCTAGTGATACATCGGCAACAGCAATAGCAGATCACGTGACAAGAATTCAAGACGCGGCAGAGCCCCACCCAGAGCCATCTTAGCAAGCTTGGCATAACCTATTGATATACCGGAAACAACTGCACCATGGTACAGCGCATTGACAAGCACCAAATTGGTGTTGTCATCTCATTCCATATAAAAAGGATCCTTTAAATCAACGTCCAGTGGCTTTTGTACCACAACCTGTTTAGAGCATGAGGCTACTAGTTTGTGCCTGTACCAATACCATTCCAGTCCAAACACCCAAAAGCCAGTGATAACCAAAGGCGAAGCCCATGTTGGCCAAGCCCGTTGATGTTGGCTCGACAGCTTCGTTTCTAGCGTTTGTAAGCATGGCCTTAACCTCAGGGAGCTCTCTCAGAAGCTTATTCTGATTGGCTTTTTGAGCTGCAGCACCCTTTCGTCCTGCCAGAATCCTTTTAGCGTTTTTTGTAAGTCGCTCACTGGTCACTGACGTTATCTCTACCGGTGTTGTCTCCTTTTGATTCGTGTTCGTTTCTTCCATGTTTACTTAGTAAATTTATTTGTCCAATTGTCAGCTCTTGGTAACCACATGCTACAGTGGAGTTAAGCACATGTTTTAGCAGAGTTAAGTACATGTTATAGCAGAGTTAAGCACATGTTATAGTAGAATTAAGCACATACTACAGCCTGCAAGTAGTGTCTTCCTCTCCGCCTGTCCCTGCTTTTCGGTGCTTGTTTTTCCAAATTGACAGTCCATGACTGTTGTTAAAGCCGCAGTGAGTAGAGCTAAGAACATTCCATAGCGATACTATAGCTCATATGAAGAAGTGCTCAGTTTATACCCAACATAGGGGACGGCCTCGAGGTCTTTAATTGGCTTTGGCTGGCGTTCTGTGTGGATTGGTAGAAACATACAAGCAATACCTGAGTATAGCTCTAGCACTGCCTTACCGATAGTGTGCGTCTTGCGAGCACCTAGCCGATCCTCGAATTTTACATACAGCTTTGTAATCTCTTCGTCAGAAATTAATTCAACCTGGTCAATTGTACTGACGGGCCTGACCCCCAGCTATGAGTTCCACTCGCTCAGACTTTGTGGCCACTGGGCTAGCCGTAGCAGCGTCCTGTACAAGGAGTTGATCAATGATGGTATCAGGATCCATGGATATACGTATGCACTCTGTGAGTGTAATATATTGCTGAACCCAACGTTGGTAGGACACTTCTAACCAGATCAAGTTACCTTAACTAGTAACTGAGGCGGCGGCTGCTGTCAGGGCCAGCATCGCTTCAATCGACGGCATATGCAGTGGGTTGATCGGTCTTCAGCAGCAGTAGTGCGTACTTGGTCTTTGCTAGAAGCTGGCGTACTGTGGCGCGTTTGTTACTTGTTGGAATCACATCATTCTCACAAAGTGCATCTTCAAATGAGTCATGGTCCTGGGTGTGAAAGAGCACCACTCAGCGGTCTGCTCACGTAGGTCCGTCAGCACAGAGTTGTACTTTTAGGTGAGGATGTAGACACTTTGCTGCACATGGCGGCTGCTAAAGTCTGGATAACATCTCTATCTTCTTGGCTAGGGCCTTTGTTGCTGAACAGTCATCAATAATGTACAGGGTAGACTACGGTCATACGTTGGGTAACCATGTCATACTTTAAGGAGATGCCATCCATTTTGTAGCTGACGTAGGTGTCACTCGTTGCGTGAATCACACGGTTGTAGTCGTTGAATGTGAGCTCGTATTCTAGTCTGTCACTGAGGTAAAATGGTATGTGGCTCTCAAGGAGTTCAAAATCAAGCGGAACGTACAATATGTTACTATAAACATCGGCTATGGCCTTGTCCTCTTCCTTTGTCTCATCCTTGTCTCCTGCCCCCACTTGTATATTAGTTGCGTTTTGGTCATCCAATGTGATAATTCCCTGATATTGGAGGCCCTGTCTCTCCTGTGCAGTCCGCCACCAGTCGTTGTAAGAGTGACACACATCGCTGTCATCGATGGACATGACCTCATTGCCAGAAATCTTGATTGTCATTTTCTTAACCACGGCGCGACCCAGGTTTTGCACAATGCTGCAGTTAGCATCAATCCAGATCAGCGTGATTGTAAAGGCCAGCCGTGCTGTCCCTTGGACAATGACGTCGTCTGCACTCAGATTGGGGAAGCGGACCAGCAGTTGTTGGTTCTGGTCAATAGTGCTTGGATTGTTTGTATTAACATAAGTACTCTTCATGTTAAATAATAGCAAGTATATCGTTAGCATGATACAGTTTTAGAACCCTACATTTGACACTGCAGAGGAAGACGGGGCAATGGGATGAGAGAGGGATGAGACTAGCTTCATTAATGATGAGGAGACTAACCTCACTGACGAAACTTTCAATACGTCGTGTATGACTAGTCCACAAAATGCTGCGGAGCCAAATCAACCGCATCAGGGAAACGATTACCATTTTTCTTAACGAGGACACAACGCTAGCTGAACGCGTACGCACACTGTTCCGGGAGCAAGGGGTTACAATCGCCACCATCCTCACTGCGATCGGATGGGCAATCTTGGCTTTGACACCAACACCGCTGACAAGCCCAGTTTAAAGGAATGGATTACAAAACAGCTGAACGTCCTTAAGGGCCTAGCCGGAAAGGCAGCAGCTGCCCTTCTAGGGATTATTGGCTCCATCATATCATGACTGCTCAAGTCAGCTGCAAATGTTGCTGGGTGGATGGCAGAACATGTATGGGTCGCTGCTGTGGCTGTGGGGGAGTTATGTTTGGCACCAAGTTGTGCTCAAACAGGTTGGAGAACTCCACCTTGAATGCCTCTGTACTGTCGTCTGCTTGGACCTGGATGAGGAGATGTGTCAGCTGCTTAGCTGCTATATGGAGTTTGTACCGCTGGACCTGTTTGTATGCTCTATTTCTATTGACTCTTAAGGCTTTTTTCATCCATAGTGCTTATGTATCAAACTCTGACAAATGTTCAAAGCTATTGACGACAGTGCAGGTGATCTATCCATTGGCCTAAGATCAATCACGTATACTGTGGGCTAGTACAATCTCGAATCAGCAGCGGACGCATTATATCAGCGTCCTAACGCTCAAGATAAAAAGTCTCGTTTTGGTAGTGGCCTCTAGAACTTTAAAGTATGGAGGAGAGATTTGCAAAACTAGGCTGCACTTTGAACCTTGATACTAAATACATGCCTGATGTTGCGCCCACTACGCTTCTTGAGGTTGTGGGCTCTGAGGGTGGCTCTTTTGGTGATTTATAACCACAGACATTGCTAATCCTGTTTCAAAACGTGTTACTGTGGTAGCTGTTAATGAGCTAAAGATTCAGTTAAGAGATGATAAGGGGCGTCTATTGGACACAACCATGACCTTCCTTTTAGTGTTGTTCTTCAATTTACAAGATGTCAATAAAAGCGATTATTTATGGACCTCAGCATCAAAAAAAAATCAGGGCGCCGACGTCTCTGAATAAGCAACAAATATCTATGTATCTATTTGTGACTCACAAAAAATGATAAAGGTGGCGGTACTATGACTGGAGACTTTGAAATGAGATATAATAAAATCGTTCAGCTGGTAGACCCGATTTCACCAAAGGATGTTGCTAAAAAAAAGCATGTTGATGTCAAAAACAGACAGCAATACAGGGCAATATTTGGGCAGAGGCAAGTGCACTCGTCGCAGAGGATATGAGTGGTCGTTTGGTCATGGGGCCAGGGGTCGACACTCACGAGACTCAAGTTGTGGATATACCAGGTTATCCAATGGTAAGATCATTCGTATGGGGTTGTCTTCTGGTGTGGGCACTGATACTGGTGCTGTAGCTGTCGATCCTGTTATAAATGAGATAAATCAATTGATAGGGGTCAACGAGCAGTTTTTATATCTTTAGACCAACCTTTACAGCTGGAAGAAGGTAACGTTATTAATTAATATACAACCACTCCAAACAGAACGACAGTATGAAACAACAACCAACCATTCCTACAGCACCGTTATATACCAAGCTGCCTGGTGAGAATCCAGAGGTCTCCTATCGGTTGAATGAGATCAGTCTCAAGAGGCAATACCTTGAGAAAGAAATTGAAAAATATTGTGCAAGAAATATAGGCGTGCAGTGAACTCAGTGGACGCAGTAGACACGGCTTTAGTTACTGAGGGTATGTGTCTTGGCACAAGTGGTGTAGGTATCATGTCTACAGTAGATTCCATTGCGATTGCCTCAGTGTTGGGTGTTACAGGAGGGCTACTTGTGGGCTACTTGGAATTGCTGTAAAATTCATCAGTTGGCGCCTGACCATCAAGGTGAAAATACATGATCAGATCTACATTCTAGCGCAGAGCAAATAGAATAGTGACATTGTATCGACAGCACTTGAGATGGTAATATCTCGGAGCATGAGTTTACACTCGATTTAGCTGAGGTCTCCTAATATACCCAAATAAAGGGCGAAATTAAGGCTAGATCTGTAAAAGCACAGCAGACTGTTTCAATCGGTGAAAAAAACGCGCAGATCCAATGTGGAAAAGACAAAGCATTGGAAGGTATCAGACAAACATATGGTGCTTCTTTACCATTAAGCGGACTGTGAATGATATTGACTCGCCTTAATCATAGAATAATTTTAATTGTGTGGACATCTATACGCTGTATATACTGATCTATTGAAGAAACGAGGGTATAAGGTATAGAAATTTACACCGTTGCTGAACTTGAAGGTTGTGTAAAAGAGCTAAAGTCTGATATAGATTATCTGAAAGACGATGAAATAGTTCTGGAGGACGAACTGAGTGATGTTGTGATTGATATGGAGACTAATGACTATGGACTTGTGAAACTCAAGGACATGGTGAGAGATCTGGAGGTTAAAAACAATGATTTTATGGAGCGAGTTGAACGCCTAGAGCAGCTTGTTAGCAAGTATCACACTAGCTTTTGAAAAGCGCACTGTTGAAGTAGTGCACCCGTAGAAAAATATATACTATGAGGAAAAACACTCTGCTATCAGAAAGTGATCTAGAAGGTGTGTGAAAAAGTCATTCTATCCGGCAGGCAGAACGCAAATACAAAATAGGAGAACCTAGGGCTAAATATATCCATACAGCTGTAAAGCCACAACAACGACCAAAAAAGACTAAGGGCTCTGTAAGATAATCATATTTGGTGTAGACAACTCGGCTTTGGGGCACATTAGTTTACCTACAAACTAGCAGGGCCAGAACCACCTCGGCCCTGATTGGGGGGTCGGGTCCGAGGCGTCTTTCTCTTAACTTAGGGTGAGCCAAAATCTTGTATAAGGGAATAGTATAGATGAGTGGTGGTGCGCGAGAACCGCTGCTCTCTATACTACTCAAACAGCTGACTATCGCACACTAGACCACATGACTAACCGCTGCTACGCTGTCGTAATCGATACTGCTGCTTTACCGGATTTGTAGTGTGCAATCATTGTTCATTTGATTTATCGTCTTATTTATTGCCTTTTTTCTTTTTAATTCGCTGAACATAAACAGGGAGGTGTCCAGTTAAACAATGCATGAACATAACCGTCCATCTAACCATGAGCTTGTTAATGTGCACAACGGCATTTCGTTATTCCCCTCAGAAATAAATTAACTAGTAAATAGATATTTATATGATTGACTTGATGAAGGCGCATTAAATTAGTACAGTATATTATCACCCGTATATGCCATTAAATATATAGAATACATAGACACTGAACCACGAACCACATGCTGTTATTGGTGCACCCCAAACTCAGCTGGCAACAACCTGAATACTATTAAGTGGCGCATCCGGTAGCATAACCCTTGCCGAAGCACTAGATGGAACAGTCTTATAGATCTAGCTTCATTTTTACATTTAACATGCTGCTTAAAGATGCGGTCAACCTAAACGAAAATAACTCTCGAACTCTCATCCAGTGCACGTTTGTCAATCTAAGGGCACGGCAACTTCTATATATAGACACCCTTTTGAAGCTCCACGAGATTGTCAACCTGATCATTGCAGTAAGTAGCTAAACAGTTCATTCATATGCTTATGCAATCAGTCTTGAGTATATGTGTAATCAATTGTGATAAGTAGAAACACTACTGAAGGTTGATATCCTATGAATGTAACTGTAAAATCGCTAAAAGTGTCAATCTTATAAATAACGCCGGTAATATCAATGGTCATACCAAAGCCAGAATATATTTTTGGTGAAAAGGTTTAGCATGCCTGTGATCCCAAACGACTTAGCTGAGCCTCGAGAAACTGCTATCAGTTATCAGTCGACCACCTACCTCATATACTGTCGCAGCCCATTTTCTCGGAGCAACCTCCTTCGCGTCATCATTAAATGCTCTTCCACTTTCAACAAACGGAGTGATGAGATCTAATTAATTAATGACTTATATTGGTTCAACGATAACTCGAGTGGAATTGTGTCGCGTAAATCATCCAAGAAACGGGTCTGAAATTGCGGCGATTGCACGACTGTCCCCCTTCGCATATGTTATTGTCCGTCTGTGTACACGAGCCGAACAGATTAAACAGGGTATCACCTGTTAGTAGCTAGGACTAACACAATAGTTAATCAACCTTGAACATTGATTACCTGATGTTGACATGGTATTAGATGCTGCATTGATTGCCTCATCCCTGATAATGTTGATTGGGTATAAGGTGCGACTTATGCGTGCTTAAGATGACTCGTAGCCCACTAGCCTATTTAACTAGGACAAATATAATGCGAATTTGTAGTTTTACATTAATTTAATGTTTCGAGGATTAATTTGCACAAAGAATCAGCATTATAATTTCACATTCAAAATTGTACCATAATGTGAACAGTTCTAGGTAACACGTTTGGGACATGTGTGAGTAAGTCGTTATATGTGATGGCGGGGTGGGTTGGAAAGGCAAATATATCCACCTGATTTGATTAATAGCTTTAATTTGTTTTCCAATTTCATGCAGCTATACCGTTTGATATTGGAATTTGTGTTTAAAGCTGCTCAGGTGCATGGTAACAGGCCGCATATGTTTGTTTGGTGTATACTCAGGCTGTTCGCGTGTGTGGTGGTTGGTTATGTAACCCAACCATGCCTTACCTCTATTCCTCACTAGAATCATAATATCCCTTATCTGTTATTTAGCGGTGCGCGAAATGGATTTTAATGAAACCCTGCCGCTTCGAGACGGAACTGTTCACATTCACATGTCATGCTAGTCGTTGGTATTAGATTTGTACACTGCCGGATTGAGTTGAGGCCGGTACAGCGAACATTCATCGAGTCAGCCAGAAGTTGCGGTGAATTCTGGCTTTTTTACGATTGGGTATTAATCATGAAAACTTGTTTTAGTTGTCAATAAACCCCGAAATATGGCCTAGTTGTACTGGTATTATATATCACTCGGTTATATGCAAATAAGAAATGGAGCCATGGTCAGGAAATAACACCCAATAGAGTTCATTAATTTAGCACGAAGTATGAGTGTACCGTGTCTCTATCGCCATACCACGTACTAAGCATACATGTACATCGTTCAGCTTTTACATATTGGTGACAGATTAACATAGTACGCATTAAATCATTATGTGCAATAACCTATAAAACTGATGCATGGGTAAAACATGCACGTGGCTTAAAAATCCACTATCAAATTCACATATGCAATCACAACCAACAATTGGTCTTGGTAAATTAGGCCTTCTTATTATTTATGCTTCACACTGGGTTCCCTTTCTTTATCATGTGATCAATTGGGGGTTTAGTGGCTGATGCATCATTAGTATGGGTAGCCATGATGTAAGGTGCAAGCAACAGCAGTGTTATAGCAGATAAATGATTGACTGTTTGCATCAAATTACAACGTAGTTTCAAAATCTGAAGTCTAGTGGGTTTTGTTGGTCAGGCTGGCTGGTATAAGAACATAATCATCAGAAGTTTGTCGCAATCTAGATACTGAATTGCTGTGAATACCGACATGAATTTTGCCAAATGACGGAGGTGTCACGCTGGCAGCTACAACACGTTATTAGGTATTTGGACATAACAAATTGGACAGGGTAATATATAGTTTATAAACATACACACGTGCATGATGCAAAAGTGACGCGATAGGTCTATCTATAAATTTGTATTATTCTAATATATCGTAGCTATAGTTAGGCTCAGTCCATTGGCATAAAATATCACGGCATGAGAGGTCCATAAAGTATTTCGTCACCATCGTTTCTTCTAAAACATAAAAAGATAAAGTTGCATGGATCCAGTCACTGGAGCTCTGTCAGTTGGTTGGATGTCAGGAAGTGTGTCCGTCCCTTTGGTTTGGGTTGCCCTGTCATCAATAGAAAGCCCAGTGACGAGGTAAATTAATTGATCTTCGTTGATGTAGAGTACCAGCAGTCAATATGGTATTCTGTGCGGCGCCTGCTCATTTCACTTACAATAGGGGTCACATCATCTCTGTACGATGAACACTGCTTTTACCCACTAGATGACCCCTCTTCTGAGAGTTCTTTTGACTCAGCAATGCCGTGGTTAGACTTGAACAAGCAAAATCAGGCAGAAATATGTTTTTTTATCATTTA
>CM067343.1:60122445-60204945 GCA_034190875.2 Urechis unicinctus | reverse complement strand
ATTCATAATTAAAAAATGACTCGTTTTTATTTTATAAAATAGTATTCATTTGTTTGTGTCCATGCTTCAGAATTTCAGACTCCAATGAAGATAACCTTGTCCAGGTTGAGACACTATCATCTATGCTTTTCGTGCGGGGAGGACAGGATGCCTTGTCACCTTCGGCTTCTGAATAATGTGACTCTGCAGAGAACCTACATGAATTTGTTAAAGGATGAATTTTTGATAGAAATGCCCCATGACTGTGAATACTAATTATGTGAGAATTGTATCAATAGATTGACCAAAACACTTCAGTGGAAAAGAGATGCCATTTCCATGTTCTATGTATTACACACACAAAGCATAGATATTAAAATTAGTAAATTAGAATAGCATGATATTATATGTGCGCATGATTGGTTATTCAGTTGTTAAGAAATGCAGATTCAATATGCTCATAAATAGTTTTTATGGAGGTGTTCATGTGTTTACATTCATATTGCTAAGCAGGTTTCTTATTTCTGTCTTTTAATATAGTTGGGAGACATAGCGATTTTTAATGTCGTAATGTTTGGCTTTCTCTCTCTCTATACTTGTTTGATGCTCATGTGATCTATTGGCCAACAGCTAACCGCCCTGCGTGGAGGTCACATGACTTTTAACTAATTGCTTAGCCGATAGGGATGGTAATCACTTCCTGTTGTGACTCTGTTCCTTGCACACACAATTTTGATTTTCCTATTCCACCCTCCACTGTTTATCTGTCTTGTTGTAGTTTATTTAAATGTACAACCTTTTCATGTTGTGGTGGTGGTTTTCTCCCCCACCTTTGATGTGTGCAATGTTTTTTTGTTTATTCCATTTCTTACATGCACCTGGCTTAAATAAACAAGCCCATTTATCAACTCTAATCATGTTTTATCTTTCACAGCAAACTATTTGCAAGGTTTTTGTTTTAACTCTCATAACTCATACAATTTCAGCCAACTTGATTTTATTATATGACCACCAACCATAAAATATATTTTTTTCATGATAGTTAGATTTTTCCATGTGTCAATTTCCAAGAACTTTAAAACAAAGATGGCTATGTGTTGCACAACAGTGAACTTTGATAATGCATTCACACCATAATTTTCCCTTTCGTTTATCAAAACAATAACTTTAGAGCCTAATTATTTTTAATTGCAGATGAATTAAATTGAGAGAGCATTACCTCGTTTAAATTACCCATTGCATTCACCCGATTTTCGAATGGCATAACCGGTCGCTTCTTGAAATATGAATATCAACACCCTTTACGATCCTAATTCATCTTCAGAAATGCTAGGGACTGGATGATACCCATTTTCGAATATCTTACCCCACCCCCTTCCGTGCCCACCGCGTTTGTGTACACGTGATTTCTTTTGATTTCATTGCTCCAATTTCTTCAACCCAACAGTTAAATATGAATGTGAAGAACTCATGAGTTTTCTAATATTAGCATCCGTAATTACAAGGTGTTAGAATCATATGAAGAAAACTGTTTTCGCGAACCTTGCCAGCGAACTGATTGTGGTGTAAAACCACGTGCAGAATTTGACTCGAATGTTTACTTGTATTGAGTAGTAATTTTTAGAACTATGTTTTTGGCGTAAGGAGACTCCCGAGAATCTCGGGACTGGGTGAATCAGTTATGAGAAAGGGGTATGCTGTAAGGGACAGGAAGCGGCCCCTTGCGGGAGAAAATGCAAGATTACATTCTTTGGTAGCCGCCATCTTGTTTTGTTGTCAGAAAAACTCGCCGATGACTGAAACTGTATACAATCATCAAAGATAAAGTTTGAGCCTTATTATGATTCACATCAATGTTTCGTTCGCTACAGCACTGCCAGCAGCTTGAGTTGTTGCGAGCTGTTGATGGGTGGAGAGCTGTTCTCCATGGTGGGTGACGTCAAAGTTTGCGTTGAGTTTCTGTACACATAGCGGCCGAAGGTAACCCCGCTGTATAATGGTTTGATGTTATTTAGGCTTGCCTTATCATTACATGAGACTAGGCAAAGAAACTCCGCCTCTGACAGCGCCGCGCACTTTACTACTTTCGATCTCTCACATCCGCGCTGTAGAACTACTAGAAGGTAGCATCAGATCATCAAAACACGAGTGGCGAATGCCTTGCCTAGACATGAGACTTAGATGCAGCATTTATATTCAAGTGATATTTCAACGGAGCCGCTAAAAACGGAACTTCAACGCTCTGTTTACAGCATAAATCAGATCTTCAGTGTTTCTGTGTTATATCAGCATTATCAAAGAGTGTAAAAATCCTACACTTTTGAAATATGGTGTAGGGCTGCTCAAGTCCTTTTTGAAAATTATATTGTGACACTCCAAATTATTGGATACAATATCCCTGAAATTAATTTAATCTTTGATTCCTGCTATTTACAAAACCTGGTAGGTGCTCCAAGACAGAAGTTGAAAACTGGAGTGTCAGGGTGATAATACTGAGAGATTGTGGAATTGCATAGATAATGGAAGTGTGCACCAGTAATCACTCGACCGAGTCCTCACCTATTTCTCTAATGTTCCAAAAATTTTCAATGTGGGCAAAAAATCGAAGCTGTTTTAAAACATTGAACCTGGCACTAACATAATGCATATCAAATATAGTGAATGCTCATTTTAATCCATTGAAATATCATCCACTGCATCTCTACTCCATTCAAATGTAAAGTGTAAAGCTAGTGTAAAGCTACTAAGGTCCTTTCATATTTTGTTTATGCAATTCCAGTATATTGAAATGTAGTGTATGACTTATCCAGTCCATTGGTATATAGCATAAGACTGCTACATTGCCTTGTAGTGCATTCTAGTGTATTGGTATATGGTAGTAGGCTCACTGAAATATGGTACAAGGCTATTGAAGTCCAGCTACTGCAACTCATTGAATTATGGTGTACAACATCTCCAATCAATTGCAATGTGGTGTACTGCTACTAAAAGTTCAGTAAAATATGGTTCATGACCACTCTTTGTGATTAGCTCTACAGGTAGGCAGAGCTTATCTGGACTGAAGAACTATATCTGCTACCTCTGCTTCGGCCTCTGTCCATTCATCAGCTGGCAAACATTTGATTGCACCTTTTCCTACTAAACAAGCTACCATCCCTTAAGTTCCCAAAACCTCTTGTCCTGTCCAAACCCCATTGAGAATACCTTTTGATAGCACCTTCCTTTCAAAGCAAGCTAGCTGGCACAAATTATTAATGGATCACTGTGACTTAATGGCTCCATGCCACAAAAACCTGGCTCATTACTACCTTTGTCTCGTGAGTAATTTGATTAAACTTGTAAAATGAATATATATGCTTACCAAGTAGAGAATTAGTTTATTTTTATTCTGAAGGCTTTTATTCTTAAAAAAAACAAATCTAGCGGTCCCAAATAACATATGTACCCCTATGATGTTGATGTTTCCCTGTCATCTATACAAAATGCCCATTATGAATTTTGACTCATGTGAATAACTTGTATATCTCTCTCATTAAGTTAATCCAACAGAGAATATCTTTTAATGGCATGCTTGTTTATAAAATCAAGCTAGCTTTCCCCAAATATATATGGACCCCTCTGATGTTGATGGTAACTAGACATCTATAATAAGCCCTTTATGACCTTTGACCCCTGAGTTAGTTGAAAAAGTGTATAACATCTCCGTATTATTCTCCAAATTACACATGGACCCTTATGTTGTTGATAGCAACTAGTAATATAGCCCTTCATGATTTTAGACACATGGGTTATTAAAACAAATAGTACATAGTTCCTACTCTCCAGTCAATTGAAATATGGTGTATGGCTACTCCATTCTACTGAAATATGGTGTACTGCTACTTCAGCCCCTTGATATATGATGTATGGCTACTACTTAACTCCATTGAAAAATGGTTTTATGATACTCCATTCCATTGAAATATGGTGTAGGGCTACCCAAGTCTATTTAAATATAGTGTTTGGCTACTCAAGCCCGTTGAAATATGGTGTATGGCTGTTCCAGCCAATTGAACTATGGTGCACATCTCCTTCAGTCCTTTAAAATATGATATTCAGTTACTCCAGTCCAATGAAATATGGTGTATGGTTACTCCAGTCCATTTAAATATGGTGTAGGGTTACTCAAGTCCATTGAAATATGGGTATGGCGACTCTAGTCCACGGAAACGTGGTGCATGGCTACTCCGGTCCATTGAAATATGGTGCATGGCTACTCAAGTCCATTGACATATGGTATATGGCTACTCAAGTCAATGGAAACATGGTGTATGGCTACTCAAGTCCTTTGAAATAAGGTGTATGGCTACTCCAGTTGATTAAAATATGGTGCATGGCTACGCCAGTCCATTGAAATATGGTGTACGGCTACTCCAGTCCATGAAAATATGAACCCTGACTACTCCAGTCCCGTGAAATATGGTGAATGGCTACTCAGGTACATTGCTATGTGGTTTATGGCTGCTTCAGTCCAATGAAATATGCTGTAAGGCTACTCAGTCCATGGAAATAGGGTGCATGGCTACTCAAATGGCGTGAAATATTGTGAATGGCTAGATTGATATATGGTTTATGGGTGCTTCAGTACATTGAAATATGATTCAAAGCTACTCCAGTCTATTGAAATATGAACCATTGACTTGTTTGCCCTTTTATCATTTTATGCATGACTATCAATTACTGACCAGATAATCTGTGGTTGGATAGTACATTCTATCCATTCATTGGTACTTCATTCCCACCATGCCATGTCATGCCAACCTATCAATTATTCCTTCACATTGTGTCAATATTTGATCCTATATTTTGCTTCAGAGTGGAGACAGAAATAATCAGGTGTACAAGGTGAAGAGAGGACTTCCCATCCGCCACAATGAACATTACAAGGGTAAATGGCCATTGGTTAATCAACAAACACAAATCATCTTTTATAGTCTGCATGGATTTGATTTGCTATGCAACTTTTGTTCTGCATTTAGCCTATATTGAAGCTATAGGTTAATTTTCCAGCCTCAGACATTGGCAAGTAGAACATCCTTTGATGTAACTTTAGGGATCATCTATTCAATAACTGCATGGCTGGATCAGCAGGCATTATGTATGCATGTAAACTGAATATCTAATTTGACTTGTGTCCAGTGCTAACAGTCTCACTAAATATAGACATGCTGTGTTAAAGCAGTTGCAGTATTTTCTTGATGTACAATAAACACAGGGTACCTTGTTTTGAACAAATGTGGGACATAATAATCTAAAGCACACATTTTGCTGTTTAATATAAGTTGACCAATATTGCTTAATCTTAAGTTTAAAGAAATGTTTTCAGTTTCTTTTGGTTTAATCTTTATTTGAATGTTTTGATGTTAATTAGATATTTTTGAGTGTTACAGGACAAAATAAGCTTGATGCTGCAGCCACTGCTGGGATGCTTTGTGGAAAACTTCAAAGTGGAATGTTCCACACATGACCAGTATTCCAAAACTGCTGGCATTTACATTGTAATGCTTTTACCTGTTGCAGTAATATTACAACACCTGGAAATAACTTGTTGTTGTTTATATTTCACTTTAATTTTGCATTGTCAAAATACATACCCTATAAATAAAGGACAGTCACTGGCAGCTGAACCTATGGAGTTTATGGAGGGATAATATATTTTAAAATATTGTCATAATAGACATGCGCAGTACGATCAATTCCGTTCTGTATGACAAAAGAATCGCTATAACAAGAACATAGTAAAACCATCAATCATTCCATCTATCCCACCAAGTCGTACCTACACAAAGTCGTATAACTTCAATCAGCTGATCGGGGTCACTGCCTTCAAGCTGCTGCGTGTTCACTTGGTCGTTTCTCCCCGGGTCCTCTCACAACTCGTTCCTTGCCAAATCGGACACTGAGAGTTTCGTGGTTTTTAATGTCTGGTTACATAAGCTCTAAAGCGCTCGAGTAAGTTAATTAAAAAAGTTACCTTCCCGTCTAATAGATTTAAACCTACGATGAAATATAATGGTCTACTTTGAGCCTTTGTCTGGTACGAGGTAGACCAATATATAGGATTTACGACGCTCTAGCAAGTAGAAGGTCAATGAAACCATAAACGTCTTAATTTCCTACGAATAACAAACCAGCAAGTAGTTGCAGATAATTTTCCCTGCCTAAATATTGTGTTAATTTACGAATATTATATTTGGCATGAATAAAAACCAGTTCCAGCCGAACACGAGGTAAACATGGTCGAACTATCTCAACGATGTCACATTATACTCCGCGTGTCGAGAATTGATCTGGTTGCGTGGTTTTTCAGAAAAATAGTTCTACACACGAATAAATGGCTATTACATCATTTGGATAAACACATAGAAAATATGCACGGCTGCTTAAAAAATACGACAAATATACCTTTCCTTCGCCTTAATGCCGCCCCATCTCCTTGAACCCGCTTCTTCGACCTAATCCCGTTAAATATATATATATATATATATATATATATGTAGATATATATAGATAGTAGATATAGATATAGAGATAGATAGATATATATAGAGATAGATAGATATATAGATAGATAGAGACAGAGAGAGAGAGATAGTATATAGAGATATACAAAGATAGATATATATATATACATATATATATATAGGATATACCATATATATATTTATAGATATATATATTTCTCTCTATATATATACGTATATTTATAGATATATATATATATTATATAAATATATATTTATATATGCATATATATTTATTATTATATATAATATATATATATATATATATATATATATATATATATGTATATATATACATATATATACATATATATATATGTATATATATGTATATATATGCATATGTACATATAAGTATATGTATATATATATATAGTGCTAACAGTCTCACTAAATATAGACATGCATTTGCAGTATTTTCGTGATGTACAAATATGGGATAATAATCTATGCACACATTTTATGTTTAATATAAGTTGACCATATGCTTAATCTTAATATAAGAAATGTTTTCAGTTATATGGTTTAATCTTTATTTGAATGTTGTATTTACATACATATGATATATGTATATATATATGCATATATACATGTTGATATATATATATATATATATATATATATATATATATATATATATATCATATATATGTATACATATATATATATATATATATATATGTATATATGTTTTATATATATATATATAAATATATATATATATATATGTATATATATATATATATATATATATATATATATATATATATATATATATATATCTATATATCTCTATATATATATATATATATATATATATATCGTAATTTGAGCGTGTTTTCAGGCAATATGTCATTTGAATATTTATGTAAGTAGTACCTAACTATATATTTCAGCTACATTGAGATCTCGGGTGTAATCATATATTACTATGGTCTGGCTTATGCCGGTTTTGGAGTTATTAAACCATAGCTGAGCAGTGACAAATGAATGCAAACGTTAGATGGTGGATCGTAGAAGTTTGCACCCAGAAAATAAACAGCGTATTGTATTGCATTCTGAATAATATTGCGGTGTATACTTGCGTTTTATGAAAGTGATAGTTGCTGGTCGGAATTGCATTTATACAATGCTACATAATCGTGTGCCTTGCAATATTAGATTTGAGGGATTAGCCTCGTCTGTTTTTTTATCTGCTCATTATGTTGCAAGAGGAAGATTCAGATTGCAAAAAGTCCGTACAGACAACTTCTTACAGAGAAGAGACATTGACAGAGCCGATATTGGCTATCAATTAAGCCACCAACAGAATATCGATTCCTATGACCAACGGCATCCAGACGATCAGCCCGAGTCAGTCATGGTTGTTCTCCTGGCAAAATGCCTTGTAGCATAAAAGTAAATGCGACAGGTTCCACGTAGTGCAATAAGCTAGCCATCTTAATGTATAGTAAGAGACGACTCTCTTTCAATCATTCATGATCCGACCGCAGAAATGTTACCAACGCGGAAAAATGATATAAATTCATGTAAATACAGAAAACATTATCCAGTGTTTGCAAGTGGGGCACCATTTCATGGCTAGCCCTGTTTCAACCACCGAAGTATGGCCGGATTCGTTGTATAATCATGTCCCATCAGCCTTATTCAAACCGCGGTGATGTCGTTCTGTGTGCTTGTATCTATAATAATATACGCATGTTATTGGTTGTAGTGACAATCTAAAATGTCTTTAAAAACATCGTCTCTCTATGATATAACAGTTGGTGTGGGTGGACGCGAAGGTGTTGCTGGGACCATACCAAGTTATCGTGACCATTTTGATTAGCCAGTGTCTAATTAACTACAACCAAACTCTGGGTACGTGGATTACTGCGGATTATCACCTTAATAGAATACTAGCTTACAACCTTACCGAGGACATCTATCTAAATTCAACACCACTGGTTTATCCTGCTCATTTATTAGATTTCACCAACGTCACATTATCATTCGCGTTTGGTGTATTAGAATGCTGACTTGTCTCCAGCCAGCGTCTGCTACCGGATCATACACACTAACAACGTCAGCAGTAATCGACTTCCACACCCATACAGATGTACACGAAGCGATGGTTGCCTATTAATGAATGAGGACCTTACACCTAAGTAGCTGCGACTAGTACAATAGTTGAACAGCCTTGAGCGTTGATTACCTGATCCCTGAGTACGCTGGAATAGCATCAGAAATGACCGATACGTGCTAAAGCCACTTCATAGTCCAATTGCTTGCAAATTGAAAGAGCGCGTATTGCAATGAATATGTGCCGTTATATATAAATATAATATGTTTTGTGGAAACATTAGAAAGTTTTTGGTGGAAATGTGTAGATATTATTGTAATGCAGACGAATCTCTTTGCAAATAACGCGTTGCTATAAATGTGAGATGCATAGCCTCTTCAATATTAAACGAAGGGCGTTTCAGGAATGGAATAGTCAAACAGAAAATCAAAGTCGTCGAATCTTTGCAATTTGTGCTTGCCATTTCTTCCGGGATCGGAAAACAGGATGAAAAGAAAACCCGTTAAATGTTTGAAGAATGTTCCATTTTTGAACTCACACCACAAACGTCTAATTCCAGAGAAGGTCTTGTCGGTATTCGGGTCCTCTCATTTGTAATGCTTCGTCAGTGCTAAATGCTGACGACGAGGTAATCAAGGCAGGTAAGCTTTCAATGGGGGCTCAAGAGCTTCTCATTTGTACTTTAGATAGATGATGCCCACGTGACATTACTCAATTATACCCTGGGGGGGAGGGTGTTGTCAGTGCGGCCAGTGTTATACTTGCAATTGCTCTCCCACGTAGTACAAGAATGAGCATTAATGTTTCTCTTTGTACGAGTTCTCTAGCTTGAAAGTCAATATCATGTGTTGTTGACAGTATTGTCCTACCTGTGGATTCGTCAGTCATACACAATGTGATAGTTAATGGCTATGTCGATGGTTTCACATTTCTCCTGCATTAAAATCCTTTCAATTACCTGAATAGTCTGAATCCTCTGCGACAGATTGAATCTCGCAACTGATGCATCATGTGGTTCGTAAGGCCATTCCACCGCCATTGGCCATAAAATAGTATCGTTGTCGAAGATATACTCTGCATAAGAAGATATAAATATATATATATATATATATATATATATATATATATATATATATATATATATATATATATATATATATATATATATATATATATATAAATATATATATATATATATATATATATATATGTATATATATATATATATCTATATATATATTTATATATATAGATATCTTATATATATATATGTATATATATATACATGGATAAATATATATATATAAGATATATATATATCCATATATGTATATAAATACATATATATATATATATATATATATATATATATATATATATATATATATATATATTTGTGCTTGTGTGTGCGCGCATTTGTGTGTTTGTGTGTGTATTTGCTTGTTTAAGTGTTTGTGTTTGTGTGTTTATGTGTGTGTGTGTGTGTGTGTGTGTGTGTGTGTGTGTGTGTGTGTGTGTGTGTGTGTGTGTGTGTGTGTGTGTGTATGTGTTTAAGTGCAGTGATATATCCTGATGTTAATGGTTATCGCCACCTGTGACATCAATATTCAGTTGCTGATTCTGGGGGTCGGTGCTTGAAGTTAGGGTGTGATGGAGTATGATGTATGGGATTCGAACACTGCATGAAGATGCAGGCGATGGCACGAATAAGAACTGATTATAACTGACAAGATGATACCCGGTAAAACCATTCTTTAAATACAGCAACAAATAGATGTAACTCGTTCCTTCTGTGAAAATAGCAATGCATCTTGGATATGTGAAAAGGCATTTTCAACAGTTTAACTACCCAAACTGCAGTGAATGCAAACAGCCATTTAGAAACGGAAAAACGCACAAGATATGGGGTTGGTAAATACAAATGGTTTTCGAGCATTTTCTCGACAATTAAAACGCACTGTTGCGTCAGTTACCATCATGATGGTTTTGTGTCTAAACGTATGTATCCAAACCAGTGTAACCCACGAGCCGTGTTGCTTTTATTCTGCTTTTTTGCAAGTAGGTCATGCATACGTAGAGAGGTGAGCAATAATTAACATGGACGAGACAAGTCAAATCTCTGTTGTAGTCATGTAATTCCGAGAAGAGTTTGAAAACATACAGAAGATCAGATACCACAATTGGAGAGCAAGTAAGGCAGTTTGGAAAGGTTTCTTACGTTTTAAAGGTATGTGTTATGATGATAAAGTTGTTGCTATCATTAACATTCACCATATTAACAGCCATAGAGCTTCCAAAAACAACGGTAGCCCAACCAAAGCTCAGTTCATGACCCTGTGAACCCTTGTAGCTATGAATTTTGCCCTCCGACTGGTTGTCGCGGACCATTAGCGGCGAAGCTCAACAGCAAGCTTATTAAGCCATGTGAACCCTTATATCACGGTCCTCCATCCCCAAAATTATGTGTATTAAGAATCTATTTACAAGTAGCGAGACAATACTGTGCCCAAAATGTGGTGCTAACCAGATCAGATATTCTCGAATACGCCAAGCAACGTTCCCGGTCCCTTTCCCCAAAGGTTATGACATCCTTATGCGCGGAAAGTTCCTATATAACAGAATACCACCAATAGAGCTAATTACCCATAACGGACACGCCTGGTCGAAAAATCTACAGCTGCCCCAATCCCGGCTGCAGCATCATTGGCAAGTTCACGCAAGGTAGCTAGGTTGACTGTGAAAGTCTCTCCCTCACGCTTGTGACCGAACCAGGTGAGCTCAACTACTTAATGAGAGATACCCGGCAGAGTGGCACCCTGGTTAGAGCGCTGATGAATGGCCCCTTTGGGCCACATTCTCACGAAATTCTACGGAACACAGCGGCATGCCTACCTGTGAGCCAGCATGCTTGCTTAAGCCCACATCAACCGTGTCACAATGCTTCAGCGCTTTAGGCCCGAAGAGCGCTTGGCCACAGACAGCGTCTATGTTCGCCGAACTGCATTGCAAAAGCTTACCAAAGTCGAGTCGTATGTCGCGGAGCAAATGTGAGATTGCCACAAAGAGATCGACTGTCTCCTGGGTACGTCATACCTCCCTGTGTCCCCAGCCCACTGGCGTGACAAGGGTGAGTACCTGTACCTGCCTGCAGAGCACGTCGCATCTACCCCCAGCCACTGGACACGAGACTGCCAGGGGGAGCTCAGCAGTGAGCCACTCCACAGCGATCCACTGGCTGGGCACCAGTGGCGGGAGTGGAATGGACCTGCAGGCCATGCGGGGAAGAAATTTGATAGTGTTCATACCTTTCCATCGCCTGGCCATGGATGTGCGACGCAGTGGCATGCAGGCCCAGTTCTGTCATAGCTTCTTTAGGAGGTGTGGTCGAGTGGATGGGGCAGAAATACATCCCACGCATTTTCATCTGGGACTAGATCTGCACAATGATCCACGCGCGAACCTGCAGACCTTCCTGGAGTGGCTGGAATGACTTGGCGTATATGCCATCAGCTGTGGAGACCAGGGTCAGCCACAACCAGTTACAGGGCACTATTTGTGTTGTCATTGAAATCGACATGGAACCTTATGGAGTGCGAAAGGGGGTAACAGCTATCTCACTTGCCCTTAATGCTACTATCTGTATTGGTAGATGATGCAGTAAGTACTTGTTTAATTTATGGGTTAGATCACACTACCAACGATCGGACATTAGGCTGTTTTAATTATGTCGCTCATAATATATATGTTGAGCTTCGTCTAACCATATTGAACCCACGTTCTAGGTAAAGCAACCCAGCTTTTAGGATTTCATTTGACAGGAAGAAGACCAGCCCTGCAAACTGTGTTAATGCAATGCCCATCGGATGTGTTGACGTAACGTGGAACATACAAAACGACTCTCAATCCGTAACATTCATTTGAATATATGCGCATTCCATAGAGAGAGCTTAGACTTGGTACCATCTTATCAATTATAACGAAATCCAAATGTGTCATGGTTGACATGTATTGTATTTGCTGGAGAGGAGGACAAGATCAAGATCTGAATCACATGCTAAATAACAGATACGCAAGACCCGTTGTCATAGATGTGCTATGGCCAACACGGAACACACGGAAATGTGTATGCTAGAATACTCATTCATCGCCGCGCAGGTCTATGCTAGAAGCATTGCAGATAAGCATTAAATTACTTGTAGTAACCAGCCACACACAGTCCGGATCAACACAGACAATAAACACCATCTACAACCAATTGTTTGCCGTAAGTCTTTCTGTTGCTAGCTAAGTAAGCAAGAGTATATAGTTACTCATATATTAACGTCCAATAATATGATATATTAGACATGTGTGAACTAAGGTATGCTACAACCGACTAGCGCCTTGCTGGCAATGATGAATATTCAAGACGATATCCAAATAAACTGCAGTGTTAATGTGCGAAGGTTGGAAAATACTGGCCACGGCTAGTATTTCGAGAACATTGTGTAAACAATATGCTGAATTTAGTTCTGCAGCAATGTTTATATACAAGGCCCATGGAAGGAACGCAACGCGCAACTGAGAGCACACAGTAAGCTCGTTGTACATCGAGTTCCACGGCCCACCAGGTATGAATAGTCAGGTACTAGTCCCACCTTCCGAGTAAACATAGACAGGCTTTAAACAAAGGAATGAGTGGATGGATCTACAGCTCATCCATAGTATAAAAGCTAATATCTACCTTTTGCACAATCTTCACTTCCCATGTTTACTCTACTACTAGCGAAAGGCCATGAACATTAGCAAGTGCCCTCTTGACTGACTATGTAAGGTGGTGCCTGAGACAGACTTGAAAATGGTAAATGGATTGAATGTACAAGAAAGAATGTTATTCATTTGCTGCATTCATAAACAATAGATGCAACGCATCATCTGACCATCGATGACCACAAAATCTACTACAGCTTTCGTGAAATAATCGGAAAGCTGGTTACACCTCTCTGATCTATCTAAAAATATTCTAAATGAGTTTCCATGTAGTGCACTGTTTGCTGAAGTAACACACAGAGAAGGAAATACAGTAAATTAATTGAGTGTGTTTTCATGCGGAACACACAGAATGCGATGCCTACAAATGCATGCATTTAAACCGCTATTCGGATGTGCCGGAACATTCCTTACGGGTGCAGAAGCACATATCACTGCAACTTAAGGAGGTTGCTCATTCGGGGATCGTTTTGTTAATACAGAAAAATGATGCGCCAGTCTCATAACGTGTTGAAACCATTTATACGGTTATATTTTCAACAACCACTGATCGAAGAATTTGCAAGTGCTGCGTCAATAACGTGACTAAGGAACATAAATGAGAGGACATCAGCATGAATAGATTATGCATGCACGATTTTAATAAAGGTTTGATGTCAATAGGTTACACCTAGAAGATATTCATACGGTATGCTTTTGTTTAATTTTAATCTGGAAAGCATATATACATATATATATATATATATATATATATATATATATACATATATCAATATACATATATATACATATATATATATGTTAATTTAGGTTGTCAAATGTTACTTGAATTTAATTCGAGTATCATTTGCTCATATAAAATAACATAATAGATTAAAAAAACTGGGTCCATATATACATCGTTTCTTTTCATCCCAACAACATCCCGAATAGGCATAATCTTACGATAATCTGGCCACTAGCGTGTTGAATTTCATTCACCAAAACCGATTGACTCGATGCCCACATCACTGCTTGCAGATATTCAAAAAGGCTTCAAAAAGGATGTTTATAGGTAATGAAGAGCTGGATGAATGCAATTATGACCATGACCATGAAGATGATGATGATGATGAAGATGATGATGATGATGATGATAATAATGATGACTGCGACGACGACGACGACTATGATGATGATGACAGATGAGGATGAGTCAGGATTATGGTAATTGACTGAGTGCTCTAATGATTATGATTAACAAGAGGATGTTTTACAGGCTTGGAAAGATAAATTGATCCTCGTTAACATGCTTTCATTTAGCTAAGTTTGCCGTACATCGTACCTTGTTCAAAACAGCACATGGAGAGTAAACCGTAACATCTGTGATTCGTTACCGGTCCCTGCTTATCCTGTTCAACATACCACACTGAAGTTGATCTCTAGGAGCTCAGTTTCTCACTTCAGAGGGAGTTCGTTGTTTGCTTTAAAGGTGCGGTGTTATCTATCCACTCATCGATCCGCGCAATCCAGCTAATGATGATGCCAACGCGTCACTCAATACCGGACCAATAACAATGCAAGTGGTTAGCTATGAAGTCTCTTATATATATATATATATATATATATATATATATATATATATACGGCCTTCATTCCAACCCTTATGTTAATAAAACACAGTTGATATAATAATTCCTGCATATTGTTAATCAACAGATTCTTCATGTCTATGTTTTCGCATTGCATTGAGCGTGTCTGCAGCAGAAATACAAAGGGTGCGTTACATATCTTACATGGGCGCTATTATTAGCCTTAATGCGATACAGTTTGTTGGCTTTTGCTGCACTTATTCCAATTGAAATACTTTGTTGTATAACGGGTAATTATCAGCTAGAGCTGTTATGATAAACAAATAGATTGACGCAGTAGCTATTTCGACAGTGCCAACGATCGATGTATTTGCCAGCCATAAATTTAAAATGTGAAGGCAAAATGGTGTCAGAGCTATCTGGATATCAGGTCATGGTTTTCATCAAATGCTGTTAATCAAAACTATAAAGTAACCATAACAATTCTTTTGTCAATTTTTGTTTTATCACATCTGTATTTGGTCAGGCGCTTAAATGTCTAACACTATTATTGAATCCGTTATTCAACACCAGGATATGCTTGCAACAACGGCATTGTAAAATGTGACCCGTACATTAATCCGGTTATACTACATTGGTTACTGCAATGTGTCTTCTTATTGAATCCAGAATGCTGCTTGCCAAATATTGCCACTTTACCATTGTATATTGACATATTCCGGGAACATTAATGATAAGGCCACATAAAAGCGTTTGGCTCAATCGATTACCGTTAGGAAGCATTGGCTAATTCGTACTGAAGCACAAATCACCAACACATTGAAGGCAACACTGTAAACGTTGCTTCATAAATAACGAACTGCAAGTCAAATAATGCACTTTGCAGATTTTAATTTATGCATGGTTATGCGCACCGCTGTCGTTAAAACACAGTATGTGATGTTGCATTTGGTTAAACAATGTATCTTAAATGGTTGCCAACAGTAGGAAATATGTTCGACACCTGTATCTACACTAATGCATACTTTGACCATCAGACAATTAGTTGACAACACTTACTCGTCATTAAATGTAAACCAGAATTTAGTCACCTAGCCAGCGCTTAGCTTATTCGGCTTCCGTAACTAATTCAAACCGTAGACAACGCAATTGTCTGGACAAATAATGATGATAATAATGGAGTATTCGTATGGCACCGTATTTCAGGTTAATTCTTTCATAGGTGCATACATCATCCAGTTATTTGGATTATATTTAACTACCTTAGAATCGATGCTCAGTGATCTTTTTCTGCACGACCTTGTCTATATGCTAAAATATTAACTGCCTTCGTCATGGAATGTCGTGATTTGTTGATGTATGGTTTTCGGGGAATCTTAATCGTGGCAAGAATTAATCCACATCAATATTGTAGACATAAAGTTTGACCAACGTCATCAAATACTCAAACGTCTAAAAGGGCTCATTTTCATCAAACACAATAAGAATAATACTATAGTTCAACTAAAATGACCATACCTCTATCATTCCCTGGGTGCAGTTTAGAAGATATAATACACTGATATTGCTTAGTAATAAAACATGATAGAATGATTGTCATGGCTGAAAGGAAGAGTAATATTTTATGACACGAGAAAGTCATATGATGGAAAGCTGTGGAGGACATATGGTCCGAACTACTTATTCAAATAAATAATATCAAACATTTCATAGCTCATGGTTGAGCCGATTTAATGCGAATTGCAAATGATTGTACACAGTCGAACATTTAATTACGCCGATATACAAGTTGGTACCAGGAATGCCAACTTTTACCAATCTATAACGATTCTTGAGGTAATGCATTACCCGGCTCATCTGATAAAATATATCGATTGGAATGTCATTTTCCGATAATTATCAAACCATCATTTACTGATTAACATATTTTGTACTGCAACATTGGTGTTGAGTCAGAAATGAATCTCTAAAAGCTATTCTTGTGAGTAAATTTGATTATGTTTTAGATACGTAGACATTCTTTGACTAGACGCTGACTTTTTCTGCCACAATGACACCGTGATAACGTTATCACGACCATCCGATCATCTTGAACCTTGCATGTTGCATGAATATTTGAAAAGCATAGATGTAACTACGGATGGTTACCAATTGACGTTGTCTACTTAAATTGACCTTAATGATATGTGTTGGTGTAATCGTATGTACTTCCTAATGCGACTGAAACCCGTTTCCGCTTGTCTCTAATTCTTAAAAGCAAGTTTATGACTTCTTAAGGACATTACACCAGACTTTGTTATCAGTTTGATGTAACATTTGCGGGATTGTAAGGACCCTAATACTAGGGTGTCGACATCTTTCATTGTAGAATATTAATAGGGTGAACAATTATTGGATTGACTTTAATTTCTGTTGATGTAAGTCTATCCCTGTGTGGCTACGAAATTAATGAAAATACAGCTTGATTTTGGTTTATGTGATTGCCTCTTTTGGTTTGAACAGCATATTTTAGTACTGCGTGGTTTTTAGATTAGATGTCAATTCAGAGCACAATCTGGCAATCAATGGCATCTTATGTGAGCGCAATGTGATCCAATTCATGTTGCATGGTATAAGTACCGGCCGGAAATGCTTCAGCAAACAACTTAAACCGCTTATGAGAAACACGCAAAATTCGGCTGACGTAAGAGGATTTGTCAAAGGCCATGTCTGGTAGAGTTTAAGTTTCCAAATGCGTTCTATAAACATCGCTGGGAATGGGTAGTGTCCTTCGGCCTGATTTGTGTGGATATAGTGTAAATATGTAGGGACCAATAAGCAAGCAAAACGACGTTTTGGTTTTTATATGAAAATGTCCTCAGCTGATTGGTCTAACGCTAAATGACTGTTGAAGGCGGTGGAATTAACTCGCAAACGCTCTTCACATCAACGGAATTAACAACGAAATGCTATTGAGGAGTAGGCTCTTCATCAAGCCACACTTTTGACGGCAGCCACGTCCCGGTTTAGATTGATAACATCCAAACAACGCTACTAGGCTAGCCCAGTAGGACCTTGCATAATATACAAGCACCAAACAATAAGGTCAATCACTGACACTGCAGAAACGTTTAAATGCTGCGGTAACTATGGAAATATATCTATAGAATAATGAACATGATCTGTTCAATGTTATTAAACTCAAACGTTGTAATATGTGTTTGTTTTCAGCGATTGATAGCCCGTAACATAGGTGACAGGGATGAATTTTGACATGTACAAGAAAACCGAATTCGTGTTTCCATCTGTTATTGAGCACATTACCTGGGAATCAGTATCGTACGTATATGCGTTGCAGCGCATTGCCAATGCAAGTATCAACCTGTATCCTTTAGCATCTAGTGAGTGCCTGTATTTAATGGCAACTAGAGTCTGTAGCACATTCTATGTCGTTGTCGTGATATGTTGCGATAACGAGGTATGACGCGGATGGTTATTAACGTATACTTACTTTGAAAGACCATGTGCATATAATGCTCCCAAAGACACACGCTCCCGATCTAAACACCTTAACGCTACTTATCGTTAGTGAGTACATTTAATCTACTTTGATTAATGATTTTCGTTACCTGCCATTGTATACCTTATGACATTATATTCCAGCGTACATACAAAACACATGTCGAAGATGAAGCTTGAAGCTTAAGACACTTACACAGAATGGCAACTTACTCTGACAAATGTATATAGATATATATATATATATAGAGATATAGAGAGAGAGAGAGAGAGAGATATATATATATAGAGATATAGATATATAGAGAGAGAGAGAGAGAGAGATATATATATTATATATATATAGAGAGATAGAGAGAGATAGAGAGAGAGATATAGATCTCTCTAGAAGATATCTCTATATATCTCTCTATATCTCTATATATATCTCTTTCTATCTCTATTCTCTCTCTATGTCTCTCTATCTATATATATATCGCTATATATCTCTATATATATATCTTTCTATCTATTTATATATATATCATATATATATATATATATATTTATATATCACCAACAGCCAGCCTATGTTCAACTTTGAACGATAGCAATACAAATATGCATGTCACTATGAACATCTATTGACTTGTTATTCGGTTAGACTTGTTTGTGATTTGTAGAAGAATGAGCCGTTATTCTTTGGCTCCAATCCTCGTCAGGTAGCCCACGCAATTCGGGACCTATTGGCCTGATTCTAAACACGTACCCTTCCCAAGGAGGAGATATATAATACTGCATGCAAAAGGTCATTGGCTCGTATTTCATGGAAAAAGACGCGGCATAAAAGACTATTCATGCACGCAGGTCACGGCTTGCTCATTGATTTTGCCTATTTCTATTCTCAATATATTCGAGACCTAGAACGTTTCGTTAGTGCGATGTTAAAACAGTGTAATATTTAATGTGTGACAGCATTCGGACGTTTTGCAGATTGTCATGTTGACATATTCAAGCTGTGAGAGTAAGAATTGTTCATGGTCCACTCTAAGAGAAAGTAATATGTAGTCATGAACAGAAATTATGCAATGCAGTGCCGTCATACTAAATCTTGTTATCTGTATGGACATATGATGCCAGTAAAGCGCCTTATAGACGCATTGTCATTTAATTATAATCACCATCATGATTAGCATCGTCACTTTCGGCATCACTTACTTAATCTTCTAGCATTCAATGGTTATTATTATTATCGTCTTCGCAAATTTCATTATGACCTTCTTCGTCCTCACCGCCATCATCATAATTAACATTCTAAACATCGTCGTCGAAAATAAGGTATGACAAGTTATTGTAAAAGCAGATCATTTCACATGACAATGTAAGCGGTCTGTGATATTTGAAAAGCGGGCAAATGCAAAATTTCGAGCCAACTTGTAACAAGAAGTCCGAACCCTTATATCACCAACTTACCTCACATCCACGTGCCATCGACTTCTATGCCTCTACTTTAAAGCGAAATTATCTGCTATCTTCAAAAGAATGATCCCTACCGAGAAGCTGCCTCTTGCTATAGACAGAGCTCGTAGCCAAATCACAGTGCTTGATTTCTCCCCTAAATATGTAACTGACTGCGTAAAGGCTGAATTGACGACATGGGCCGCAGCAACATAAGAATTTGCGTTATCAATAAGTGTGGTCATTACTGACTATCGATATCAAATACATGCATCCTAGTGCGGATGTTTTTTGAAAGCATTTACAATCAAGTACAACATATAGTCAGCCTTGTTGCGATACTGGTTAACTGTATGACCAACCATAAACATGTCAACCGGGCTACTGAGTCGGCTATGAGGAAGAGTAATATGTGTTTAATTCACAATCACCAATATGACACCTTCATCCATAGATATAGTCATTACTTAAAAGTGCAGATATTGGACGATCATATCATATAATGGTGAAATTTGCACGCCACCGTTGCCTGATATATTAAATGTTCCGTCTCTCTTCTAAGCAATGCAAGATATTCCATAGGTTAATCAAGTTTATAGAAATGACAGATGTTTAGTCACATCCAAAATTGGGCAAATAAATTAGACCAGCTCTATATGGTTGCAGAAATGATTATTGATTGATTGCTTTCGCTACCACTGGAATGGCAACACAACCAGAATCACTTCCATTTCCATTCTCAAGCTATTATTGTAGACTGCGGATTTGCTATCCGGCGTATCCTCTGATAAAAAACCTGGTACCGATGCAATACTGTGAGACAAAGAGATACCCGGAGTTACTGTCATGGTCATAATTGGCTTGTGTGCAATTAACAGTAGAAGTTAGCAAATCATCTATTATCAACACGCACATGACGTCGCCAACCTTATTATGATACATGCGAATGACAGCTAGCCAAACAAGGGCAACCTACAGGGAATTTTTCACTAGTATTACCCTAAAAGAAGAGATCGGACGTATAAAAACTAGTTGTCTTGAATCGGAGAAGTGGTAAGGTCAGTTCAAACTGTTGACAATCTTCAGAGGGATTCTAAAGACCCCTACGCAGCCTATTACAGTACTCCATTTCAAATTAAAGGGAACTATGACTATCGGCCAAAGACACATTGCAACAAACATTGGCGTTGCAGCAAAGCCATGATCCAGTCTGGCTAATACATTGGCAAAACGTGTGTATCGTGTTCTGTGTTCATTCAATATAAAAACTCCAATTGGTAATTTCAGAAAAATATAGATAAATCTGCATAAGCTTTAGAAAGAATAATCAAATACCCCTAACACAGGTGACAGACACTACCTAATGTGTCACCGCTATTCCAGGAAATATTTGCACAATTTTCAGTGACAAGCCAGAAGTTATTACCACAGACTCACGGAGAATTGTTAAACAACCAGACCGATTTCACGACCCAGTAATCACGTGTGTCTAATTTCAAAGATTATGAAAATTGTAATTCCGTTTCATTTACTGTTATTGTATTTGCCTGAAAAATGATCCAGCCCTGTAAATCGCAATGTAACCTTATGATCGTGCTATAACAATTTGGAGTTAAGACACTCGTTTGGTCTGTTCGTAGATCATAACAAGATAATAAACATACTCTGCATTAGTTTAAGCCATTACAGTCGGCTCCGGCGCCAGTCGAATCCTACTAGCCCTTAAGCTGTCGTGTAAAGCATTCCCGTACGCGCTCTGTGTGGATTAACAGGATAAAAACAACATTCACCGGCGTCGTGCTGCCTGCGTGTTAGCTATACTCTCACCGGCTAGACATGCAGTGTTCGAAATGCGCTGCGGTGATTTAAGAGATTACGGTTTGACCATTACTGACCTGTTCCAAATCTTAGCTATGTATATATTTTTACATCACTCTTCAATCTTCCATTAAACGCGTGCGAGTATAGTGATTGTGGTAAGGCAGATATGTACAGAATGTATGCACTTCCTAACGGATGTAGAGAAGCAATATTCCAACAGAGGTAGTATTTATGTTTGGCAGCATTACGTTGGATCAGAGACCAATATTCACAAACTGCAAGTGCTAATTGCCGCACATGTTGATATAGACCCAAAACGGCGTCAGCTGTTTGGTACCATGATCTGATGGAGGTCGCGTTCCTCGTGGTTCGGTATCATCGAATACGTCCTTTAATCTATATACTAACACTTAACAGCAGGCGGGATGTGGTTTGTATATATCCATATGGACATTTCTCATATTCTCTTGCAAAATTGCGCTTAGTGATTCATTAGAAAACTACTGATGGGATTTGTAATTGAAAACTTTTGATCACAGACAGGCGTACCCTGCTTCACACTGAATAATGCGACATATATATATATATATATATATATATATATATATATATATATATATATATATATATATATATATATATATATATATATATATATATATATATATATATATATATATATATATATACATATATATATGTCGCTATATATAGTGTATATGTATATATATCCAGTGTATATATATACATATATACATATATATATATATATATATATATAATATATATATATTCATCTGTATATATATATATATATATATATATATATATATATATATATATATATCTATATATATATATATATATATATATATATATATATATATATATATATATATGCATATATATGCATACACATATCGGTCATGAATGGCATCATTATCCTGGAGATTTTATAGCTCTATTGCAAGAGGGAGGGATGTCCAGGCGTCGTGATTCAGGGCGATTTCACGCCTACGGGTGTCCCATAATGAACGAGACCGATCACTAGCCGCTGGAGTCGATCGATCGTCTGCAAAAAACATCTGCAACGCTCCACCACGACTTGGAAGAATTCAAACGACACAACTTTGAGTCGCGCTATGTCCCTGGCAATGACCTACCATAACCATATGTCATATAACATGTTTTACCCTGCAAAGCCGGCAAAATCATGGGAATTAACATCTTAGTGCATGAAATCCATGCCACACCTCAATGTCCGTCCCAACCGGATCACGAAGATTCGCGAGGAGACAGCGAAGAACCGAGAGCTCGCTGCTATTTCATTACGGTAGATTTTTCTATCATTTTCACATCAGATTTCCCCCGCCTTTTGTTATAGCAGCCACGTACCAAAGTAACACCGGAACAAATGTATGAATTTATGTTTGTATGCATGCATTGACGTATGCACGCATTTATGTGTTATGGATATCTTTTGTATGACCATTGGTTATTTTTGGAGAGAGACGTATGTAATTGTTTGTGTCTTGGTATCTGCGTATGCTTTTATCGATACGTTGCTCATTATGACAATTAATGCAGCCATTACATGAGTAGAAGATTTTCCATGAAGTTAATAACAGCGGTGATTGCTCTTAAATAATCTAAAGCTACATAGAACCACAAAATTTTGAATATTTCCAATAGTTGGCAGAGCCATATCTTACACGACCAGCAATCACGTTTGCAATGCCATTTTACCTTCTCTAGTTATTGAAGCTACTCAGAGATGCAGCAGTCCGCGACTTGTGAAAAAAAGTCGAATCTAAAGCATTTATGTACCAGCGAAGTAAACACATGTGGCGTAAAACGAGTATAAATACAGTTCATGATATAGATCACAAGACCCCTACCCGGGTACTGCAACCAGGATGAACGTCAGGTAGCCTGCCAGGTAACTCAGCCCACAGGTTTAATTTACGCTGCTGTCCATTTTCAAAAATAATATATCTCTCGCCATGTTAGAGAAACATATATTGCAAAGAAAAATGGCAATCTGTTTTTCGATTTTCATGAACATAATCGCCACAGCATGTTTTGAACACTTGCAAGGTACATATCACCTCGACCATAAGTGATGCTAAACACTCAATATGTGGCAGTGTTTACCATTGTCACTGCTCTCAGTTTTGAAGAACATCCTCAGGAACATATTTAGCATTAGGTATATAATGTGTTTTATTTCGCTTGTCTTGTGATCTCCCTGATTTGTCACTGTACAACACTGTTATCTGAGACCACAACAAACACAGTTTCGGTCATTTCACAAAGAGTAAATACACATCCGCCTTCACAAAAAACGTTGAATATTCGTCATTGTTGTATTAATGGCAACTCCCATTCTTAGCATCGCCATGGTATTGCTATGGTTTTTTTTCGTGACTATTCTCATTGCAAGCGCTCGCAGTTACAGACTGTACGCTATTGTTGTCGTCAATTATGTCATATTTAGCACTATCCATATGTATATATCCCCTAGAAAACCTTGGTCTGTACCCAAAACATCGAAAAATATGGTCACATTCTGTCACTCAACATATGCGGCATCTAAAAGAATATGTGGCTAACGGAATTGTAAAAGTCAATGAGGCATCATCGACAAATCAGCATCGTTTGAATACGTAGCATACGATTATTGCGACTGCACCTCATTGTGTGTACAGCTAGGGTTAAAAGGAAAACTGTCAATCCACAAACGTTAGTTAGCGTCATGCTCCTACGTAACTAAGAGTTGTGTTGTCATACCACGCCTCGCAAATTTATGAGAGGAATTAACCAGGATCAGCGGCCCCCGAAATAGGTTCTGCTGAAAGTCTCTTATCGCAAATTCATCATCGGCCAAATGTTCTCTGCCTGATTTCGTGCACATCTCTAGCTATGCCGTGAATGCGTAACTAGTAAAAAAGTTAATGATCAAAAGCTGATCGGCTATTTCCGTTCAGCTTTACCCGCCACACGGTCCTCAACTCGACATTGAAAAGGTGCAGGCAATCCGCTATCGTTACAATAATGATAATGCGTTCCTTTTGTTAGGCAATCCAGCAGGAAAGCAATTAGAAAGTGTTGAATAAATCACAATTATCGTCCTTAATAAGCAAGCCGTGCCCTGCGACCCACTGCTTGTGGTTGTGGTTTGATCCCAAACAGTGAAGCTTGGATGATTCATCGTGACTCGGACGAACTCGCTAAATGGCAGCTGAATCTCTGAGAGAGGATGCAACCGACCAGTTGGATCAATGGTATCGAACTGGACCTTCGAAAAGCGGCGTGAGTTTCGCAGTCTAGCCTGGACAACGCGATATAATTAATGGGGTCTAGAACTTATTTGGAGCGGTCAAGGCAACATTTGAACGTTCGAACTCGGTTGAATGCCAAATTAACATGCACAAACCATATGTATCCAAGCAGCAGACTGTCGTAGGAAATTTGCCAGTTAGCTGTCACCTTTCCGTCCGCATTATCTTCCTGACGCAGGGTGGAACTACCGGAAGTTGGATGGTGGAGACATCCGTTCTGCCTACCTAAATTATCAGCATGTTGCCACGCGTTTGATATTTTGACTTATGTGGTATTAAGTGCTCCATAACTTTCCGCAATACTCTTCATTGCAACCATTACATGGACGCCAGGTATATCATAAATTGAAGTATTCGTAGTATTCCTTCTATTATTTCTAAATATATATAATATGTAGGATATGACGCAGGTAACGAAAACATATATGCTTATAGCGACACAAATGCATTATTCGATGTTTCTGGTTTGTCACACGTTTTAATAATAACTCATATCGCAGTCATTATACATATGTATATCAGCGTAGCAACCTATATATTCGTTATTAACATGATGTATTCTTTTGTCAGTTTAATCAATATTTTTGTCAAATGTAGTGTATTTGATGTATAGGTATGCCTATTCGATTTTGAAGCATAATACCCTTTTTCACTAATACCCTTGCGGCTCCAATCGAACGCCACCAAAACATTCATTTTCTTAATGCGATAGCAGTTCACAAAACATCCATTATGAGTCTTAGGTTCCATTTTAAGTTTAATTGTTAAATTCAATGCTTAGAGCACACAGTTGGGGAATACAGTTTTGACTTGACCAGATGTTAGTCTTTACGTTCATTGTCTCGACCTATTATATCGCATTCGATCGATACTACCTGTCCATTCCGCCTGAAACTAGTTTAACATGCAACATGGCTAACAGAACTTCATGGCATTGCAACATCATGTGATGCTTGAAGAGGACATGTTTTCAAATTGTTCCGTAATAATGTGTGACAGGGTTATTGATGTATATTAGACAATGGTAATAATAATGATAATAATAATAATGATACTTATGCTACAGTATTTTTATAACAATAACAAGCGTACAATTTGCGTGCAATTTTACTACTAGCGACTGACTTGTCATATACGGTCATAGATTAGTCAACGGGATTTCAATCTGCTGTGACTTTTAAACCCAACTATCCAAACACACAAAACTCTTTTAAAAAAAAGAAGATCGAATTGAAAAATTCCAAATGTTTTAACACAAATCTCTTTCAAAAAATAAAGTTCGAATTAAAATATTCACAATATTTTAAAGGACTATACATTTATATATTTTACGAATAAATTATCATTTTTCAACAATAACTGCGCATAGTTTTACGCATGTGTATTTTGTGCACTGACACTACCATGGAGTATATCAGAGAGGATGATCTTGGAATTGTTAATCAACAACTGAAATTGGCACAAATTGACCACAGTGCCATTTTGTATAATAGCATCACTAATTCACTGAACAATAAACAACTTTGTTTTCTTCTCAAACGAAATAAGCAGTGTGCTTGTTCCCCAAACGCAATATTTGTCATCGTCACATGCAGGGGTCTGCTGAGTGAAGCGACATGTACCTCTTTGAAAGGCTTGCTATATGATTTTGTACTAATGCAAAACTTCAATTATTATTGCATCCCCTATTCCGATATCAGACTTGGCTCAAGTTTTTATAACTTCCTTACAACCGTCTAAGTACGTCAAAAAATACATGGTAAATATCTGCCTCAAAGTTCGTGTGGTAAACCTGACATTTGTTCACGTGCTCTGTGGTAGAAATAACCGGTGAGGTGTAATCTTTATAAAATATGTAACATTTATTCGGCGTAACATGCGATATAAGTTTGCAATGGCATTTCTTTTGACGCGAGATATACGCTGTATGTTAATGTATATCAGTAAGCAATTAGTTTGAGTTATAACACAGCTAAACATTGCTATAAAGTCGCATTGATATTCAATAACACACCTTTACCACAACTATGAACACTTTATACGGCCTAATCAACTGTATTTGATTTACTGCGATCGACCTTATATCCTCCTGTCAGCATCCGGTCATTACATTACTACAGTCTGGCTTGTGCCGTAATGTAGGCTGTGCCCAATTAGTGGGTACATTCCAAATGCAGGCTCATGTACATGATGAACAATTAGTTTGAGTTATAATGCAGCTAAATATTGCTATAATGTCGCATTGATATTTAATAATAAGGCAACCTTTCGAAGATTATGAATATGAATACTTTATACGGCCCTAATCAACTGTATTCGATTAACTGCAACCGACCTTATGTTTTCCTGTTAGCATCCGGTCATCACATTGGTATAGTCTGGCTTGTGCCGTAATGTTGGCTATACCCAATTCCAAATGCAGGCCCATGTACTCGATGAACACGTAGATATACAACCAATCAAATCATGCCCCCTATTTGTGTATCGTACGAAATTGCCATAATCATGAGACACATGCTGACTTCCTATTTTATTTCCAAAAGGTGTCAGTTGGTTATTTAGAAAAAGCCAAATAAAATATATATTTAGCTCGACTGCTTCCTAAGAAATCACTACAATGATTCGGCCTGTATGCCTTACGATTTTAAACCCTATATTGCTCGCAGTATCAATGTTGTCTGACCAATAGTTGACAGCCATTTCAAAGAAACATATAGTTAAGTAAAATACATATTCATAATTGTACTTCGCGATGTTTCCAGCCGCCAGACTTTTAACAAACAAGCGAAAACTATACAATACCACACACAAGCAGATATTCGCTTATTGCTTGCTTATTTCTGCTCAATTAAAAATGAATGCACGTCATTAAATTGAAAACAGATGTAGCGTTATATAAATTATATCATCAATGCATCATTTTCAAAAATTGACTGCTTTGCCCGACGTGTATATAAGGTGCGTACGACTGGCACCAGGCGATACTGACTTCAAATTGTATGCCGAGAGTTTACATAGCATGGCGCTTCGCGGGATGATGCGGTGTAATATGTAGGAAGATGATTGGCAACATACACTTTTAAAGTGACTTTCAACCATCGATGATACCGATGCATCGTTGAATTGAAATCGAACCATCAATTATATTCTACCATGTAGAGATAATGATATGATCAGACGTGACATAAGCTAGCCAATGCGTTTGAGTACTCACTGTCATTCAATCGCTGGTGATAATTGTAAACCCTGCTTCGGTACATAGGTAAATTGTTTTATACGGCGTTATGAAAGACAATATTATTCAGTCTAAATAAAAACGAGGATACCGTATCGCCCGTTACTTAATTCATACGACTGAATGTTTTGTACGATTAAACAACTTATTTTCCGTTACTTTAGTTCCAGCTAACAAGTGCTTCGATTCAAAAGTTCATTTATAACCTTGTTCCGTATGTATGCCCAGAGCGATCGTTCATGTATAGACTGCTGGAGAATGCGATTTAACAGCATGGCATTAGTTACATTAAATATGCATATAGCTTACCAATACTCTTAACAACACGCTTATTGCAAAATGTCTTTGGTAACACGTGTTGGAATCTCACTGAAACACTATTGTAAACAGATGTTAAAGGCAAATTCATTGACCACTCATTTGGGTTTTCTTTGCAAACGTTGTTGACTCATCAATCATGACTCTAGGGGATATTACTAAAATGTTAGACAGTGGGGAGCATGCCAATGTTAGTTATTTCGAGCGTTTGATAAAATTTCCCACCAACTGTTGGCTAACCAATTTATGACCCACAATACAATTGTGCTGTATAAGCATATATTCAAAGATGTCTCAGTAATAGAAGGCAGCAAACTGGAAAGAATATCACTGAACAAGACTAGACATTAGTGGTGGCCCCCAAGGTAGTGCTATTGACAATGTACTTAATACATTTGCAGGGAGGGAGGGAGGGAGGGACGAAGGGACGGAGGGAGGGACGGAGGGAGGGAGGGAGGGGAGGGAGGGAGGGAGGGACGGAGGGACGGAGGGACGGAGGGACGGAGGGACGGAGGGACGGACGAATGTGCGCGTCTCTATACGTATGTGTGCCCATTAGTTTGTATTAACTTGCGATATTGTAAATGATTTCACATCTGCATTTTTGAGATAATAACAACAAACGATAGATTTGTGCATGCGTAATTATTCGACCAAATCGCTTCCTATTTGCATATTATGTTTTAAACAATGTTCCGGGGATGATTTTAAAGATCCGATATCGATGAATTATTGATGTTTTTATGTCTCTTATATGTCAAAGCATTACTATCGAGGCAGTTCAGCATCACGATTGAAGCAGAAACAAAGCAAAAAATATCGCCTAGCACCAAGATAATTTATCATTGTTATCGCAGTGCCAACGAGTCGACCGTTGTGCTGGCAACTTGTGGATTCGGATTGCCTGCCTCTCGACGTTATAAATATTTGCTTCAATCAACAAAGCATGATTCATCCTAATGATAAGGCAATTCTGCGCCGATCTTCCATGTGGGGCGGCTTCAAAGTCTGACAGTAAGTGCATATTGACAACAAAACTGGTTGCTCACAAACGAACATCTCTTTGACATTGCGCTAACGCACATGTTGCTTTAATGTACATTGCAATGTGAGGTGGTTAACTGTAACCGGATAAGCGAGAATCAAATATTTGCAGCTATCTTACTCAGAATACCAGATAGAGCTGGTGTCCTTCCTGGCTCACACCCTTTTCTAGTCTCATTCTAGTTTGTGGTAAGGGAGTTTTCTGCACACGTGTGGTACATAATGTCCGGAAATATTACCGGCAACACATGCATCTATGCATCGAGATGTTTGCAAATACTGTCGTTACACTGACAAAACTTTATAGGCAGTTGTGCAACGCAATACCAGATGAAAAAACAACACAATATCGAAAATGTTGTTTAGCTATTGCAATATTTGGAATAGAGAATGTAAATGATGTAATTTGCATAACCAACCCAAAGACATTTGATTCATAGAATGACACACCAGCGCGCCAAGTATCGATTCAATTAATTTCTTATGTCAATAACCGTTATCACTAGAGGATTTGGTCACTTTGTATTCTTTCTATCGACTCTTTCATACATGTGGAGGAGATTTCAACAATAAAACTTCGCTAACATTATCACACTTCTCAACAGTTGTTAGACGTCATTCCTAATGACGTTGTCGATTCTAAGACCCGTTCAAATGCGTGTGCTTCGGCCAAACCTGATTGAATGAGAAGTGTAGAGATAATCTAGATCACCAAATGCTATTTAAGTTGCACGTTAAGTCTTGTGTTCTCATAGCAGGAAAATTAAGAATGTTTTGGTTAGTTTTATGATGTTGTGTTAATGATTTTATCCACTAGTCAGTGGTAGAAGACTTATTTTGTAAAATCGATTTTGCACTGCGATATTTTTGGTCACTAAATGACGCAACCATCAATTGTCATTACATGATAGGGAGACGTATAAGACGATGACAAATATGACGAATATACAATTGACTTGTTTTGTCGGCAATTGGAAATTTGGAGTTGTGTAAGTTGAGTTGGTGGTTTTAAAATCATCCTGGCCTCTTTTCTCTGCCATTTACACCTAATCAACAAAGACTGGGCCCAGAAGAAGTCCATTAGCAGCCGTCATCTTAGATGACAGCGTCAACATCTCAGCAGCAATTTGCCTCTCAACCATTCCGGCAGTTTGCCTCTGCTCCAGGATTGTGTGTGATTTCCAATGATTAATATCGAAAGGTTCCTTGATTGTTTCAAAGTGTCTTTGATTAGAAACTGTTTGCTACAAAATACTAATAGATGCTTAGTTGCACAAATTCCCGAATGGATGACGCCATGCAATTACCAGTTTAGCCAGCATAAATTTCATATCAAACAATAATGAGTTGAACAAAAAAGTAATAGCCTCTTGCTCCTTATTACAAATATTATGCGCTGTATTTGACGTGTTACTGAAGTTATCATACTATTTACTATTTCTCTTGCTTTAGAAAAATCTCATATGAATTTTCCTCGGTGTGAGACCTGAGCAATTATATTCAATCCTTGCACTAGAACATACAGTAACCTCAATTTGTTGTTACCAAGAGCTTTGCTATGGGGGGTTAATGCGCCAAACTAAGTCAATTATAGCCTTCCACAGGGCTAACACGTGCAAAGGCGTTTATGATCAGGCATTGTGAATAAATATATGTGGGTGCGCGAAAGAATGAGATATGAAAGATATAGGGTTTGAAGCAATGCTTACGAAATCATTGCAACAATAACCTTTAATTGTGTATGATATATCACATAGCATTTCGAAATAGACTTCTGCTTTTTAAGCTTGAGTACGAAATTAGATATTAACACTTCACCATGCCTTAAACGCAAATGTGTATATTTGCGAAGTATCAGCTACACCAACCTTCGATAACACTAGCCATTGATCATTGGTCATTAACAAACCAAAATGAAATGGTTTTAACATATGATACCCGCTAACATATCTTTATATGTGAATAACAAGTTTACGCATAACTTTAAATTCTCGTCTATGTATGCCCATTCGTTTTACACTAATGCATTTCTAACAAAAATCTGGTATTCTATGTCGCCACGCCTTGCACATATCAAATGTGCTAAATCACCACACTCAAGCCGCGCCTATACGCATAGAATAAGAAAGTTTAGTCCATTTGCCATGATCTTTTCTTATTTTCATTCTCTCCTACGCATCCAGCATTCAGGCGCCACTTCGTGACAGCAACAATAAACCTTACGCATTATCATATTTGAGACTCCATCGGTGGGGATAAATGCAAACTGCCATAACGAACGTTAGTGCATCATGTCATTTAGTGAAAGTTCTACTGAGCGCATCAAGAACATCCTCAACACTATTTAGTAATTCATTATACAAATGGACAGTGGCTTGGTCGTTCAACTACGCATGCTTATTTCCATAGTTTTCTAGTTTTCGGCATTGGATGTTTTATAATGTCTCCCCCATGCCGTATTTGGCTTAAAATAACGTACTGTCACAAATAAGCAACCGGACTTGAAACGTTCTGATAAAGCAAGGCACACAGATTGGACACAATTTTGTGGATAGCATTGCCGCAAGTGCTAGGTAGTATGGCTGCAGCCTGTTATGTCGCTTGTCAAAAGTAATCGTTGCACCTTTCATGATAAGAGTAATCAGCTAGCTGGTAGTATTGCAGTATATCGCTGTAAAAGTAATCGTTGCATCATAATGGGTTAGCCTAACATAAACTACAACTTAAAAACCTTACGTGTTGGACCCTAATACTACTAATAAATAGTAATGCTCCCCTGGAGTACAAATATATCATCCTTAGGCCATGAGATACCCAAGCTAACTAGAGACCAAAGGTTTCTAATCAATCAAAATACACATAAATGATGTGATTGACCGTTCAGTCTCACAATCAACACAGATCTAACGGGACGTATCTAAATACCCCCTTTATATACCAAAACCAATTCCGCATAAAGAGTTACCAAGGAGTCGTGCTTTTCAAAACCAACAATGCGTCAACCGGCAAACTGAAACGTGAGTGTTATTCCTCCTCTCCCCAAACACCAACCAAAACAAGCCACCCGTACCGCAGGTTATATCCAGCCATTCAAAAGTAACCTTCGAACAGTATTACAATTATTTCTTGCCTTGATAACAAATTAATATACATTTCCTTATAGCTTAATTTAATTTTTTGTTAGCATAGTTTTCCCCGGTGCCAAAGGTCAATAAAGTTATAGTGACAGTCAAAATGTCCGGCGAGAGTTTTGATACCAAAAATAAAATCGTTGATATTTCTTATATACTTATTTTAATTTGGTTGCACGTTTGTATTGAATGGTATAGCGGAAGTTAATTGCAAATTGTGAGCGGGTAATATGGCTAAAATTGTCGAAAAACAAACAAAAGTTTGCTGTCGCTTTAATACTTAGCCTAATTAATTGACCTATTCACGCACGCGTATTGGACTACAAGTCGTACTAACCTACATCTGATCACATTGCGCAAAAGAAAAAAATGTTGACATAAACATTCAGTTGCTGATTCTGGGGATCGCTGCTTGACGTTTGGGTGTGATGGAGTATGATGTATGGGATTCGAAGGAGATGGCATGAAGAAGAACAGATTATAACTGACAAGATGATACCCGGGATACTCATTCCTTAAATATAGCAGCATTTAGATGTAACTCGTTCGATTCGTGAAAGGTCATATGTGACAGTTTGAATATCCAAACTGCAGTGAATGCAAACAGACATTTAGAAAGGGAAAAATGCGAAAGATATGTGGTTGGTAAATGCAAATGGTTTTCGAGCATCTTCTCGACAATTATCTTGCACAGTTGAGTCAGCTTCAACCACCATTGTTTTGTGTCTAAACGTATGTATTCAAACCAGTGTAACCACGTGTTGTTTACATCTGCCTTCTTTTGTATTTTTGAAAAAAAAGTAGGTCATACATATGTAGAGAGCTGAGCAATATTTAACATGAGCGAGGAAAGTCAAGTCTCTGTTACAGTCATGTGAATCCTAGAAATTTTTGAAAACATTCCGAAGGCCAGATACCACAATTGGAGAGCAAGTAAAGCAGTTTGGAAAAGTTTTTACGAAATAAAGGTATGCGTTATGATGATAAAGTTGTTGCGATCATTAACATTCACCACATCAACAGCACTATTGCGCTGCTACCGGAAACAACGGTAGCTCAACCAAAGCTCAGTTCATGTCTGAGACCCTGTGAACCCTTGTAGATAGGAATGTTACCCTCCGACAGGTTGTCGCTGACCATTGGTGGCGAAGCTCGACAGCAAGGTTAGTAAGCCATTTGAACCCTTATATCACGGTCATCCATCACCTAAAGTATGTATGTTCAGAATCTATTTAGAAGTAGCGAAACGAAACTGTGCCCCAAATGTGATGCTCATCGGATCAGACTTCAGCTCGAATACGCCAAGCAACATTCCCCATGCCTTTCCCCAAAGGTTATGACCAAGTTACGATATAACAGAATACCTCTAATAGAGCTAATTGCCCATAACGGACACGCCTGGGCGAAAAATCTACAGTTGCCTCAATCCCGGCTGCAGTATCATTTGCAAGTTCACTCGAAGTAGCAAAGCTGACTGTGAAAGTCTCTCCCGCAGGCTTGTGACCGAACTAGGTGAGTTCGACTTCTAAATAAGAGATATCCAGCAGAGTGGCACCCTGGTGAGAGCGCTGATGAATAGCCCCTTGGGCAATATTCTCACGAATTTCGACGGAACGCAGCAGTATGTACACCTGCGAGCCAGCATGCTTGCCTACATCCCCATCAACCATGTCACAATGCTTCAGCGCTTTAGGCCCGAAGAGCGTGTAGCCACAGACAGCGTCTATGTTCGCCAAACTGCATTGCAAAAGATTACCAACGTCGAGTCTTATCTCGCTGAGCAAATGTGGGATTGCCACAAAGAGATCGACTGTCTCCTGGGGACGTCATACCTCCCTGTGTCCCCAGCCCACTGGCGTGACAAGGGTGAGTACCTGTACCTGCCAGCAGAGCACGTCGCATGTACCCCCAGCTACTGGACACGACACTGCCCGGTGGAGCCCAGCAGTGAGCCACTCATTGTCATCTGGGACGAGGTCAGCACAGTAACACGCGCGAACCTGCATACCTTCCTGGAGTGGCTGGAATGACTTGGCGTATATGCCATCAGTTGTGGCGACCAGGGTCAGCCACAACAAGTTACAGGGCACTATTTGTGCTGTCATTGAAACCGACATGGAACCTTATGGAGTGCGAAAGGGGGTAACAGCTATGCTCATGACTTGCCCTTAATGCTACTTTATTGGTACACAATGCAGTAAGTACTGGTATAATTTATAGGGAAGGTTAGCTCACAATACCAACGATCGGACATTAGGCTGTTGTAATTACGTCAGTCATAATATATATGCTGTGCTTCGTCTAACCATATTGAAACAACGTTCTAGGTTAAGCAACCAAGCTTTTAGCATTACATTTGACAGGAACAAGACCAGCCCTGCTAATTTTGTTAATGCAACGCCCGTCGGATATGTCGACATAACGTGGAACATACAAAAAGTCTCTCAATCCGTAGCATTCATTTGAATATATGCGCATTCCAGAGACAGAGCTTAGACTTGGTAACATCTTATCAATTATTACGAAATTCAAGTGTGTCATGATTGACATGTATTGTATTTGCTGGAGACGAGGACAAGATCAAGATCTGAATCACATGCTAAATAACAGATACACAACACCCGTTGTCATAGATGTGCTATCAACACGGAAATGTGTATGCTAGAATACTCATTCATCGCAGCGCAGGTCTATTATAAGAGCATTGCAGATAAGCATTTCATAGATTAGGAATTCAACATTAACATTACGCGGATTTATAATAACCAACCACACACAGTCTGGCAGTTGGGGACCAACAAAGACCATGTGCATCATCTACAACCAATTGTTTGCCTTAAGTTGTTCTGTTGCTAGACAAGTAAGCAAGATTATATAGGTACTCATATTAGGAAGAAATCGTTAATATATATGTCCAAAAATATTAAATATTTGCAATGGAACGATCAGTCTTGACATGTATAAACTAAGGTATGTCACGACCGCCTAGTGTCTTGCTGGCAATGATGAATACTCACGACGATGTCCAAGTTAACTGCAGTGTTAATGCGCCAAGGGTGGAATGTACTGCCACGGCTAGTATTTCGAGAACATTGTGTCAACTATATGCGGAATTTAGTTCTGCTAGCAATGTTTATATACAAGGCCAATGGAGGAAACGCAACGCGCAACTGAGAGCACACAGTCAGCTCGTTGTATATCGAGTTCAACGGCCCACCAGGTGCGAATAGTCAGGTTCCATTCCTACCTTCCGAGTAAACATAGACAGGCTTTAAGCAAAGGGATGAGTGGACGGATCTACAGTTTACCCATTGTAAAGAAGCTAAAATCCACCCTTTGCACAATCTTCACTTCCCATGTTTACTCTACTACTAGCGAAATGCCATGAACATTAGCAAGTGCCCTCTTGACTGACTACTTAAAGTGGTGCATGAGACAGACTTGAAACTGGTAAATGGATTGAAAGTACAAGAAAGATTGTTATTCAATGGTTGTATTTATAAACAGCAGATGCAAAGCATCATCTGACCATCGATGACCACCAAATCTACTACAGCATTTGCGAAATAATCAGAAAGCTGGTTTCACCTCCTGATCAATAAAAAAATATTCTAAATGAGTTTCCATGTAGTGCCTTGTTCGCTGAAGTAGCACACAGAGAAGGAAATGCTGTAAATTAATTGACTGCATTTTCATGCGGAACACAGAATGCGATGCACAAAAATGCAAGCAATTAAAACGCTATTCGGATACATGGGTACATTCCTTACGGGAGCAGAAACACCTATCATTGCTTTTTTAATGAGGTTGTTCACTCAGGGATCATTTTGTTAATACAGAAATGATGCGCCATTCTCATAATGTGTTGAAAGCATTTTATGTAAGCAAAATGATACTCGAATTTAATTCGAGTATCATTTGCTTACATAAAATGACATAATAGACTAAACAACTAGGTCAATATATACACCGGTCCTTTTCATCCCAACAACATCCCGAATAAGCTTTATCTAAAGAGAGTCTGGCCACTAGTGTGTTGAATTTTATTCACCAAAACAAATTGACTCGATGCCCACATCACTGCATGCAGATATCCTAACCATGTGCGGTGAAATTGTGGTAAACAGCACGTAACGGATGCTTTGCTATTATCGGAACATCCGGTGCTCCTAGTCAGACTTCGGCCGTACGAAAATTATTGCATTAACAAATAGGGTTCAAACCATTTAATACGGATAAAAGTTATGCTGTATCATGCTTTTGACGATTCAGTGCAATAACGTCCCTACCGTCAAGTAGCAGCGCTCTTGTTGGAAATTTGGCTTAAAAAAGGATCTTTATAGGTACTGAAGAGCTGGATGAATGCAATGACGACGACGATAATGATGATGATGATGATGATGATGATGATGATGATGATGATGATGATGATGATGATGATGATGATGATGATGATGATGATGATGATTGCGACGAAGACGACGGTGAAAATGACGATAATAATGATGATGATGATGATGATGATGATGATGATGATGATGATGATGATGATGATGATGATGATGATGATGATTGCGACGAAGACGACGGTGAAAATGACGATAATAATGATGATGATGATGATGATGATGACAGTTGATGACAGATGATGATGAATCAGGGTTATGTCAATAAACTGATGGCTCTAATGATTATGATTAACAAGAGGATGATTAACAGGCTTGAAAAGATCAATTGATCATGCTTTCATTTAGTTAAGTTTGCCGAATATCGAACCTTGTTCAAAGCAGCACATGGAGAGTAAACTGTAACATCTGTGATTCGTTACCGGTCCCTGCTTATCCTGTTCAACATACCACTCTGAAGTTGATCTCTAGGAGCTCAGTTTTTCACTTTAGAGGGGAGTTCGTAGTTTGCTTTGAAGGTGTGGTGTTATCTATCCACTCATCGATCCGCACTATCCGGCTTATGATGACGCCAGCGCATATCTCGATACCGGACCAATAACAATGCAAGTGGTCAGCAATGAAGTCTCCAATATATATACGGCCTTTAATTTCGGGTAATATTTGCTACAGAAAATCACCCCATAATGCTGCTAAAAGCGTCTGTTTAGCGATGATTCTCATCAACGAAGGCATAATGTTGGTACAGTACACATCAATACACATAACGTGTTTGCTACCAAGATGTCATAATAATTTCTGCATTGGGCGAGCCTGCTGTAGAAATACAAAGGGTGCGTAACATATTTTACATGGGCGCTATTATTTGTCTAATGCGCTACAGTTTGTGGACTATTGCTGCACTTATTCCAATTGAAATATTCGTTGTATAACTAGTACTTATCAACTAGAGCTGTTATGATAAACAACTACATTGAATGATAAACATCAGCATACCTTAGCTATTTCGACGGTGCCAACGATCGATGTAATTGCCAGCCATAAATTTAGAATTCGAAGGCAAAATGTTGTCAGGGCTATCTGAAAATCAGGTCATGGTTTTCATCAAATGCTGTAAATCAAAACTATAAAGTAACCATACAAAACAATTTGTCAATCTTATTTTATCATATCTGTATTTTGTGAGGCGATTTAATGTCTAACACTATTATTAAATCCGTTATTCAACATCAAGATACGCTTGCAACACCGGCATTGTACAATGTGACCCGTACATTAATCCGGCTATACTTCTTTGGTTACTCCAATGTGTTTTCTTATTGATTCCAGAATGTCAAATATTGCCTCTCTACCATTGTATATTGACATATTCCAGGAATATTTCAGATAAGGCTACACCATGTCACCACTGTCCACTTCTTAGTGGAAAGAACCCAAGCTGAAAACTTTCCTCAATCATAGGGGAAATCCTTGCTCGAGTTATAAGAAAACTGAGCTCGAAGAATTAGTATGGATGTGAGTGCACAGGGTAATTCTTAATTTATATAATTAGAATATTTAACTTAAGAAAGCTGAATACTGATATTTCATACATCTCATTAGTATGTATGCATACCTATGAAGACTTGCTGGTACAATATTAACTTTGTGCTTTGTTTTATGTGGTGTTGTCGTTTGGTGGAAGAGAGATTAAAAACCATGATGTTTGCAGCGGCTGATTTCAATGCCAATGCAAAGTCTAATCCAGCATTCCCGCCTTATGAAGTGACATGTCGCACGGCTTATCGCCTTGGTTATTTTGATGTCTGGTAATTGTAATTACACAGTCTATATAGTTGTCACGTCAATAATACAACTGACGGAAACTTTGCTGTCATCCACAGGTGTTTTTTTATCATTTTCTTGCGAACATCGGCCTTGCTGTCTACGACGGCGCAAGTAAACCATGTTTGCGCAGTCCATATAGTCTATAAAACGATATTCCTAAACAATTTCTTCAAAATAACACCGGTATCAAACATAAAACGACGAATATTCACCACAGCTTAAATCTCTATGTTCCGCGTAGTGTATTGCTTTTGTGTTTTGGAAAAGCATGCCCCCATTTCCGGTGAAAAATCACTATCGCCGCCTGGCGGCCGCTACAGAAACCGACAATGTGAAGGTTCCTGTTCTCTGATTAATTAGAAGGTGTGGTCGCTTCGACCAATCAAATGATTCCTTGTCGTTAACATTCGAGTCCCGAGACAGTCAACTGTGCTTTTGTGAATTTCATGGTATCGTCGCCTTATGACAGGAATGTATTTCATGTAATTTCATAACCACCGCGCCAGGTTGACGTGGCTGTTAACTCTTTGGAATGAACCCAACGGCATCTCACCTGCTCAACACAAGTCGTCTTCAAAAGCTCCGCTCCCTAGAGCAGAACATTTTGCTTGGATGATTACGTATTCCGGCAGTTGCTTTTTCTGCAAACTCTTATCAGTTAGCCATGAGGAATGCGCATATAAAGATTTGTCCGCGCTGATGGACGAGACGTTCCCTGGTTGTAATAAATTAACAATCGCCATAATACACAAACACTTGGTTGAGAAGACTTAGTTCTGGCTACGGTCGCTTACATCTATGGTTTGTTCTTGTTTGCGTGCAAACATTACACTAACGCAAAGGGGTGGACATGTTGATTGTACTTGGCAGTACCATTTATGTCTGTGGACGATTCTATGATAGTACAAAGTAGCAGGGAGACAATCTACATGTAACGCACTTCGCTTGTGCGATCCAGTGAATGAGCATGATGATAGATGGCGCGTAGAGAATGGCAACCCGAATCATTCGTTTTCCTCCAAAATCGATTGAAGCACCTCTCACCATTGAGCAATATGAGACGCTCAGTACACATCGCGCGTGCGCCCACTTTTAGCTTTCTTGAACTTTGTTTTACTCGGTTGGCGCCTGTTAAAGGAACAAATGACGAATCATTTTACAACGGTTGAATGGTTGACCGCTAATGTTCCCGGTTTTTTGTTATCAGATATTACAAAGGTTAATGAAAAAATCACTCGACTGCGTAAGCTAACGGATGGCTTCAATAAACGAACGAGCGCAATGCAAACGAGAAATGCGCTAAGCATATTTCTTCTTTGGCTGGACCTCAAATGCTTCTCATGCGTTATGATCAATTTTTAGGGGCGGAAATTACAACAATTTACCAAAAGCCCTGTAAAACCCCCATAAACGGCAGTGCTTGGCGCCAGCATCCGTGGTCCTCGGTCGCAGCAAACATTCAGACAACTGCGAAACTATTTTTTCTTGTGGGTGTGCTGTCACCGATTATCTGTGTATATGTAGACTGGGTGACTACAATAGCCTAGAATAGAACAGATGTGTATGCTAAGTCCGTGTGATTGTGTGACACACTGACAGAGCATACGCGTCGTAATTCCTAAACCCGTCAACTGCCCGCGCTACTCTATTTTAAAATTATAATCTACCTGTATCATGGTTAAGGAGAAGCCAGTTTGGAAAACTGAAGAATGTAATCGTCATGAAACCTTGTACCAATAGGACACGGAAGGCAATACGGTGTATGGGAATTCAATGCGACTTTAATCATATTGCAAGGTGCGCCCCTGGGAGATTCCGTCCCGCCTCAATCGACTGATAACACTGTCGTCGCCCACTTTTCACTTCTCATCCACCTTTTATAATGTTTTCGACCTGGTGATATTGACAACCCGCCATCCAGACGAAAGTCAAGCGTAATGTTACCCCGTCCGAGACGCAGTTTATCTGCCAATGGTGGGTTATCATTTTGAACGCTGCTATTTCATTACGGTAGCTTTTTCTATCATTGCCACATCAGATTTCCAGCGCCTTTTGTAATAACAGCCAAGTACCAAGGTAAGACCGGAACAAATGTATTTATGTTTATATGCATGCATATATTCGTAGATATGCATTTACGTGTTATGGATGTCTTTTGTACAACGATCGGTTATTGTTGGGGAGAGACGGGTGTAATTCTTTGTGTCTTGGTATCCGCGTATGTGTTTATCGTTGCTCATTATGACAACTAATGCAACCATTACATGAGTAGCAGATTTTCCATGAAGTAAATTAAAAGCGGTGGTTGCTCTTAAGTAAGCTTAAAATACATGGAACCACTGAATTTTCAAATATTTTCAATATTTGGCAGAGCCATCGCTTACACGACCAGTAACCACATTTGCCATGCCAACTTACCGTCTCTAGTTGTTGAAGAGTTACTCAAGATGCAACAGCCCGCAGCTTTAGAACGAAAAGTCGAATCTAAATCAATAATGGGGCAGCGAAGCTAATAAGTGTGTGGCAAAATGAATATAAATACAGTTCATGATATAGATCACAATACCTCAATACAGGTAATGTAACCAGGATGAATGCCAGGTACCCTGTCAGGTTAATCAGTTCACAGGTAAATTTATGCTGCTGTCAGTTTTCAAACATAATATATCTCTGGCCATGTTAGAAAAACATGTATTGCAATGAAAAATGGCAATCTGTGTTGCCATCTTCATGAACACAACTGTCACAGCAGCTTTTGAACACTTGCATGGTACATATCACCTTGATCATAAGTGATGCTCAAAGCTCAATGTGGGGCAGTGTTTATTATTATCACTGCTCAGGAACATATTTAGCATTAGGTATTTAATGTGTTTTGTTTCGTTTGTCATGTGGTCTGCCTGATTTGTCTCCGTACAACACTGCTATCTGAGACCACAACAAACACGCGCTCGGTCATTTCACAAAGACATAAATACACACCCGCCTGCACAAAAAACGTTGAATATTCGTCATAATTGTGTTAATGGCAACTTCCATTCCTAGCATCGCCATGGTATCGCTATGGTTCTTTTTCGTGTCTATTCTCATTGCAAACACTCGCAATTATGTACGCTCTTGTTGTCGTCAATAACGTTATATTAAGCACTATCTATATGTATATATCCCCTAGGAAACCTTGTTCTTTACCCAAAGCATCGAAACCTATCGTCGCATTTGGTCACTCAATCTATGCGGCATCTAAAAGAATATGCGGCTAACGGAATTGTCTAGGGGCATCATCGACAAAGCAGAATCGTTTGAATACATAGCATACGATTCTTGTAACTCCTTTTGTGTACAGCAAGGTTAAACTGTCAATCAACAAACGTTAGTTAACGTCATGCCCTACGTACCTCAGGGTTGTGTTGTCATACCACGCCTCGCCAATTTATGAGAGGAATGTAACAAGATCAGCGGCCCCCGAAATAGGCTTTGCTGAAAGTCTCTTTACCGCAAATTCATCATCGGCCTAATGTTCTGCGCCTGATTTCGTGCACATCTCTAGCCATGCCGTGACTGCGTAACTAGTAAAAAAGTTAATGAGCTTTTCGGCTATTTCCGTTTAGGTTTACCCGCCATACGGTCCTCAACTCGACATTGAAAAGGCGCAGGTAATCCGCTATCGTTACAATAATGATAATGCGTTCCTTTTGTTAGGCAATCCAGCAGGAAAGCAAATTTATAAAACAGTTTGATAAACTGGTTGCAACTCTCTTGTCTGCTTAGGTATTCTACTAGAGAAGCTAGTGCTTTAAATACACATCAAATGATTAAAACATTTAAATAAACTGGTTGCAACTTTCGGGTCTGCAAAAGTATTCCACGGGAGAAGCCAATGCTTCAAATACACATCAAATTTTTAAAACAGTTTAATAAACTGGATGCTACTCTCTTGTCTGCTTAAGTATGCTATGGGAGAAGCTATTGCTTCAAATACACACCAAATGATTCAACAGTTTGATTAACTGGTTGCAACTTTCGCGCCTGCGGGAGAAGCTATTGCTTCAAATACACATCAAATTTTGAAAACAGTTTAATAAACTGGTTGCAACTCTGTTGCCGGCTAAAGTATGCCATGGGAGAAGCTAGTGCTTCAAATACACATCAAATTTATAATACAGTTTGATAAGTTGGTTGCAACTCTCTTGCCTGCTATAGTATGCCATGGGAGAAGCTAGTGCATCAAATACACATCAAAGTTTTAACACAATTTGATAAACTGGTTGCCAATGTCTTGTCTGCTAAAGTATTCCATGGGAGAAGCTATTGCTTTAAATACACATCACATTTTTTAAACATTTTGATACACTGGTTGCAGCTCTCTTGTCTGCTAAAGTATTTCATGGGTGAAGCTCTTGCTTTAAATACACATCAAGTTTTTCAATCAGTTTGATAAACTGGTCGCCACTCTTGTGTCTGATAAAGGATTCCATGGGTGAAGCTTTTGTTACAAGTACACATCAAGTTTTGAAAACAGTTTGATAAACTGGTTGCAATTCTCTTGTCTGCTATAGTATTCCTGGAGAAGCTATTGGTTCTTAATTCCGAATGGGTTCTTACAATGTATACGAATGTCCCCGAAGTCTTATGCCCAAAGGAGAATGCGGAGCTGAGAAAGCAAGTTGATGTTATCTAATCCAATGAAAGGTTTGTAAACCTAGATGAGATTACCACGAAGATGAGTTGTTGTGAGAGATGTCAGTTCTGTCAAGAGCAATATTCGTTCGTAACTGAAATCAGACAAACTTGGTGCGAGCAACTGTGGTTCACTCCAGATCGTTTTCTAGTATGTCCATGTCACGTTGAAGGTATGGTGACCTTGCTCACATTGCGTATTCTAAATGGGCCATAACTAATGCTTTGTATGGTTTACAGGAACCTCTTTAGAAGTTTGATTGACGACTACTGCACTGCAATGTTTGCGTAATTGGAATAGCTGAGAGATTATGACAACTAAATATTGGTCTTACTACTCCTCCTCTCCAGTCGAATAGCTCATTCGGAAATCAAAGTGTTCATTTGTTTGACCTATATGCAGTAGGTTAAGGTACAAAAGCGGCGAATGATGGAGTGGATTGGAAAGGTGTGTGCGTCCGGTTGTCATAACTAAATATGTAATTTGTACAGTTCGATCACCGTAGATGTTACGTGTAAATTCATTACATAGTTCACCGGACAAGATCTGCATGGTGATAGCTACTTATTCAACTAGTATTCACATGCACATTATTCAATACTTTCAGTTTGTTTAGCAATTTGTTGAAGCAATTGCCATGGGCTTGGACTACATCAGATGTTGGCAAAAGTATTCATATAGGCGTAGCATTATATACTTTACAAACAGTTTGAAGGCAAACATATCAATTGGTGACATCGATTGAATAGAAACGTCGTTTATTATCCGTGTGCCAAATGAGAGAATTGTATACTATAGATGCATGACTATAGATGCTAGCCACATCATCCGACTTTGCGTCTAATAATAATCGCCGTCATATGGGATTAGTAGGAAGCTTTGAAGGACTCGACATTTGGGCAGTTAGGTTATCGGTGGCATATTATAGTGAATAATATGGAGAAGTCGCTGGCCACTCTCATGATGACAGGGTGATCTTGAATGAAGCAGCCTTGACGTTGATTGTGCCGTGACGTGTTAAGTTAAAATGATAATTTGCATCAAGCGTTGTGGACGGTTTGTAGATGAGGCGAAACAACAATATTGTACATCGTATTGAATTTAGCTTCAATTGTACATGAATGTAGCGATGTACAACGCTCAATGCGTATCAATGTATACAAACTTGTTTATCAAATTGTATTAATCAGTTGTACACCCTTTTAAAGACACTGTGTAACAAGAAGGTGTTGCGACTTATCTTCTAGCTTGTAATCAAATATAAGTTATTTACGGATCTGTAACTAGACAAAAGCACCCAATACCTCAAGCTCATATCAAAGAATTCTCAAATGATATGTGCAGTCGAAAACGCTTTTATATAACACACATAAATATAAAGCCAATCGGAGAATATTTGCTTTCCTTTTGTTTTGTCCTCTGTACCCTCTTAACGCTGAGGTTAACAGAAGCAGAATAATGAAGCATGGAATATATATATATATATATATATATATATATATATATATATATATATATATATATATATATATTATATAAGTATATATATGTATATATATGTATATAAATTTATATATATATGTAAATATATATAAATGTATATATATATATATATATATATATATATATATATATATATATATATATATATATATATATATATATATATATATGTATATATTTCAGTTTAAGTGAAACCCATTGTGAACAACACGTATAATGTTGCAGACCTAATGGTATAGTGCAATGGAGCAAATTCATTACTATCAGCTTTTTTGAGGCCGAAGCCTGGGCAACAAAATGTAAAGGCGATGCATCCCTTTTCATCATCATATAGTCTGCCTTACAAGGAAGAGATTCTTAGCTGCCAGGTAACATTGCTTTTTATGGCGGAATAAACTTCTTTTCTTCTCGGTGACCCTTACGTTAATAGGCTCATATCTTACCCATATTTCTGTTTCAATGGCGTCGTGTAAAAATTATAAATGGCACTGTAATAACCGGAACGCTTTGTAAATGAAGCATTCGTTTGGTTAGTTTGTCATTGTAAGAACACATATTATTGGTATGATTAAAATTATACAACGGCTATGATAAACATGCAAGAGAATGGACTTTCCCGAAGCTCTCCAAGTTATGATTGTCTTTCGCACGCTGCAGACATACACACTCCCACACTCATGGCGCGTACATGGGACTTACTGTATACTCTCGCACTGGAATCAACTTTTTGGTCATCAGAAATAAAGTATGTCTTGGAACAACATGAACAACATATTTATACATCGTCATAACAATGCGTATGTATACTTAAAGCGGGTAGGCCAGGAATTAAACTTTGTTGAACCTTGTAACATTCCGAGTGAGTGGGCTAGAAGCATGTCCAATCATGTTTACTGGTGCGCTGCTTCAAGCAATTAAAATGTGATTCTTGTCAGAACAAAGTGGCTCTCTGTCACTAGGCATGTAGTCAATGAGCGAATTGGAACGCGGTACCGGGAAGATGAGCATGCACCCAAACAGGAAAATAAGTGGATACTAAAGGGTCAGTACTAGTTTTGAATAATATATCAGTTTAGATACAAATAGTCACTTAAAGAGTTGGAATATCTCTATAAAGACTTGAATTAAGTCTGGAATCATTTCACAAGTTGGTCAAATTTCTGGCACCATAGAATGTTCACAATCCCTTGCTATCATGGAGGCAAGGTAATACCAATTCCATTCAGTATATTTGCATTTATGTGGTATGACAGTTTTGCACATTTGTGTTGTGACAAACGTAATGTTTGTGTGTAAAATTATGTGTTCATATTGTGATTAGTATGTACGTGACAATATAAGTTATCAAGTTGCCATATCTATCCATAGCATATATCATTTGCCCTTTGACTGTATGGCTTCTGAAATGACCTCGTTCCTGCTCAGCCACTACTCCGTGACAGTTTGTATATAAATGCACATAGTTTTATAATAACAATCATACGTATTAAGTATTCCTAGCGTAAACAGACAATTGGTATTGCCTCCATCTATGATACTGACATCCGATACATCATAGTGACTCGTTTGTTTACCACACGATTTTAGTACCAAATTCCTGCACTGACATGCCAACATGTATAAGGTATGCCAGAATGAATTGTATATTGGTGCATTCGTTTGTCTGTATGCTTGCATGTGTGACCAGTAATATTCAGGATATGCTTACTTTGTGTATGTGCAGTCCAGTGATCTTCCCTAGTCCGACTGTTATGTGTACCATCAACTTCAGTTTTCCATTCGTCATCACATTCTTTTACACTGCTACATAAATATGCTACAGGTTTATAGCTGTCAGGGAACATATTATGTTCGTCTGTATTTAATTGGAATGTTCCAGCTCGGTTGAATGCCACAATTAGCATGCATAAACCATATGTATCCAAGCAGCAGACTGTCGTAGGAAATTTGCCAGTTAGCTGTCACCTTTCCGTCCGCATTATCTTCCTGAAGCATGCTGGTACTAGCGGAGGTTGGATGATGGTGAAGACATCCGTCCTACCTACACACATTATCAGCATGTTGCCTGCGTTTGATATTTGGACTAATGTGGTATTAAATACTCCATGACTTTCCGCAATACTCTTTGCTGCAACCATCACACGGGCGCCAGGTATCTCATAAAATGAATTATTCGTATTATTCCTTCTATTATTGCTAAAGACAAATAAATATGTAGGATATAACGAAAACATATATGCTTATAGTGACACGAATGCATTATTCGATGTTTCTGGTTTCTCTTACGTTTGCATTGTTATACATATGTACATCAGCGTAGCAACCTATACATTCGTTATTAAAAATGATTTATTCCTATGTCAGTTTAATCAATATTTTTGGCAAATGTGGTGTATTTGATGTACTAGTGTGCACCACAGTTTTATCTTTCAGTACATAAATATTGATAATGCTGCAAGGAATGAAGGATCCGTTGGAAATGCCTAATACCTTAGCAAGGTACAGTTAGCCAGCCATCGGTTGTAACTACACATGTAACAGTCAATGGCATTTCTTTTGACACGAGATATACGCTGTATGTTAATGTATATCAGTAAGCAATTAGTTTGAGTTATAAGACAGCTAAACATTGCTGTAAAGTCGCATTGATATTCAATAACGCACCTTTACAACGACTATGAATTCTTTATACGGCCCTAATCAACTGTATTTGATTTACTGCGACCGACCTTATATTCTCCTGTCAGCATCTGGTCATCACATTAATACCGTCTGGCTTGTGCCGTAATGTAGGCTACGCCAATTAGTGGGGTACTTTCCAAATGCAGGCTTATGTACACGATGAACACGTAGATGTCCAACCAATCAAATCATGCCCCCTATTTGTGTATCATACAAGATTGTCATAATCATGAGACTCATGCTGACCTTCCATTTCATTTCCAAAAGGTGTTATTTGTTTATTAAGAACAAAGCAAGAAAGATATATATTTAGCTCGACTGCTTCCTAAGATATCACTTCCATGACTCGGCTTGTACGCTTTATGATTGTATAACCCTAGATTGCTCGCAGTATCAATTTCGTATCAATTTTTATATACCTGGCTCAGATAAACCACGGCTCCTAAAGAAACTCAACACGTAAATATCCTTCCCAGCTACTTATCATTTTCACCCAGTCCATTCACGAAGGAAATTTTCCAGATAACCATAAATGAACTCATGTTACACCAATACTCAACACATCCAGCATATTACGGGCCAGTCAGCTCAACACCCGTTGGGAGCAAAATGTCTTTGGTAACACGTGTTGGAGCAAATCTCACTGACAAATAGTTAACAGCCATTTTGAAGAAACTTATAGTCAAGTAAAATACATATTCGTAATTGTGCTTCGTGATGTTTCCGGCCGCCAGACTTTTAAACAAACAAGCACATTCCCCCACACAATCATATATTTGCTTATTGCTTGCCATTAAATCGAAAACAGAAGGAGCATTAGTTAAAATATATCATAAATGCATCATTTTCAAAAATTGACTTCTTTGCCCGACACGTGTATATTAGGTGGGTACGTCTGGCACCAGGTGATACTGACTTCAAATTGTATGCCAAGGGTTCACATTGCATTGCGTTTCGCGGGATGATACGGTGTCTGATGTAAGAAGATGATTGGCAACATACACTTTTACAGTGACTTTCAACCATCGATGATACCGATGCATCGTTGAATTGAAATCGAACCAACCAATATATCCTACCATGTAGAGATAAGGATATGATCAGACTTGACATAAGCTTGCCAATGCGTTTGAGTACTAATTATGAAATCAGTATCGCCGGTGGTAAATGAAAAACCTGCGTCGGTACAGAGGCAATTTTTTTTCATACTGCGTTATCAAAAACAATATTATTCAGTGTAAATAAACACGAGGATACCGTATCACCCGTTACTTAATTCATACGACTAAGTGTTTTGTCGAGTACGACTTAATAACTTATATTCCGTCACTTTAGTTCCAGCTAAAAATGGCACGGATTTAAAAGTTCATTAATATCCTTTTTCCGTGTGTACGCCCGGAGCAATCGGTCATGATTAAACTGCGGGAGAATGCAATTTAACAGCATGGCATTAGTTACATTTAATATGCATTTAGCTTATCAATACTGTTAACAACACGCTTATTGCATATCATTGATAACGCTGTGCATGGAATCTAGAAGTAGAAACAAACAAATTGGTGGTAAAGTATAACGTCTACACTTGTCTGGCGTTTGACTATTACGGATGCACCATAATGCGTAATCAGTGACTGCGATTTAATTATACATGTTGAGAGCATATACGGTACCTCTGCGTAATAATCATGTGGCAATTATCACACGTTTTGTAGATACCCTTGACTGTTTAACGCAGAATGCATGGCCAAATAGACTTGACAATCTTAGCTATTTGGGTAAATGCAATTATTAATAGCCTTGCAGAAAAACGCACTCGGATGCTTGAGGATGCTACTACTGATTGAACATACACATAGTAAATGACTACCTTTACTACGTAAACTTTTTACAGGATAAAGCCGGCAAACGATGCATTGTGGCTTAAACACTACATAATCAACTTCCCCTGCACCGCTCTGAAATCGACAATCATGAATCACCATCTTATAGTGTTAGTGCTGTGTTTACATTTACTTGCTATTTATAATAACGGGCAATCTGGAAGATATATTGCAAACAAAGACGAGATGAGTTCTTTTAAATGAGCGTTTCCTCGAGCCCTTGTTCAGTGCAAGATAGGCAACATTAGTGTGCTACTATTAAGATACTTCGTTCTACTTCTTTATAAGGTAAAAGGTACTCAACCCCATTGTACTGCTTAACGGCCAGAAATTACAACCCAATGATACCTTACCGGCAACACATTCATCTATGCTTCGGGATGTTGGCAAATGCTTCTGTTACACTGACGAATTTTAAAGCCAATTGTGCAACGCAATACCAGATGAAAAAACAACACAATGTCGCAAATGTTGTTCAACTATTGCAATATTTGGAACAGAGAATATAAATGATGTAATTTGCAAAACCAACCTAAATACATTTGATTTATAGAATGACAACGCCGATAAGTCATTCCTCGCCCGCGCGCAGTATCCATTCAATTAATTTCTTATGTAAATAACCATAAGCACTTGAGGATTTGGTCACTTTGTTTTTTTTTCTATCGACCCTTTAATACATATGAAAACGATATCATCAATAAAATTTTGCTAACATTATCATTTTGCAACAGTGGTCGGACCCCATTTCTAATGACGTTGTCGATTCTAAGACCCGTTCAAATGTGGGTGCATCGGTCCAACCTGTTTGAATGGGAGGTCTAGGGATGATCTAGATCACCAAATGCTATTTACCGATTCACTGCCACTCACTTGCTCAAAATGCATGTAATGTGATAGCCAAAATGCAAGAAAAATAACAAATTTTAAGATCCAGTTCAGTAACTATTTATCACGATTTCTATAAGAACTGCCAGTAATGAAGAAGGATTGAGGGCTTCATTTTGTCAAACCTTCCCAATTATGTGTGATTTGGCAATGCCTAGCTGCTATCACCATTTCGCTGACATACATTGCCGCCTATTCCATTCAAGTTGTGATCACGTTAACCTCACAATTGTAATCGTGATAACCATAATTTTTAATGTTCATAAGTAATACATTAATCTAACGGTGGTTAAATAATTGTGTTGGTGTTTATTGTTATATTTTGTCATCATTATCACCACTTTCACGTTGACTAAGGTATAAGTCTGAAAGAAATAAAAGCACCATAATTTCCTGATAGTTGTGCGATAAAATGAGTTTATTAAGGATTGAGGTTGATAAATATGTACAATCGGAATCCATGACTGCGATGAAATCGATGATATGGCCGCTGAACAATGCATCTTAAAAAACTCTAAACCATATCTTAATTGTAACAGAATCGCATTACAATCGTTCCTACTATTACTAGGCCTCATCGTAGTTAACCGGCGTTAATGGTAGTCGATTTGTTTCCTTTCTGAATGCAATGTTAACTAATTTGTTGCTGATTCAGACGTGAATCGTAGCTCAACTGCACTTACTAGTACCAAATCCTAGTCTATGGATACTACGAAATCATAAAGATGGTCTATGATTAGTCGACTGCTAACTATTATTACTGAAAATATCCTTCTTTATGTGTGAAATAAAAAAATTGTTGCTACATAGTGGAGTGTGATGGGTTGTTTGGCAAAAAACGTAATTAAAAACGACATTTCATGGATAATGTAAGTTAATAACTGCAGAGATTAAACTACCTCTGGCATGGATCTGGGAATCAACGGAAGTATCCATAACACGGCGAAACTTGCCCAATCCACAATAAGTTGCACGTTGAGTCCTATGTTTTCATAGCAAGAAAATTAAGAATGTTTTTGGTTAGTTTTATGATGCAGTGTCAATAATTGTATCTACTATTCAGTGAGAGTAGACTTATTTTGTAAAGTCCGATCTTGCACCTTGATATTTTAGATCACTATATGACGCCAACGCCTATGCATGATAGGGAGACGAATAAGACGATAAAAATATGACGAATATATAATTGACTTGTTTTGTCGGCAAGTGTAAGTTTGGTGCTGTGTAAATTGAGTTGGTGGTTTTAAAATCATCCTGGCCTCTTGTCCCTGGCATTTATACCTTATTAGCAATGACCAGACACAGAAGAAGTCTATTAGCAGCCGTCATTTTAGATGACAGCGTCAACATCTCAGCAGCAATTTGCCAGCCAACCATTGAACAATAATCATTGAACACTTGGATAGCGCCATGTATTTGCCAGTTTAGCCAGCATTAATGTCATATAAAAGTAATGAATTGAACAAAATGGAATAACCTATTGCTTCTTATGACAAATAATGTGCGCTTTACCTGACGTGTTACTGAGGTAATCAGACTATGTATTATTTCTCTTGCTGCAGAAAAACTCATAAATGGAATTCCTTTGTGTGACACTTGGGCGATTATATTCAAGCTTTGCACTAGAACATACAGTGACCTCGATTTGTTGTTACGAAGAGCTTTGCTATGGTGAGTTAATGCCACATACTAAGTCAATTATAACCTTCCACAGGGCTAACATGTGCAAAGGCGTTTTTGATAAGGCATTGTGAATAAATATATGTGGGTCATCGAAAGAATGAAATATGAAATAGATAGGGTTTGGAGCAATGCTTACGAAACCATTGCAACAATAACCCTTAATTGCTTATGATATCTTACATAGCATTTCGAAATAGACTTCTACTTTTTAAGCTTGAGTACGAATTTAGATATTAACTCTTCACAATGCCTTAAATGCAAATGTGTATTTATCCCCCAGGTGTATATTTGCGAAGTGTCAACTACACCAACCTTCGATAAGACTAGGCATTGATCATTGATCATTAAAAAATTAAAAAGGAATGGCTTTAACATCTTATACTCGCAAACATATCTTTATATGTGAATAACAAGTTAACGCGTCTATGTATGCCCTTTTGTTGTTTTTCACTAATGCATTTCTAACAAAAATCTGGTATTCTATGTCGCCACGCCGTGCGCATATCAAATGTGCTAAATCACCACACTCAAGCCGCGCCTATACGCATAGAATAGCAATCTTAGTCAATTTGTCATTAATTTTTCTAATCTTTATTCTCTCCTACACAACTTATATTAAGACGCCTCTTCGTGGCAGCAACAATAAAACTTACGCAATACCATATATGAGACTCCATTGGTGGGGATAAATGCAAACTGCCATAACGAACGTTAGTGCATCATGTCATTTAGTGAAAGTTCTACTGAACACAGGACCGGCAAGAGGCAAAATGAATCTTGTTTTCCATCCGCAAAATGTATGTCATAGTCTGTGACTGAATATGATATGTGACAATTATGTCAGTAACAATAGTGCAACATTCATCTCGACTTATATTTTCAGTTCCATTTTATGCTCTGACAATTTCAAATGATACTGCTATCGCATGCATCCTCGTTGAATAGAATTGGTTCGATGTATTTAGAAACAAAAGGTTTACAGGAGACAACGCTATGATCAATCAATATATGAGTGACCACAGAGCAAAGAAAATTACAAGACCAACGGGATATGTTAAGCGATTGGAACTTAGTCCACGGAAGCCATCGTGAAACGATAGTATAATACTGTAGGAACACATAACATAGGTCTTATGAACAATGGCAGAGCATCAAACGGCATGACGGTTATTTCTTACCAAGTCCTTCAAGCTGTAGTCCTTCAATGTTCCATTTTAACAATCATGTACTCAATCTTTTGAAGCTTCAATTTAGGCGATACATGTTTGCATGGGTTACTTGTGGCTGAAATAATTGACAATGAAGCCCTGTAAAAAATGTACCAATCGGTGCTTGGCTGGAATTGTATATCGTATTGTGAAGCCAATTCAAGTTATGAATGCCTGCAAACATGTGCAGTATTAGATTGGACAAAAGCACCAGAAACATGCGCTCAGACCGCGGCTTGATAGAGAAGTTGTGTGGCTGCTACGTTGTCCAATCGAAATTTCCTTTTTGCGCAATGCTTTACTTGAACGGCTCAACGTATCGTTTTGATGTAATATACGAAACAATAATATCACCTTATTTTGGTTTTGAGCAGGATTGAATGCTGTCTATATCAATGTTTTATTATTTTAGATGTCGCTAAAGTTACAAAATCTTATCACCTGCTTTTGTAATTGGCTTGAGCACGATACCAGAAAATCTTAATTTTAGGGATTTTTTGGGGGATTTCGTAAAGGAATTTACAGAGATGTTCCGTAACGTTAATCAGTTATGCAATTTTACACAAATGAGGATATATATGGTTAGGATAGAAGCAGTTCTATATTGTTGAGGATATATTGCGGTCAGTTTGATTTTAATATGAGTGATACGTTGTTGTAATTTATCTGTGTACCATTTTCATCTATGACATCAACGTGAGCGTATCAATTTTTTGCATGCCAACTTGCCTATCCCCATATATTGACGCTAGCTAAAAGTAAGTGTTACATGTGCGCGTGACCATGAATTTGCTTTGATCAAATCGGTAGTTCAGCCCAAATATTACGGAAACAATATTGCTTTGACACAAAGCTCGAGCTTCTTGATCATTTAACTTATATATTTGTTTGGTCCGTGTTTGACGGTTGTGACATCGATACCACAGTCGTCACAGCTTACCAATAAGCAATTTCAAAGTCTTGAATATTTATTCCGCCATCATAACCGGCGCTAGCTTGTCTATTAAACTTATTTACGTAATGCTTTGTGTGTACAGCTACATCGTTATTGTTATATTCCTGTTGAATTAAAGTGAAACAAAGCAATTAACCTATGATTCTTGAATGATGTATTGAAATAAGCTTCGTTCATTAGTGCCAATAGAGTGCTGCTCGTGATGCATCAGCTTTATCACAGAGAATGGACCGCTACAAATCGTTACGGAAAATAAGAGTTAGGCATTATCTAAACCAAGTTTTCCTTGTGTAAGCAGACAATTGGTCTTGTCATCATGTAAATATGACCGCCGACGCAACTTCGCAATCTGTATGTCTTATCATTGTACAATTAATGTCCCATCGAACAAATATGCCAAAACAGGTTGTGCGTTATAACAATTGGTAGGCTTTGAGCCATGCACAAATATCAGTGTTGCGGGGGATGGTGCTCAATATTTGCCCAAGGCTCCATGCATAGGCGTGACAAAAGGCGGGCAGCATTGAGGGCGCGTTATTCCCACTTGAATCTTCCCGCTGGGTTTTGTAACAGCTGTTAGCATATCACCGCATGTGCTCGATGCATATTTATTTACTTATTATAATAGAACTATTATAAAGTGCTCCTCAGTTTGTTGACAAGATCCTAACACAATTACGACCTTTTGGCTACTTGACTAAATAGATGGGCAAAGTGTGTATGTAGTAAGCGATAACAATGACATAATGTGGTTGTAGTTTGTACGCTGGTCACACAGCTTTATGCTCTGTTTATGTCATTTCTCAACATTTGCTTATACCCTCCATATACCGCTAGCTCGGCATTTTTATAAAACGGGCAATCACGCTTCAAGGGTACTCAACTATGATGAACATAGCAATCTCAAGTATGCAGCACTGACGAGTGATATCATTTAGCTTGATGTTTCTTCCGCTTTGCAGTTTGTGGCAGTTGAAACCATTCACTGCTGTTGCCAGTGTTTTTGGCATCATAATCTCTTATAGGACACGTCGCTTGCTCATTCCCGAGTGCATTTTATTGAGCATTGTTTCATTTTGAAGGATATCGTCAGTGTTATATGATGTCCAACCCTACGCCTAAACCTACATACCCCATATTATCGTCGTTACTTGACTAGAACACTGATCTGTGCCCTGGTATGGCTTTGCGATAATAAGTGCGATTGTGAATTTTTATTTGATACTGATGCTTAGCAAACAGCTTATGCCCGAACTAAGATTATGTGGGTGTAATTATGCAACGTCAACAACGGTTGAAAACAATTGCATGTATACACCTCGCCCCACTTAGTGAACAGATTGCTTAACAATACACTGTATGCAATCAATGAAAAACAGTTCTTCACAAACCGACGTATTATTTGAGGAATGTTTAATATCGAATTTTACTGTGCGAATACACCCTGATCACCATGCGATTTGCAGCAGTATTCATTGATAAGGCCATTTAAAATGTCACATCATGCACGACATGTCTACTTGATTAAACCATTTGTAAATTCGTTGACGTCGCCGTGTATTTAACCTCACAAACATATATCTGAGTAAATGCATGAATAATTTATTTGGTCACAATACCCCGCAATTACAACAGGTTCGTTGCCAAATTTGCTTATTCATGCATCTCGAAACATCAACTATGTATTACATATCATGACACCAGCAAGAACATTGTGAACGAGACTATCCTTCGATGACCACACCTAATCCCATGAAATTATGGGGGGAAAACAACATATGTCCGCGCTCCTTTATATATATATGTATATATATATATAGATATATATATATATATATATATATATATATATATATATATATATAGATATATATATATATATATATATATATATATATATATATATATATATATATATAGATATATATACATATACACATATATATATATATATATATATATATATATATATATATATATATCTATATATATATATATATCTATATATATATATATATATATATATATATATACAGCTATTTATATATAGCTATAAGTCTTTGGTATAACCACGTTGATAACTAGTTTATGTGTGTATGATTCAAAAATGAATCTTGCCTTTCCAAGTGCGTTACTCATCTGTACATCATGTTATCGAATGAGGTATTTGTAGTAATCGTCCCGTTTCTCATGAAATACATTCGCACTGATGAGCGTGTCTGCTAATTTTGATCATTGCTGCCAACATCATAGATACTTAACAGGTACGTTTCTCGGTTTTCTTGCACCTGTTATAATATTTGTCATAGTGGATGGAGCTTATAATATACGACACTATGCCTTTTCTGTCACAGAAGGTACATAAAATGCAAGTGACAAAGGCCTCTGACAAATTTTACGAACTCAAATCCTATATTGCGGATTGGGATATTTTATGTCACAAGTGATACCAACTGGCTGATGCTTGAATGATGCTAACTGAATTTCCGCATCTTCCGATCCCGAGATCTTCTTTCTAATACACAGCAAGAAAAGTTCGGCTTAGCCTGATGATTATCGGACAAAGACTTAACCAGCCCGATTATCCCAATAAACAAGCTTGAAGCATTGCATCGATCCTGACTCACCTTGAAGCTTGGACCACCGATAAGTCGTGATAGCTTCGATCTTCTGTCGCTTTAATGGGGACATAATCAGTCAGAATTTGATTACGATTACTTGGCATAAAAGTTCCAAGAAATGTGGTTGAAGCTGTTGAGTTTTGTTTTTGTGGTTAAGCTCTCTTTACTCGATCCATCTGCTCTCATGTCTTATGCATTGCAGATGGTAAAAGACTGCATTGTTGAAGCACTGGACGTTAAGACATGATTTGAAATGTGGAGCAAATATTGTTTGGACCCTGGGAATTTCACGAGAGGATCAGCGCCAATCTGGCTTGGCTTGACTAGTATCGCATTGTAAGAGTCCACATCTGGTCATAAACTATGTCTGAAGTTATATATCCGTTAAAACAAGGCATAACCATATTTATAATCACTTATATTAAACATGCATTTGTGGAAGTTGAAATCGTTCACCTTTACATGCTGTTAATAGCTTTGATTCTTGATCAAAACTGTTTCGCCCCCAACCTTTCATTTGAACTTCATCTTATATAATTTATTACCAATATCTCATCGGATACCGGTTATGCAAGATTAGACTGGGGAACATTGCTCAGATAAATATAACTAACATAACGAGAAATCCCTGTTGACTTTGGATAACACTCGACAAAGTCAGATAAGATGGGAGACTTCTCACATTTCTTATATGTTTACAGTAACTTGCCAATAATCACAAAACTAATGTTCCTGAGCAGCGATTTGACGACAGCAATCGCCTTAATTGTAGCAGTGTATAGTTTAATCGGGCTAGCTAATTGATTATTGTACATGGATGTCATTGTCGACTACTTTCCATAACTCAAGAATTGCGTTATTGCACTTCCGTTCCGAACTTCATTCCCATAGGGCGGGTCACGTCGAAGCACATGTTGTTTTTGGTTTGTTCGGAAGCCGCCGCTTATTAGTGCTCAGCATATTTAAACGCCAGTCATACATCTGTGGCGAATTTAATGATGCGAAACTAAATACCGTCGATGTTGGTCGTTTGGCTGGTAGGCAAGACTTGCCCGTGATTTAAACGCGAAATACTAATCGTTTGAAAGTCGATCATCGAGGGCGGAATGTTTCATTGTCGAAATGATTCTATTGATTCAGAAGATTGGCATCGGCAACCTAGCGCGTGTGATTGACAGTCTAATATCCCATCCGCGGCGTGGATATGAGAAATTAAACAGCGTAGATACTGTCAGGGGTGAAGTTTTTTTGCCTAATGAACGGAACGGAACATTGGTTGACGCAATTCAAGAACCGCCAGCATTCCCTAGCACCAATGAGTGCAGTGTCAGTGATAACCAGTGGGCTCCACTGACTATGACAGCCCTAAGTGCACTAAATCGCATTATTCCGACCGCGTGTTTGTCATTTGGTTTCTGTTAGCGCAAAGGGAAAAAAGAGAGCGATGCAAAGGTGGTTGTGAGCTTCGATGGTCGCGTGTAACCAACGCACAGACGAGGTGGGGATGGGGTGAACACATCAATGGGGATGGGACGCTTGAATTAGGTATGGCGCTTATTCAGTGAAGAATACGGTCAGATACGATATACTCATTATTTGACCAATCGGCTGGCATCAATACATATCCATAACTAACGCAAGTTGCGCTAAATTGAGGCGTTTGATTATGGAAACTTCTGATTTGTCTCTTGACTAATTTTCATAGTATATTCATGCGGTATACTTGATAAGCTTAGTTTGCTATAGATCTTAAGGTGCTGCAGCCAATAAATACGTAGACGTCTGTCATTCAAACACGGATAAAGCCTTCACAAATGAGGTATTGACGGATCCTTTTCAGCATCTAAAGGTCATTTCGCGATGTAGATTGGTTAGATTAATTCTGTTGATTAGACTCGAAGTGCCATCTGACCGGTCAGAATAAAATGGTTGAGGTTTTAAGTCGCAATGTATGACCTGGCGTGTTACTATACAATAAGCCAGAGCTGTATTTATACATCAGTTATGTTTTTCAAGGCCATTGTCGTCAGTCAGGTGTTGCAATAGTGTGGATACTATGTACATGGCGCATATTGCGTCTATTGGAATCAAGTTTATCGTTCATGTAGCTACTTTGACTCAAAAAAATGTTTGTATATATTTGGTCAACAGTATCTGCCAATCAGTAATAGTGTTTTTCGGTGGGTTATTTTGTACGCAGCGCTTTTATCACCATCATGTTCAGCTAGCTTGATGTCCCATAGTTTAATTGTCGATCTCAGTGCAACCTTTTCGGCCATATCAAATTCGCTTTCCAATACTGAAGCCTACAACAAATGCACACAGACCAGAGGAAAGGATACTGCTGGAGGTCTATCTGCCAAAGCATCCTTTTATTTCCGCATATTAGACACGTTGGAGAACCTGTGACAGTTACGAGACGTCGTTTGAATGTGCAAGACGATCTGAGTTCACAGCCCATGATAATGATATCCGAATTGGGTATGCAGTAAACGTTGAAAGAATCACCAAAACCCGAACCCATATCTGAGAACAGTATATGCCAATCGCATTATACTGTCTTGGTCACTGTACACCTTCTTCGGATTTCATCAGCTTAGGTTACGGACTCTTTTTTAGATTAGATTAATAATATTGTAATAATTGACACCAGTAGCATATAACGTATTTCTCCTGTGTTATATTTCCTTAAAAGATGATTACTACAAGAGTGCATACTATCACTTTGGACTACCCTTAACACACCTTTGACGTCAATTACCTGCAGCTAATTAGCCAATCTGACAATGAAGGTTGAAAACTTACTCTAAGCAATCTGCATTTCGTTTGGATTGATTCACAATCCAATCGATTGAACAACTAATCACACCCAAAAAACGAACCCGATTGTTTTGTATATTTTGCGTAAGTCGTACAAAAATATTCTATACAAACTCAAGAAGACAATTCGACCAAATTTTATATTGAATAATAAAGTACAGAATGTGTAACAGATTTCTAAACTCGTCGACACGAATAGCATACATTCGAATGTGTATGGATTTGATACAGTGCTAAATATCGTCCTAAGACGATAAGATTGCTGGTGGATCTATTGCAAACATATTGATCTATGGAGGAATTACACGACCTTGACGGGTTTGTGCCAGTAACGGATTAGTAGGTTTATTACAATGGTTTGTGTTAATTTAAATCCCCATTTTATAGTAGATGTGACTTACAAATCAAAGTGTGGGACATTACATCTTACAACTATGTTTTCCTGAGATCGATGTCACAACACTCTTTGTTGACACGGCTGTTTGTATGCCACCACCACGAAGAGTCTTGTGACTAATCTCGGGAAGGACATTGATGATTTTAATTCACCAACAATTACAAAGTGTGAATTAATCGATCCACAATGTATTTATGCATCGGAATAGAAATGATTGGCTTATAGTTCAATTATGATATGGGTTAAGTTAATATACATCAACAGGGATAAACTTGTACATGATTGAGACGATGTGTTTGAGTCCACGGCAAATGGTTTAATATACGCAGGCCTTGTTACTTCTAAATATTCATGTCAAGTCAGTGTCAGTGCTATCTAGAGGCAAACCGCTCACTTTGCTAAGAGCAAATAAATTTTATGTAAGTCCCTTACTGCAAAGCGTGTAAATCAATCATATAGTCTTTGTACAGTTGTCGCATGTATTCGTTTTAGTAGTCTTAATGCTTCATTTGCCTCCTGGTTTGGGTAATTGGTACTGTCATCGTTCAGCTTCTTTTCAATCTGCTCTATACAAAGTGGTGCTTTAGATAACGGCATGAATTCCAATCAGAATCATACATTCGGACAAAAATAAGGGTGGTCTAATAATAAAGAAACATAACTTTCTATCTACGAAAACTGCATCATCAGCAAATCTACAAAGATATGATATCCTTATGTCGAACCATTTCGAGACATTTTAGTCGACTTAAATGTATATCTAACGTTATTGACATAGCTGCATAAACGACTTCTGCGCATTCATGTAATCCTGTGTTATCTAGTTGTGATTCTGAAAAGTTCGGTTGGTGCTTGCACGTTGCTAGTTGGCAGTTGCAGGTTGGTGGTTTTAGGCAGCCGATTGGATGGCTTACATTTGTATCAAAAAGCGGTGAGTAATAACCAAAATCTCTTGTCATGATTATGAGCTATCAACCAAGCTAGTGAACCAATCGTAAATGCTCCATCTGCATCGTAGATGTGTAATACAGAATATTGCAAACAAGACATTGATCAATGCTTATCATAACATCCAAGTTATTTATTCATTATTACCACAACCTCTGTATGTGGTATAGCGACTTTACAAATTTTAATTCCATTGTTTAATGATATTCTATTATGTGGGGAGTATTAACTGCATTTGTTTAACTGGCAGATAAGCACGTGAAGGCTAACCTTCGCATTATTTGCGCTAAGACATGTTAAAGAACAATGTTACTCTTGTGCTGAGTGATAGTGCTAACTATGTAAATTAAAACCTAACAAGGGTTAAGCTAAAACTCAGATCAGCAATCACATAAATGCGATTAGGTTGTTCTCTAGACGGTATAGTCGTATTGTTCGTCAAATGCTGACTAAAAGAACCGGCTGCATCTGCAAATTGGCCAATCTGCTCATCGGCCAATAACTTAACTACAGCTAAACATCCGAGGCAATTCATTCAATACCATTGTGGTTAGACATAGACAAAGATGTCACAAATGCGAAATATCAGGAGGTGAGTTACCGATGGGAAATGCTAGCTTTAGTTTGGTGATTTTAATACAGTCGTATGCATACCAAATTACTCCAAGTCATACAGGCTTGTTTCTGCCTAAAATTATTTATGTCTCAAATTATCGATGTCATGTGGATACAATTATGCGAACTGTTCGGCACACCAAGCAATACATCAGTTTGCTATTCTTGCACGCACACATGAAGAAAGCAAACTGTTCTTCGTCGTCAGACAGTTACTTCAGTTGCCCCTCATTTGTCATGAAGTCAACGCTTTCCCTAGTGCAGAATGCAGCATTGTTGAGAGTCACTAATATTGGTGAATAGCTTATTCAACAGAGTTTGGAGCAATACCTAGCAACCGAGTTTGGAGAACGTCTGATTGTATATATAAATTGCTGGCACAAAGATTGCACTTTTGTTGTTAATGGTGCTAAAAATATTTTAAATAAGCCTCACCATTAATTACTGTTTGGAATACCTGACTACCACAGTTTATTCGGTTGCAAAGAAATACACGAGCACAAAAGGACAACACCTAAACCAGAGACACTGGTGTGACAAAAAATGTTTAGCTGTAGGTTTCGTAACCTAATATCATATGAATCAGGTATTAATAAATATGCATAACGTTGCCAAAAAATATTCTGTGGAATGAATAACGTCATATACTTAATGATCTGGAAATAATATCCTAATATATTTATTTTACAAAAGAGAATTTTAGGTCTTCATGTTAAGGAAGACTGTTAGTGCGTTGGAGAGCATCATATATATTTAATTGTTATGGTTTATCAAACTGCCGATCTTGTTTGGGCTTTTCAGGTTTATACGTATTTTAAACATTGCATAATCGTACACAGTTCTGAATAAAGTCTAGAAAGTCTCATGAACGTCTTGCAAGGACAAGTAGGTGTGACAAGACCTTTATTGATCGGGGTCAGTATTAGCATTTGACCGGTTATTGATAGCCAATCTCGCGTGAGCACATAATACGCCAGCTGGTCGTGGCTATAACAAGTTTGTAAGATACAATGCATCTATGGTTTAAAAGCCTTGGATAGTTTTTGTTAACAATCATCTCTATGTAAAACGGAGAGGAATTGGGCCTGCAAATATCTTGTTTTGGCTGACATATTTGAATAGTATGCTCTCTTAGTTCTCATTGTGAGGAATACTCCTACATCATTATCATTATGTTTATTACAATAGAATTTTGATTGTCAAAATATAGTAATCAAACAGTACGGACACAGGGAACAGAGGTAATGATTTTCAGAGGTGCCTTGTTGATCCAACCTTCCTAAACTAAGTTGCAACAAGCAGTAGATTCCACTCATCACCGGCATTGTTTGCAAGTATAAATCAGTCTGGCATAAACAAAGCACTAGTTTGTCTGTGTTATTACCTTAGACAACACTATAGGGAAGCGCGGAATGATAATTAAGCGTCTTGGCCAGAATGATTTCGTTAGCTATGATAACACCATTAGAAAGAGGAGACCTGAGATGAAAGTCAACCGACAGAACTGTATGTATGCAGGCGCAAGAATCCAGCTATGCATCCACGGCGCAAAGTTATTATTGACCAGCCAATTGTAAAGCAAAACGAATAGTATTCAATGTATCAAACGTTGGCATGTGTATTGTATAGAAGTCAATATAATGCTCCGGTGCAGCGGTGTTGGTGATAAATACTCCAGTTATTAGGACGTATCGCAGTAAGAAATGTAATACATTACTGTCACTGACGCACTTTTTCGATATTGATGCTGATTCGTTACTTGGACATGATTTGCAAACTACCTCACGACTTTAATCCTGTCTAGACAGTGTCTTGCATTGATGTTGCTCAAATAAAATGGGGGCCATATTCCACAAGCCACTTCAAACGCAAATCATTAGCCGCAGAGAAGAAAATTAAAATATTAAAATACGACTGATTGTACGATGTTCTTTCACAAAATATGAATGCAACGCGTACTATCACAGCTTGGGTTTAGTTTGAGAATTGAATGATAATAACATCAAAATCTGTATTCGCTGTCTGACACAAAGCTGACCGTAATTGCTCATATAGTCCTTATTTATTGTCTGTGATCTGACCCTTAATTGACTAGTTTGCACCAAGGTTCTCGATATTTGTAAAATAAACCGGTATATGCACAGGGTAAACAACATGGAATATTGCTGTAGTACACTCGGGGTGTCAGCATCAAGTTGAAGATCGACTAAATCGATCACGAACCAACATTCACAGTATGCTAACCCTCTGGTTTGCATATTGTATTATCATACACAACTTGTTTCATCTTCGACGATGTCGACAGCAAATGTGCATACAGATTGCGAGAAAAGACTCCTTTCGTTAATTGATTGTAGGCTTATTTATTATTTGGATACACCTTGCGTCATAATTGTCTTCATTTACAATTGGTCCTGTTGCCTCAATAATTCAAGCAAACTCTCTTTTTCAAATTGAAATACTTAACAGAAGACCATCAACAGCCAATTATAACTTAGATCGTACTTCTATTTCATGTCAATTATTTAAGCTTTAAAAAGATCGCATTTATCTTCTAGATGTTTAATCGGTATATGAGTGAAACGAAAGCATATAGAGTGTGCCTTTTATCTGCAATATGTCACTAATATAGACCAATATGCAGCATTTATTCTCTGTACCATGGCTAAGCTGATGGAAACGGTTCAGATTCTTATGGTGTATGTTTATGTATGTGTGTGTGGATGTGTTTATGTGTGTGTGTGTGTGTGTGTGTTTGTTTGTGTTTGTGTGCAGTTATTCTCACATTAAGGCGATATTTCATGTACAATCATCGGCATAGCTGATGGATACGGTTCAGGTTCTTATAGTGTGTGTGTGTGTGTGTGTGTGTGTGTGTGTGTGTGTGTGTGTGTGTGTGTGTGTGTGTGTGTGTGTGTGTGTGTGTGTGTGGTTTGTGGGTGTGTTTGTGTGTGTGTTTGCGTGTGCATTTGTGTGTGTAGGCAGTTATTCTCATATTAAAGCGGGATTCCATGTACAAAGGATATGCTGACGTTACATCGTCAACTAGATGACGCTAGTTTTGGCCACCCCAAAAGCATTTCCCGTTTATAAACTTGGTCTTTTCAAGAAGTCAGAATACATTGTCTGCTGTGCATATTAACTTATTTCCATACATTCAGAAAGCTACGATAAATGATATTCTAACCACTCGACTATATATAAATAATATACAGATCCATTGTGATTTTTTCTGTTTTATCAGTGGAAGGTCAAGCTATTCTTTAAGAATGTATTGTGCTAGCTTAAATTGGCCGTTTCTATGATTTGACAAATATTGAGAACAGAGCAAATTTGCAAATTGCTCAAGTATTTGTAGCGTTGTTGGTCGTTTTATGTTGCAGATCAAGTTTGCAGTACCAGAGGTAATATTCGCCTCGTTCAGCCCAATATATGACGCGTGGCGCTTGGTATGACTGCGGTACATTGCCTACCAGGATAATCTCATATTTGCTAGCATTATGGCAGAGGTTTGGGGCAATAACCAACGATATAAAACCCATTGGAGACCTTACAATTATGCTATATTTTCCCCGGCATTAAACGCAACACAGAGGCTTCATAGTGTGTCTTGTCTTAATCACGCACCAAAAATTAATGAAAATTAATGAATCAAATTCGTATCCTGAGCTTTACACTGCAGTGTTGGAGCAAGGCATCCAGCATCTCCATTCATTCAAATGCACTGTGCACAAATTGTCGGCTGCGTTAATCGCTATAATAAGACAGAAGCGTTGTTAGTTGAACTTTCATGCTTGAAAGCCTGTCGGACATGCGCCGACTTTGGCTACTGTCCTTTGTGGGCTAAACTAATCAGATGCCATAAGCTTGTAATGCAAATCAGATCACTGGGTCAACAATTATGCCCATGCAGCTGCAATTAGAATGGTGTCCAGATATTCAGTATGACAACAATACTGCCTAGCTACAATTAAAAGCCTAAACATCTGATGATATAGCTTTCTTGACTTGACGAATAGATTATCGAACCGCGGCATAATTCAACACAACTTTGCATTACTTTGTACATGTCCGAAAGATAATGGATTTGGGTCTTTTAATGGTACAAAAAGTTAGCATGTATATAAAATAACCTATGAAGGATGGCCATCAGAATCGCTGCTTATAAATAAACGAATGGCTGTGAGTCGTTTCATTCAGCGTAATGAATAGCAGCTCTGCTGCAGATGATATCCCGTTTCTTGTAAATAGCATATGTAATTGATAGTTAGAGAGAGAACTGAAAATAAAGTATGGAGACTAACAGCAATCATACAAAACGCAGCATGTGGGAACAATCGTTTTACAAATAGCATGGAATTTCATATTGCATCTCTGGGGGATGAAGAGAGCAAAACTAAGGTAATCTGCCAGCACATCAGTTGGTAGTCATCTGGCGGCTTAGATCGTAGGTTTCTGTAAGATTCCTTCTCAGCACAATCATCGCAATTTCCATATTCTACTTTCCTCCTACATACAAAGGCATCACCCGCTTAATACATGGCCGAACAAATAAGGATGAATCGTCTTTAGCGAACAGGAACATCGTCGAATCGTTGGCATTACCGGGTTGTCATGATTCATCTTGTGCTTCTTTGTATATGCGCACTCTCTGAATAGGCAGATGAGAGCGGTTTGCTTTCTCTCTCTCACATATTCCCAATAGCATTAGTTCCGTGGTAATACACTGCAGCACAGACATGTTATCGCCGTTATTCAGCGTTAATGCTCAGGCTACTTGAGACACTTGCACATAATCGAGTGAACCATATGCACAAAAGAGTGCTCACCTGAGAAAACCTGGAGTATTATCTGACATCATAATTCGAAGTAAATTCTCTCGTAAGCACATGAGCCCATTCTGTCCGTCGAATCTACACTATTTCTCACAGGACCTCTTCACTCAAATTACCCAAGATATTTAGAAATTTTAGTTTATTATATAGTATGCACTGATATAATTGCGTTTAGTAATAAACGCACTATATGAAGTCAAGTGCCCATTATGAAAAGTCGGATGTATGTCAAGCAAGTTGAAACCGATGGGGAATTAAAACATTAAGTGCAGTCTTTGTGTCTTACGAACAGCAGAGAATACGCAAATACGCCCTTTTCGTTTGCTGCTTTATGACCAACCTGCTTCATGTTGATGGGTGCGCCCTGTCCAACCATTAAGGCTCAATATACGTGCAGCCGTCATTACAAGCTCTTAAGCCGCCTTTCATCAATAACTGTCGGATTGTCAATAGCGCCGCGATCGCATGGTGTCAAGGTGTGCATGCGGTTGTGGGTATCTCCCCAAACAGATGCCATTCATTACGTTGTGAATACCTTCATGTTAGGATTATTGGAGGAACCTCATTGCGCGGCTTTACTTGTAAGTCTACCTCTTGGCTCGGTGGACAGGCAAATAACAAGTATAAAGATATATCGGATTACATTTTCCTTTCCACATCTACTTACTAGATGGCTTGTCAATGCTCGTTAATAGTAATTTGAGAATATAAGCAGAATATTATGCTTTATCTTAATTAGAGTAACGATAAAACACCCAAGTCCATTCAAATAAGATGTGAAACAGATCAACAGATCAAATTTTCACTTAATGCTAAAACATTATTCGTATGTATCACCCAAACCGATTATGGCTGGTCAGTTCGTGGAAATTGATAATAACACAAACTAGATATAATAATTAAAGGGGCGATTTAAGAGATATGACAAAGTGACGATGTACGCAGTAAGTAATACTGGCGCGTCAGGCTAACGATATGCTCCGAAAATACATCCCTACTACAATTTAGATCCATGCATCTATGTGCACTCAAGTAGAATTGATCGAGATCTATCATCTGGGCGCCACTTTTGTTCGACCGTCCATGTTGTTTTCGATGGTGATTTGATCCCCTCCACCGATCCATTTATACATTTCATGTTGATCTAGCGTAGCAACGAAGCAAGAAATTCACCCGTGAATAGAATCTTATGGGAAGTATATCCTTTTAGCAATTGTATCATATTTGTCGTAAATGCAGCGTTGTTATCTCAAAACTGGGACAAGAAAGCTGCCTGTAGCGTGACGTTGATGAAACACCTGCATCACAATTCAGGGCTTAACAATCAATTATAGTTATATTGCAAGATAGAATGGATTGTAAATTGTACAACTAAATTAGTGAATACTTTGATGGAATTGTCTTAGAAAATCTATCTGGATATATTGGCTTGTTACATAATATACCCAGTATTGTATTAGGCATGTTATGTTGTGATTACAACTGCGGTAATTGGCCGAAATCGAACAGTACTGTAGTGGGTAACAGGATTCGCACCGCAACCATGACGTTAGCATTATGCCACACTTCTGCTCTTGCATATTAGTCTTGGCGACACGTAAACATTTACGCGCAACCTGTAAGCAGCCGAATAAAGTTGCGTACCTTGCTACTCATGTGGTCGAAACAATCTTTGCTCTAACCTAAAGTAAGCGCGTGTCCAACCTTGTTGCAACCCCCTCCCCCACCCAGCCCCAGTCACACCAAGTCCTTACCCCCGTTCATTTTGCCTTGTTCATTCCCGGCATATTGCGCAGCCTACACAGCGGACAAGGTATTTCTTGGCGCCTGAATCCCGCTGTCGGCCTTCATCTATTTCGATTTATTCAGCATCTGGATTTATAATGGTTTGCAGCTGTTTTAAATACAACAATGACACAAAATCCCATTTACTTCAAAGGCATTCGTTAGCTGTATTTTTAGCGTATTGTAGGAATTGCGTGGAGAAACTGAGAGTAAGTTAAATTATTGTATTAGGACACGAAATAATTAAAGTTCTACCAGTCGTAATTTGTAGCAATATAAATAACTTGAGGCTAAAACCGTTACCTGTGTTGCACGTATGCCGAGACATCCGGCGGCCTGCACAAGGTGCAGTCTGTTAATACCCAATGCTATTCAGCATTACCATGACAATTGAGCAATCAGCAAGCCAGAATAATAAGGTACATTAATGTTAACTTTCTGCGCTGAACGACTATTTTACACAAGTTATACTGCATCAAGCATGAATACTTGGTATACTCGTACGCTCGGCTTGTGCCCATTACAATCTAGATAATATATAAGCAGCTCACCGCGTGTCATCTGTTTATGACCTGGTGGTATCCAGGGTCTTTTGGAAGTAACAATGATCTGCAGCTTTCGACTCTTGTTTACTAAAAAATTGTTTGACGGAAATATGTTTTTTTATTCACTGAGTAGCCGCCACTGACAGTTGATCCAAGTATATCTTACAAAAAAACAGTGGTTCATATGATATGGTTACAAACAGAATAGTTGACAGAATGCCACCTATACAATACGATGCATGACAGTCAAATATTGCATACGCAGTGCATACTGGAATTCCATCATCATCCGAGAATTTCATTTCTTTCATTCCAAATGTACAAAAGTAGATATCCTTTCTCATTCCCATTCTGACATTTGATCACATAATTCCCCGTTCAAATGGTAATTTCATTCATTTGATTCATGCTGCTGTGGTCTCACTATATTGGATGGAAATGCAAACTGATGAACACTTCGTGCTGTAGACGGCAAAGCAGGTAGCTTGGGTCAGACAATAAGTGACGCATGGGGTTGTGCTTATGCTTTGTACAGGCATGTATTAGGATCACGTCCACAACATCAATTAATCAGTGTGCGTAATACTTTGAGATACATAACCCCATGCAATTTGAGCCTGAATTAACGTTATATGTATCACCCCTGCCTAACTTCCTCCGTTCATTATCATCAATAGGACACGTGTCATGAATAATGGGTCCTCTGCTGCTTTACATTTATTGAATGCCTACTTCAAGATCCAAGGCGGCGTAATCAACATCAGTGAAACTACTTATTGCCTGTGCATTATACAGCTAGCATTTTATTACAGGTCCTTAAATATTTAGCGATCACATAACACTATAATTTACTTGATATCACCGCTAGATAATCCTGGATTCCAATTGCAATATAAAATGTTGAAATTATCACATTGCACATCTGCAAGCACACTAAAAACTTTATGTGGTCATGAAACGATTACCTTGAATCGAATTACTCTACGCAGTGACATAATTGTATTTATATTTTGTGCTAAAGGAACGATATCGATGTCATATTATAACTAAAACATTGTTATCCCTTGGTATAGATATTTACGCGGTTCGTTTTGCACATTGAAAAATGAAATAAGCACCTAATAGAATATTTTCCCTGCAATAAAAGAGTATCCAGTCGTTAATTCCTTCCGTCGGTCAGGTGTGATTCCATCAGTAGTCTGATGTACCATTATGTATAAATATATACAAACATCGATATCACCGAAGCAATTAGCAGCAATTTGTCTGATCGTTATGTATTTACACCAAGCAATGCATGTTGGGTCTATATGATAACAATGACTACCTTTTCTATAATTCACGTTTGTTATAAATTTATTCATCATACAGACAAAGCAATTGCGGTTCATATCAAGCTCCAACTTAATGTGTAGAGAGTGCAATATCTGCCTAAGATTATGCAGTTACGATTATCATATCTATCACCATGTCTAAACGTTGAAACCACAATTGTCTAGCTGCTACGATTTTGTTTTCGAGTTATGTAGTTATCCAACTGTTTTTGTCTGGGATTACCGCAAGTGACAATACGAGCTTAATTCTTATATATCTTTACCCGCATATTACAGTAAAAATGACAGTGGATAACGTATTGCAAGCGGGAACTTAAATGCTCAGTTTTGACAGCAGAGATGATGGGATTTCGGCGTCATTGTTAATCAAGGTTTGCATGTTTGCACAACTATCAACACACAGCTTATGACAAGAAAAGGATTGAGCCCCAAATCGTCACAACTGGGCGGTCCTATTTTCAGAACTAAAAATATATTTTCTTTTGTGCTTGGTTGTTAATTTCAGGGCGATGAATAGCCCAGAGATGTAACATATTACAGTGAACTTCCGACAATATAAATGCAGCAGATAATGAATGCAGCAGATATTTGAGTCCATGGCAAAATATTGAGGCGGAAGCTTAGTGTCACAACCGTACTCTAGTGGGATTGAAGTGAGATTTGTGCGAGTGTTAATTAAGTGCAAATTGTCTGCCAGTATATCAGAACTTCTTGCAGAATACAAACCTGCAAGAAGTCTTCGATCGTACGACAGGCATCTGCTACAAGTACCCCCCCCCCCCACAAACATATATGTCTTCGTACGGTGCCAGAGCGTTTTGTAATGCCGTACGACGTTTGTGGTATGCAGTTCTTACCGCCGTTCGTCGGTTATATATGCGCTTGATGCATTTGAATCGAAACTCAAGACATTTCTTTTTAGTCAGTGATATATCAATTGACAGCCAGTCTCAGCGCCTTTGAGCAGGAGTATGTATGTATGTATGTATGTATGTATGTATGTCTGTATGTATGTATGTATGTCTGTCTGTATGTATGTATGTATGTATGTATGTATGTATGTATGTATGTATGTATGTATGTATGTATGTATGTATGTATGAGGATCACACTAATAAACGGGCGGTCACTGGATGCCGATATTCAATTAGGGAGAAACGGGCTTTCATGGCTGAAGGTCGTATCGTGACTGCGATTGATGGATATATATTTATTACGAGGGCCGAACACAGATGGGGTAAAGCTGGCACTTAACTGTGGCACATATTGGGTGTTTACGGGAGTTTTCAAATGCAACTGATCGCTATTAATTTTCTCATCGTCGTGGTACAATGTGCGTGTCATGTGTGTCGTAATGCATGATTCAAGAATTGGTAGGTTTGATTGCTTTCATATCATTTCGACATCTACTGCTATATGTTCTTGTGAAATATGCAGCCGTTATTATGTGTAATTCTCGTTCTACCAGAAGTTCATTTCAATAATGGAATGCACCATATTAAAGAGGACCAAATGATAACCACTGCACGAGGTTTTGTACGTTGATTGATTTACAGCTTGAATGTACTGGGGTATCTCGGTCAAGTGCTATGAAGAATTTCTAAAGAATACGTCACTAGGAAAATAATTTGCATTTGTATAAAGCTGCTGAACAAATAAGCAATTAATTTGTTACTATAACATTTATCCGGGAACAAGAAAAGCAAATGTTTTGCTTGTGCTGTTTGTCTGTTTGCTATTGTGATCAAAGTTTTCAGAAAAATCGATTTATGTCCAAAGAAGAAGGATAATCGATCTCATTAAACCTGCTTCTTGCTAATACTCTATTGCAGAGATTACAAAATGATTCCAGAAATTCGCTTAAGATGTCTTTTTGGGTTATATATTATGCTTCGCGTGGCAGGTGGAATTTGGCTTGTTAATAACGGCTGTATTTCTTGTCGGCATAGAGCAATGAGGAAACGGCTAAGCATGATTTACTTCGCGACCTTCAGGCAATTATTTCCTGTAGATACCAGGTTTTAGCTTTATATATAATACCATTTGAACACACAAAATGCTTTGCCTATACTCTATTAGTTAGGGCTCTTTTTGTTCATTTCTACGTGTTAAGTATAAAATACTAGGCGCACTTGATGCATGGAAGGAGCATAGCATTTTGTGCATGCTTAATGCATAAGCCTGTCCACTCTCACACTGCCTCATGTGATTCGTATACTAGCACGATGCAGCTCATTACAACAAAACATTGCTTGAAGTACTTACGTTTCACTTGCAGTGACGAGGAAGTAAATTTACCAAGAATTTATCTCGAATATATGTCACTTACAATGAACAGGTGATATCACAGCGATAAAACTCGGACATTGTTACTAGGGCACAATTATTGACTTGGCATAAAAACGCTTCACCAATAGGTTGCCCGTCGAATGAGTTAATGGGTAGATATTACAAATAAATACGTTACACCACCGAAGCATTATATCTCTATGCACAGTCATTGACTTATCAAATGAGTCCAAGAAGGTATAACCCGATTGCATTGTACGTACCAGCACACTTTCATGCTGTAGAGGACGTTTTATAGCTCAATCTTAACTTCTTGGACCCCGAAACTGGCATTTAAAATTAGTTGCACAAAATGTCTAGTTTAAACGAAAATAATGCGCTAGTGCCGAACGGAAGATTAATGTCTGATAACTTCAAGCACTGAATTTCCCAGTTTGCATTGTAAATATAGTCGTCTGGATAGAGCATGCTGTCATATAATTTGTTCTCGTATGCTTATGATAACAGAGCGGGTGGTTATTATTTGAGTATCAACCGCTGCACAGACCGCTGCACAGACTACTCAGCATATAGGCAACAGCAGAATGCTTACTTCCGTAAAAACTGCTCTTTTCCGTGATCAGCATTCATATTGCACTTCCCGTTACAAAAGCTATGGCAGGGGGTGTAATTGCTGTTTATGTCTTTACTTGCATGTCTTGGTAAGAAGTTATAATTTAATCTCGATGCTGAGATTGTGCAATATTCTAACAGACGTATAAAACATACCGCAATCAACTTTAGATTTTATATTAGAAAGATAATCCACTCAGCCCTAGTTAAGCACACTTATATATGGTGACGTTCACCACGATTTATAAAGTGATTAAGTCATGCATCAATCACTATTAGCGTAGGTCATCCACGTACTCGGAATTGTCTTGCCTACATTATGTACTCAATCTAATGACAACCCAGCTCTGCTTAAAAGGTTTTTCACATTCATACACATTTGATCTCCTGGTGCTGTTGACACCTGGATAAAATATTCGAAGGTATTTGAACCCTAAATGCGTGTTTAAGCACATGAATGCTACTCCCATACATAAACTAAACGAAGATCTTTACCAATTGAGGTGTCCATTTGCTTGTTGCCATGTATTGCGATATCCATTACGCCACAATATCCCATCACGTATAAGCTTTATGATTATTTCTGCGGATAGCATGGACATTGGTTTTGATATTTAACTATCACAGCGCGTAAATATTAAATATATGTTTATTTCGTACACAAGGTACCTACATGATATATCAATTTAAACTAAAGTGCAGCATTCAACGGAAAAAAAATTAAATATAAAACTCTAAGGATACTTAAATATCTTGTAATATCAAATCGATCATTTGATTTGAACACAATCCCATGTTTTTAAAGTACAAACCGATACCCTTTGTGTATTTGTTAACGACACTTTCTTACTAATTTGCGTGATATTGAACAACATATCATTATATACATTAATGTTGTACATATATCTGAGATAAGCAATATTGCGTCCAAAAGGTAAAAGGACATTGGTGCAAGCATGTTTGATCACACACTGAACAACTGCATTTTTCACACTAATACATTTGGAATATCATTTTCAACGTTTGTATGCATAAAAAACGCTGATGTGTAGTTGGCCATTGAATGACCCCAGTACCGAAGTATGCGAAGAGATCGGAAGGTTGAGTATTCTCCTAACGGCCTAATTCAATTGAACACGTATTTTCTTATATCCATCAGAATCAATTGTATATAACTGGGAGCCATTGAAGAATTGAAGAATGTCCCTTTTTAAAGCCAAGTTGAAGATCAGACGTACTCAAAACATTACCATATTGTTTAAGTATTTTCATATTTAAAACTTTACAAATCGCGCTAGATAATGCTATTCCCCTTTAACATTTACTACAAGTTAATGGTGATCTCACATCTTTTGGTCTCGACACAATCGATGAATTTGATAAATTATCAGCAGTATGGCCATAGCATTAAATAGTTTACGTAACAGACCAACAAGTTCGGGCGTCCCGTTAATCAAATGGTCATAAAAAAAGCTCATGATTTCTATCGCGTTTGTTACCCTTTAACTTTCCTATATATTCACTTAAAACAGATGATGTTACAACATAATATCTTGCAACTTTCCTTGAAAAAGGCTTCCTTGACGGAATATTTTCTTTACCAGCTTTAGTACAATAATTGTTTTACAAAATGCCCCAATAGCTGTTTTGTGGCTGCTATCACGGTATCACTTATTGCTGCGTTGAAACACATCATGCGATACACACCCATCCACAAGCAAAACATCCGATTCACTCTTGTACCGTTTAACACTGACCTCTGTTGTCTGATTCTACGAGAGCCGATCATCTCGCAAGAATCCATGACTATCTTTAAGCATAACGTTGTCAGTATCTACATCTATTGTAACGGATAAAGCATTCTGATTCGGCGTGTTTGTTTGGGTCACAAATAACATTACTGCATAACAACTTACTGAGAAAATGGTCAATACAAGACATCTGACTCAGAGCAAAATTATCATATGCACAACCTCTTGAGTATTTTTGACTGTTACAAGAAACCCTAAAACAATATCTCTCAATAAAGCTATTCAAACAGCGAGTCTGTGCATTGGTTCTTTCAAACGATGTGTTTTAATCACCGCAAATTACAACAGAGGTACAGCTAATTGAATTGACAACAGACTCAATTACCATGATAACCTCCTCATATTCGTTCGTTACTCTGTTTCTTGAACAATTATCAGAAGGCATATATACGCCTTCTTTTAATAACCAAGTTTCTTGTAAACACATTATATCACGCCTAACACTAACATAGAGAGCGGACCTGTTTATCCCTTCTACACTAAAAATGCATACATTAAAGCCCTTGCTGTTTGGACTAATTTCAATGAGTGCAGCTAAGAGAAATAACCTATTACGTGTGTTTTTTTCCAATACCACCTGCATCCAATACCTTCACGCCAGAATTTCTGGTTGTAAAGTAGATTTATATCTCCAGTCGCTATAGCTATCCGGTATGAAAGTGTCCATGATTCTGGTTTTGATGGGCATTTAATTTCGAGCACCTTGATGTTCTCTTCTTCCAAAAATGATTTTAGCAATGACGCATCGATTTATCGATGCATATGAATGATGAATGCAGCGACTTTTTGGCAAGGGATGCAATTTGGGCTTCAAGCTTGCAAAGTCTTTTGTTTATCGCAACAGCGGTGCATTCCTCGTGAATGCTACGAGACAACTTGTTTAAGTTGATTTCCACAACAAAACCGGCAGCTTTGCATCGCACAATGTTGAGTCGACTACCTTAAAGTGCCTATCGCACAGTTATAGGTACTTGGCTGAAATCAATTCATAATGTGATCAATAAACTCAAACCGGTCCAATAACCGTCGCATCTGATCAGATAAGGCCAATATTTGATAAAATGTCAGTTCAAATTAGCGCGCTCGACAAAACGCCGCGGCAGCCATTATCAGACCAGGCTTGTGACGTTAATAAAGTAAGCCTGTTCTCAGAGACGCAGTTGTTTAAATTGTCGGAGTTCGTTTCTCGTTTTTTGGATTTTTGATCGTTTTCGGCCATCTTGTGACCAACTGAACACGATGGTTAATTGTTGTTGTCTTGGGGGCTGCTCGCGTACCAGTGGGGACAGAGTGAGCTTGTTCAAGTTACCTGGAGAGTATGTCGAGTGCCTGGTGGCTAAGTTCTTGCTGGTTTGCTATGAGCCCAAGACAGAAGACAATGTGTGCAGAGGCGATGAGACCAGATTCACGACAAACCATTGAGGCACACCAGAGTAGGTTCCACATGTATCAAGACAAATCCTAGGTGAGTGAAGGGTAGAGGAATCCTCCATAATCTGGTGCTAGAAAGTTATCTGGTATTGTTGTAACAGCGCCGGCTGGTAACGGAACTCTTATCTTTTGTCCAAGATGTCCCTAGCAACAGCGAACAAACTGTCCGTATGCAATATACCTGTAACGCCTGTAAAATAACCATGTGACATTGTTGATTTATCCATGCTCAAATATTTTTTGTCATACCAGTAAATAATGACTGCCAGCCTTCGTACAGATTTATGTGTAAATAATAGAAAAAAATCGTTATCTGTAGAAGAAATATCCCTCTTGCAAGGCCCACGGGTTCAAACAGATTGGTTTGAAGCCAAGATGCTAGGTTATGGAACCAATGGGAATGGGGCTGTTCTCTTTGGTGGTCATGACTCGAGGAATCTCCACACAGCACACAGAGCCATCGGTTGACAGTAGCCACACAAACACCTGTAACATGAAGTAGTGATGGGAATATTAATGAGTGTTATAAAGGATGACATATTGTATGGCAAATATGTTTTAGCCTCTACTTTCACTGATGTAACACTGGCCACAATGATAATATAATACCATAATCTTCATTTCCTTAAGTCCAGTTATACATTCAATTATGGGCTAACTGAAAATCCTATAAAACACAGCTGCGGTACTTGCTCTCCTACATATGCTCTAGCTCAGAATCAATCAACATCAGCTTTAAAAAAAATTGTAATCAGCCTTTGTTAAGGCCCACTTTAAATAAAAGTGCATCTCTATTTATGAACAGCAGCTAGTCCGTTAGTTGTAGTTTGCTTAAAATTCGCATTTACATGGTACAACTTTGTAAATATGAACCCTCGCAACCACTTGATTATATTAAAACTTTGTGATACTGATATCTCCTGTCTGCTGTCTGATATGGAAGAATTGTTTGCTGCAAAGCTTTGTTGTATAGTCTGCTTTTAGGAAACGAGGTTACATATGTTGTTGGTGAAATTTATGGATTAACTTCATTACATGCCATCACATAAACAATGAACTGGTGCACAAGCAGAATCAGACATAGCTTACCAAGCATTGTTCTGTAACCGCCCTATGTCTTGGGCAGGTGTCTTTTTTCTCTTCATCGGAGACGTCTGAATCGCTCATTTCTGGTTCGAATCTGTAAGGAAAACTTTGCTCTGCCGAGGCAACGATGGTTTACGAATGATCTGTGATATACCTTGTCTCTTTGTAGCGCTCCTAAAGTGATGAAATAGCGAAATTACCAGCAGCCATTTTGCGCTAATCGTAGTGCAGATCACGCCTCGAAACTAAAACAATTCCGGAGTTAACGTCACGCGGAGGCAATGAATTATTCATGAGCTTGTCGGCTCGATACGCCGTATTCATCTTTAAAGTCGAATTTCGATCCGAAATCGCGCATTTTGACAATTGATACATAAAAAGAATAGGTACTTCTGGGTTATATTTCCGTAATCTGGCGAAACAAATGACATGATTTGTCGTGCGATAGGCACTTTAAGACTCACAGTATCATCAATCTCTTTTAAGTGCGCTTTCTTTAGCCCTAGGCTCTGGCGCTTTTAAATCGGTTGCAGTTGATCTGAGTAATTCTCCAAGAGAAGACTCCATGACTGTCGGCCATAGTAGATTTGTGGTCTTGCTTAATGTAGCGAAGAAGAGCATATCAATAGTCTTTTTGTCCGAGCCATACCGTTAAGTCGATCAAGATTGACACTGTGCTCAACTTCTTGTACAGAAAAAAATTGCTATTTTCCCGAATGAAACCGTCACAAAGACCAATTCGATAGACGAATCACAATTATATCTACTTCATCGCACGCGCGTTATGATCACCAATCTAAAGCACTACATTTCGTCCACATAAGTGGGCACTTACCGTCAGAATATCCTTAAATGCCAGAGCTATCTGAGCGTGTGCTGTCATTGCTTCTTGGTCCAGTATACTTTATGTTAGCGAGTACCTCAACCTCAACCATTTTTAGTTTTATATATACCAATACATATTATTTGTCTTTGACCATTATGCTCTGATGTTGTCCCTCAAGGACATGAGCTATCATAGATTTACTTTAATACAGCTGGCCATTTAAATGTTAAACTACCAATACTATGGCATACATAGAATAAAAAGGTTAAATAATTAGTGGATCACCAGATAAGAATGTAATGCGCTACCTGCATTATCTGATGCTTCAGTAACTTAGTGGTATCATGTCCGCTAAACTTATTTGTGCGTTCAATGTTTCTATTCATATATGTATCTGTTGCAAACAAACCCGATCATGTAAACGCTTCGAAGAAACAAGCGATGTATGTATATGCATGCTGGTGTGCATCGATGTATTTAGGTTATGTGTGTATATATCTTCAACTCTCGCAACACAACTCAACACAGTGGTCGTGTTACGATGTCACACGATACACATCTTGTCAGCCGATATTTCAAATGACGCTTTAACATCTGTATTAGAGGTTGCCAATGACCGCAGCCAAATTCCAGTGAAATGAGCTGCCTGCCTGACAAGCAGCTGAGTATCGCCTACTTGAAAAGATAGTAATATCTGCGCTGTCCTAATCGATACTGCTGTTGACTGGATTTTGTATCCGTACCATTGTTCATTTGATTTATCGACTTGTTGTAATCTTTTTTCTATTCGCTTTGAAGGGTGACCAATTTTTACAATTCAAATACGGTCCATCGAACCATAAACCTTGCATGGGGAAAGACTGTGAGGTGCAATTTCAATTCATGAAATTCGGTCCATAAAGCTTGCATTTTGTGATGCACACCGGCGTTTTGTTATTCCCCTCAGGAACTCTTTCATAGATACTCGTATGATTTTCTTGATGAAGATGCATTATGTTGGTTAAGTTTTTTTCCTCCGCCACTCAATATCATTCAACTCTCAGCAACACAACTCTGCTCTTGGTCCCGTCAGCTGGCGATGTTACACGATACACAACAGTTAGCATAACCCTTGTCAGCACTAGATTTCAAAGTGACGATCTAGTTTCATTTTTACATTTATCATGTGTTTAGAGGTTGCCAACCAAACCGGAAATAACACACATGCCCAAGAGGTTGTAAGTCCAGGTAACGAAATGGTGCCTGAGTTTCTGCGAACATCAGCAGCATGAGTCCTAGGGTAGCAACCATATAATACACCCTTCTCAATGCGGATTGTCATCCTAATCATTGAGTACTGCTGCAATTTATTCTAAGATTTACAACCGGTTTGAGTGATTAGTATTGATATGTGTACTACCATTCCTATGAATCACTTAAACATTTAAAAGTGTCAATTGTTTAATTATGTGTCAATTTTTTCTAAACTTGGCAGCTGAACTGCTATCAGTTAAGACCCACCACCTATAATACTAATATGCGTGGTCCACTTTCAAACGGTGCAAACAACACCGAAAGGACTGTGACATGTCTTATTATGTCCCATTTTACTTACAATTCATGAGGAAAAACGGTTCCATCAACCTAGTCACCATGAAAGCTTGCTAATGTGCTTGTGTTATTGTCCGGCGTTTTGTTATTTCACGAAAGTCTCAGTATGTCACTCTTTAATAGATAAGTAGCTACGACTAGCACACATGATTACGGATGAAATTGATTACCTGATGATATATCATGAATGATGCATCAATATGTGATTAGGTTAGTTTATTGTCAGCCTTGAGAAAATTACCTGTTCAATGATAATCAGACTCAAAATGTAGTTTAAGCAGATAGCACGTGCTTAAAACTCGTATACCAACAAAACTAACCTGAAGTAGGAGTTTTGTAGGGGGGCTTATGCGTCTTTGAACTTAAATTTAATGCTGCTTGAATTTATTTGCTCTTGATTATCAAATTTCAAATAGTAAGTTCTAGGTAACAGTTTGGCATTCTGAGTAAGTCAACCTTAATGACGGGGCTGGTTAGTGGTAACAACTGATTCGATTATAGTTTTAATTTGTTGAGATTTCATGCACTATCCCAGTTTGATATTAGATTTGTGTAGATAACTGCAGATTCTACAGATTTTCATGTAGTGGTTATCTAAGTAACCGTTTTTACATTTATGCAGATCTGGTTTCATATTTTACAGTTTGCATTTATCATTCTGTTTGGTGATGGTTATGTAACCAACATTGCCGGACCTCTATTCTTCACAGAACATAGCAAGTAAGTCGAGTTATTTAGCGGTGCGCGAAAATGTAATGGAAGTTTCTTTCGAAACGGAACTCTCATCGCATGTCATGTTGTTTGGTATTCGATTTGTACTAAGGTTGAGGCCAGTACAGCAAATACGACCGAGGTCAGCCATGAGTTGTGGTGAATCTGGCTTTTTTACCATTGGATTATTCAGCCATGAAAAACTTTATTTGCCAATAAGCCATCAGAAAACCCGAAATATGGCCTAGTTGGTACTGTTATTATGTACACTCGGTTATGCAAATAGTGGGTTATGTCAGGAATCCCACCTATAACCTTGTAACCATAAGTGCCGGTTTAGCATATACAAACGCCACTAAGCATGTACTTTGTTCAACTATACATCTTGGTAATGACTCATAGTACACATTAAATCATTATGTGCAAAACCTATAACCTTGTACATGGCTTAAAAATACTATCCTCACATTTGCAATCACAACCAACAATTGGTAAATGTGCCTCAGGCAGAAATATGGTTTTTTTTATCATTTATGCTTCAACAGTGTGTTCTCTTTCTTAACCACGTGATCCCGGGTTCAGTGGCTGATGCAGGGAATGGGTAGCATGAAATGCACAGTCAATGGTGATCCCAAACAACTTGGCAGAGCCGCAAGGAACTGCTATCAGTTATCAATCGACCACCTTCCTCATATACTGACGTTCTCATTAAATGCTCTTCCACTTTCAACACACGGTGTCTTGACATCTACTTAATTATTTACTTATATGGGTTTAGCGGTAACTCGGGAGGAATTGTGTCTCGTAAATCAACCTAGAAACGGGTCTGAAATTGCAGTGAATGTACAACTGTCCCCTTTTGCTTGTGTTATTGTCCATCTGTGTACACAAGCCAAACTGTTCAAACCGGGTGTCACCTGATAGTCACAGAGACTAACACCATTAGCCGTAATCGGCTTCCAACACCCACACAGAATTACGGATGCTAATTGAAAAATACGAAAGGATATCATGTTCAATGATATCAGACGTCAACAGGACGTAACACTAAAGTAGCTACGACTAGCACAATAGTTAATCAGCCTTGAGCATTGATTACCTGATCTCTGATAATGTTGACATAGTATTTTATGGGGCTAATACGTGCTTAAGATGACTCGTAGCCCACCAACAAAACTGAATCTGTTGAGGAGAATTGTAGGGAAAATTCTTATGCGTATTTGCAGTTTTACTTTAATTTAATGCTGCTTGAATTTATTTGCTCAAAGTTCAGCTTTATATTTTCAAATTTCAAATAGTACCATAATGTAAACAGTTCTAGGTAACAAGTTTTAGGCATGTCTGAGTAAGTCGATATATGTGACGACGGGGCTGGTTAGAAAGGCATATATATTCTACTGATTCGATTGATAGTTTTAATTTGTTTTCCAATTTCATGCAGCTATCCCAGTTTGATATTAGATTTGTGTTCATAACTGCCCAGGTGCATGGTAACAGGCCGCGTTTGTTTGGTGTATACTCAGGCTGTTCTCGCGTGTGGTGGTTGGTTATGTAACCCAACCATGCCTTACCTCTATTCTTCACTAGAATCATATTTTCCCTTAGCTGTTATTTAGCGGTGCGCGAAATGGTTTGTAATGGAACCCTGCCGCTTCGACGGAACTGTTCACATTCGCATGTCATGTTAGCCGTTGGTATTCGATTTGTACATTGCCGGATTGAGTTGAGGCCAGTACAGCAAACATTCACCGAGTCAGCCATGAGTTGTGGTGAATTCTGGCTTTT